>CM070650.1:5980100-7200100 GCA_036346575.1 Dendrocalamus sinicus | reverse complement strand
TCTTTTAATTGTATTAATATGGATAAAATTATTGTCTTTATTACTGGAGATGTCAATTAAAAATTATAAACAACAAGTATTACCTCCCAAATATATAATATATAATCTTTTTTAAACATGTACTACTATACATTAAAATCACAAATGAAACCAATTCTAGAAACATGGAAATTAAACCGAATAGATAACGTTCTAAAAATCTTAATATTTGAATTCTTTTATATGATATGCAACCCTTTATTTTTCGCACATAGTTCCTTTATTACCTATCACATATGTACTGTTAAATCAATTAAATATGTTTTAAAAATGATGCCCGCGTAGGTGCATGGGTCACCATGCTAGCTAGTTCACATAAATTTTTATCAGATGCAGAATTAAGCCAACTTGACATGCCTCCTCAATGAATAATCACTTCCATCACATGACAAAACAATGAGATAGGGCTTCCAACTTGCCTATTGCAATCTGCGGCGTACCAACTCCGTTGCGCCCACTTCCTCCTTCAATCCATCGCCTCTCATTCTGCTGGGCACATGCAAGTGAAACTTGCCTTCCGTGTTGATGCACTTATGCGTGCATGGACTTTTGGTGGAGCATTCATCAATATCTTGCCAATAAACACATGAAACCAAACATATATCGACATGGGCTGTTCTTGCCAACTATTATTTATTAAGTTCAAGAAACAAAAGTTGAGGCCACTATAAGATCCGAATATAAGCGAGGATGTGTTTGTTACCTTTGCATCCACCGGCCCTTGCGGTATGGGTTCCCCGAAATCCATTGGTGCAATTGCAGCGGTACCCAATTCCATTTGTCGAGTTATAGCGGTAGGAATTCTCCTTGCGGGCATATGATGCGGAGCGTTTGCCTCCTCGCACCGCCACCATCTATGGACCACTCAAGAACAACAGCCGATATTGAGGGTTGTTCTTAGCTGCGTTGTTCAGTCAACGATGAGAACACACAGAGTTCTGTTCCACGATGAACGCCTCACTACATGGTAGAGTATGGTTGTTCTTGTTGGGCCCGCCAAACTGCCCAGCTATGCTCGTGAACTCTAATTCCAGTTTCTTTAACCCTTCGCACCGGTGCTTGGCGAAAGCCACACCGAGCACGCACCACTAATGATGCTATCTTTGGTAGAGCAAAGGAAGCACACCACCGCTATACGCACCGCTACCATTCAACAAAGATGGCCTCCACATCACAACCCACAACCGTGAACTTGTTTCTTGTGTCCGAGAATGTGAAGTTGGTCCCCTCAAGGCTAAAGCTAGAGTAATCGGAGTTCCCTTCGCTTCTTTGAGAAGTGGCACCGCCAAGATGCTCACAAAACCATCCAAAGAATGAGATGTTAAGAATCCCAAACACGCGTAGTTAATGGACAAAGACCGGGCCGATCCGGATGGATCACATGTGATCTCGAACCCTTGGGCCGGGGAGGGGCTCTGGCCAGCAATACCAAAAGGATAAGGGATGGACATATTGAAGCACTTGGAGGTGCTTGATTCCATGGAATGAACGAAGGATGGAGGGAAGCATGTGAGGAGCAATGGCAGGAGAAAAGGACGAAGCATTTTCTCCTCTGTTGATCTTTGTTTGACAAGAAAAGATAGGAAACGGCGAATACTGCAATGCTTACTTATCAACTAAGATCGCAAGACTTAAATCATAGAAGAAGTGAAGAATAAGGGATGGACATATTGAAGCACTTGGAGGTGCTTGATTCCATGGAATGAACGAAGGATGGAGGGAAGCATGTGAGGAGGAGCAATGGCAGGAGAAAAGGGCGAAGCATTTTCTCCTCTGTTGATCTTTGTTTGACAAGAAAAGATAGGAAACGGCAAATACTGCAATGCTTATTTATCAACTAAGATCGCAAGACTTAAATCATAGAAGAAGTGAAGAACCGGCTTGTTTATTGGTCTCCGCTTGGGTTTGGTCACGTTCCTCAAGAATCCAAGGGGAAGACTGCAATTAGGCTCGTGGTCCTCTGATGCCGATACATTCTTATCTCATTTAAAGTAGTATTGTTTCTCTTTTTATTGACGACTATCGATGGACCATTGACTCAATTCTAGACAGTCAGACACAAGACTATCTCAGCTAACATGCACACGTATGATAGTGGGTAGGGCACTCCCCACTAAGTTTTTTTCCACAAAAGATTCTCAACTGATGTGGCATGTGGTCTTCGTTTTCCAAAAGAAGACGACTAGCAATGGCGTGTAGTTATTGCAGTCATCAAAGAAATATTTATCCCACTAGGCCACTAACGGTGAATACGAATTTATCCACCCTTTTTTTAGAGCGAAGTTGTCTCATTCCATTCGAACACTGGGTTTGATAGGACTGCTTTAACTCTCATTGTCCGTACGAGTGGCTTAAGAGCATCGGACGCCGGCGTACAAATGGCTTAAGAGCATCGGATGGCATACGAGTGGGCCGTTTGAGTGGTGTTACTCAAGACTCGAAGCGGTGTGATCGAAACTCCTCTCGATTACAAGGTGGTCGGAGAGTTCAAGCGGTAGAGCGGTCGGAGAGTTCAAGCGGTGGAGCGATCAGAGATTTCGTGGTCGAAATAACAATTGGTGACCACGGGTGGGTTCCTGGGGCCACGAGGATTCCATTTTTGGGTTCGAGAGCGGTTGGAAGTTAGGCAAGTGTCGGCGGTGAGGTCTTCTCTTCTCGAAACTTTTGAATGGCACAGGGGTTAATAGCGGGTTAAAAGGACAATAGCATTTGCAATTGAGCATCTCTAGGAGTAAGGGGAGCTTAGGGGTGTGGTGGTCTGGGTCGGGGATGGCTGAGCCGAGCTGTCCACGGTGACCTCCTTTGGCCGAGCGGCGGACAAAGGTGCCGGCACAACAGGAGGCTCGGGAGGTTAGGGCAAAGCTTCGGCAAGGTTTCTACCTGCATGAGGAAGTTGCAGACCAAAGCAATTGAAAAAGGATGGACTGAATAGAAGGAATGGAAATTTGAGCTTACTTCGGGCTTTCCGGTGATCGCCGACGGAGCTTTGGTCGTCGGAGCAATTGAGGGTGGGTGGCTCACCTCGGGTATCGATGCTTTCGAATAGAGGGGTTCGGGGGTTTAAATAGCATGAGGGAGGTGGTTTGGCACAAGACACGAGTCATGGTAGCAGCGGCGCGTGGTAGGGGTCAGGAAGGCGCGAGAGGATGCGGTGCGGCTGGCGGTGCAGATATTTGGCACTTCCTCGAGTACAACATTGCAGCGGTCAAAAGCTAAGGGGAATGTCAGATCGACTGTGAGAGAGTGAGAGCAGAGAGAATAGGGAGGTCGGCGAGGTGGTGAGATGTGAGGTGTCTACGATGCTAGTCCAGGTAAGGGTCACGACATGAATGAGGAAGGGTGTGTGGTGGCTCTTGCTGGCAGAGGTGGGTTCCAGGGTGCTCAAATTTGCGTCGTGGGGTTGTCGGCCGTGAGACAGGAGAGAGCAGAGGTGGTGGCGGGAAAAGCAGGAACAACAGCGGTTGCTTTGACACGTGGCCGGGAGCATTGAAGAGGGTGTCAGAAGCAGGAGGGATGAGGTGGTACGGGCTCTTGACCATTTTGCAGAGGCATGGCAACGACGACAGGTTGTGACGGTAGCGATCGAGATGAAACCTAGTGGCGGGCGAAAACAAGGCGACGGCGATATTTTCAGACCGTGAACAGTAGCCGACGGCTGGGATTTCACACAAGTGGCCGGTGAGGGCAATGTCCAAGAGAGGGAGATGCACTATCATTACTATTATAAAAGAATAAGTTGGTGGTTGTATGTCCATTCTCCTCCAATCACTCTATTCCCTTACCTTTTCACCATTCTCTATTTTCCAGCCGATCAGAGCAACTCTCTTCTATAACACGATTCTCTATACATTCAATAAGTTCCGTCGCAACGCACGGATACATAACTAGTTGGGTGAGAAAAGGTGTTGAATTGTGCAAGGATTTGAATGAAATCACGTTTTAAAGAAATCCATGCTCATTTAAATTTTTGGGTTGTTTTAGCATGTGAGGAGCAATGGTAGGAGAAAAGGCGAAGCATTTTCACGCATGTTGATCTTTGACAAGAAAAGATAGGCCACGGCAAATACATCAATGCTTATTTATCAACTAAGATCGCAAGACTTAAATCATAGAAGAAGCGAAGAACCGGCTTGTTTATTGGTCTCCGCTTGGATTGCCGTTTGGTCACGTTCCTCAAGAATCCAAGGGGAAGATTTTGGGATAGGCTCGCCTGACCCCAATGTGGTTCGATCGGTTTTGAAGGCTTTCCCTCAACCCAACTCCGCTTCGCCTCGATTACATCTCCCTGACCATGGACTCTCTAGCTCTACAGATGACCAAATGATAACCAAATCATTTTCTTCCGTCGAGAGCCATGTCCTGGTTTGTGGAGTACTCTGTGCCTTACAGTTAATGCCTCGATGAGTCAACCACGCAAGCATCGACGAATTAACCACCTTACGTTCGGGTGCATATCTCCTCACCTCGAAGGCCGGCCCTCAAGTGAGTCAAGAACTCCTCGCGAGGTCATATCTACGGCGAGTTGAGTATTCAGCACTTCTGTGCACACCCACTCACACCGCGAGTGACCCCTCTGGGAGTCTGTTAATATGCGCTTCGACGCACATCTCCTTGCCTCACAAGCAACTCATCAGTCCCTAGTGCTTCACGCCCCAATGTGCTCCTAGTCGTCGGGTTAGTTCACCAAGCAAGGGGCAACACTCTACGATGGCTTTGCTTCCATATGATACGACTCGGCATACATGGCATTCTCTCGACCAAGCTCAACTCAACCTATCGGCATCTCCTCTGTTATACGCGCCCACTTTACATCGACAAGCGCCAACACGTCACCTCAACGCGGTGTGATTAGCCTCGAAGGCCATCCCTCGACAAAACGTAGCTTCGCACCTGGCACTCCTTGCTTTATGGGCCACACCTCCATAAGCCAAGCACGTAGCACGCTTCCAAGCTTCTAGCGCTGTGCCTCAACAGGTCGAGCGGACAACGGCTTAGTGCGTATCACCTCACCTTGAGGGTCGAGTCTCATCAGGCTAGTTTTAGGTACACTCACCGACCACGAACATCTCGGTGTATTGGCAGACATCAATCGATCATGTCTCAATATGTCAGCCAACTTAGTTTCGCCAGTTGAGCTCGTGCATAGGAATGCATACACCCCAGTTGGGTTCATGCACCTTGAAGCTCCATCGTGTCTCAGACTAGCGGTACATGCACGCCCATCTTGATAAGTTCACACGACGACCAGATTATCCGAGGACTCCACGCGTCTTGAGCCAGCAAGTCAGGCGCTTATTGCTACATGTTCACGTAGGTCAATCTCTCGCATCCCGGGTTCTGTCATTCTTTAGTGACCATGCCTAAGCGAGAAGGAAGCTGTTACACAAGGATTAACTTGTGCACTGAGCATGTTCATACCATTTTGGGAATTACGCAACTAGGAGGTGGTGCTTCGTTTGGCTCTGATTTACTGTCAGAATGATTGCTTCAGGGTGGTATGGTGACACCGGCTAGAGACTTGATAATCACGGGACAAGAAGGCATGCATCTTTCGGTTGCTCCTCTAAGGTTTCGGGGAAAAGACGATTGATTAATGCTTGTTCAATGCAGTGTTATACTCCTTATAGGCATTTCCTTTTGAATCACCGTCGGAAATAAGCGTTTCTAGTAAATTTCTTCCTTCAATCAAGGTCCTCTTGTCGTGCTAGGAAGGACAAATGAAAAGACACATCAGCCCAGGTCCTCTTGTCGTGCTAGGAAGGGCAAGTGAAAGACACATTAAAACGTGTTGATTAAGTCGGCCTTTTACTGCTCCTGCCCACTCAAAGAAGAAGTAGAAGAAAATGGTCAACGGTCGCTCCAAAGAGTTGATGAGAACGTGTCCAGCCAAGCTCCTAACAAATAGAGCGTGCATGAGCCACGAAGAGGTGGCATGGTAATCGGTGTGATGCCGAATTGCCGATGGTGTTGTGCAAGGCCATGAGGAGGTGGCAACATGCAAGAGCCGTGTGGAGGCAGCATGATCGCAAAGTGAGTCGGTGCGAGACCGACATGGATGGCGGTGCGAAGCTGTTGAAAGACAAGAGACGATGGTGGTGCGAGGCTGCTGAAGGTCCAACCAAAGATCAATGTTGTGAAGATGTCACGTGGAGGGAGACGGGTGCTGCATGTGGCAAGAAGATGCTAGAGATCCGTATCGATGAGTCAACGTGACAAGATGAGTCAACATGACAAGATTAAGGAGACGAATGTTAGATATTTGAGCAGTGCTTCAATACTTTTTACTCTAACAACAATGACACTTATCTCAAAACACACGAAGGGGTAACTAATCACTATCCACCATTCAGTTCTGCTTTAAAAGTTGTGCAAATCACTTTGAGCAAAGTATTGAAGTACCTCCCTAGATATTATGTTGCATGTGTTTAGATATGTTTGCATGGCACTGCGTCTGACGTGTCGGTTGAGTCGAGGGTCCGTTCGTATTGGTGTTTGCTAATGTTTTTTGCTGTGACTGATGAATAGTAGTAACTGATAGAACGGCTGATGAATAGTAATGCATTGTATAAGAAAGACAGTGCAACGAAAGACACTATAACATTCGGACAACATAGCTATCCAAAGCGCTTTCAACTATAACTCTTCAACATTATCTTCTGACACTCTTCGAATGGGGTGTTGTTCCCGTCTCCAAGAAGGTTATTGTTTTAGATTTCAAGTAGGTCTATGTTTCGTTGTAGACTAGAACTCTGTTCATTTCTCGTTTGGGACTCTAGTTCCAAAGGCTATTTATAACCACTATAAGCCCTATGATAGATAGTACGCACAACACAAATTATTTACACATGTAATACGTTAAAAGTGCTCTGTAACTTCTCTTTCCTATAGTGATTTCATCGATTGTACGTCTATGATTTTTTTTCATAATAGTTTTATACGTTAAATCTTTGTCCCCATGTTCTTGATTATTATTGTTATTTTTTTATATCTCTTCGTGCGTTTTATACCGTGTTATGAACAAAAAAGCCAACCCGCAGCCATATCAGCAGCTCACTCTATAAAGTGAATCTGATCAACTTAACACACTAGTGTAACTATCTATCCAACAATCACTAATTGGACTCCAAATGTGCGGTAGCCGAATAGCAGGTCAGGCCCAAGTCAATATTACAAAATCAAGGGTGCAGCCACCTATCCGGTGCGGACTCACGTTTTCGTGCTAGAATGAAGACTCGTAACTTTAGCCAATAATTAGCACGGAAACGAGTCACAGACAGTAGATTTCCTTCCATACTAACATTACGGTTTTTTTTCAGCTATGGCTTATGATTTATCGTTACAGTTTATAGTTCTTAGCGTTAGCGTGAACGCTTATGTGATACCAATATATCAATAAGTCGCTTTGAAACGATATGAAAAAATCGCCCCATTTATTTATTTGTAAAAACCGATAAGCCAAAAATTATTCGGCGTAACGATGTTTGCTTCTCAGCGTGCCGTGATCAAACGAATCATATTTCTCACTGTCCCACACTGAGCGAGCAGCTCAGAGTTCGTATTCTAGAATCCAATTCTAACAAATCAGTAACTATATATATAGAATCCGTACTGATACTAGTGCTCGCATGATGCACCATCTCGAATCCAATTCTAACCTATCAGTAATGGGCATCGATTGTCAGAAATGAACCAGCGAAACCAACAACAAAAACAGCAGTAAGAAGAACCAGTTCCAAAAAATGGAGATCAAAAGTCTAGGGTTTTAACTGCTAACCTCGTCGCCATGTACGTTGGGACTCCGGCGAGAGCCAGCCAACCGCAACCCGATCTCTCCGCTGCCTAGCCGCCGCGGTTCCCGCCCTCGTGCTTGAGGAGCACTCGCTCGTCAGCTTCCACGGCGCCTACCACAACACCCGCCAGGCTGTGCCGCCAGCAGGTGAGGTCCCCTTCGCGAAGGGGCAGGGAGGGTGCGGAGGGCGGCCGGTGGGAGAGCATTGCATTGGCACGCGCCATGGGGAGAGGCAAGGTGTGATGGAGGAGGCTGGAGGCGGGAGAAGTGGCGATTAGCGGTGACCGTGAGAAGTGGTGCCGAAGAAGAGGGAGATGAGGTGTGTCGGTTTTGGGGTGGATCGCGAGAAGATGGGGTACGGCGCGCGGAGGGCAACTGGCAATCGTGGCGGGATCAATGCATCTGGTAAATACCGACGGCAAAATTGTTAAGCCAAACGAGGGAAAAGGGTTTTGTCTGCTCCTCACTTTCTCTGCACAATATGCGGCAGTGCCAGTATGAAACACAAACCGAAGGAAAAACTTCCCATCCTCGGTTCCATGAGCGGGACAAATACACAATACCAACCAATGCCAGTATACAAGACTGCAGTAGAACACACAAAAAGTACCAGTTATATGTCGCATCAATCCTTGACAGACAAATGACAAAGCAGTGCAAATTCTGCAGTAACAACTAAGAAATCACTTATTGACATATTGGGGCAAGGTTAACAGAGAAGCTAAGTTGTTCACAACATATGGTGCGCCTGTTCTGGTTATATTACATCAACTAGCTACATATGCTTCGGAACATACAGGTGAAGCAGGTCCTCTAAACAATAAATATAGGTGAGGCAATATACATGACACCAGAAAACCTATGGACTGTTGGCTATGTATGTAAAACAGAAGTTTAACAATAGACACAGGATAAAATGCTTTTTAAAAAAAAAAAGTTAGTACTATACAGTACAGGAGACAGCCAATCCAAATGTTGGTCACCATTCTGGTTGCTCTTTGTGTAACACTCCTTCAGGGAGGTGGTTGCCTAGACTCCACAAGGCAGTATCCATCAGATTGCCTAACCAAGGTTTTGGCATCTGGAATGAAATGCATTAACAGTATTCAATCTTTACATCAGCCACCGCAGTCAGAGATCAGCAGTTTTGAGGCATGAACAGCTTGCGACTTCAATGCCAGAGAATGTATATAAAAAAAGTTGCAAGCCTGAGCCAGCTCAAACAATGCCAACCATTGCTACTAGCATAGCCAACGCCTATGGCAGATCCCGTACTGCAGGACTAGCCATTCTAACACGGTGAGCAACATCAAGGGATGGTCTGCCAACTGCTTCCATTATCCTACTGAACACGACCTTTGCAGGGACACATGTGACTAGTGGAATTGCCCCCTCTGATTTGATCAAACCACCCCAAATGTCACTGCTCCTATGTGCCTTTCCTTGACCACCTTCTCTGTGATGGCTTTTTCCAATGGAAATGGAAGAAAGGGCCCTGACTTTCTGACTTGATGAGCTTCCTTTCTTGGAGTTGGAGGGCTTCTTTTGAGATTTATGTGACGATGACCTCCGGACACTAGAGATGCTTTTCTTTGCAAGCCTAGCCTGCTGATTGAAAGGAACAGAGAACCTATTAAAAGGGTGTTTCATCTCCCAAAGCCCCCTGTCGTCATCACCATCCGATGTTGCTCGTGTTGAATTAGAACGTGGAACTCTTGGCATAGAAGTCCTTCTGCCCGTTCGCCAAGCAGGTGTTGCTGCTGTGCTATGTTCCAGAACAATATCACTGCCCAAAACAAGGTGGTCAGTTGAACCATCTTCAAGTATTTCAATTTGGATAGGGTGTCCAACAATAGCGTTGCCATTCAGTCTGCTCATTAAACAGACCAATGGGACATGCTCGCCTTGATAGCCAGTCTGTACCTTCAGGTCAACGTTGAACAACATTGGGCCCATGTAACTAAGATGTGAGCCATAATACCGTTGATACAATGAAGATCCTTCCCCGTATGCCTTCCGACCAAGAGAGGATATCTGATCGACATTCTTATTTAGCGGAGAAGACTTGCAAGAAATTTCGGTGTCATTGAAAGAAGTGTAACTTCGTCCAATATCTCTTTTATGTTTCAAAGATGAGAGATAGTCTTTACCACAATATCTGTTAACTTCTGAATGGCTCGCGCCCTTATCAACTAAATCTGTTTCATCAGAATCACAATCCAACTCTTCTTGGGTTTGGTATAAAGTTTGACCAAACGATTGATGGCTGGATGCACCAATACTCTCCATTTTAGGATTACCTTCATTGCCCCTATACAGTGACCCTTTCATCAAACTATTGGATTTGTCTAACGATAGATTTCCATCTATCTTACTCATCGGTCTCTTTGCTGCATTGCGTTGGTTGCGTTTACCTTTCATGTGCCATTGGGAGACACCTAGCTCAGAAGAACCATCCTCATCCTCTAAGACATTTTGTTGAGTACTACAAGTAGAAAAGGTCACCTCCTCCTCCTCGTCGTCGGCATCCACATACCTTAACTTATTAGAAGCCTGAAGGGAATAAGGATCCCATGCATCTGACTCTGGGGGCTGTCTCTTAGCATACCCTGCTGATAATATTATCACAAGAAATGTGATCAAATAAGGCTAAATACCCAGAGGGAAGTAAAACTATACTGAGCAAAGCATTGAAATCAAATATCACATTTCCAGTCAAAAGTTAAGGTTTTATTACTATAGTAAAACAGAAACATTCATAGCTCAAAGAGCAATAGATCAGTGCACTTCCAGAAAGAAAAGGCAGCAAGCAAAACTAACAAGATGTATACAACACTAAGTAGTATGATAGAAAGCGTTCTTGTACTCAATTATTTCAACAATTCAGCCCTACCCTCATGTGGAACTACATGATTACATGATCCATATGTGATCAATTCTATAAGGAAAATAACAACAATTCTACAGTATAATTAGGCATCAATATTTGACAACATAAACCGGGGCATAGTTATTATTGTGTCTTTCAAATAAACATTTAAAAAGGCAGCTAGCAACGGAGGGACCTACTTTGCAAAAGTTGGGCATCATCTTCTGTCTCAGTTTCAGAGCATTCCCTCTCTGAAGAATCAGATCCATGCTTCTCAAAAAAGTCCGAAAATGTTTGCACTCCAGAAAAAGAAAACGGCTCCTTTAGATAACTTTTGGTCTCAAAATGAGCTCCTGTTGAAACAGTTTGTGCAGAAGGTATATCACCATGGCTATAAGCATCACCAGAATCAGTAGGCAGGTATGTGGACCCACTTCTTTTGGCCTGATAGATAGCAGGCAGAGGATCCGTCCCTCCTTCAATTAAGACAGTGCCAGAATCGTCATCGTGCTGGAAAGGATGAGGCAATTTCACACTATTCTGTGCAACTTCAGCAAGTGGCCGACATCTATCATGTTTTTTGACAAGAGATTCTTCAAAAACACTTTCCTCTGATCTTTTCTTTTTCAGGGTTGTATTTTTCCCACCGCTCGCTACACTTGATCCTCCTTGCATATGTCCCAAACAAGGTAATCCATTCATGCAATTACTGAGTGTGTTCTCTGAAGCCTCCCAAGCAAGAGATTCTGAAAAGTTTCTTTTTGAACCAGCATGAAAAAATTTCTGCTCATACTCTTTTGTTTTACCAAGGAGAAGAGAGTTATCTCCTTTCCGTTTTTTACTCCTTTTACTTTTGTAACGAGTACTGCTGAGATCTTTGCACTGTTGAGTTGCTGCACTTTGCAAAGGCAACTGAGGTTTCTGCGTATTGTTTCTTGAGTAATATTCTGAAGAAAAGTTGTCGAACTCCCTCCTCAGATCAGCAAAGGGGACACTGCAGGTGTCATCAGCCCTGAAACCTTGATTCTGGTATTTCAATGCAAGCTGCTTTCTCTCCAATTCAAGAGCATGAAGAATAGCATCTTCTCTGCGAGCATATTTTTCTCTTCTCTTTACAGGAGTTCCTTCACAAGACTTTGCCCTCTCAATACAAGCATCAAACTCCCCACACCTAAATGCCTTGACACGTTTTGATTTCTCAAGGTTATACCAGTCACTGCAAAAAATAGAGGAAGAAATGAATCGTTATAAAGACAACTAAATACAAAGAAATAGTCAGAGTTCAAAGTTCAAAATAGTCAAGAGTTCAAAGTTCAAACTGTAAGTTTTGCAGAAAACCAAATCAATGCCAGATAGTTTTAAGTATTCTGCACCACAAGCAGTTTGGTTGTTATCATTGTGAATTAAAAAAAAAATCACTTGGAGATAGAGATCAAAACATGAATAACAGAATACTATAAGGCGTAGCCAAATAGAAAGAAGCCCTAGTTCTCCAGCATCTTAGGTACTAACTCATGGATGAAGAACTACTTTAGTATTTGGATCAGCAAAAAAGCAGTAGAACACTAAACAAGATCTCCATCTATTTCAACAGTGACCGGCAATTTTTTTTGTGTGTGTGTGTCTGTCTGAGGGGGGATATTGAAGGAAAAGCAACTCAATCAACAAAAAGTTTGCGAATTTCATCAGAATATAAAATTCAATAGACCCATAAATGCAACAGATTGAACTTACGAACGATAAGGCTAAAATAATGTCAATTCTCCTCTATGTCCGTTAGCATTACAAAGGCTGGCAAGAAAGAATCCAATCGGCCCATGCACTTTTTTCTTTACGCTTTAGTTCAACACAACGGTGATTGATGAAATATCTCTTAATAAATGGTGACAGCTACCAAATAACACATTCAGCTCGGTGATAAACTTTAGAACATATGTCCCTTAAGAATTAGGCTTTTTTTTTTAGGGATTAAGAATTAGGCTTTTCGTAAACTTTCTGCTTGGTAAATTACAGAGAAAATACATACCATAACCTATTCATCTCTTTCGGTTTAAGTTTCCACACTACAAACAAACAAGCAATACAAAAACTTGGTTTTCTCAGGACACATAGTAAAAATGATTTGGCAAAAACAACACAACGAAAATGAGCTTCTTAATTATCTAAGTTGTACAAACTGCAGAGAACACAAGTACTGGTCCTTTTTCAGCTCTGTTGAACACATGCATAAAATCATTTTTACATGCCTTCACAGAAGGACATAAAAAACTTCATGACAAAACAAAGATTAATTAAAAGTTCAGAAAAAAATTGATGGATGCACTTAAGTGTGGGTAAAACCACAAAGCAGGTCTACACCTCAATTGGCTGCATCACTTGTTTCAACCCCACATGACAGACTGAGCAGCATACTATTATATGTAGCATGATTACAACATATTACACACTGTTTAGTAAATCAATCCAAGAGATTATAACTTATCATCATTGTTCTATTAAACCTCCATTCAACAATTAAATGTACACCCTGCAAAAGAATTTAACTTTTTCCCTCCACAAGGACATACATGTAATGTTGCATAAAAAAGTGTGAAACATTCTAAAAGCAAACCATTGGCACCCCCACACACGTAACAATGTGCATAACACATCAAGGACAGCGGCCTAGCACTTGCGACTTATTTGGCTCCAGAATGATCCTTTAGATAGTGGATTGTCCGACATTTGTTTAGCTATTTCAAATTTGTCCGAAGTAATTGCCTAGACAATCGACAGATGATTTATTCAACGAGAACAGATGGAAGTCAAGTTATCTGGAAGAATAATTGGCTGCAATCGTTAAAATATTTCATTGTTGATCTAATACTGTTTGGAACGGCAACTGACCAAGCATTCCACAGTAGTTCCTTAATCAAACAACTCCAAATTTAATCAACACCATAGACCATTCAGTCCTAACCAAGCGTGTTCGCGAAAAAGGGTTACTAACCTAGCAGTAGAATTTAGAAGAAAGCAACAGCATATAGCAATAAATTGGGGTGAAACATAGAGGGAGGAACTAGAAGCAAAACTCACACGCTTGCGTCCTCACGGCCGAGGAGCTTGACCGGAGTTCCTGTTCTCGGCGACATTACCTGCGACGCCGGAAGCTCTTCCGGCCCGAGTATCCTCCCAGGCCACCAGGACCCGTTCCGTCGCCGCACCCACACGATGGTACCCGGCGAGCAATCCTCGATGCCGCCGCTCTCCACCTCCCCGTACCCCTCTCCTCCTCCTCCTCCTCCTGAGCTCCGGCCCATCCCGGCTACCAAGTACCAACCCCACCAAACCCAACTCAAGGTCTCAGCTCAACCCACTTCTACAAGCCTCCCTCGCGCCGGAGATCTGCCCTCCATTCAAGTCCCGGAGGGCCGCATCTAGGAGGCTCCTGCTAGCTCCTCTCCCGTGCGCCTCCGCCGCGGGATTTAGGGTTCCGGCGACTTGCAGAAGCTTTGGTTCTCCCGCTCCGAGAACCACCTCCTCGTCGCCGACGTGTTTCGGGGAGGCCGCCGCCGACGAAGTTGCCGTGCTCCGGCGCCTCCGGAATTATATTTTTTTCCCACCTTTTTTTTCCCTCTCTTTTTCCCCTATCAGCAAAGTGCAAAGAGAAAATAATGAAATAAATCGCAGGGAAATAGAACGGGGGTGTGTGTTTTCTCCGTGTTGGCTTCGCTTCTATTGATGGTTTCGGTGGTGATCCAATGCGTGGGGCAGGTATAATAACTGCAGGCCCGAGCCCAAAAAATAGATGAGCCGGTGGAGTAATTAATTTTGCAAAGGCAATATTTTTCCAATGCTTCTACGGGTAAAAAGAAATCTTTTATGAATTCCTAAAGGGTGCAAACCTCTAAGGATTTGTGTGCAACTGTGCGTAGCTAGCTTCTGGTTTTTTTTTCTCTTCTTCCAGGGAGCAGTGTAGGTCCAGCTAATGGTGTGAATGCTAGATAGTGCATAGTGAACCGAACTAATAAATCCTTTTTCAATCATATTTTCATAGATAGTCATTTGATTTTTATATGAATGCAAACAATGATGTAACAGCTTGAAAACCAAGGTTTGTGCAAAAAATGCAAGTACTCGCTCCACTTTTTTGTTTGACATCCTATAATTTCTACTGTTAAATTTTCTAAAATGTGAACATTAATATATTTCAAACTATTTAGATTGGCTACATAAAAACTATATTATTAAATTTATCGTTTAAAATACTTTGCTAATATTATAATTTTATTAGTATATATTAATATAATGTTATGGAAAGTAATAGTCAAAAATCGCATCTTTTAGAGACTATAGAATATCAAAAACGTCAAATAGAAAATAAACACATGACAAGTTGCACCCCTGAGTATCCAACACTTCGTCTAAATGTATATTCATACGGCACTATTCAATACTAAACTCTACCTATATAGACAAACGCCACATGGCATGTAGTGGAATCCAATTCTGTCTCGTTTTCTCAAAGTATAAACAATTTGTAAGGCCCCGTTTGGCACAGCTCCACCACCAGCTCCTTGGAGCTGTTTGGAGATGTTTTGTGCCAAACGGGGTAAAGCAAAATAGCTCCACCCAAGGAGCTCCATAAAATCTGCTGAGACAAAAATAGCTCCACCCAAGGAACTGAAAAAAATAGCTTCACTTGGCTCCACTTGTGAAGCCAAAAAAAACAGCTCCACTTGTGAAGAGGAGCCCTGCCAAACAGGGCCTAAATGTCGTATGCAATAGCATGTCTAGAACTCTAGATGTACATAGCTTGCGCCATAATTGATGTTTCTAGCTACATGTATTGGTAATCAATACGATGTCATTCCTAAAGGTAAAAAAAATGAATTGAAAATATAGGTTTGATTCCAAGTGATTTTGAAAAATAATTTAGATTTTCCCTGGTTATAACCTTTGATTGTACACTCCGCGAGTAACCCGGTGGCATGCCATGCAGCATTCATCCAATCATCCATTTGGATAACCACAAAAATTGAGCAAGTCAAATTTGAGAGGACCCAAAACTTAAGAGCATGAGACTCGAGCTTGGCTCGGTCAAAGCTCGATAACAATTTAAAATAATTTAACATGCACTAATTTTTAATAATAAAAAAAGCTTAAACTCGGCTCAAATAAACTTAGTAAGAGTAAAAAACAATTCAACATGTATTGATTTTCAACAATAGAAAAACTCGAACTCGAATAAGCTCCGTAAAAGTTAATATGCATCAATATTCGTACTCAAATTGAACTCTAATGAGCTATTCGAGCTCCGCTCGTTGAAGCTCATGAGCTCGAGATCAAGCTCGAGTTCAAGTAGCTTGCAAGTCTCGAGCTTTTTTACAGTCCTCATGGACATGGTAGAGCTTAGTACTATCCAATGGGCTAGCCCTTGGCATGCTGGCCCGCGCCCTGTCACTGTTGACCCAACCTAAGCACGACACGGCTCGGTGGATCGTGTTGTGCCTGGGCTGAGGGGGCGGCATGGCGGGCCAACACGGCACAACCTGGTAGCGATCGCAGGCGGGGCGATGGGCATGACACGGCACGTCCACACCAACGGGTCAGAACGTGTAAATGGGTCATGTCGGCATAGCACGACCGATGAAAAGAGTCGTTTTTGCCATTGAGGTAAAAAAATCAGGAAAAATAGCAAAAAAATATGTCGAGTTTTTTCCTATAAATAGGGAGCCATTCGGCCTCCATTCTCCACACCTCAAGCATCACTCTCATCCCTCTGTTTAGCTATAAAAAATCTGATTGTGTTTGCACAAATTTGGCAAATTTAGTGAGAAATTTGTGCAAAATTCAGAAAATTGAAAAAAGATCGAAGAATCTTTGGAGAGCTGCAGATGAGGTAATAGACTAATACTGCTGCCTTATTTCAATTTTTTGCTATTATTTGTTGATTCAATAGTAAGTTAATTGTACTTTACTATATGAATTTACAGTTGATTCAATGGAGAACTACGATTTTCCAACTCTCCGAATTTGGTCTCACTGTGAAGGATGTGCAATCCTTTCAAGAGACACATTCATCCATGGAAGGCAGACATCCACAACAAACTGTACAGATAGAAGAAGCGCTGCTGGGTCCATCTTCTGTCGGCTCAACGAGTGCATCCATAACCTAGAGCACGGGTGCAAAAAGAACAAAAGCACATGTCCATCTAGACAACAATGAATAGGATTTCCAATATTTTTTCCTTCAGATGTAGTCATTAGTAAGCTTCATAAGCTATACTCGTTTTTCTTTACCAAGGTTTTCTCAAATTAGGTTTTTATTTGGTAAAGTTTTTAATGAGGCAGCCATGACATGCAATTTAACAAGTTAATAAAGCTCATTATGTCATTGACAATAATTATCTTGATGATTAATAATGTCTACAATTTTCTATAAATTTTTTATAATTTCTACAATTTTTCCTTAATTATATATTTATATATATTTATATATATATATATATATATATATATATATATATATATATATATATATATATATATATATATATATATATATATTCTTTTCCTGACTTAATGGATCAACCGTAATGGCACGGTCCGTTAAGGCCTAATCATGTTCGTGACAGCATGAGTCAGTCGTGGGCCATGTTTGGACTCAGACCTTCCCTATAGGCCAGTACGGTACAGGCATTTATCCGTGCCTAATAAGATCATACCACCGCGCCGGTGCTGTTCTGCCCGGCCCTCTGGACAGCACTAGTAGGGCCGTAATGGGCTGGGCTTTGAACTGGTCTAGTCCGCTGTACGACCCTCGGTCGGGTGGCTTTGAACTGTTCTTCTCATCTGAATTCCGGAACATCCCCTGCACACCGTCGTCTCGATGGCTTCCCGTTCCTCGCGATTCGCGGATCCTTCCTTCCACGGCGAGCAGCGGTTTCTCGCACATCCTGGAAGTGGGAACTGTCGAAGGAATGGGCGCATCCGCAACTGCTGCAGATCTCGCCGGTAAAATGTGGCTCACAAGCACATCGTTGGGAATGTTTATTTCGTTGATCTGATCTTGTGCAGATTACCACGGATGGCTTCGCATCTCGTGTTAACTCTCTGTGACCGTGATTTGCTGCTTGTAGGCTGTGATGGGAGCTTGCCGTCTCAGGATGGTGGTGCCCGCGAAGTGTTCGATTGGGGGTATTGCACGATTCGAGCAGAACGGTCTTCCACTATTCCCATGGATGGAGCCGCAGAGAGGCATTACTGTGAGCTGTGAAGGTAACGATGCTAAGCGCTTGCCCCTTCTGCTCTCAGTGCAAACCTGCAGTGCTGTATATACGCGTTTGTTGAATGCGCATTGTTAATTCTGCCATGGCATGTAAAAGCTTGAGATATGATACCATCTTGTGGTTTCGGACCCCCCCCCCCCCCGATGTCTCAGTATGCGTGTAGCACCTAATTTGAGATGTGATACCATGTTGTGGGAAACACACTGAGCTACTAACCAAACATACGATAAATCAACTCACAGAAATAAATCCAAATGAAATGAGCAGGAGGAGGTAACACAATCAAATACCGAGACAAAAGCACCAAAGCATTTCTAGCACGGATAGTTAAGGGGCACAGCAGGAAACAGGTTAACACATGGCCAAATTGTTATGAAGTTTTGCTAGATAGCTAATGCTAAAGACAAAGTTCTCTCCAAGCCCTGATCAACAAAGTTTGCTCACTGGAGCTGGCAGAAAATTATCACTCTAGGACATTGTTGGAATAATCACTATGATTGCTAAAAGACTAGTTTAATATGTTAAGGGCCTGGTGTTGCGCATCTACCGCTTGAAGGAGCCTCTTAGCCACTGCACATGCATAAACTGAGGAGCCTTCTGATACCTGAGTTATCATGGATGATAGAACATTACTATCAGTGCTAACAAGTGGTCATGAGTAAAGGAGTTCTTGATGCTACTTTAAACAAATGAATTTGTTAATTACCTTAGTGGTAAACATGAATATGTGGTGATCACCTATAATCCCCCCAACCACATGGATGAGCTCAAGCTGGAACTCATCTAGAACCTTTGCTGCATGAAGCAGAGAGTTGGCCTTCTTCTTTTCAGTGAGCTTGATGTTTACCTCATCATCCACTATGCGGACATCAACGTGGCATTCCTTTGACCTCCTCTGAACCCATGAGCTCATTATGGCTCCGTTGAGCTGATTGTCTTGATCATCCCTCATTGGCCTCATCGATGAGCTCTCGCCATCAGCAGCTGCCTCTTGATCCAACTTTATTATTTTTGTCCTATTATTTCCATGCCTCTTCTGTTCCACTAGGATCCTCAGTTCCTTCACTGTTCGATTGAGCTCGTCGATGTACTCAATGGCATCACCTACAATTGAGGCCCTGTCATTCTGGAGCACAGTTTTGTAATATGTTAGTGCCATATCCAAGATATTTAAGCACCCCCCCCCCCCAAAACATGGAATTTATTTCTATCATGTTCTGTACTCTTTTTTAACCAGAAGACGTTATCTAGTTGCTTAACATCAGCGAGGTTGGTACTACATTACCACAATCTTGTTATAGAGTAACATAATGAGGATGATAACATTGTGCTTGAAAAAAATCAAAGAACACAAGTAACATCAAACTATCGAATGTTTGTATGGTTTCTCCTAGCTAACTAGTAGGCATTCACTCACTTGATTTGGATGAGCGAAGTAAATAATATGGCAGTATGGCACAGTAATTATCGGCAAAGAGCAGCACAATCAGGAACTATTTTTGTGACAATCATGTTGAATAAGATATTATTATCATACTGCATATTAATGCATACATATGCAACAAAGTGTAGCAACAAAACTTGAAGAAAATTTCGACAGAAAAGCCCAGCAGAAGTTATCCCATGCATTATGCATATTACTTAATTCATGTTTATTCAGAAACCTACATCAGATGGATGAATCACAGTTTTGCTAATGTTCTTTTGCCGATCTCTCGTAAAATGCAGGTTTATAAGTTTATTAGACTGGAGTATTTTGGTGTTGGCAGTTTTGGGCATCTTAATATTCTCTGAGAAGAAATGGATGGAGATATATAGATATTCGATTATGTTTACAAAACCAATGAAATTTGGAAATACTATTGAAAATTTGAGTGATTGGCTGTCCATGTGGGAATCACTATGTTATTTTCTGCCCAAAGCCCCAAACAACTAATTTCAAAATGACGAATAAGACTAACCTTGGTAGGATTTGGGAAGAGCATTCTTAAAGTCCTGAATTTCACATTTAGCTGCTCCCGCCTCTCTCGCTCGGTTGCAAAGTTAGCTTTCCCCTTACCCTTACCGAACTCACCCTTCCCTCTTCTGCATTCCAGTACACTATCAAACTGCCTGTCATCTATCTCCTGAAAAAGATCTCCTCCTATACTTCCAACCCCAACCATCACATCTCTTTCATCCTCACTGGGGAACAGCCCATGATTTTGCGACAGTGAATGGCAGATATCCTTTACTAGATGAGACTGAGTACCATGATACCCTATCTGCAGAGCCGAATCACTAGCGAATATCAACCCACTGTCTGGAATTGCTGCTACTCCTGTAAGCTCACCGTTAAGATCCAAATAGTTAGTACCATTCAGTGTTGTATCACCGAAGACAGATGTTGTTGCTGGGAATTCTGGAGCCACAGTGCACTGCATAAGATTTAGGAGATCAGCTGCAGGTGTGTAAACATCATGTGAATAAAGTGCAGCAGCATCATACTGTTCGATATGTTGTTCCACCAATATGTTTTGTGGATCTTCACTAAACTGATGGTTGATGATGTGATCTTGGATAGTGCAGATAGCAGGATCCCAGTTTGCAGTTTCTACTGGGGGAATCTGTTGCTCCAAATCAATTCCCAGTTGATGCTGAAGGTGGTTGATTGCTCTTGCAGCTTCAGAGGAAAGGTTGGTCAGATTGGAGAGTACTTCTGTGGAAAAGGAGGGCACTTTGAATTTCGGTAGCTCAATATTTGTGTTTCCGCTGGAGTTAGGGGCTTGAGCGGAGTCATGGATCAAAGATTCTGCCATGAGGCTTTGATCATGGGAATCTTCAAAACAGCCAGCCCCAACAATCATTTTTGCCAAAACAGTGCCTGGAACCTTAGCTCCAAATCTAAAACCAACACAATTTGAAAACTGATGAGCATAAAAAAGGATGTTGTGAAGAACTCAATTATTGAGAAAGAATCAATTGCAAATGAAACAGAAGAACAAATAGAATCTTAGATGTGAGCTAATCTAGAGCTAAAATAGAAATGGTAATTACTTGCAATGCATATATTAAGGGGGAAAAGATGACTCAACATTAATGAAGCAGTGGATAGAATTCAATTAGACATGAAAAATTTCAGTTGGCTTGGTTGTTTCAAAGAAAGGTGGAGCAGTGGAGTTTAAGCCGGGCAATCTGGCTGTCTGTTTTTTCCGTGTAGGGAAGTTGTTTATAACATGATTAAATGAGACATGAAGCAACTTTGCTTGTTGCAGACCTAACAAACTCCTTACCATCTTTTTCTGTTCTCTAATCATATTTATATTGATGTCTGATAAAATGTGCTTCAACTACCCCAAGTTCATAAATTAATCAGCAAAATGCTGAGTACCTTGAAATCATTGGTAATGACAAATATGCCTCATATAGTACAAGCTGGTCAATTAAACTAATCACTAAAAATTCTTAAATTCATGATGGCTCAATGTTCTGAGTTTTAAACTTATCAACTGCTATTTAAAGAAGCACAGAACTATTAATTAGGATTTGCATTCTGCAAACAGTAGTAGTAAGCACTAGAAGACCATACCTCTCAGCCAAAGATTGAATGAAGAAAATTTTGTTCATCAAGTGGCAACTCAAAGACTCATGAAGCCAAGTTTCTGTGCTATGCCAAGAATATTATAGTGGGAAGTCATGAGACAATAATTTTGTTGTCACACAAAATTGATGGGACAGAAAATAACAGAATGTGTCCATGGCAATAACAATCATTTTGCAGAAGTGTCCTTTTAACCTTTATAATAAAGGTCAAAGTGAAGGGCATCATCAGATTGTTACTGTTATTATAAGAGACAAATGAGAAAGACAGAAAGCTCATACCCTTCAAATTTGGCATCTTTGATGTTATTCACCCATAGGAAGTTGAGAAATGTAAGTCATGCCTTCTGCCTCCTTACCATATTTTATGAATGTGCTGGTGCAGTTGTGCTTTGAGAGACTAAATCCACAACTACCTACAAGATTGGAAATATTCAAAGAGCACATAATCTTGCATTACGGAATAGTCATATCAGTATCAGTCATTTGAGCTTTGTTTGTATTTGTATATATCAGTGCACTGTTCTTGGTTTGCAGAAAGCCTGAAACTCTAGAAATTCTAGACCTTTTCCGGTTTTCCCCATCATGATACTGATCGTTGACTGTCAGTTATTCTAGAGCTTAGAAAGATTTACGATGGACCAATTAATGTATAGTTGGTTACATTACAAAACCGACTTTCCATCAGACTTACAGTGTGAAACATCGGACCATATATATATACTAGCCTCATAGGCGCGGCGGCACGCCGCGCCAGCCACCGTGTGCACCGAAGTAAAAGAGGCGAAAATTCGTAGCTAAAGGAAAGCGTAGGGTTTTTTCAAAAAAAAAAAAGCGAGGGGCTTTTCGCAATAAAAGGAGACTAGAGGGTTTTTTCCGTAAAAATCAGGGGTTGTTTTGAAAGAACCGAGGGCCTGTACGTAATTTCGGAAACTGCGGATTGTTATCAACGAAAAATAAATATGTGCAGGGTCTTTTTTTTGAAAAATCCAGGGACCTTTTTGCGATAACAGAGGACCTTTACGTAATTTCGGGAAAACCCAGAGACTTTTTTGCAAAACAGGCCCCCGACCGTACGGGAATTCGGCGGCCACGCGCCGGCACGAGCGCGCAAGGGCGACGTGGCCGCCTCCTCCGCGCGGCGTTTCCCCCGGCTTTGTATAGGTTATGATATTAAGCCTGTCCAGCTTCAAGTGAAATATGTAAAACTGATTGATGACCATGATATGTAAACTATGTGAACTAGATTCTTACCAAAATTTCGAATCTGTTCTTAGGATGATGTCAATTGTCAATTATGTGAACTGCTCCACTAAATCATTGTAAGTGCTTGTCTCAAAAAAACAATCATTGGAAGTGCTGCTATTAATGCTGTTACCTCTGTTTCTGTTTGGTCTTCAATATACTAGCCTCATAGGCGCGGCGTCACACCGCGCCAGCCACCGTGTGTACCGAAGTAAAAGAGGCGATAATTCGTGAGGGTTTTTTTAAAAAACCGAGGGTGCATGTGTATTTTCGAAAAAGTCAAGGTCTTATTCGTAAAAAAACCGAGGGCACATGTGTATTTTCGGAAAAGCCAAAGGTCTTTTTCGTAAAAAAGCGAGGACCTGTACGTAAGTAAACGAGGATCCGTACGTAATTTAGAAAACCGCGGGGGCTATCCTGCAAAGTGGAGGGGCTAAAAAAACTGGTAGAGACCTTTTCGCGAGAACCGAGGGTCTTTACGTAATTTCCGGAAAACGCAGGGCTTTTTCGCAAAATGGCTCCCCCGACCGTACGGGAATTCGGCGGCCACGCGCCGGGTGCAGCGCGCGCAGGGGTGACGTGGCCGCCTCGCCCGGCCGGGAATCCCCCCGCTAATACGAAGGGTATGATTCCTCATGGTCTGCCTGCCATCATCATTTGATGTTATATGATTTTAATCCTGGATGCATAATTTATGGATTCCTAGTACACAGTCTGTTTTAGGTACTGAAATGCCCGTTGGTCCATGCAACCGCATTAGTCTGTTTTAGGTACAGAGATGACCCAGTGGTCCCTGTAGACCACATGGTATATGAACTGATGAAGTGCTCAAACTATGTGGTGGAAATTTGCACTTTCAAAAACTTTATGCTCATAAAGAGTAGTCCTGCATGGCTTCAGCACATCATGTTGCATTGTCCAAATTTCAACGTTTTTAAGAGAAAAAACTGCTTGAACCAAAAGGAGTTTGACCAGCCGCTATCGTTACTGTGCTATGATCCTTCGTTTGATATTAATTTTAGAATAATTTGATCTTAAGCTCTCAACCAACCAACTAACACAGATAAGCTTGGTTATTCTACTTTTTCGAGTGTGTAACGTAACTAGCAAAGTCAATGATGCATTAACGGAACAAACTTTGACTTTTTGTAGTTTATATATGCATCATGGTTCTAGAAAAGCTAAGATTTATGACTGATGTACATTAGTACATGGTGACAAGTTCCTGTGGTTCTCTCTTAACCTGGAGATAGTAATGTGCAAATGTTTCATTGGCGAGCTCCCCAACATAGCGACAAGCTCAATACACATGTGACACACGGGATTTTTTCCCTTGATGTTCTACCTTCTTTTACCTTCCGCATAGTTCCTTAATCCTTTTCTTGAGGTCCTTGATGTGCCTGATGGCACCTCCCACGACAGAGGCTCTGTTAGGCTGAAGAAAACAAGCGCCACTGTTTAGGATCACTTATAAAAAAACTATATTCTTAAGGACACCGAATATGCGGCTGAGGTTGTTCACTGTACTTAATGGAGAGGACTAGGCGAGAAAAGGCGCTTGATGCCATTTAGACATGTTCATTTCCTCATGGCTTCATAGAATCGTACCTAACAGCTCACTGTTTCATGTTGACTCAATTTATGATGAAACAAATGATTTATAGCTCTGGCAACAAGATGGAGTTTTAGTGTTTTTCGAGGCTATGATAAGTATGCACTTTTTTTTGTTTTGGTACAGGCAAATCATCCACGAAAAATAAGAACCGCAGAAATGTATAAAGGAGTAAATGATAGTTGTTTACAAGGGCAACATATTTTTCTTGTTTTGTAGGTCTTGCCGTCTTAAAATGGATGGCCATGGCAAGAACGAACTTGAAGGGAAAAGCCACAAACATTTTCTCCGAAATCTGAATCAAGTTCATTCATTTGATGCCAAACCTTTCCAGGACTTGGAAACAGATACTGCAAAGTGTGGTAAGCTGAGTTCAGTGCGTCCCTTCTTATTGCCTCCATTCTTAGCGCCGCCCTTCTTTCATCCTCTTAGGGCACGCCGGGTATGCTGCTAACCTCCACGGCTCTCTCACCCTGTAGGATTGGGCAGGCAGCCTCCTGTTTGGATCGAGATGAAGAGAAGGTGTAGGATGTTTTAAAGGGAGAGAGGAAGGCGTCTCATTCCCTCCTTGCTTCAGCTCGATCCTTGGTTGGTTGAGGCATGCAGAATGTATTCGCAGATTTTGCACGCCCTCGTAACTGCATTCCGTTGTGCAGAAGAGTTCCGAGTGTACGGCTCCTTCCATGTCCCAACTCCAGTTGCAAAACATCTTTTACACTGTCCTTTCCTTCTGTTTCCTCTTTTTTCTGAAGGTCGGTCAGACGTGTATTCTTACCTCTTAACTACCGGACTACATACCCAATGCAATGTTCAGTTAGTGTTCAAATATCTACTAAATAGAGGGTATTTCGCCTAAAAATTTGGGTGTTTGACTGAACACCCATGAACTACATGGGATCCACCCCTGTCCATGCCGTAGCCGTAGCTAGCGCTGTTGTCTTCTCAATTGAGCTCCAATAAATAGCAAATGTACTCTGAAAAATTAAGAAAATACAGTAAATAAATGTGAAACTGAATTGCTGAATTTAATACAATAAGTAAAAGGAGTAACTTAAGCAAATTAATAAAGTTAGTGCATATCCAACCTAATAATAACCTAACCACGGGTATCTCACCCTGATCATCTTTCTCCAAAAATATTCCAACAAGTTTATTTAAATTAGTTTTCAAAAAACCAAGGTCTAATTCATAAAAAACTTTACTCAACATGCCCATGACCATGAGCACAGCTATCTAGGATAGTTTATGTACTCTACATATATGATACAACTTTATCCACAAGACATGATCGACTCATATTGCCACGCGATTACAACACTTTCTTGAGTGTGCGGTAGAGAGATCATGAAAAGGCCTTAAAATGCAAAGCCATCAACATGGTCATGCCCCTGCTAGGGTTTATGAGAACGGGCTCTCAGAAGTTTTAAAACTAAGAAAATGAGAAAGAAATGATTAAATAGAATTTCTGGATTTATTTTCCTTAAGGAAAAGATAATTACGACATCAATAAGGATTAATGATTTTGGCTAAATTATTTTTCTAAAGGAAAATTAAGATTATTGTGTCATAATGATGTTAGCAAGGGATTTTGAATTTCGGCCAAATTATTTTTCTTCAGGAAAATAGAACTGAGAGGTTGACAAGTAGGTCCGGGTCTATGGACTAAGATCATGCTTGCGTGGTGTGGGGGGCTAATGAGGCAGTTGTGTGCTAGCATGGCATGCATGTGGTGCCATGTGGCTGACATGTCGGTGCTGTGCGCTGACGTGGCTCAGCTGACAGTGAATTGTGAAGGTTGTTGGCATTGAGGTCCACAGTGGAGCGTAGCAAGAGTCGTAAACACAAGAGGGGGTTGAGAGGAACCGGTCTTACGCAAATGCGAGGCACGAGAGTGACTAGAGGTGGTCAGCGGTGAGAAAGGGTGATGACAGCAAGGTACTTTTGATGAAGGGAGGACTTCGGCAGTGCTTGAGCTTGGTGGAGGGGTAGATGAGGGTCGCAAGGGCATGGGGAAGCTCTTGGGGGTGATGGCGAAGCTCAAGCATGGACGAAGTGGTGGCGATTGCTCACCAAAGCCGTGCAGGTGGCCAAAGCAGAGGGAGCATGGTGATGTGGAGCTCGGATGCTGGAGAGATGCAAATGAGTGAAGGCTTTGGTGGGTGAGAGAACAAGGGTGCTCGGAGAGGTATTTATAGCCTAGGGGAGGGCGAATGGTGGCGGTAATTGCTCACTGAATTTGATACTAGCGCTGATCCAGGAAGAGAAGAAAGGATAGAGTGGCACGAGAAAGGAAGGGTGGCACGATGATTCGTGGGTTTGAATCACACACGGCGAGGGGTTTCCAAACACAGAGGAGGCGGGGAAGGAAAATCGAGGTTGGGCCAGAGTCGATCATCGACGTGGAAAAGGAAAGAGAAGGGGGAGAAGAAAGGAAAGCGAGAGGAAGGGGGTGACAGGTGGGCTCAAGGTGGCGATGAGAGGGGGTGGCTTGTAGCGCTGGCCCGAATGGCAGTGAAGGGAGGACTCACGGGAGACAAAAGGTCGTGGGCCGAGCTACGAGTGGGGAGGAGGTTGGGCCGAGGTGGAGAAAAAAAAAAGAAACGAGCCGGGTTGCCAAGTGGGTTTTGGCCCATAAACTTTTTGAGAATTTAAATGTGTTTTCAATTTAGATAAAGGCTAATAAATCAAATAAGGCTTAGGCAAAAGTAGCTAAATGCCAAAAAATTCCAAGAAAATTCTTATAAATACTGCAAAGCAAGGGAAACTCAAAAAAAAAAATTCATATTCTTATACAAGAAGTCTGTTTCGTAGCTCTAGGCTTAAATAAAAATAAAAGTAAAAAGAATTTTCAGAATAACTCAAATAAACTTAAATGAAAAACTAAAATTTAGGGATTTTACATAAATTTGATGGCTCCTAACCTTCATGGTAAATTACAATCTTGTCTTGAATCCAATGCATTGACCCATTGCTTTCTCTTCTTTCTTGAAATAAACCAGGTGCTTCCTTGATCCCTAACTTCGCAGCAAAACATGAAGAATTCCAAACCAACTTCCACTTTGATTTTGGGAAACTCGAGATATCTATGGATATTATGGGGATAAGAAGTCAATTTAAGATTTGAAAATAATATTCCAGAAATGTAAGGTATAAGAACCTAAGAATGAGGAAAGAATAGAGAATTACTAAATATTCATTTGTTTGTTTGATTTAGAAAAAAGATTTTGATTTTTTGCTAAATCGACCATACTAACTAGGGCTTCATCCTACAGTCGATATGGCTCTGATATCATCTCTATTGAGGTTCAAATATGCAAATCCAGACTCTCTGTGTATTCTGCACTAGCCCAGGATCACGCTAGTGCACACAATAAAAATATAGATGAAATATCAACCATAATCACGTAAAGACTATGAAAGAAGCAAATATTATTAATTATCAGAGTAGCAATCTTACGCTTAAGCTTACAAATAATAGCCTGAAGAGCTTAACAAAAACTAGTAGCAAAAAATAAAGATAAATATAGTGACCATTTGACATGCCCACATGCAACCAACTTAGGAGCAAAATCTTAGTCCATGAATTCATCGAAGCATTCCTCCTCAATTACCTCTGTTTGATATGATTCGTCCTCAGCAACTGAGTAGCAAAGGATATAGCTGTGATTACATATAGTATAACAAGATACAATACATAATGATGAAAGGCTTATCAAATGATGGCTGAGTAGTTATTTTGCAGAAAGCAATATTTCAGAGTAAATACAATAAATATATTAAAAGCATAATTTGAAAATGAGAAATAAGTAAATAAGTCAAAGGAATTGAATAAACCATAAGTGAACTGACTATTCAGTTCCCAACTAAGGTTTTATGAAATTATACTCCTCATATAAATCACCGAGCATTGTCCATAACTGGGGATATGGCTATTCGAATAGTTTTACACTCTACAGAGATTGCACAAGTTTATCCACATGAGATAATCAACTCACCATGTCGGTCAATACATGCTTCCTTAGGCGTGCGACTAAGTGATTATCAAAATATTTTTGCCAAAAATCCAAAAATTTTGAAACCCACCATACAGTCAAGAAAAGAGGTAACAATACTAATTTTCATCTATTTTTTGGTTTCTACCTTTCTTTGTTGTGATGTAAAATAGGTAATAATGTAATTTTCTATTTACATTTTTTAATAGTTTTCTACATTTCTCCATGGAAAATTTTGACAATTTTCATGCTAGTGATTATGGAATTTCTTTGAAAGATCTTTTGTCATTTGGGAATGAAACAGCTCTGCCTCTGTCTCAACCTCAAATGGGAGAGCATAATTTGGTTGTGTCATCATCAAGCTCTATGAGTGCCGCAGTATTTGCAAGCACCGGAGCAAAGGGATTTAGACCTAGTACATCGAAGGTGTGACAAGGTTTCGATAAGATAGTGAAGCAAGATGAGGCCAGAGCTCAGGTAAGATATGATGTTTACAAAAGTATCGTCATGAATTGTCTGCAAAGTGTTCAATGGAATCGGGCGCTTGCAGAGACACACCCAAAGATGCAAAGAAAAACAAGGCATAGCCATGAGGCAGACGCAGCTGCAGTTAACCCCGACAGTACGACACATAACTAGGATTATAATCCTGAGGTAGCTCAAGAATCTCTGGTCTGTTTAATTGCTACACAGGATCTACCTTTAACTTTTGGTGAGTCTCAAGCATTCGAAACCTAGATTAGAGCTTCTCATAATCCTAGATTTTCTTCAGTTTCTAGACAGACAACAACTCGAGATTTAGTTAAATACTACAATAATGGTTATGCTAAACTAAAAGAACTATTTGAGACTTGTGCATTTTCGGTGGCCTTGATCTAGGACATATGGAGTGGTCGGCTAGGGAGGATTATCTTAGTATAGTTACTCATTATGTTAACGATGATTAGGTAATGGAAAAGATAATCATAGGCTTTAAACTAATTGACGTAGCACACACGGATGAGAATGTTGCATAATGTATTACCAAAGTTGTGAAATATTTTGGTCTTACAAATATTTTTTTTGGAATTACACTGGACAATACTGCATCAAATTCAGATATTCTCACTCTATTATTTAGTACATACGTTGAATCTTTCTTGCTACATCAGCGATGCGTTTACCATATTATTAATCTTATAGTTAAATACAGTTTAAAAAGATTATATCCATATGTTCAAGCTTTTCGGATGCAATATCTTTTGTAAATCATTCTAACCAACAAAGTGCACTATATAAGAACTTATGCATTGCGATGGGTGTATATCCAAAGTAGTTCAGTTTGGACATGCCGGTAAGGTAGAACTCAACTTATCTGATGCTACAAAACATTTTACCCTATAAGAGCACATTTTTTATTTTTATCCACATGCACTATCATAGCCATGACAACAACACATTATTGACTAAGCAGTATTGGTATGTTACTAAGAAGTTACTAGCATTTTTAAAACTCTTTTATGATTCCACTTTTGCTTTTATTCGAAGTGTATTATCTAACATCTTGTTTAATTGTGCATCATATTCTTTCGGTTGCGGGTCACTTAAAAGCTAATAAAAATAACATAGTGTTACAAGAGATTGTGTGGTATGAAAACTAAATATTTAAAATATTAGAAAGAGATTATGTATTTACATGCATTTGTATTTATTTTAGATCCAAGAGCTAAAATTGAAGGATTCACTAATGTTCTTTTTATTTTTGAGTGATGTTGTAGGGATAGATTATTCTAACTATTTTTTTAGTTATTCGTATTAAATTATTTGATGTTTATCAGAAGTACAAACAAAAGTTTCAGGGAGTACTCTTGCAACAACCTTCACCAGCACCCACCACAGGTAAGAAAACTAATATGTGGGGTAAAATCTTTGTTGCGTCAGGTTTCTCTGAAAGATCAAGTTCTACAACACAAGTGTTGGAGCAATCCGTACCAGTGGGGAACAATCCATCTTTTTCGATAGCGATCTTGTTGATCACCATGCAGAGGACTTCAACATTTTAGGATGGTGGCACGAGTACAAGCTAACATATCCGATGCTATTTATATTAGCACATGATGTGTTAACTATTCATGTCTCAACTGTATCTTTCAAGTCTACTTTCAGTTTTTCTAAAAGAATATTGGAAAAGAGAAGAACAAGCCTCACAGTGAGGTGGTGGAAGTACTTCTCATAGTGAAAGAGTAGGAGCAAGCTGATTTGCGAGCTCAACGCTCCATATAGAATACGGAGTTGGAAGACATGCTCAACAATCTCTATCTAGACGACAATACTTAGAGCATCAATGTACATTGTACCTTTTTCTCATTTTTTACATGTACTACAGAGCTATAGGCTGTACTTTTTTACCAATGTTTTCTCAAGTTGAGTTTTTATTTGACAAAATTTTCAACGATGTAGCCATTTAAACATTAATAAAGCTCATTATTACATTTCTGTAATTTTTTTTGAATTCTACACATTTTTTAGAATTATTTTATTTTTTACATAATGTTTGGACCGAAACGAACTAGACGGGACTCCTGGCCCGTCAGGTTAAATGGGCCCATACCAGCCTGGCACGGGCCGTCAACCCTTTGGACTGTGCTTGGGTCACCATCTCGGTGCACGAGCCGGCACAACACGGTCCGTTTAAGCTAACAGGCTAAGTGGGCCGTGTCTCATGGGCCCGTGCCGTAGGCCGTGCTGCCCATTTGGCCACCACTGCTCAGATGCGCTTGGAGCAAACTGTACACTACACACGGTCTATGCAGGCGCCTGACCGATTGTGTCCCTAGGGGTACCTTTCTGGGAGAAATTTGAGACATTTGAAGTCAACTATCAAGGCCGGGTGAGTTATCGGGCCTGCTCTTTTTGGTTTCGGCTTATGGTTTTTAGGTTGTTCGTGAGAGAAAGTACGGAATAGTAGAAGCTCACGTGTGGGTTTGGCCGATATAAATGAAGTCACTACAGTGTGGACTACAATTAATTTGTAGACTCCATCTTGAAAAGACACTCCATTTGAAAACTAGTTATTATAGAAAAGCCGAAAAAAGCCTTTAGAAGCCGAAAAGAAGATGCCCATCTTCTGTTTTTGTCCCAATGCTTCACAACTGTAAGATTTTTCTTTGCTACCAAATTAATATAGAAAAACAGTTGACAGTGATTGCGAGTCTGCCTCCCACCTCACTTCTTGGGAAAGCACAATGACAGGTGGATCCTAGAAAGCGTGAATGTTTCAGAATTTAGAAACACAACACAAAAATAACATAAATATGGGCCATGTTAGGATCAAAGAAATTTTCCTGATTCACATAAAAATTGAATGGTTGCAACACAAAGTAACATAAACATATGTCATATTAGGAACACAAGAAAATTTTCAAATTTATGTAAAAATTGAATTGTTTATTATGAGACTCCTGTATTCCAAAATAGAGCCACGGTGCTCTTCGACAATTTAGGAGTGACACGCTGGCACATCACACATGTATTAGCAGTGCTAGGGTACCGGCTTAGCGGACTATCGGTGGCTGACTGATCGGTGAGGTTTGCTCTAATAAACCCCACGAAAACCTCCCCGAAGGCCAAAAACCACACGGCCGCCGCGAAGCTCTCCAAAGCACGTCCCATATGGCGGCTGTGGCTGCGCGGTTGCTGCTTCCGAGGGCGACCAGAACCGCGGCCTCGGCCTCCTCCTCCGCTCTTATCCACCCTCCTCTCGATTCGCTCTCTAGATGCTTCCGAACCCTCGAGCCGCCCCTCCTGCGGCGGCCGCCGCCGCCGTCGAGCGTCTTCTCGCGGCACCTCTCCGACGAGGCCTTCGACGCGCAGGCGCTGGACACCCGCGTCCCCGCCACCGTCATCACTGGCTTCCTCGGCTCCGGCAAGGTCCGCCTCGCTTACCCGCCCTTCTGTTCCCTTCCCCTTATACAGTCTTACTAACTGGACCAGTAGGCAACGCAAGTATAATCTAGTCTAGTCTAGTCTGAAGTTTGAACTCGCTGCAAGTTCCCTTCTTCTCGAGCAGTGCCTGATGTGATTGTCCAGTAACGGTATGGTGAGGGTAATGTGAATTAAGAAGATTTTAGAAGTCGATGTTCTATCTGTAAAATCAAATACAACCTGTGTGGATTTAAACTGACGGGTGTGCTTCCATGGTTCTCGAAGTTTTAAATCACATATATGATGCTATAGTCTCTAGGAGACTGATGATTGTCTATTAAGGTTTGCTAATTATTTTGAATCTATCTTTGGCAGACAACCCTCCTGAATCACATTTTAACTTCACAGCATGGGAAGAGGATTGCTGTCATTGAGAATGAGGTAATTTGAAGCTTCCCTGTATCTCGCAGCGCTTTGTTGTCCCTTGTCAACCTTGTACAATTCAGCTATGCATGACATGACTTTCAGATCAAGTTTACCGTTGTTCTCCATGTGTTTGATATTCTGTTTTGCAAAATACAATGTTTGCATTGAAGTGGTTCCGTTTATCATCAGAGATCTAGTGGCCCCATGTAGAATCAGCAATATTTTGTTTTGTTCATGTAGTTTGGTGAGGTAGATATCGACAGCTCACTTGTTGCAAGCCATTCATCGGTTGCTGAGGACATTGTAATGGTGAATAATGGCTGCTTGTGTTGCACTGTCCGAGGGGATCTTGTAAAGATGCTTTTGAAGTTGGTGAAGCAAAAGGGAGACAAGTTTGATCATATTGTTATTGAAACAACAGGTGAACCTCATTGGGTCAAATCCTACAGTGTAGAATTGGCACTTTTTTTAACCTAAAAATGCATGGTTTACCGATGTTTAACAAAGTCAATGTAATTGTCCAGGTCTTGCAAAGCCTGGCCCAGTTATTGAGACATTCTGCTCTGATGAATTGGTCTCTAGATATGTGAAGCTTGATGGTGTGGTTACTATGGTTGATTGTAAGCATGCCATGAAACATTTGAATGAAGTAAAAGCCAGGTGGGTTGTAAATGAGGCAGTAGAACAAGTTGCTTATGCAGACCGGATTATATTGAACAAGGTATTTAGTGTATACAAGGCATCGATACTAAAAGTTATTCAATCACATTTCGTTTCTGCATTTTCTGGTTCAAAAATGCAACTTTGAAAATGCTGCTTGTTTCTCTGGTGTTCCATAACTTCCATCATTTTTTGAGGAAAAACAGTAGGGGCGAGCCCTACTTTAATAATATAATAAAAAAAACCATAACTTCCATCATTGTAGATTGATTTGGTTGATGATGCAGAACTGGAGGCATTAATTAACAAAATCAAGGTAGATGGGTAGAGTGCATTCCTCCATAAAAGAAAATGCAAGCTGATGGGTTTGGTACAACCTGAAATGATTTTCTTGTTGCAGCTCATTAATGGGATGGCACACATGAAAAAAGCAAAGTTTGGTGATGTTGACATGGATTTCGTGCTAGGAATTGGGGGCTATGACCTTGACAGGCTAGTTATATTTGTTTTCTTTGGTGTTGAAAACATTTTGCTGTGATGCTGAGTTAGATATCATGTCTTGCTTCTCTAATTGAGATAAATCTGTGCAGGATTGAGGCTGAAGTCCAATTACATGAAAAAAATGATACAGATCATTGTCACGCTGGAGATGGACATGGTAAAGTCTACAATGATGTCCCATGTGTTGGATATTAATCATATTATGCCGTTTTAGCTAAATAATTCCAGATTTAATTATGAATATAAAAACATAATTCCAACAATGAACAAATGACATGAACACTAGTAAAATGTATGCAAGTAAATAACTCTTTTCTATGTCATCTAAAAGTGAAATTATACTCAACATGTTAAACATAAGAGAATAAAAATCACAATATTGCTCAAATTGTTATATTTAGCTTTCAGATGTCGGGCTACTCTTGTTTTAGAACAAGGCCTTCTCGCCACAAATGTCAAGTTGGATCGACAATCAAAGTGACTCTTTCTAAATATTCTGCTAGTTTTGATGCATAGATAAAACCTTTCCACAATAGAGTGACAGTAACAATTATAATCAAATTGCAAGTACTGTACTGAAAAAGGCAACATACTAATACTTTAGTGAATATCAATTCAAGGTTTCGGCAAGTACCAGAACAATAACAGGAATGATTGTCACGGCGGAGTCGGCGACCACGGCGAGTGAGGGGCGCCTGGACGCCTAGGCGACGCCATGGCGAGCGCCATAATGCATACAATCAACGTATATGATGCCAACGTAGTCTCTCGTCTCTCTCATACTCCTCTCATACCCCTCATACTCCTCTCATACCCCTCATACCTCTCATACTCCTCTCATCATGGTTCAAAATCCCGGCGGTTACCATGCAGAATCGCGCGATTACGGTTTTACTGGTAGAGACCGTAAACAAAAACCTACGGTATGATTTTTGATTTTTCGAGTTTTGGCGGTTTTTTTCGGTTTTCCGTTCACGTCGGTTTTTCCGATTACGGTTTCAAAATATCTCAAAATTCAATTTTGATTTTCAAATTGTGACCGGTTTTTATGGTTTTTCCAGAATCGCCAGAATCGCCGATTCTCGTTATCGCCACGATCGGATTTCTTCCGGTTCCGGTTTTTGGAACCTTGCCTCTCATACCCCTCATACCTCTCATACTCCTCTCATACCCCTCATACTCCTCTCATACCCCTCATACCCCATGTCTCTCGTCTCTTCTCTCCCGACCTCCTCTCTCTCCCAGTCTCCCGTCTCTCCCATGCCGCCTCCTCTCCCCGGCGCCTTCTCCCCTCGCCTCCTCCCCCCAACGCCTCTAGCTCCCCGCGCCTGATCTCCTAACCCTAGCCGCCGCTAGCCAGTCCGCCTAACTGCTCTTTGGCTCCCGCTCTCTCCCATCTCTCTCGCCGCCTCCTCCCGTGCAGCTGAGATCAATGCCGCGCGCGCGAGTGAGATCGACGCCGGCGGCGGGAGCAGGCCAAAGATCGCCGTTGACGCCGGGAGCAGGCTAGGCGACCAGCCTCGGCGTCCCCCTCTGGCCGCCAGGACGATTTGGCGACGCCGTGACAACCATGATAACAGGGCAGCAAATAACTAGAGCAATCAGTTCAAAACTAGCAGAATACTCATACAATGTCACACTGATCTCACTTTTACTCTTTATCCTCATTGAGCTTTTCAATCCCACAGGTTATCATGCGCAGTCACCCAGAATTAGAAATTTTCAGAATAATATATATAGCAAATTCACTAGTACAACACACTGAGCAAAATAACCGATCACAAAATCAACAGAGAATCAACTCACAGAAGCAATGGCAATCAACGCCACCAAAAAGATAGCTCGGCAAGGCATGTTGAAGATGACGCCATCCCAGAAAACCTAACGCTGCCGCTATGCTGCGCTGTGATCGGCATGGTTCACGGAGATACAATGCCCTTCTCCACAGTCAGGGGCACACCAAATAGTGGAGTTGAGGTTTAGGACTCACTGCACAAGTAAGCAAATAAATGCGCACCAGCCAAGTGCACACAATAGAGCTTTCTTCCAAGAAATCACAGCCGAGCTTGATAGCAACCAAGAGAAATCACCTCTAGATCGCAGCAGACCAGGGAAGGACTGGAGTCCGTCAAGACTCCAATCGATTCACCAACCTGACCGGCTCGGCCTTCTCCTGAGGCTCCAAGTGGAAGCTCGATTGCAGGAGGGAAGCTACGCAGCCAACCGGCACCGCCGCCACCGAGAGAAAGACCAGCGAAATCGAGCGCTCGGGTGATAGAAGATGGGGGAAATGAGAAGCAACTCTCCAATATTTTCTTTCTAGTGAGGAATCCACCACCTTATAAAGGGAAGAGTCCATGGCTGCACCGCCGCAGCGCCCGGTGAGAGAGCAGCGAGAGGGAGGCCACAAGACTCGGGCCAATCTCATCCACCCGAAGGAGGCGTTCCTTCTTGAATGGATAAACCATCCCCTTCTATCTCTCTCCCTTTCTATGACAGGTGGGTCGCACCAAACTCAAGTCAGTTTAAAGCCAACCAAAATCCGGAAATTACACAAGAGCCCTCAGAACCAACACCATGTTCCATGCTAATCCCACCATATTAGAGACATCAAAATTTTGTACACCCAGGATTCCATACAGCAATTAATGGTTTCCTTCTGGGTTTGTATCTTTAATCAAAATTTTCTGATGAAGAAATGGTCGCAGGTGAATTCTCAAAAATTGAGATGGCAGCCGATCTTAACTACAGATACTGTGTGTGCATTTTTTTACTTTCTCCTTTTCTCAATCCATTCAGTTTACTCTGTACTTTGTAGGGCACCATCATGATCATGCCCATGATTCAGCTGTCTCTAGTGTAAGCATTGTTTCAGAGGGAGTACTTGATCTTGATGAGGTAAAAGTCTGCTTGTGGGTTAAACTACTGAACATATCTGCCTAAAATGTACAAGTCTTGCCTAAAAAAATGTACAATTCTCGGGCCTTTAGCCCTTTGCTGTCACAAGTATACACAACAAATGAACTGAGCTATCACTGCTATCTTTGTAAGGTGAACGATTGGCTGGAGAGACTGGTTGATGAGAAAGGGGAAGATCTGTACAGATTGAAGGGTGTTATATCCGTAAATGAGTCAACTGGACGCTTTGTATTTCAGGTTAGCGGATCTAATTGCTGTTGTTGTCTACTTCAATGGGGTTGATGGATATATTTCCCCCTTTTTTTTTTTTTGCGAGAAATGGATATATTTTCCAATCTAGTTGGTGATCTAATTGCTGCATTTTGGTTATACTTTGTTGGCATGGAATCTTGTTCAGTGCTTTTGCTATTGGGTCTGTTCTAATCTTGTGGTCTCATTACTACTACTAAAAATTATAGGGTGTGCACTCTATGCTGGAAGGTTGCCCAGCAAAGCCATGGGAGCCTGACGAGAAGAGAATCAATAAACTCGTGTTCATTGGCAGGAATTTGGACGAAGCTGCACTACGAAAAGCCTTCAAAGGTTGCCTGCTATGAACACCCTGATCATGTAGTGCTCCTTGGGAGTTTGAGGTTGCGAACAACTGTACCACAAGTAAATCAGGCGCAAGAGCAAATACAAGGCCCTATGTTTTTGCTGCTGCTGATCGCCTCATGTTCACTGGGAAATTGACTACTGTTGCCAACATCCAAGATCAGACTAAAAGCCCTGTTTGTGAATTGTGACGCATAGTGTCCAAGGTCTATGTTTGTGTGGTATCCTCATCTGGGTGAGAATCATACCTGTATGCTAAAGACATACAGTGCACTTACTATGATGAAAGCAAAGAATTCATGGTCCGAATACATGCTTCTGTCATGTTCTGGTTGCTATTTGATTGAATCTGACCATAAGATCAGCTCTGTTACTCAGGAAACAGAGAATATTTTTTACTCGATCAAGCAGGATAACTTGCAAAAGCACATAGGAGTAGATGCAAAACAGTGAAGCCGACGGTGGAACAGTAAAAAGCATAAATCTGTCAATGATCATTATTTGTTGAAACAACAGTTTCTACTTTTAGCCACTGACTTGCCGTTTTATGATGTTATTTGCTGAAATTGTTGCTTTATGATCTACTACGAACCCAACATCATGCTTCTGATGCACTGTTTCTCGGACTGCATACGCTAAACCCTAGCAAGCAGGCGAGCCGCCACCCAACGATATTTCTCGGACACAGCACACTAGCCGTTGCGGCCACCGAGTGCAAACCTTTCCCTCTCTACCCTGCCGTACAAGTATTTCCACGGATCCATGAATAAACCCCACAAAGAAACTACTCCGCGAAGCACTTCTCTGAGTTCCCCGATCTCGCAAGCGAATCCAGCCCAGCGCCGCCTCGGCTCGGCGGACGCCGTCTCGCGATCAAAGCTCTCCAAGATCCCGCGCTCCTCTTTTCTTTACTGATCTGATCATCTGATTTCCGTGTTGAATTGTCTGCGCGTGCTAGTTTCTGATCGATTTCTGACTTAGTCGACTGCGTTGCTAGGTGGTGATCAGTTCGGTTGAAAAGCTCATGGTTTATGGCTGAAAACAGCTGAAAAAAGCACTATAACTGACAAAGCCTTAGTTAACATAATTAAATTTAAAAAAATTAAAAATATAAAAAATATGTTAGCCCATTACGTATAATACAAACAAATATGAGAAAAAAAGAACCGGCAAAAAAGCTCAACAAAAAACCAAAAGTTCAGAAAAAGACGAAAGTTATAAATAGTAAAAAATAAGCTAGAAGTTAGAGGCCGAAGCCGAGTTGATCAGGATCCACGGTTTCTTGTTCTTCGGTAAAATCTTTGCGCTAGGGTATCTGCACCTGTTTTTTTTTTCTGATCGATTACCCCAGATGATTTATTCATCTGTCTGCGAAATTCGTTGTGTTAATTTGTGATCGATTTTTTCCGGCTTGAATTGTTGCGCCTGTTTCTTGTTGTGGTGTGCCTTGTTTGCTTGTCCTTGTTGCTTCTGACCCATGGATGCAGGCTCGTACTCGATCTCATCGGAGAAGAGCAGCCGGTACGCGGCGGTAACTACCTGCCCTCTTTTTGAGTTCAAAGTACTACCATCTACTCTATAATATTACTAATTTTAACTTTAGCTGCTGATATTGCGAAGTAATTCTTTTATTTAAATATCAACTAAACAACAAAAGTCGATACGCTTGATAATAAACACAGCAGAGGTATAAATTTGCTAATTACCAAAAAGGTAATCAACCATTCAAGATTAAGTATATCAATTGTAAATGATATGTGAATTACTAATGCACATGAAACAACTGTGCTATTCCCGCCCATACATATCGCCTTCAACAGATTCCTAAAAAAACAACAATAACGCAATGGTGCACACATGCATACAAACAACAATGATTCTATGCGTGTAGACAACCAAATACGTTCCTACATGCAAACTCGATACCAACAACCTCTCTCACCGAACACCTCCCCGATACCTCGATGCACAAACGATCATAATTTAATGATCGTTATCTATAATCATAGATAAATCTTATTTACACGTCTACCATTTTTTTCTCTTCTTTTTTCTCCTCTTTTCTTTTTTTCCCTCTTCTTTCTTCTTTTTTCTTTCTTTTCCCTTTTTCTTTCCTCCCATTCTTTCCTTTCCTTTTTCTTTTCTAACCCGGGCGACGCCCTCATTTCTTCCATCGCTTTCTCTCTTTCTCAGCCATCTCCTCTCCCGATCAGATCGGGTCCAGCACCACGCCTCTAGCGCTCTGGCGCCATGCCACCTCAGCTCCTCCCGGCCCTAGCACCTCCGCCTCCAGCTCCTCCATGCGCCTCACTTCCCCTACTCGTTTCTCTCCTCGTGCCGTCGGTCTCGTTGCGCTGCGCCGCTAGCCATGGCTATCCTCGCCTCACCGCCCGTCTCTCACCGGGTTTGCTGCTACCAGATCCGTGGCCTACGGCCCGGATCTGGCGCCTTCTCCCTTCGGATGCATCCTGGCTTTGTGATTGAGTTGTTTGCTATTTTGATTTGGTTCGATTTGGTTTACTCATGGTGTGATAGGCATGGAGGTGAGCTGCCTTGACTAATCACAACTGAGCTAGAAGCCGCCCGCACGCCAAGAGAGTGCGCGGTGGCAGTTGGGTGCGTGGCTACGCCGATGGTAGTGTGCCGCCGTCGGTCTTCGTCTACGGTAAACCTCCTCGGTACTATTTACTCCCCCTACTCTCTTCCTCTACCTCCAGTTGGCGCTCTCTGTGTTGGTCCCCTGGTGCCCTAGTGGTACTCGGTGACAAACTACCGGTGGCTTGTTGTCCATAGCTATGCAAGGTTTACTATTGAGAAACTGATGCTATGGCTATGAGCAATCGGTGCGCTACCTTTGCCAGTTGATGGTCGATTTGCTTTTGGAAAGGAATTGGAAGTTGATTGCGGTTGTCGCTTTCTCGGTTGTTTGGGTATTGCCTGGTGGTGACTTCCTAGGGTTGACGGTCTCGTGGCCTGTGGTCTGACCACTTGCCATCGCCGTCGCACTGCTCCTGGTCGGCTTGCCTTGCTTCCGCCTTACGGTCTGGCTTTTGCCATGTGGCTATAGTTTCTCTGTTGGGCTTGGAACAAATGAGGAAGGAAGAACTGAGTGATGTGTTGGCTATTGCCGTGCTCATACTTCCTTCTCCCTTATCCCTTCTTCAGTTGGCTATGCTGTCTGGCTTGTGGCCGTGCCTTCTCATAGGCGTGCATTGTTTTCTAGAGGTTGTGCTGTGTTTTCGAGAGGCGCCTTGCTGTGCCTTCTCATATGTTTTACTGTCCCTTTACTATGGCTGTGGGTTGTTTATGGATATTTGGGGACAGTGGGCTGGTTTCCATGGTCCTTTGAATATTTCAGATTTATTTATACCGAGTGATGATCCTATGGTTGTGAGAGGTGCCGACTGGCCCTCGGACAATCAGGTATCTCTGTGAACAGATTACTTTGTCTGAAATTTAACCTCTAGGGTTCTGACGGCTACTTCTTCGCTTTCCTTCCTTTTTCTTTTTACAGGGAGGCGTCGCGGCCTCCTCTCCAGGCCGTACATGTCGTCTCTGAGCACGGCGTCCCGCGACCATCCAGCCAGGGGCGGAGATGGGCCTCGGGCCGGTTGGGCAACGGCCCGAGACCCAGAAAAAATAACAATGCAAAAATTTAGTAATTATACCCCAAAAACATTGTATAGTAGTTGAACTCGAGGCTTATTAGGCGTCCCGACACTATTCCGGCCGGCCTGAGCAGCCCCATTCGTCGCGACTTGCGAACGCGCCCTCGCGGCCCATCAACGCGCGTGCGGCCTACCCTAACCGCGCGGAGCCGCCTCTACTCCAACCCCCCACCGACGTGCCGCATCTGCATCTCCGCCCGTGTGAAAATCGCATTTGCGCCTCCGCCCGCGACGTGCCGCCCCCATCCCCCCACCGCCGCCCGTGAGCCCGTGACGCCACCCCCCGCCTCGGCGGCGTCGGCCCCTCCTCTCCGCCTCGGCCCACGACAGCGCGGCACCGCCCCCCGCCGATCTCCACCGATCTCCGCCACTGCAGCCCCGGCCCCCCGCCTCCTATCCGCCAAGCCCGCCGACCGCCTCAGTGCCTCCTCTCAGCGAATCTCCACCTCGACCGGCGCCTCCTCTTCATTTGCTGTGATCTCTGCCGATCTCCGCCGGCCCCACTGCTCACCGCCGTCCGCCGGTGCTGGCTCTCCCGGTGAGCTTCTGTGACTGTGAATTGTGATTGACTCATTGAGACATTGATTGTTCATTATTCATATAGATTGTTCATAGTTTCATACAGATTGTCATTGTTCCCGGTGAGATTCATACAGATTGTTCATTGTTCAATGTTAATTGTTGATTTGTTGTCACTTGTGAGTAATTCAATAGTCATTGTATGATTGTCACTTGTCACTGTATCTGTAAGACTGTAATATGTTTGAATGACTGATTGTTCACCAATTCATTGTTGATTTGTTGTCTGTTCAGTTCAGTGATAGTGTGGTTTGAAGTCTGTGATAAATGATAGTGTATGCTACATTCTTATTTCGTAATTTGTATTAAAAATAATATTGTGGTCTTGTTTCCCTGATTTACATATGCAATTTTATCTTTGCAGGTTTAGATTCTCGTACTATTATTGATGAAGATATGATAGACTTAAATGAATCAAATCTTTGTTAATTACGCAAAAATTACCTCATGCTAGTGGTATGTTACATTATTCTTTTTGCTATGTTTTATCTATTTTGTCGTATCGTTCAACATAGAATTTAAATTTTATTTTGATTATGTATTTGTATTGTACTTTTGTTATATCTCAGTACTGATAGTATTTGATATTAGTTATAGACTTATGTCCTCTTTAGTTTTGGACCCAAGGCTCCGATAAGGACTCTGGATGCGCCAGAGCTCGTTGACGATTACCACCTCAACCTACTGGACTGGGGAAGCAGCAATGTCTTGTCCATTGCGCTGGGCAACACGGTGTACCATTGATGAGGACAATGGTCCTGTCACCAGCGTTAGCTAGGCTCCTGATGGCCGGTACATTGCTATCGGCCTCAACTCCTCAGATGTCCAGCTCCGGGACTCTAGTTCTAACCGACTGGTTGGTACTTCTTGGCCTCTCCTGTTATGTTCTATTAGCAGCATCACTTGTGCTTAGTTGCTGAATTCTGATTGTGACTGATTGCAGCTGTGGTGAAGCCAGAATTTGGTTACACCCCAGACTCAGTGGTGGAATGATATAGACTATTTAGGCTGGACCATAAAAATATTACTCAAACTAAACTAAATTTACCCGGTCTATACACTAGATATTTTTTCACACTCCAGGCTAAAGTCTACCTTGCCCGGGGTGTGGCTCCGCCCCTGGCAGCTGAGGACATTGCAAGGTGTGCACGAGTCGAGGGTTGGTACACTGGCATGGAACAACAACATCCTGACAACAGGTGGAATGGACGGCAAGATCGTGAACAATGATGTGAGGATTAGGAGCCATGTTGTGCAGACATACCAGGGGCACGAACAGGAGGTGTGTGGCCTCAAGTGGTCAGGATCAGGGCAACAGCGGCCAGTGGTGGCAATGACAACCTCCTGCACGTATGGGATGTGTCCATGACATCCTCTGTACAGTCCGCAGGTCGCACCCAATGGTTAAACAGGCTTGAGGACCACTTGGCTGCCGTGAAGGCACTTGCATGGTGCCCATTCCAGAGCAACCTGCTTGCATCTGGTGGTGGTGGGAGTGACAGGTGCATCAAGTTTTGGAACACACACACCGACGCATGCTTCAACTCTGTCGACACTGGGTCGCAAGTGTGTTCGCTGCTCTGGAATAAGAATGACAGAGAGCTGTTGAGCTCACACGGGTTCACTCAGAATCAGCTCACCTTGTGGAAGTACCCATCAATGGTTAGGATGGCTGAACTCACTGGCCATACCTCCCGTGTCCTTTTTATGGCTCAGGTAATCTTTGCTTCCTATGCTTGCAGGTAAATGGACACTTCTGTGAACAGATTGCTTACGGTTTACTTGCCTTGTCTTGTGGTAATTTTCCAGAGTCCTGATGGTTGCACGGTAGCATCTGCTGCAGCAGATGAGACCCTGAGATTCTGGAATGTGTTTGGAACTCCTGAAGCGCCTAAGCCTGCAGCCAAGGCTCCCCACACTGGGATGTTCAACAGTTTTAACCATATCCGATAAGTAGCAGGCTGCGTACGAGTAATTGCATCCCCCTTGGCTCCATGATTATAAAAGTACATGTAATCGTGAACTGGTTTAAAACAAATGCTTTTATTCCTTTGCCAGTTTTTAGGAGGCCTTACAGAGTTCCAGAACTGCTAACTACTTTGGAAGTCATCAGAGGCGCCATCATGAGCTGATGTTACGTAAAAGAGATAATTATCATACATTATTTTAGCAAGAGTTTGTGCATGTACTTGGGTTTTCTAGCAGATCCTCTACCATATATGTTTTCTCCCTGGTATGGTAACTTTGGTTGCTGCTGCACACTGATCCATAAATGATGTACATCATGACCAGTTTGATGTAACGATTGTTATAAGAAAATTGTCATAATATACCTTTTTATCAACAATGTAGTTTCTCTAAAACTTGTTGCCTCCCAAGCTATTCTTCTTTGCTACTACTGTTCAGCCCTTTGGATTGCCTGCTTCTGCAACTTAAAGTTAGCACCTGTTTGTGTTGTCCACTACTGCTGCCATCTAACTTGTATTGTGAGGATGGCAGTAGATTCAGTGCATACTCATCTATAGCTGAAGCAATTTCAACCAGAACTGAAACCTAATGAAATTAGAGCAGAATTTTACCTTCAGTGTTGATGTTTTTCCCAGCTTCAATTTTAGTAGATCTGAAGCCATTTGTTAGCGGCATGCCTTGGTTAGACTCATGGGCTTCTTTCCGTTAAGGAATCACATGCCATGTGTCGACTCATCGTTCATTGCCATATGACGTTTGTACTTCAGCTGTTTGGTAATGCGTTAATTAGGACCATTAGTAGTGCATTAAGCCACTAATCCAGACCGTAATAGTGCATTTGCAGTTGGTGCTTCATGGGCCGTCAGATCCTGGCCAATTTGATCGTGACCATCCAACGATAGCATACAAGGTTCCTCCTAGCTCCTACCCACCGCCCACCTCCATCTCCACGAGTGGTCTTTTGCCCACTTTGCCGCTGCCCCGTCCGCTTCCTGCTCCCTCCCGCGCGCGCCCTTCGCCCGGCCGTGGACCTCGCCGCGGCGGTGGCCGCCGTCCATCTCGGGCACTTGCCGGTCACCGGGATCTGGGAAGCCGCTGCCGCGTCCCCATCGGCCTCTGCGACTCTCTTCCTTTTCTCGCATCCAATTACAGTTTAAGCCGCTCTCTTAGCTGCCACCATAACCCGGCCCTTCAGAGTCCAGATCTCTCGCTCTAGAATCCCAGCGAATTCGCAGGCGGCTCCGGCGATGGATTTCATGAAGGTTTTCGATCAGACTGTACGGGAGATGTAAGTTCTAGACCGAGCCGAGATCTCGTTAGTGGCGTCCGATTTTTCGAGGATACGGCGTGTATTGAATTGGATCCGTGAGATTTTGATCCGTTTGCTGTGTACGTGTTCTTGCAGAAAGAGGGAGGTCAATCTGAAGGTGCTCAAGGTCCCCGAGATCGAACAGAAGGTTGGATCTCGCCCAGATCTTGACTCTATTTCTCTGTAAAAATTCTTTTTTTTCTTCTGGTGATGGAGTTATAATTATTGGATTGGCTCATGTGGTGGATGAGGGAACCTGGATTTTGCCAAATGGTGCAGTTCAGATATGTTTGGTTTGTGACTCCATTATTGTGCTGCTATAATTCGTGTACAGTCAGTTCTCAAAAAATAATTCGTGTGCAGTATTTATTTAAGAAAATAGATAAAGATCTTTCGTTTTCAGGAGTGACAAATTAAGTTTACATTGATAGTTTAGATAAATTTATTGGTGAACCAGAGATCTTCAGTGCCCTTAGTCGAAATATTTGCACCACCAAATGCACAACGTCACAGCTTTTTTGGTTTGCCTGTAATGAGGTTGGAATCCTCAATGATTATATTGAGAACTTTGTCGAAATTATATGTGGATATTGTTTTGTTAACTGTAGATTTGTAGCTCACCTTAGGAGTTATGAGGTATCAGTTGGATCTTACTTTAACAGTCACATGTCTTATCCAAGTCATAGTGCATGGTTATAATGGTTTTCATGTGTGACACCAGATTCACCCTTTTTTTGGTGCTCACTTATATATGCTACAGTGGAATTAGATTAGTATAGATCATTTTGTTGACTTCAATAGAACAAAATTCTGATTATCGCCCCTTTGAGGTTTGGGTGTATTATTTTTCCTATGGAGTAACCCCTTATATGTCTTTTCTTCCATTTTTTTTAAAATTCAGGTACTTGACGCTACAAGTGATGAACCTTGGGGGCCCCATGGAACTGCTCTTTCAGAGCTAGCGCATGCCACCAAGAAGTTGTAAGTTCTAATCTCTTATTCACATTGTGTCTTTTCAATTTCCCCCCTTATAGTTGATGCTGAAATGATGCTTCTAAAATCCGCAGCACTGAGTGTCAGATGGTAATGAATGTCCTCTGGACTAGGCTGGCTGAGCGAGGCTCACAATGGCGTCATGTGTATAAGGTTATTGTTTCTTAATGACCACTGTGTAATAATTTTTTTGACAAGTACTGGGGCTTGATAGGCATCACTTCTACAATGGTCACACTACCCACCAAAGGGAAAAAACCTTGGTATTGTGTAAGATTTTGTATCAGTAATGTATTTCACTAAGAAACAACTGTAAATGTCCAGGCGTTGGCAATTATTGAGTACTTGATAGCCAATGGTTCTGAGCGGGCAGTTGATGACATTCTAGATCATTATTCGAAGATTTCGGTATGTCTTGTCACTTTTGTTTATAAACCCCTTTTTTGGTTGAGGTTACATTCCATTAAACATTTTCTTGTCTGTGCTATATTTGTTAAGGTTCTTTCAAGTTTTGAGTATATGGAACCTAATGGAAAAGATGCTGGAATAAATGTGAGGAAGAAAGTCGAAACTATATTAGGCATCATAAATGACAAGGAGAGAATAAAGGCTGTGAGAGAGAAAGCAACCAGTAACCGTGACAAGTGAGTTCTTTTGCAAAATCATCCAATGAGTGTTTTAACCTGTTTAGTTGTGTATACATCTTCTACGGCCTTAACTTTAACATATATTTGTTGTGGCTGAAGGTATGTTGGGCTATCATCAACAGGGATAACATATAAATCAAGCTCAGCCTCTTTTGGTAGCAACTACAGTTCAGGTGAACGTTATGGGAGTTTCAGTGGCACAAGGGAAGCTGATTCATTCGGTGACAGTTACAGGGACAAAGAACCTGTTAAAACCTCCGCAAGTAATACTGGCAACCAGAAATCTAGCAGCAAGATAAGAAAGGCTGCGAAGCACAATAGAAGGTATTTTAAGGCTGCTTAGCATTTTATTTATATCTTGAGAAGCCGATAACATTTTATTTATCTTATCCATTTTATCATATAATTCAAAACTGGGTGGCTGGTGGGATAGGGTGGTATAAATATAATAGCTGATTGCTTTCTTGGGTGCATGATGGATCATTTAATTTGCTGTGGAAATACAGTTATTGTCTTAAAATTATACTACTATTGCTATTGGAGGCCCTTGTGATGTACCTTGTTGTTGAGTGGTAAATGCAGCAGTTTCAGTTCTGGACTTGCCAACTTGTAGCCTTAGGCTTACCTTTTGTTGTTAACTTTTTGCTCCTTCACTGATCTTGTATTTGTCTGAATACCAGGAATGGGGATTCTTTTCCACCCAGCTCCTTGAAGCCCCCATCTAATACAAAAAACAACAAGGATGACTTCGATGACTTTGATCCTCGTGGATCTTCTTCAAATGGTAAAATCTTTTACTCAGTATCTATTTTGTGCTTATGCTACTACTTTGCCAGGAATGTCTTTGGCTGTAGTATTAAATGCATGTTCAAATCTTGACACAAAAGTCTGTTCAAATCTGTCATTTTGGCAAATCTCACCCCTCAATTCTGCATGTACACTATGCTAGAACTGGATTATCTTACAAATAGTGCATTGTAATATTGGCTTCTGCCTAATTATAAATAGAAGGCCATCAAGTGAATCATAGTTCAAGTGCTCAACTAGTTTTTGACCAAAAGGGACAATCCCATAGTTTATGAGACTATGCGAATTGTACACCTTTTGATAGTTGAATTAATGTGTTAGAGCCTCAAAGAAATAGGTGCTGAACATTCTACTTCTATCTATTATACCAGAAATAAAGAAGTAGGCAGATTTGCCTTTTGTCATCAAAAGCACCAATCTTCCAAACACCAAGATAGGGATACATCTATTTGTGTACTTGTGATTCGTAATTCTTTCCGTCTTTGTCTACAGCCACAGCTAATGTGAAGACTACCGAGGTGGATCTTTTTGGCCCAAACTTGATGGATGATTTCATCAACGAGCCTGCAGCAACTCCAGCAACAAACAGTGCTGCAGAACCTCAGGTCGATCTATTTGCTGATGGAGATTTCCAATCGGCAACCCCAAGTACAGAAACAGCCGCACATCCGAATGTCCAGGTTTGGTTCTCTGTATATTAAGATAGCTGAATATATTAAGAACAGACACTTGCCATGCCTTCCTATAACTGATTGGATTACTGGGCAAGACCGCAAGAGTGATTAATAGAAAGAAAGTGCCCCATTGTTGTTGCTATCTTCCAACTTCGAATATTAGATCTTTTGAAAGAAAACAGGATTTCCCCCCTTTTTTGTGTTTGTTGCTTGTGAGCATGTTGTTTGGTGAATCAATATTCTCAGCAAATCATGTAGTTCTCCAGTTCATTGATCATGGTACAGTGTGCTCATTGAAATTATCTACAGGTCAATGTTGACCTTTTCGCGGAAAAGCCAATCTTTGCTGCAGCATTTCCACCACAGACGGGATTTATTCCACCTCCAAGTTCTGGGGCCTCTTCTGAAGCTAATACTTCCATGTCCAAGAACACAATTCCTGAACCTTTTGATCCTTTTGGTGCTATTCCTTTAAACGGTTTTGATGGATCTGACCCATTTGGTGCCTTCAGCTCCAATGTTGGATCATCTAGTGCACCACCACCCACACACAGTTCCACTGGAAATATCAGCACGTCGAGTCAGAACCTTCAGGCAGCATCTGACTTTGGTGCCTTTGAATCAAACACTGGGGACGCAGCTAAAGACCCCTTTGATTTTTCTTCTGCTAGCGATCTTGGCAAAACAGAGAAAACACCTTTGGCAGCTCCCAAAACTGATGCATCTGACTTTGGTGACTTTGTATCAAGCACCGAGGAAGCGGCTAAGGACCCATTCAAACTTTCTTCGAGTAGCAACCTTGGAAGGACAGACCAAACACCTCTGGCAGCTCCCAAGTCTAATGCCAAGAAGGAAAATTTTCAGGTCAAGTCTGGCATATGGGCGGACTCTTTGAGCCGTGGATTGATTGATCTGAACATAACTGCACGTAAGTTCCCCTTTTTCCCTTGCCCTTTTAACAGGGATATCTGCCTGCCATAAATAACTTGATGGCAGAAGTGTTGATGGTTGTCTTTGTTTATCGCAAATTGCAGCAAAGAAGGTGAACCTAGCCGACGTTGGGATTGTCGGTGGCCTCAGTGATGGGTCCGATGAGAAGGCTCTGCCCTCATGGACCATGGGTGCGGCGGGATCCAGCCTAGGAATGTCTGGAATTCCTTCATCTACACAAAGCGGTGGCATCGAGAGCTTAGCAAACTACAACAAGTATCAATTTGGCTCCAAGTGAGCTTTCATGCGAGAACGTTTCTAGTATCAGCCATTTCTTGCTTTTGCCTGCCTGCCCCGTTTTATGCCTATCGGTTCTATTTTTTCCTCTTCTTTGGTTGCATTACTATTGCCTCAATCAAGGATCGTGATCTTGGTCCGTCGTGTCGCGCGTGTATTGTATTTATTGGGTTTGCGGATAAGCGACTCCTGTGTCACACCCTGATTCAATTCAATTGTACGGTTATAATGCACCTTGTGTAAATCGTATGGCTTGCTTCTGTACTGTTTTGCAATGCTTGAAGTGAATGCCCAAGCGATGTACTTCTATACATTTCTTTATATGCTTGGAAACCATGTATTTTTTGAATAAATGCGAGTCAGTAAAATTACTGAACTACAAACCAAGAAACCTTTTGCTTTATGGTTGAAAAAATGCATGCAGTGATATATCGTGGAATTCATTCTCTTCGTTACTTTTTGCAGTGAAGACCTGATAGGAATCGTTACCGTTGTTTGCTGATGACGGGTACTGTTGAGCGCCATAAGGTGCGAGTGTGATTCAGCTGATTCAAGGGAATTGATGTGTTGCTGAATGTATGATAATCTGAGTTGATGCCTACCTGACCTGTAAATGGAGCTATCAGGTATCGGCAAATAATAGAATTCCATTTGCACGGTACAAACTAAGGCGGCGGCTCTACAAGAACGCCAAAACAGGTGGTTCATAGGAGTTTTTGTCAAGCCACAATACGAAGCGAGACAAGAATTGGGATTCAGGTCCGGTGGGAATTAGGGGGAAAAAGTATCTCCTAGGGTTCTCAGCTACGAAGTAAGAGAGATGATATTCTGGGGTCTTGTTTGCTCATGTCTTCCCGTTTGGGTTTTAAGCCCTTCCGGCCAAAGTCTTACAGCGGTAAGAAAACGAGTTAGAGCTGACAGCTCAATTACAGACCAGTTTCCTCACATTAACTACCGACAATGCCGTGGATCGTTGGATGCTAACTAATGCGCCTTCTGCTGATCTTGGCCGTCGCTGCATACTGAAGGAACTCGCTCAAGTGTTACTTCTGCTGCTGACCTAGTTCTGAAGAAGAGCTGAAGTGTGGTGCCTGACAGTTTTTCACCCCATGGAATCCTTGCACAGATTAATCAACCACTCAATCAATTGCCGTGGATTAGGGTTTTGAGAATGGAGATGTGGTGGAGATGGCTGACCTCGGCGTGGATAGGGTCGCCGCCGCCGTCCTGCAGGTGAGGGGCGACGGATGGGGGCAGGGCTGCCACGGGTACGTAGAGTCGCCCATGGCCGCGGTACCGTCGTAGATGGAGATGGCACTATGCAGTGTCGGACTGCTGCCCTTGGTCACCGTCGCCACTGCACGACGAGGGATTGAGGATGGGGCTATGGTTCGATTCATGTTTAAGTTTTGAGGATGGGGGGTGGCGGATGGAGGCCGACAGGGCTTTACGCAAATTTGCCAGCGTGAAGGCGGTTTTTTTGGTGCAAAAGTGCCTTGCATGGATTTGAGGCACTGGTTCACGATTGCATGGCTGAGAGTTGCTGAGTACGTAAGTGCACGAAGTGGTTTAGGATACGTTGTTGTATAACTATGACAAGTTAAAGGCTCAGCAACTAAAACTGACAAGGCGAGAAGATCGCCATGAGCGTATGGATAACCATCCATTCGAAATTGGAACTTCAGTCGAGAGGCCAAATCTTCCTACAAGGAACACACAGAATCATTGTGATGGCGGTTGGTTGCGTGCGTGGTGGAGTTGGGACACATGGAGGCTGCCATGGAGAACGGAGAAATATTTGCGAGCGAGCAATGGATCGATCTACCAAGTACAGACTAGTGAGAGAGGGTCGAGGCGGCGGCCAGCCGGTCACAAGTCAGAAGTCACACAGCCAAAGCTGGCGCGAATATTCTAGCGACATCAACGCCACCATCTTGCCCGTCTCTCTCGCTCCCCCTGGTCCCACCGCACCGCTACCCTCTCCTCTCTCTACTGCCACGTGCCGCCGGAATATTCCTCACGCGCACATACAACTACACGATTAACTCGCGTGCTACTCGCTCGGCCACAGCTCAACTCGTCGTTAGATATGGGTGTTACCAGCCTGTAGTTTTGCCTTAAATTTATGGTATTTTTTAATTTTTTTACAGTTTAAAGTTTATTTTATATGTAGCCAGGTTAGTTTTTTCAATTTAATTAAATCTTAAAAATTAAAAATAGAAAAAACAGATTATCCTATTACGGACAGTGCAAAGGAATAAAAAATAAAAACTAAAAAAATAGAAAAACAATTTTAAAAAAAAGAACATACAAATCAAAAGCTGAAATCCAAATGAATGAGATCGAAAAAAAAAAGTCAAGCCAAAAGCTGAAATCTAAACAAACTAGGCTGAAAAAAGTCAAAGACTCGTTCTAGGCGTAGCTTTCTCACCCTCTCTGCTACATTTCTCCATTTGATGAATCTCTAGCCAAGACGCGTTCTTGGTTACTACAAGTAGTATGTTCCTACTATTTGTGAACAAATTTACGCGTTTGTCACGTTACTGTGGTATCTAGTCTACAGAACGGCCAATAGGTGGTGCTTGTGCCGTTTTCGAGGAAATTACATTTTATACTGGGTAAATTGATATTTATTGTATTGTTCATCGTAGTTAATTCTACTTTCATTTTGTACCAGCATAGATTAAATGTAGTTTCGTTTTACACGAGCCAAGTTACTTGGGCTTGAACCGGTTAGTCTCCAAACATGTTGGGTTCACGGAAAACTATTGTAAATCCAAACCTATCCATAAGTAAATGTATGAGCTAATCCAGTGTAAAGTGTAATAAGTATCAATTTACCTAATGCAAAATGCAATTTACTCTTTTTTAGAATTTATTATGCTTGTGCCAATTGTGATGTAGGCATTGTTCATATTTGTTTCTGCTTAAAAAAGCCAAAAGTCAATACGAACATCTGGCTTTTCAAAATGGCTTCTTTACTCTTCTCGTTACTGTCTCGCTCTGAGGATAAAGCGGAGGTTACAGGTGTATCACGCACCCTACTTCTCTCGCTCCCATCACATACACACATCTCTCTCACTTTGCATCGCTTGCCCCATCCTTCTACAAGTAACTTCTTTCAGTTACCACTATTTATTTTTGTCAAAAAAAATCATAAGATGCAACCAAAAGCCAATACGCCTGTAGTATCAGAGTAAAAGCCAGATTTGGCACTGTTGTACACTGTATTTATAAAACTAGCTATATGAGCACCGTATTTGCAAAAATGGCACTTTTACCGTCTGATAGGCGGGCAGCAGCGTCGGTGAGGTGACACGTGGCAAGGTCATTGGCGGTAGGCGCCTGCCGCCCTGCTAGCAGACGGCAGGTAGCCTGCTACCCAGTATTTCTTTAAATTTTTAAATATATTAAATGAGTTGAAAAAATTACAAAAATTTATGTATAGCCTACTGACATAATGTACTTGATATTTTAATTTTTGGGTAATTTTATTCATCGTGAATGTTGCTCAAAACTTCATAAAATTTTGATATTTGTATGACTTTTTATATATAGAAAATAAGCTCCAAAAATTATAAAATTTTATGTGAAGCATCATAACATAGTCATAGTTATTGTGTAATTTTTGAGAAATTTTTGTCTAAATTTGCCATATTTATTCAGGCTATCCTAATAATGAATTAAATTCACCAACCGTAAATTCACGAATTAACGTGGCAAATTCGGACCACATAAAATTTAAATTACACAATAACTACTACTGTGTCGGGAGGCTTCACATAAACTTTCATAATTTTTGGAGCTCGTTTGCTATATGTAAAAACTTATAAAATTATTAAAATTGTATAAAATTTTGAGCAACAGTCGCAATGGGTAAAATTACCCATAAATTACACTGCAAGGTACTTTGTGTTGAGAGAATGTACATAAATTTTTATAATTTGTTGAGCTCATTTGATGTATTTAAAATTCAAAGAAATACTAAATAAAAAATCAGGATAGGTAATTAAGTCGACTAATTAGCTGGCTTAATTACCTGTCACCCCTGACCAGACGTTAGGCTTGGTCTGCTGTCCCCCTACCAGGTGGCATGCTGCCTCTGGTGAGGGAGTGGCAGGCGTCTGCCGCCAGCGGCCCCACCGCGTGTCGCCTCATGGGTGTTGCCGTCCGCCCACCGGATAGCAGAAGTGATATTTTTGTAAATAATGTCCTGTAAATACGTTGCGAAATAGTACCAAATCTGGCTTTAACTAATAGTATAACGTACGTAGGTATGTACATAGCCAGCCGGGGGCGTCGTGTTCGATGGACAGGCGGCCAGGTGGCCCCTCCCGCTTGGTGGCGCAGGCAGGCAGATGCTCGTCGGTTTGTTTCTTGCACCGCTGCGTTACACCCCCGCGCAAGTCTCCCTAGATTCCGCGCACACATGATGCCCCCTCTCTTTCATTTCTCTGCGCCACGCTCTCCGCTTCTCTCTCTCGTCGTCTTGTCCTCACATAGACTACACGTCGTCGTCTCCTCTCGACACCAGCAACGTATTCTCTACATCGAGAGCTAGCTCGCCTTGCTCGATCGATAGGTCTGGGCCTGGGAGAAAGTAGGAGAATTTGGTTGGTGATCGAGATGTTCGAGGGGATGGAAGGGAGCTACGGCGGCGGCGGTGCTGGGGCGGTGGCGCTTTCGCGGGACCCGAAGCCGCGGCTGCGGTGGACGCCAGACCTCCACGAGCGCTTCGTCGACGCCGTCACCAAGCTCGGCGGCCCGGACAGTGAGTCCTTGTTAATTAGCTCCTTCCCTGGCTAAATTCCTCGTCACGGCACAGCGCAGCGACCGCGATCGTGTTACCTACTACCTAGTGCAGTAGTGCTCTTGTTTGATGAAGCGCTCGTTCCGTGGCGAAGGCAAAGATTTTTAGAATCCTCTGCTACTAATCTAAATCCGCCATGCTACTGCATTGTTCAGTCCAGATCCTTTTGCTCTGTTTGACTCTGCTACTGTATGGTTCAGAGCCTTGTCCAGGTAGAGAGCAGTGTTAGACAATTAATGTTTAAACAGCCACAACAATGCACAGCTGCATGGTTAATTTTGGGCACGCAAAATTGGTTTTCAAATGATTGCTATTGACATGGGCAGAGAACAATAGCTTAGAGAAAGCCAGCCTCAACCCTAAACATCATCTGCCGTGCCTATAGAAAGATCATGCACAATTCCTTCGAACAGCCCCCCCCCCCCCCCTCTCTCTAGCTAATTAAGCTCACAATTCAGCTGATTTTGCTTCATTGAGCATATAGTAGCTATTTGTTTCTAATTTCCCTGCAACAGAAGCAACGCCCAAGTCGGTGCTCAGATTGATGGGCATGAAAGGCCTCACTCTATACCATCTAAAAAGCCACCTTCAGGTTTGAACTCTGCCCCACTGCTGGTGTTAACATCGCTTATATTTGCTCCTCCTCTTTTGCTCCAGTGTAGTAACACAGTAATACTTGTGCTATGTGCTTAGAAATATAGACTGGGAAGGCAAACCAAGAAAGCCACAGGCCTGGAACTAGCCAACAGTGGTGGTATGTACCTTGAAAATTTTACTGTCAAGACGAAAAGGAAAAGCATCAAGCATTCAAACCAACATTCCTCCTCCTAAACTTCAAACTTCCTCTCTTTCTTTTATCAGAAATTTTCGTGCAAGGCATCAGTTTTTCCACCGCAGCGCCTCCTTGTGTTCCTGCTGGAGGAAACAACACGGGGTAACTAGTAATCACCTTCTGCTGTCCTTCTGAACCTACCTGCAAGTGACATACTGATTTTTATGCAATGCAATAGGTTCGTCAATGTCTAGTACAACTACAAAATATAGTGAGTTTAGTTAGAAGATGCCATCCTAGTGCATTTTGTTAAGTAGACGGCTAAAAATGCTAGAATATGACATACTAAGAGCTTGGGGTTTGCTATCTGAACCATGCCATCCATGTTGCTTGCACTGCCCAACTCCTAATCTCACAAAGTCACAATATGACATCATGTGTTAGCATCTCAGTGGGTTTCTCAAACGTCTAGAAATCAGGCAGTATTTTGTTGCAAGTATGGGATTCTAGAAATGTGGTCACATTTTTTTTTTAAAGAAAACAGTTGATAAATCAATCCGAAACCTGGAATTGATCTATCAGTAGACAGTCCAAATCCATTAAGATTAGTAAGTCAACTGTTAAGATAAGTGTTAGTTTTCATTATATGCAAATAGTTCCTATTATATATATATATATATATATATATATATATATATATATATATATATATATATATATATATATATATATATATAAGAATCCTACTGATTGTTTTCTGTGCTGTGACTTTTACGGGCCCTTTTTTCTTCACATGAGCTTTTATGAGCATTTGGTTTAATTAACCATCTCTAAAACATTTCTTATGTGAATCAGAGAAATACCACTTACAGATGCACTAAGGTATCAAATTCAAGTCCAACAAAAACTGCATGAACAACTTGAGGTTAGACAGCTTTTGCATCACTGCCATAAACACTAAGAAATGTTTCTTCAAAACCTTTTTCATACTCTCAAAACTTTCTTCCATGAACACAAAAAGTACTAATGTCTACAATCAGGTGCAGAAGAAGCTGCAGATGCGAATAGTGGCCCAAGAGAGGTACTTAAAGGCGATACTAGAGAAAGCTCAGAAAAACATTTCCTTTGATGCAAAAGGATCTGCTAACCCAGAGTCAACCAGACCACAGCTCATGGACTTCAACCTAGCTCTTTCTGGTTTCATGGACAATGCAACACGAGTTTATGAAGAAAACAATGAACAATTGGTGAAAGCTATATCTGATGACAACCTTAAAGCTAAGAATTTAGGCTTTCTGCTCAACAATGTAGGAAGTCAGGAGGCCAAGGATGTCAAATGCACTCCAAAAACTGAAGACTTACTCCTAGACTTGAATAGTAGAGGAGGATATGACCTTTCTTCTAGAGGAATGCCAGGGTGCGAGTTAAATCTGAAGATCAACCAGCAGAGAAGATAGAGATTTGTTTCACAATGCTGACAGTTTTGGGAACTTCACTCTTTGCTATTAGATTTTTTTTAGGGTGATGCTGAGCATGCTTGTTCACAAGTTTGCTTTACCGTCTATTAATGTTAATTTTTTTAAAAGAAACTTCTGAATAAACATAATAGGTCTTGTTTGAAGCTTGAATTTTATACGTATGTAGAATGAAGACTGGAGAACGAGAGAGCATGCAACAGGCTTTACTCGGGAATCGGATATATTCGTGGGGGGCAGCTACCCCCGTGGTCAGCCATGTATTTCCGAGTGCAACAACCGGATACATGGGCTAATGCGTTGAGTGGTTGGCATGCTAACATGGCAGCCTTATGTATAGTGATCTTCCACCATTGATTTGTTTGTGATTGAAGCTTTTTGCAGTGTCATGGCCTAGGGTCATGCGAGGTGCTGTGGCAGCAGATAAATAGTACTGTGGGTACCGTAGCACATAAACAGTGTTGTCTGGCACTGTAGCAGTCGTATTAGAAATGGTTCTATGCATATCTTCGTATTATAAATAATTAGATACCTAAGTATAGATAAATACATACCTTTATATTAGGAATAGATATCTTAATATTTAGATAGTATATATATGATATTATCTTTAGTTGATTGATTGCATTAGATTGTGTTAGTTTTCATATTATTAGGGGCTAACTTCATCTATATAAAGAGAGGAGCCGCATCATTTATAAGTAAGTAATATATAAACAAAGTTCCTAATCTTTCTCTCTCTTTTTTAATTAAGCCTCAGAACCTTGGCGGCAACATAGCTGGCCGTGTAAGGGCAAGTGCCCTACCCTCGGTTCTCGGACCCGTGCATAACCATTGACTACAACATTTAGTATCAAAGTCACTCATCATGGCTTCTGCTATTGATTTTGTAGCTGCTATGAAGGTCTTAGTTGTGGACCTTAAGACCGATTTTGGCAACATAATGGCCTTAATGAGAAGTTCATGGCCAAGGTGAAGAAGAAGGTGCAGCATGTTGCGGTTTCTGAGTCGTCGCCATCTCCAAAACCAACGTTGCCACTAATGCCACTCCTACCGTCGCCACCAACGTTTCAGCGGACAACATTGTCCTTGGCTGCACATCTTGTGCCTTCACCAGGGAGGAAGGTTGATGCTGTCCAACAGCGATCCTCTCCACGTGGCCAACCGATGATGTGCCTTCATAGATGTGGGGCATAGAGGGTGTCAGGACTGTAACGGCGTTGCGTTCTTCCCTGCATCAGTAGGAAGAGCGTCTGTAGCACTCAAAAAAAGTAATAATAATAATTTTAGTAAATAAATAAAAACTAAAACCTAATCTAAACCTTGGCTTTAAAAAGGAGACTCAATTCTTCTTTTTCCCGTGCATGGTTTCCTCTCCCAAGTTCAATCTCCTATTCTCTCTCTCCATTGCGCATGCATGCGGCTGCATGGGGAGCTTCGGCGGCGTCGCCGGCGGCAACGGCAGCGGCGGTGGTGGCGGCCGTGGCCGCCCCGCAGCGCGGCGGCGCGCGTCGCGCGCGCACCGCACCTCGCTACCGGCGCGCGCGCGGCAGCGGCCGTGGCGAGGAGCGGCTCAACGGTGGCGGCCGGCGGCGGGCCTACGCGGCGGCGGCGCACGACGCTCACCGCCCGCACACGCGCAGCGCCGCATGCACGCGCTGCCAAGGTGCGCGCGGCGGTGGCTCGGCGACGGCCGGCCGGCGCGGTGGCGGCACGCACCGTGGCGCGCACCTGCACGCACGTTGTCTTGTCGGCAGTCAGCGGCGGCACGGCCGAGCGATCGTTCGCTTGGCCGAACATGCGTTCGCACGGCCGGACACCGTTTCGTGCGGCCGACCCAACGACCGTTCGCGCGACCAAACGGCTATTTCCTTTCCAATCAAATTTATCACATGACGTTCGTTTATCAAAATCATTATATCTGATCGGCGGTTTTCCATATCACCCTGTAGGTTCTCACGTAGCTGTTGAGGGAGCAGCTGGGCAGTTGCGTTTCTCAGACCCATCGTGCAGCGTGTCTGTCGAGCGTGCTCAAGGCAAGTACCTCATGGCCGTAACCTGTTTCTCTCGCATGTTAATGTTGCATGATTACCTGTCGCCTTAATGTGATTTCCAATTATTATATTATATTGATTGCCTGTTGCAGATTGTTGTAGCTTTAGTAAATTCTGAATATGATGAGTTAGTTAGTATTGAATGCTTGTAATTACCATGTTGGCTATAATCACTGTAGCACTTGGACTTACCGATTGCTACAGTTCTCACACACTGAATACATGACTCCACAATACTTGAACACATCAAGTACGACTACAAGTTTACACAGTACTCGAACACACGAGGACACGACCACGCATTACTCGACTACACCAAGTACTCAACTGCGACCACGTAGTACTCGAACACACCGAGTACTCGACACACGATCACTCAGTACTCGAACACACGAGTACTCGACACCGATTACTCTCAACAACAAGAGTATATCCAACAGAGAGCTCGACGACTTGGCGTTGTCCTAGGAAGCAGCCCCATCGTCGGCCGCGACGCAGCGGTCGCCACCTGCTCTCGTCGCGCCCTGACTAACCACGGCTTCCCACCCCCTCTCGTCGTCACATCAACAGCCCAGAGTGGCACGTCGTGGAGCAGCTGCTCTCGTGGGAGATCCGCAACGTGCTGGCCATCAGTGGGCCAACGCGCACGGGAGACGTCAAGTTTGGGAGCTGGCACGAGAAGCTTGTGCAGTCGGGGTTCTACGTGGCATCGCTCGTGGACAGCACCGCCCGAGCAAGCTGCCCTAGTGCTTGGCATCTTCCCCTCCGATAGGTACACGCTCATCGAGGAGAATGGTGCTTTCAATTCCTACGTTCCAAACAACACATAAAGGAATAGAGGAGAAAGTAGAGGAATGAAGCGGGGAAGGGAAAGTACATGATACTTTTCTTTTCGTAGTGCCAATCGCATCAATCCAGCAAATAGAGTAAAAATACCTCTTATTGCACATTACACCTTAATAATCCAAAACAAATAAAACTAATTTAAATGGACTCAAAATTCCTTGCAACAATTTATTAATAATAAATAACAAATAACTTTACACATGCAAAACACATAAAATCGTTAAATAAATGTGTAATTATATTAATTACTAAAATATACTTTTAAAAAGAAAACGATGAAATTTCATATAAAAACACAACAAAGTTTTACGTGCTACAAATTATTTTAGAATAAACTAATCAACCAATGTGTATTTAAGAATAATAAATTTAATTCTTATAGTTTTAAATAACTTAATAACTCAAATATTGAGAATAAAATCTAGCCGTGCAAATTGCACGGGCCACTTTGCTAGTATAAGCCAAAGACAAGCAAGCACATATCACGTTTATATATGTCTACACAAAGAGAAGTTTCATGTACTTAGCCAAGCCAAGCACCACCATGACACCATCACCATTTCCTTCCACCTGTCCGGCTATCCCTCCTTCACACTTTGCACCATGTATCATTAACAACTACAGTATCATCTCCCCAATCTATCTCCAACGCCGTTATTTTATTCTGCCAAGTACTCGCGTGCATCAACGTCTCTTCGCTCCACTGCTACAGATACTGCGCATGTATTCTCTCCCTGTTCTGCTCCCACCACACCTTCGCCCTGTCCTCGCCAAACCTCTCCCGGCTGCAAAAACACACGAACATGCATGGGATCAAACAGGATGTGTATTGAGTGCATACAGATCAAGAAAGCTTGGGATGGTGATGTTCGGTAAGCCCATGCATGATCAGTGGCATACCTGAACCGGATGCGGCGGAGCTCACGGGTTCCGTCGCCGAGCTCGCGGATGGTGAGGCAGACACCCGGCTCGTCTTGCTCGATCCATTCTGTTGCTTCCATGTCGCTCGCGTTGCTGATGGACACGGAGGCCTCGTCGCGGGAGGAGGTGGTGTCCCGCGACGGGTCGAAGGACGACGGGCCGCCGCCCATCATGGACGACGTGCCGGCGGCCGCCGCGGAGTTGAGCATGTTGAAGTGGTGCGCCCAGACGTGATCGGACGGGTCGGGCACCGCCGCGGAGGGGCAGTACGCCGCTCTGGTGGAAGGCCCAGCCGCGTAAGGCGCCGACGACCCTGGCATTGCCTTGCACGACGTGCTCCGGGCGATCGGTTCTTTACTCGACGACGATGTCGGCGGCATCATGACCGGGCTCTCCCGCGTCGAACCACCCCGAGAGTAGGACGACTCTCTCTGCACGCGTTCAATAATAAGTTGATGCAGATCAATCAAGAAGCTTATGATGAATCCAAGTGAACAGTGATCACAATGCATATGTACGTGCATGTGTACCGACCAGCACGGAGTCGTCGACGGAGGACGTCGGAGTGGAGACTCCCTGCTGCCGGCCGCTGAACGTCTGCACGTTGTACAGCTCCACGATGCGGTCGTAGTTCTCTCCCCACCACCGCTGCGCCTCCCACTTGTTAAAAATGTCCCGGCTACGTACATGTACAAGAACACAGCAAGCACGTGGGAGCTAATTAGTTTATCATGCAATAAAGATCGCTTAATTACAAGCTGACTGCTGCAACTGTGAAATTAACTTGTAACAAAACCTGAAGCGAATGCGCTTGAGGTCGTTGCCACCGCCGGGGAGCGTGACGAAGGTGATCTGGACGCCGGGCTCCACCTGCGCCGTCCACTCCATGGGCACGGCGTCCTCCCCCACGGCTACGACCTCGTGGCCGGCCTCCTCCTCGATGCTCGGTATCCAGCTGGCGCTGCCCAGGCTCCTGCCTTCCTGCTGCCAGCCGCGGTTGCTCCTGGTCACGTCCCATGTCGTCGACGAGGCGGCTCGCGCGCTCCCGCTTGATGGTGCTGCGGTCGTTCTTGTGTACGTGTAGGCGTCTCCGCCCTGCCTGTTCGTCGGCGTGAAGGCGGTGTCGTCGATGAAGCCCGGGTAGGGGCGGCGGTAGCTCCTACTCCTGTACGAAGGGCTCCCGGCCGCCCCCTTGTGCTGCTTGTTGGAGCCGGAGAATTTGAGCACCATGTCCTTGAGCTGAAGACAGCACATTGCATCGTAGGAGCCTAGTTAGCCACCACTCACAGCTCACAGTGTAATGCACGTCAGCTCTGACTCGAACTAGCACAAGTAGCAATGGTATAATATCTGGGGAAACATTTACATGTGGCATTGTTTAGCTAGTACCAAAAGCAATTGGTTCGTAATCCTGAAGGAACCAAGCTTGAATATGCATGTACGATCATACATGCATTATGCGTTGCGTGCGCACTTAAAAAGACACGACGGCAAAGGGCGGGCAGATACTTGGGTCGCCGCGGCAAGCCACAATACGAGCCGCATTGGGCAATATTGAAATTTCTCTCATTTCCAAAATAAAAGAAAAGGATGAAGAAATTCGGAGCGTGGCCCACCTGTAAGAGAGGGGTTGAGAAGGGATGAGGCTGGGCGTGCAGTCTCAGATCTGGCCGCATTCTCCTCGTCTCCGTCTCGTCCTTGGTCTTAGGGCGCAAGGCTCGGGCGGCCGTTTGGGTGGTGCCGTTGTCTCCTCTGATTTCAGATCTCTCTCATTCCTCTTTAAGTCGAGCCATGGAAGAGCTTTCGAGGCATTGCAATCAAGAGGACATACTCAGATTTGAGAGCAAGGGTGGTGATTTCTCCTGTGCGGTTTGCCCCAACGAGGCTCTGCTGATTCTCTGAGGAGTGGTCAGCCTTGGTTGTTTCTCCCATGATTGTGCTCTATGGTGGTCGTAACCTAACGTGGTCGTGATCTGCGGTGGTCGTGATCAGTCATGATAGTGATCAGTCATGGTCGAAAGCTATCGTGATCGCAAACTCTCACTTGTCTCATTCGATTGGTTATTTCATTGGCTTTGAGTGGCATCACCAATACCTCAGCTTCGCAATTTGGTGAGTACTGATTTGTGAAGTTGGGTATTGTATCTCTGTTAACATCTCTGGTGTTATCCTGGTCTACACCGGTAATTGGTTTTCTAGGACATCATCTTTGTGACGAGCTTTGCCCCTATCGGCCTTCTCAGTGGCTTGGATTGCCATCGCCCAGTGAGATTTGCTTTACTTTCTTTATCTTTATTGTGCATAAGTTAGGCGCGCTGGTGTGATATTTGTTTATCATCTCTAAAACTTGTGAATGTGACTAGCACTGGGAGGACTTTTGCATAATAGATTGTGGTTTTTTGAGATTGCTCGATGAGGAAACTAGTCCATATTTGAAATCACAGTGACAGTGTAGAAGTATCCTGCTAGTTTGAGCTGTCAATTGCTAATTTCTTACGTCGGCTTAGTGTTATTTACCTCTGTTCTGCACTGAATATTGTCGGATTCAGTTGTCTTTGTCATAGCACATACCCTTTACTTGTTTCTGCTATTGCTGTAGCACTGTTGATTATACTACAGTAGCAATTTTAAGTTCCTATTTGTGCTTGAAGAGAGTAATTGATTTTGTTACTTCTCTGAGGTAATGTTTAGATTGACAAACTAGCAGAATATAAAAAGGATTATCACTTAGATTGTTGATTTATTTACTAGAGTTGAGAAGGCCAAGTTTAGGACTAGAGTAACTCTTCAGTTGAGAGCAAATTCATACAAAATAATATGTGTGCTATGCAGATTTCAATTGCCAACTATGTTGATCAGTTAAGCATATTGTTTTCTTTATTTGACTTGAGTATTCTATTTGTGCCGAGAGATAATATGTTAACATTCATGCCATTTACTTGTTCCTAGATATATGCTTTGCTATTTATACTTAAATATAGAATTAATCAGAAAATTTGGCTAAAATCGCTTAATTTCCAACATTTTTTGCTTGAATGCGTGCATGGCCTGGCCGACTGACCGGCAGGAGATAGGGTTATGATAACCGGTTGCAAAATTTTAACGGGGTGCCGATAATGCCAATAGGACTGATTATTGGTTCATTTCAGTAGATTTCGGCCTGAAATTTTTAAATTAAAATTTGAATTTTAAAAAATAGGCTAAAAATTAAAAATATATTGGAGTTTTTGGCCAAAATTTTTGAAGCAAATTGGCGTAAATCGGTATAACTCGGTGTAAATTCAAATTTGAGTGAAGTATTTTAGGCTGATTTGTATTCTAATCAAGAGCGCTAGGTTGATAGGACAGATCTTTTTTTTTTTCGAAAACCGGTCTGTTATCATAATCCTGGCAGGAGGAGGCCCAGCCTGGGCTCTAAGGCGTAGTAGCCCGTGCCAGGCGAGGACCACACACAGTGGCCCACGACCCCGCGCATTATTCGATGGCAAACGCAGAGGTTTTGCAAGCAAGTCCCAGGTTAAAAAAAAACACAACCACGGCATGCATTTCCACAGGGGAAAGATCAGGCAGGGGCAGGGTCCAGCACTCCTGCTCCAGGGGACACCATGTACACAAGCACAGCTGCACAGGTAGTGTCACAGTGGCACACTGTATCTAAACTATGGCCTTTTCTTTAGGGCAAAGGGAATGAATGAGAGGTGGCGAGTGGGGAAAAGATGAAAGGGAATGTGCATGGGAACAAAATCAAATCGCATTGGTAGGCAAAGTGGCGAACTCCAAAGTTGGGGGGATGGGGATCCAAGCAAAGAAAAGCGGCCTTCTCCCACCGCATCTACTCATCCTCCCTTGACCAACTTTGTCGAGGAATGTCGTGAGAATGTAGCATTGTAGGCTGCTAGGGTGTCAAAGAAAGTGACTGAATCACTGACATTCACATTGTACTTTTGGATCGGACAGGGCTCATCAACATTTCCTTGCTAGCAGTCATATCACTGTTGTAAAGTTTGATGTCGGATTTTTAGAGAAAAAGAAGTCTAGCTAGCCCATCAGTATTACAGACACCTAGCTTTCTTCGTTGATTTCTACTGGCTAAATATGACCATCCGGTACTGTTCATCTACCTACGACACAAATATAGTACTGACATATATACACAAAGGAACAAGAGCTTGTAATTAAGCAGGGACAGAAAAATACAATGTAAAGTTTCGAAGAGGACGAGCTGGGCTTGAGTAGACGCTCAGCAATTGATTGCGATTGCGTTAGCGTTTGCGTGGGACGGGGGAACTACTTCTATAACTCTGTAAGGGCCAAAAAAATGGCAGCAGGAGCTACATGACTTACGTAGTATATGGACAGCCAGGGAATGGCGACGCTTTGTTTTTCTCCTCATCCTCCTCATCAACGACCCCTTGGCCTCTTCCCAACTGCAGCGGCTCTGCGTGCAGCCTAACCAGTTGGACAAGGAAATTAATTCGGTTGCAACACAGCGCATGCGTTCCGTGGCCTTGCTTGGGCATCCTAGGCGTTGCTACTTACTACTAGTACTAGTACCGTGCAGTAATAAGAGTAGCTCGTGTCAGAGGACGTTCGTCTCCGCTGCACTGTTTCCCCTAGTCTCCCTCCCTGTCTCTTAACTGCATCTCTCTCTCTCTCTCTGTGTCACACACACACACTGAGCTAGTACTAGCATGTGTTCAAAAGAGCAGCAGTACTCGATCCAGGAGTAGCATGTAGAGTGGAAGACCAATGGGTTACCTGTGAGGTGAGGGACTTGACCGCATCTTTGCTGTGAGGGGTGGCCACGCCACGGGAGTCGTCCTCTCCGCCTTCCTTGGAGGAACACACGATGCACGACAGCATCTTCTCTTCTCTGCCTCCTCGATACCGGTTAACTGCTTCTCTGTCTCCCCCTGTATGTACATATATCGCATTGCGAGGTGAATAAGCGTTCCATATCTCAGAGCCGTAACCGAAGATTACGTTCATGCAAGGCAGTACAAAACTACGTATCCATGAGATGGTCAAACTTTGGCTTTGCAAGTAAAGATTATATTCTACAGTAGATATTGCATTATTATTAGTTAATGCAAGATTTTGTGCGTGCACACAGTCAAATAAAAGCACGTACGCCCTTCAGGGGCTTTTTAGCTTCAAAAATAAATAAATAAATACACGTACACAAGCAGTGTACAGTGTACTACCGACAGCTCTAGCTACGACCTACGAGGCTACAACGTGCAGTAGCATAGTTTCCTAGTCTGTGTATCACATACAGGCAAATACGAACACTACTGCACCGACCAGCGACCACGCACAGTGACGCTCGCTCAATCTAAGAGCGCGCGCGCACGTGTGCCTGCGTCGAAAATGGCTCTCCGTGCCAGACGCCAGCAAAGCCAGCTTAATTTTTCCCGTTCAGCAAGCAACTACGCAGTATGCAAGCTAGGGACTAAGCTTGCACCGGCGCCTAAACGGGGCAGAGAACAGTAGCATAAGCATGCAAGCAAGCAGCCCCATGCAGTGGCAGCATGTACCAGCGGAACGGGCTGTTCTAACACAGTATAAACACTATATAGACAAACCAGATGATCTTGTTTTTTTACTTTTCAGTGGTTTTTATCTTTTAATTTTTTTTTCTGTAATCACTATTTATTAAATTAATAAATCGCAATAAAAACATAGATCTTATGTCGCCGTTCTTTTGACCTTTTGCCTTCTCTAAAAATTAAAACAAACGTGCAGTGAATTCTTAAATCGGCTTTTCGAGTTTAAAATCGAATGTATTGTTTGTGTTAGTATCTTAATCATCTACTACTATCTCGAAAAGTACAAATAAAAATCATCCTCCACAGCAAACAAAAAAAGGCCAATGGATGGGCAGATGCAGCAAAATTTTTTTTATGTGGAACGCATCTGCGAGATCATCAGGGTGCGCGTGCACATGACATACGAAAACAGATCGGAAGGCAGGTAAATACGCAGCGTAGATGGCGGGCAGAGAAGCTTCTGATGTTTTCTTTACGCACATGTAATAGTAACGACTACACGGCTCGTTTGTTTCGTACTATACGTACAGAGATGAGCGCGCTGTCCCACGCGAGACCGGGGCGTATAGGGAAGACTCCAGTCGACACCAACGGCAGCAGCTCGCCGCACGAGGAGGCGCTGAGCCGCAGATGTATCAGCTACAGGCTATGATGCTGGGACCCGCCCACCCCGAGATCAACGTCCTGCCGGGACTTTCTTATGAGTATTTTTCCCACCCTTCAGGCGCTGGGCCCGGCTAAAGCCAGCAGCTATCGAGTGTCTGCAGGCTGGAGACCGCTACGATTTAACCACTCTAATCTTCTTCCTTTTTTTTTTGCGAGAAAACCACCTTGTCCTTTTTTTATTTGCTATTTCTCTTTTCTGGTAAAACGCATAGTAAGTATTGCGAGGTGGCGTAAATTACTAGCCGGCTCTGCCTCCCCAACTAACCTTAAAACACGTTATTTATGTGTGTTTTTCTTTGCCAGGTGGGAAGTTAATGGGGTGACACGAATGGGCATTTATGATGATAACATAGAGCAGCGAAAAGAGAATGCCACAGTGACTGGTCAGATACTTACAGGTAACTGACGGCCACTAGATAGATATCGTTATTCCGCAACGGTATCTCCTCCTCTGTCGCCTGAGCCCGAAATGATCTGCAAAATTTAGGGAAATAAATGAAGATAGTATTGTGACATGAGCGGAGAAGAGAGGATGCAATGCACGGTGAAAACAATTAAGGTTTTGTTGAGATGGGGAAGAGTGGGTTTGACTTCTGATGAACAGGATGGCAACCAAAACACATGCAAGCAAAAAAAACACGAAGAAAAGCATAACAGAAGAAAGGCGAAGAAGAAGCGTCGCAGAAATAAACGGGGGCAAGCGACAAGATGCGGCGCCTGCGTCGGCATCACGATTTACCCCCACCTCTCGCCGGAAGGCAGCTGTTGCTCGCGGCCGCTATCGCCGGCTTCGCTTCAGATTCGGGCGTCGAATTGAGTCCCGGTGTACCGCAAGCCTTCGAAATCCAAGAAAAGGAGGTTCTTGTCGGGATACGGGTCAGGGGAACGACAACCGCGACAAACAACGGCAGGCTAGCTGGCTGCGCAGCGTTTGCTTTCTCGAAGGTGTAAACGACGAAACAAAACTGGATGACAGAACGATCCGGGGCTCTGCAAGTGAGAGATTCCTTTCCCAGAACAAGCGAAGGGGTCGTGGGGGGAAGGAAGAGACGGCGAGTCCGCAGCTGAGAGAGAGGAGAATGGAGCGGGGGGGATCGCGGCGTCGCTCTCGCCCGTGGGATCCTCCTGCGAAAGCCCCAGCCCAGCCGTCTCCGCCGATATATCGGCGAGGGGCGCGGCGGGCCCCGCGAGATCGCGGCCGTCCGATCCGGGGCGTGTGGTCACCTCCCTGCATGCGGGCCCCACCCGGGCTGATACGGTGCGGGGCCCGCGGCCTCCCCTGCCCTGCTGTCCCAACCTCACCTGGGCGGCTGGGCCTATGGGTACTGCACACGAGGGCGCTCGGCTCGGCCGTAGCGACGACGTAACGTAGCGTAGCGTGGGTGGTGGGGCCCGTGCGAGCGCGGTGTCATCCTGACCGTGCGATGTGCTATCGTGGTCGTCGCCGCCGAGACGGGCTTGGCGAGGAGTGAGGACGCGCGATTGGGTTCTCATGGCGTCTGGGTGCTACTCTGTGCGTACGTGCAAACATAGGAATTCGATGGATGAATGGATCGCTCCAAGTGAACACTTTGGGTGCCGGACATGCTAATCTCGTGGTTGCCTTCTACTATCGACCTACGGAGGTCGCCCAGAAAAGCAGCTCTCGAACACAGAGACATAAAACAAAGGATTGAGGTCGTAAAACATATCTGGTGGATGTAGAGGTCGTCTCTGATGCAGCCGGTCGGTGTCAATGGCGGAGAATCATTGAGCCACCGCACCGAAAATTACCAGGGGTCTCATCCGTGCTTGCTGGTTGATATCTCACCGACAGTCCTCATCCGGTGTGAATCACCCCTTGGGGGATTGTGACCGCAGTAGCTACAGAGGGCTCAGCGGTGAAACAATCTACTTTGCCACGGCATCGACAAGCCGACGACAAGGATGCGAGACCCGTGCCATTTGCTTAATACAATAACAAAAATCAACGAATTATTACTCGATAAAACAGCACTCTATCAAATAATAAGCACATCGTAATGTTACAACAGAACAGTAATTAGTGACTATTCCATAACATTACAATAGAATTGCCACGTAAGACTAAAGTCTTTGGCCGAGTGTTTTTGGGCTTAAAGCTAGGTTATGCTTGTACTGTCTACTATAACTGGCTTTTAAACGATACGTTTTTTTTGGGTCAATAAAAAAATTATAGTAAAAAGTATACAGAGTTCAATTGTACCGGCCAAAATCGTATAAGACTATTTCCCTTTGCGTATTGCCTCTCGCGAACAGATAGAATTCAAACATTTAAGCCATAAGCCATCAACCCAAAAGAACACACCCTTTCACATGGCTAGACAGTTGCCTGATTATTACAATAACATTAGAAACAGAAATACTTATAACTAGTAATTTTACAAGTATGGAAACTAATAGATATGAGCATGTTTTTATACCCTGGTTCCGTATACGATTTAATAGTAGCCTGCTACTTGTTCCACATCTCATACAGGGCATCCACCTCGTACGCGTCGTGCTCAGAGTCATCTCCATCCCCTCGACATAGCTACCCTCTGGACAGGCATCGTCGGTACTCAGAAGAACTCCAAACTAACTAGCCTCTAAATAAAGGAGAATAATAACAAAGGTGAGTACAAAAGTACTCAACAAGCATTAATAACAAATATGCAACTTTATGAATATTAATCCATGTCTCAATGTAACCAATAGCAAATATGCAACTTTACGAACATTAATCCATGTCTCAATGTAACCTATCTCATTTCACATCATCTCAAAAGTAAGCATTTCTAGGCTAGATAAGATTTTGGATTTTAATTTAGAAATCTACTGATCATTTACATGACAAGATAGGACCCCCTATTTGGTTCCCATACACGTAGCCTTCAATCCAGGAGTCAAGCGTGAATTCGTGGTTTATACAGCGCTATGCAAGCTTGTACCACTTTACTCAAAGCTACTCTGATTTTTATTGTGAATGGTTCTCTGTATGTCCTTAGATGCGGTGTTCAAATCAGAATACATAATATTTTCCTCTATTTTAGTATATTATATCTCCACCCAATTAGGGTATTTTCTAGCCGCTGTTCAAGCCGAACGCACCTTCACCCAACAGTCCACTGCACTAAATATAGGCGTTGGGCCTATCATTTACAGCCTTGAGTCCAATTGAGACATCACCCATGAAATTCCCTATATAATACTATGCTCCTATGTAGAGTGTAGGCACCGCTCGGTTGGAATGAAAAATAGTGGCTTATGGCTGAAATTACACTATAGCTGAAGGTGGTATATTTGGCGTAATTAAATTTAAAAAATTTTAAAAATAGAAAAAATATGTTAGTTCATCACGGACAACGCAAACAAATACGGGGAAAAAACCGGCGAAAAAGCTAAAAAAGCCAAAAGTTCAGAAAAAGACGAAATTTATGAATAATGAAAAATAAACCAAAAGCCAGAAGTTCAAGCCAAAATGAGCTGAGCGTAAACCAAGGCTTTAGCCAAAAGATTTCTACAATTTTGCTCGAGGTATGCAAAATGGCAGAAAGGACTTGAATATATGGTGGTTCATTTCAGCTGATAATTTATAGTTGCGATTTATGGTTTTTTTTTTGCTCTAGTACGAGGGCTTGTGCGAATGAACTGAATACCGATAAGTTGTTCCGAAAAGGCTATCCAATAAACCGTTTCGAAATGGTAACAAAGAAACTATCTCGTTTGTTTGTTCAGAGAAGACATAAATGATAAGCTAAAATGAAGGGGGTCCATAAAATTTTCAACAACTTGCATTTTTAATTGAAATAATTGAATATTTGCTATTGCAAACATCCTCAAATCATTTGAGAATTTATCGCTAGATATATCCCTGACACATAATTCTCAAGTGAGGATCTTTGCGGTGTTAAATCATTGTATCCCTCTTCTTAAGTCAGTATCAGAAACACATAGCCACTGTAACTAAGTAGGAAATAAAAGAAAAGGAGTTAGCTCGTACTGAGCAAGTAATGGCACTGGCACGCATAGATGCATTGCTCGGCCGACTAGTCCAATCCGTTCGAACCGTCGCACATCTGATCAAAACAGATAGATTCTCACTTAAATGCGTGAGCCTACGTATTACCATCCATCCCTACATATGCGATTCTTTTGCACATTTTTAAAGCTTGTTTTCGCTGTTCACTACTTGGCATGACAAATATTTTAGATTCTTCTTTTTTGTACGGCGGCACAGGCCACTGCAATCATATATTGCAACCAAAGGATACTGTGCAGATAACCGCACAGTGCGAGCACACCGGCCGGTGCTTGACCGATGACCAAAGAGAAAAAGAAAGAAAAACATAAAATACTCCAAAAATGATACTTATGCTTTCTTACCATCCAAAGTTCGAGGTTCAAACAGGCCGACGAGAAAACGGTGGCTCTGCCGATATATTGCGGCACTTGATTTAATCCAGCTTGATCTGCATAGTTTTATAGGGAATCTAGTGGATAAGTCCTTTTCAATCTATAACTTATGTTTTCTCTAAACAAATAAACAAAATAATTTCTCCATCATTTTTTTTGAAACGACTTATCATACTAGCTTTTTCAAAGTAACATATAAAAATTCGATTCGTTTACGCAAACACTTACATTAGAGAAAAAATATCAGCCATAGGCATAAACCGTAAACTATAGCTAAAAAGAACTAACCACTTGCTACCGCTAGGACAGAGCAAAAGCTAAGGAGAAAAGCGATAATGTGGTTAAATGATAGCCAAAAAAAAGAAGTTTGCATTACCATGGGATCAAACATTTGCTGTTACCCACTTCGAAGAGGCCCCTCGATATGGAATTGAAATCTATGAATACATCGTCAATTTATCATTCCAACGAGTTAAAGAAAAAGCTTGTGATTACGTAGCGAGCGATCGATCGATCACTAGTCCCCAACGCGAAATGTTTTCTGATCCCAATGCGCATCACATCTCGCAGGCGAAAGCAGATTCCCCCCATCAGAGCGACGCCGAGACCGAGCTCCAGTTCGCTTCCGCGCAATTGGACCCTCTCTTTCCCGGCCGCGGAGAGGAACCAACGCGCGCTTGCTTCATGCAGCGCGAGCAAGCATGCGGCCGTCCTTATTTTGATGCCATCCACGGTACGAAACAGCAGGCTTGTTTTTTTAGCTTTTGGACTGATTTATAGTTTTATTTTTTAGTAATCATTGTTTATTAGGTTAATAAATCGTAGCTAAAGATTGGCCCTTTTTGGGTTTCAACTTTTGGTTTGTAGTTTCTATTTTTTTAATTTCGTCTTTTTCTGTTTTTGTGGATTTTTGTGGATTTTTTCTTTTTCTATATTATTTTGTATTTTCTGTAATGGTCTAATCTATTTTTTATTTTTAGATTTTTTAACTTTGTTTACGCAAAAAAAATCATCAAAAACTACAGTATAAAATAAATCTTAAATAATATCAAATAATAAAAAAAATAAGTCGAAATGATCCGCCCCTAAACCGCTGAAGAAAAGTTGACCCAACAGCCACCAACACGTCTCCGCTCGGGGTGCGTCGCGGTCAAAGTGGCAAATCAGGTACGTACGTACGTCAGTGCTTGGCACGGGCCGCGCAGCCTTAGCCCAGCCTCGGGCGGGGCTTTCTCGAGTTTATTTCGACGTCTCGCCTGCGACGTTGGGTTCCACGGCGACCTGGATCGTGTCGGGCGAGCCAGGCCGGCCTCAGGGAGCCAGATGGCAGGCGCATATGCAAGCGTAAGGGATCGACGCAGTGATCCACCTGCGCTGCGTGCGATGCGGTCGCAACTTTTGATGGCGTAGGGGCAACAGCTGCTGGCTAGCCCACTGTGCCGGCGCCTGTGCCGAGCTTTGTCTGATCTCCGTCGAGTCTCTCTCTGGCGTGGACACGTTCCAGGCTCAAACGAGGCTGCAAGCTAGGCTGACCCACTGCGATGCAGTACACTAGAGCATGTAGTTTGCGATAGTACAGATGATGCCCGGCTGTTTTAATTCCTTCTCTGTTTTCGCGCTCGATGCGCGGCCAGAGAGAGAGAGAGAGAGAGGAGGGGGAAAATGACTAGACGGTAGAGGGCGGCCGATGCGTGTGTTTGTGGAGCGGACAGATCGAGGTTTTTTTTACGAGAAAGCAAGCGAGAGGGGGGCAAATCTTTGGGGAAAGGAGGTAAAGCCGCGCGCAGGCACAGGTAGCACAACGCACCGAGCCCGGTGGGGGCTGGAGCCGGAGGGAACGGAGGAGGGATGGCTCATGTGGGTTCGCGCGGGCGGATCACGTTGCCGAGCAGCCTTTCGGAAAAGGCCACTCGAGCCCGGTCGAGTCCATGTCCATCTCTCACTCTCACTCTCACTCTCTGGTCTCTCTCTCGCTCGCGCCCAGCCTCCGGTCGCCCGTTACAGGTCGGAACCACCGAGAGGCGAGGGCGAGTGCTGCTAGCACGGCCCACCAGAGCCCCAAACACCTTGATGACACGCACGAGACAGAGACATGCCGACGTCTCATCGCGCTCGGTCCTCGCGTTAATTCCATGCCCGCTTTTTTCCTAGCTCGTACGTCGTTGCAATGACCAATCGATGCATGCTAAGCCGATGCTGGTCGACGACGCTGTACCACTCGATCGATCGACCCCATAGATTGCGCTAGCTCAACCGCGTCTCTGTGCGCCCTGTTGTTTGCACTTGCACGGTGCGTAGCGTACGTAGGTGCAGCCTTTTAGGCCCTGTTAATGAGCAGGCGACTCCGGAACGAGATACCTGATGGCCGATGCGCTCGACTGATCAGGCCGGGGGTTTTTTTTTGGTTATTTTTTAAGGGGTTTACGCTGTGCGCTAGCTCCTCTGACTCGGACGTCAAATCGGTCGCGCCATTTTGAGGTGCTGGCTCCTGCATGATATGCTCACGCAGCATTTGACCGTGTCAGGCGAAACGCACGGCCCCAACAACGAAAGTTGTTGCGCACCTGTGTCGCTCGCCTGCTTTTGCATCGCTTACACTAGCACCCTTTGCAATCTCTTTCCCCTGCCAAAGTGAGAGCACGTACGTACACGCGTGCTTTCAAAAGAGGCAGCTCTCCTATCGATCGCTGCATGCGAAGACTCGCACCAGCGGCGCGAGTCGCGTGCATGCAACCGGCTGGCCCGTGTACTCGCGATCTCATCTACGCGAACGTGCAGCTTCTCTTCGCCCAAACATGGCGTTCGTACAGCGGTACAGGGAGCGCGACAGGTTTGTCTTTTGTCACACTCGCAAATGTTGGACATGTCTTACGTGGCGAAGTCGGGCAGACACATCGGTCGGCACTTCCGCGGCACGGGCGGCACGGAGACAAGCAGTGGCGTGCCAGCCTCGTCAAGCCAGCCATCCCGTGCCGTGCTATATACATTGCTGACTGCTACTACTATCCACTAGCCGGCACGGGCTCTGGGGCCATGTACTCTCTGAGGCAGTTTTTGCTCAGTGATGGAATGCTCAAATGGGCATGTGCATGTGGTACTTGTCGTCTCTTCGGTTTGACGGCCTGCCAGTGGAAACAGGAGGCAGTGATACGTACAAGATTTGCAGTTCCATCTTTAGATCTTGCTAGAATCCAATCAATTACGTGCAAACTGCGCGTGTATCAGCCAGACGACCACAATCAAGCACCAGGAAGTATAAGGCTTGAGTAGCACCAGTACAACACACTTATTGCATTGCAAGATGTGAAGGATAGCAAGAAAGCCGGTTGAGCGCAGATGCCGCACCGAGCACCTATACATCAGAACCCCAGAGAACAGCGCGATCGACCAAATCAAACTAAGTGATACAGTTAAGATTACATAAAAAAAAACAGAGAATACTTTTATGGTTAACACAAATAGAACTTGGGCACCTTTGTCGGTAACACGGCAATGGTAGAATGAGTGAAATAAGACTGTTTGTTCAGCGTTTCAGTCTGCAAGTATGATTATAGAAGCAGGAGGTTATGATCAACAAGACATCATCAGTATAGTAAAATTTTCTAACAAATCACTTCAAGTACATACAAGGATTCTGCAGAAGACACATCCTCCCAAAGAAATAGTGATCACATCGATAACAATAATATACTTTTTTAAGTTGTGGCAAATGTTACACATGGAGTAGAATTGTGGAAGATACATCAACTGCATAGCATGCTAAGCACACTATTCCCAAGCTATTTTACACCGTCATACTCCATTCCTAAGATGCCGCTTCCTTCTTCAAAAAATAATAAGCGTGTGAACACAACATTACAACCGGTCCTATTGCAGCATCACCACGCGTCCACGCAAAGCATTTTTTATTACTTCAAGTTCAGCGTACTAATGGCTTGCATATGGAGGAACTGTTAACCATGATTCAATGCCAACCGGAAACATAATCCAAAGCAAAAGAGACACCTTCGAGTTAACGGATGTATTATGTTCTGTAACTGTGTATGGAGGTCTATGGAGAAACAACATCTTTCAAAACTATGGCAGAAAAAATTGGTCAACCTGACCAAACAAGCAGGAAAATATTAGCAAAAGTCAGAACATTCAAATTCTTTTAGATGCAGAACATTCATTTGGTACAGGAAGGATAAGAACATACCTCGGACAATAGTTGTTAAAAAGAACACTATGCACAAGTGGGGCAAGATGCATCAATCAATTGGATGCTTGTCTGTTTGCCGGGAGGTGTATTGCGCTGAAATCAAAAGCAAGGACAGGAATGCACTCGCCACAAATATAGCATCGAACCAGCGGTGGTAGAAGTCAAACTGAATGTCACCACCCAAAACATCTGTAATGATCACCCTGAGCAAACATGCACTAACAAACATCAATTTTCTCAATGGAATGTGCTCATGACGAAAACTTCAAATCTTGCAAAACATGAATAGAAGTTTCAAAGAAGCATATTTCCATTTTCAAACAACAGTATTATTTCACTAGGGATCCATAACTCTATTGTGGGGTCAACTGTGAAATAAATATACTTAGTGGAACCAATTAACTGTGAAATCAATATACTTAGTGGAACCAATTTCTTTAAAATCTTCATTAAAACTATGGCGTTTTCCAATTACGAATGGTAGTGGACTGTAACAAAAAGGTTGTAGGGTCATTTGACCCCCACAACTTTGTATATGCCTCTGCAACTGTAGTCATTGATGCAAATAGAAGCAGCACATTCAGTTATAAAATAACGACAGCATAAGCATATAGGGAAGGCCGGAAGGGCAATCTCAAGCAATAGAGGAATACCTATACTCATTTGCCAGGCTTTTCCTTATGAGAAGAATAGATGATATGAAGTACATGCCCATGATCTCAGATAGGAAAAGGACGACATTGGTTGTTGAGCGGCTCCCAACTCTAGAAACAGCAAAGAAGAACTGCATAGAAAACAAGGCATGATAGCATCAAGTTTGGATGCTCAATAACAAGGGAAGCTACAACAACAACAGGAAGTCTATTTAACTAAATGGAAAATGCAGATGGGCAAAGAAGGTTTCTGCATTACAGGCAGCTGAAATGCATTTGCAGTAATTTTACCAGCATTTTTCAACCAGTCATGGATCAGAGACTACAGTGTACAGGGTACTGATAGACAAACCCAACAATTCACATGTACAAAAGCAACCAAAAAGAACACTCACCTTCATAACATTTGCCAAGAAACCTCGAACAGATATGACAACCAACATCCCAATGAACATTAAAGATATGTACTGCAAGCACAAGGCAAGAGCAGGACATATGTAAGTAAGAACATGAATAAATAGGCAACTAGAAAGGGAGAAAAGCCATGAGAATCAAGCCAACCCAATATACAGCAACCCATAATCTATATTCTATCTACATATAAAACACATGGAGTTTCAGAAAAGGGTAAAATGCCATGCCAAACTCTTAATTATTTTATTGGCAATTTGAAAGCCTCTGCTGTTCTGAACTTTTACCGAATTCATTCTACGATTATTTAGCTTTAGCATACCTACCTGTGATAAAAGTGCAACATCAATACCAATATCATAATGCCTCAAGAAAATGGTAATCGTCATGGTCACCGGATCAACAGAGCCTGCCTGGGAGCAAAAACAGGGTGTAGGTAAACAATGAAAATTTTCATGAATTAGAAACAGCAAGCAATCGGTTTGAGATCCATGAATGCATGGAAAGGTCAGTAGACTCAGTACCTCTTTAAAGACTACACTCTGCAAGGACTGCAAAATATCAAGAAAAAGAATAAGCTAAGCTCCATAAGGTTGGGCTACAAGTGCAAGAAAAAAATAAAACACAATCTCACAAAACAAACTTGCATTAGTTGGAGAGCAATAAAGTGGAGAAGCTGGATATTCCTTTTGCGAAATGGATGGATTAACCAAATATTTCTGTCACTCTAGCTTTGTCATCTCTCATGGTTACATGTTGGTACGTGAAACAATGTGATGTGTCAATCAAAACAACAGTGCATTTTGGAGTAGTACCTTGAGCATCTTATAAACACAATACACTGACAAGGCATATCCTAGAAGATTCTGAAGATGTCCTCTCCAAGTTCGAGAATATGCGGCAGCTATCTGAAAAGTGATTGAAGAATTGTGTGCAAAAGTTTAGCTCAATTATTCTAAGAAATGATCTACTACTGGCAAAGATGCAAAATAGCCACTGATGTGAAATGACATAAGAGAAACAAATATATGACCCCACATAAGAAAAGGAGCAAAACATTTTATGCAACCAGGCAGCACTGCAACCTTGTCAATTAATTCGCCCTGAAACTAAATATAACTGATATTTTAATCTATATCAGTGCTATAATTTGAAAAGGAAAAGAAACTAAGGTACCGAGCAAGTTATCAGAGACCACCATACATAGCACAAAAAGACACTCATCTAGTTAATACATACATTCGTACGTACATACATACATATTTGAAGAAAAGAAAATAAGGTACCAAGCAAGTTATCAGAGACCACCATAAATGGCACGAAAAGACACTCATCTATAAGGGACAACATGACGAATACTCATCTACAAGGCAAGAAACCAATATACTCATCTACAAGGCAAGAAACCAATAAACTTGAGTAAGTGTTATAACATTTATGCTGCTGTTCTGATATCTTTTGTGATAGTCTAATCAAATCCTTGTTGAGTTGCCAACACCAAAATCAAATGATGATTGCAACTCCCAGGTGTTTATAGGATTGAACAACACAAGGATTAGAAAGTAGAGGGGGTACATCCCACTAATTAGCTGTTGATCTTAACACTAGGAGTCTAGGACCAAAGGTGCAAAAAGAAAACCTTAGCTTGACGGAGTTCATATATCTCGAGGAATAGCTGTTTGGAAAGCTCTTCTAATGCCTGGACCTCTGCTTCCAAGCTTTTGATGTCTTCAAGACAAAAATAGGGAATTAATACTTAATTACTTATCACTAAAAAAGCAAATTGCAGAGAACAAAGGAAACAAAAAAATACAGCATACCCTGCTCAGTTTGATCTTCCTGCACAGATCGAACAACTGTTCCAACTATACGCTTTAGAAATGACCTGGCTTTTAGCTTCTACAAGTATAAAGTTTTGCATTCAGTCATCCTATACATGGTAAACATCAAAATAATAAAAGAGTGCATTACTTGCAAGTTGCAATCTTAATGTATGTTATGATATTTTCCATTTCTTCCCCCTTTAATTGATTGGCAGAGCTCCTGCCTCTTCGCTAAAAAAAAGATATTTTCCATTCCTTTTAATGGAACGGACCCCTACCCCTTCAATCCCACACCATATGTGAGCACAACCAACAAAATATGACAATTATACATAGTTAAATCACAAAACATTTCCATTTTTTATAAATGCAATGGACTGCTATCCCTCTATGCGAGCCACAAGCAACAAAATATGACGATTCTGTATAGCTTAGTCTATGTGTATTTTTGCACCAAGAGTAAATTTCCATGTTTGCAGTCCAATAGTTATGAACTTATCCACAGGATTGTTTGTTTTATATAACAGAGACAGTGACTAGTAAGCACACCTCCTCTGATCCTTGAATTCTCTCCATCTCCATTTTGGATAGAATGATTCTCTTTTTCTTAGCAATACATGTCTCCATGGATTGCATCAGCTGCCGCTCCAAAGTTTTGATGTCTGTTTCGTCAATTTCCCTAAAAGCCAGGATAGGATAGGTCAAAGGGATGTGTGCAATATAGCGTAGACCAAAACCAAAGCTAGTCGTTCGGAAGTAAAACTTTGATATTAATGAGAGAAGCGTGTAACTGAGTTGAAACCTGATGAAGAGCGACAGATAGCTGTACGGCAGATTGACGGCACCAAAACCAGAAAGAACAGCCATGACACTCACTCCAATCACGCCGATCCTACTAACCAACTGCGGCATCGTAAAAAACCCTACAGAGTGAGCACCGAGTCAAACCCAGTGACACAGGTAGGAATGAATCGAGCACATCAAATAGGCATGCAAATTTAGTAAAATCCAATGCCTCAGAGATCAATATCGTTAGTCTTAGCAACTACTACGAGGTTATCACCCATAGCATGATTGTAAAGCCAAACCTTTCTCTGGGGAAGGCATGGGAAAGTGAATCCCCATGCGCCAGAACCCGTAGAGAAAGACCAGCAGGAACAGCGCAGCGACGAGCCAGGCCCGCTCCCTCCTCACCCCTGCAACCGCCAACGCATCAGCCGATCAAAGCAGCCACAGGCGCGCGCGCACAACGGATTGAGACGATGCGGGATTTGGTCCAAAAGAAAGAAAGAACCTGAGTTGCGGAGCAGCAGGTAGCAGTGGTAGTACGGGAGGACGAAGACGAGGAGGAGGATGAGGCAGAAGAGGTCGAGGTGCCAGTTGAGGAAGCGCGCGTGCTTGGAGAGGACGGGGAGGATCTCGAAGAGTACGAGCTGGAAGAGGTTGCAGGAGAAGGCGAAGACGAGGCCGAAGAGGATCTGCACCAGCGCCCGCCGCTCCTCGTACTCCTTGTACAGCCGCCGGTTCAGGAACCACAGCCCCGCCCACCCCAGCCCCACCAGCGACGCACCCACCACCGCGCCCTCGTAAACCACCGCGCCCCACCCCATTTTCCCCTTCCCCCTCTGCTTCCCTTCTCGCGCGCCGCCGTGGGGTTTCCGCCCGGGCTCGGAGCCGGAGTCGGACCTCGTGGGAACGGGATACGGGAGGCCTTCGCGTGAATCTGCCGCGCCGTCTCCTGCCGCGATGATGCCCTGCTCATGGACCGGGCTTGTGCTAAAGCCCAAGTCCGAAACGGCAGTTAAAATAACCGCAAGGCTCATGAGGGCCGAACTGGCGAACTGCCGATGTATTTATTCATGGGCCCGCGTAATATAAGGCCACGGATCAACTCATGGTGCCAAGCACTTCAGTGGAGAGAGGCCGGGCCAACATGGGACAACACGACAAGCTCTTGCGTTGCGTCTCGTAATGTTGCCTGCCTCGTGGATGGGCCTGCTCTTTTCCTCCGAAGCTGCTTTTAGCTTTTGCTATAGTACCTAACTTTCAAACAGAGTATTTTCTCAAGACAGGGTCTACAAGTTAAATGATCTACACATTAAAAGCCTAACATCTATACCAGCCAAAATCGCAAGTGAGTATCTGTCTCTCCGTAATCTGTACCGTAAACAGTCAAAATTCAAAAATTTCAGCCAAAAGTCATAAGCCGCAGCCGAAAAGAACAGGCCCGATAGCTGTTGGCCCGGTGGTGATCGCGTTTACGGATTCATAACAAGCTCAATGGGCATGGGGCTTGCCCATTGAGCTCCACGTGCACGAATCGTCCTAGTCGTGGATAGTTGCTGAAACAACCCTAAAAATTTCAAATTTTCTATATTTATTTAGATTTTATTTAAATTTAAGATTTTTATCAAATATAAAAACCCCAGCCAAATTTAGGCTTTTCCTTTCCGGCAACCTGCTTTCCAATCACAAACGCTCTCCATCAACTACGCAATGTCCCTGCTCCCGTTGCCACGCGCCACAATGTCGCTCACGCACACCACATCGATCACCCGTTGTCAACAGGCGGGTCAAAAGCTGCACAGCGTCCGCGCAACCATGGTGACTGCTCGTACCCTACCTTAACGATGCCTCTGACCATGCGTCACACCGCCCCATCGTCGACCCGCGTCACTGCCACCTCCCACCGCCAGCTACTTGACACACACTGCAACGTCATTGTTCATCGCACCAGCTCGTGCGCTTACGCCAGTGAAAAGCAATGCCTCTCCCACCGACAGCGCACTCGCTAGCTTCGTGTGGGACCCCAAATTTATCATCTGGAATTCTCTGTGATTCCACCGCACTATTCCTTGGATCAATAGATAGTACTCACAAATACAATGCTAAATTATTTCATGCATCGTATAAATTATACCATTACACATAAAAATTGAAATATCACATAACGGGTTGAGTTTTCATAATAGGCTGATCATGCCAAATGTTTACATTATAAAAGTGGAAGCGAAAGCGAACAACAAAAGAGTGGGGCCACACATTGCCACAGGAAAACGACTTGGGTAAAGGATACCTTACTATTCTCCAAAAGTTTTGGATAATAGATATGCACTTAATCACCATTAAAATCTGTCTAACTGAGATGAGAACTATATTACTAGAGAACGTCCTAGTCTTCGCCGTTATATTCTTTGTCTAGTGCGGGTGCGGTACAGTAGACATAGTGGTCTTGGTCCACGGGTTATGAATTATTTTAGTGAGTGAGGGTGAGCATAAACAATCGTGCTCCGTGAGACAACACACATAATACAATAACATAAATGCATAGCTTAACAAAAGAATGCTCGGATTCTCTTATTTGCTAAAGGCTTCAATTGAAAGTTACAATAAGTAGAAATTTTTGAGGCTTAGTATTTTTAACTAAACCATGTTTTCTAAAGAATGAGAAGGATTGTAATAATGATAGTGATACAAGTTCTATCTACCATATGCTATTTTTGGATACCTGGGTTCTATCCACCCGTTATAGTCATTCGGTTCTATCCACATAGAGGATATCAACTCAGAGTTATATCCACCAATCATGTTTTCTATCTCACCCACAAAGTTCATTTTGTAAATAGATACTAACTCGAGTAAGTTCCCGTGCCTGCCCAGGACCGTGGGCGCGACTGTTTGAACAGTTACTAAACAGAGGTCACACATTTTATCTGCAAAAGATAACCAACTTGTCATATTTCACATATTTTCTTAGACACATAGATCAAGAAGGTAACCACAAGGTTTTTACAATACATCTTTCCAGCAACGCTACACCTGCTAAGGTTTCCACCTACTGTGGAATTCTATCTACCCTTGCCAGAGGCCCCTATTGCACCGTACGGCAGCTTTTACCCAGTGACAAGACTTATGTTCCACCAGATGGCACAACCTACGTTGGGTTGAAGCAAATAAGTTAACCAGGTTGTACCCATTATAGACTTGTGTTTGCACTATTTTACATTAGGAAGATGTTATAAGATTCAGTCCATAAAGTTATCAGGGCGGTTCTTACCACAAAAGTCTTACCACAAACCACACTCTCGTATTTCATTCGCACCAGCCTCACTTACCATCCGTTCAGATAGTTTAGCAAGTTTTAGAGTTTTGAAATCCAAAATATCCTTTTGATTTAAATACAATTTTTCTTGTTGAAAGTTATGTTAGGGCAATTTAATGTCTCTGGTATCTAAGTAAGACTAAACATAACACTTTAGACACGGGACTAAACATAACACTTTAGACACGGACTTATCACTAGTATATTTACCATTATTATTAGGGTGACAAGGTTTATATCCAAAGTTAAGGAGTGGGATGTAGTAGCATAATTATTATTTTGGGACTTAGGTATGAATTTAACATGAATATAATTTGCATGATAAACTAAAGCAGGCAAAGTTAACAATTTAAATCAACATAACTTGCATTCAAAATGTAGGAGTAAAATTATCAAAGAATTGACCCACATTCCTCTCAAGCCAGTTGGGCTTGAGGGTCCTAGTTGGGTACAAACTATTGCTCTTCCTGGTCTTCGTAGTCTAATCAAGCGATTGCGAAGAGAATCAAATAAATACCAAAGAATACAAATAAATTCAAAGTAAAATCCAAGTAAAATTTAAAATTCATGATTTTACAGCCAATATAAAGATCTTAATTTTAGATAAATTTAGAAATTAATTTTATTTGATTTGTATTTGAAACAAGTGGGGATATGCATTCTAAAGTTTAAATTCAAGAAAATCCTAAAAAATAAATAGAGGAAAGAGATTGTCTCACTAAGAGCTGGGGCCACAGGTTTTTAATTTCTTTTCTAATTTATCTTCGTTAGAAAAGGCATTATAGACCGATTGGTTCGGGCAGCTGGGTTTTAATTGTTTTTTGAATTATTTTCCTTAAGAAAACATTATTGTGACTGTCGGGTAGGACCAAATAATATTTAATTTATTTTCTATTTATTTTCCTTAAAGAAATAGTTGATGTGATAGACATGTGGGACCAGAGCACAGTGAGAACCCACATGTCAGTGGCTCAGAATTGAAATCTTGTTTTAACTAATTTTCTTAATTTGTTGTACTCACATGTGAGTGGTTAATTAGTAGTAATTAATGAGTACCATTAACCCTAATTAATTATAGTCCTTATTTAATGATATATACAGTGTTCCTCCTTGATTATAGAGGAAGCACTCGTAACCAAGCTCGTCGCCAGTGTCACAGGTGACGGCGGGCTTCGGCTAGGGTTGTTTATTCTGAAGCCATACTGAATAAACCGTACTAGTTAACTCAGATTGACTGGTATTCGGTACGGTTTACAGAAATCAGGTTTCCCAGGATTTTGGTTTTTTCAGTAAAAACTAGCTGAAAACTGATAAACCAAAAAAAACTAAATTCCTCTCCAGGCGACTGGGCCTCTACCTCTAGATCTGGCTCGCAAGCTCAGCCCATCCAACTGAACTCAGGCACATCCCCAACCCGGTAGCAATACTAGCATTAGCAATCAACAGCCTAACAAATTAATGGTGCTTGCTTTGTCCATGCATGCACATTTCTGTTCATGCATGTCTATGTCTACATTGTTCATTTGATCATGATTTGCTTATCATTTGATGGTTTTGGCGCAAGCCTAACTGTTGGTAAGCACTAAAGTGTGAAATTTTGTGGCCGTAAGTATTTTTCACTCGTCGTATCATTCTCCATCCTGTCAACTTTGGCAAATATGGTATTCACCAATACCAAACTGAAATAAAGTGGTATTAACCAATACCAAACCATATTGTATATAGTATCGTATTTACCATATTAATAGTACAGTATTTACCATACACACCGTATTTACCAAACCGTAAATACCAAAAAAGCTGAATGAACACCCCTAGCTTTGGCAACCCCAAAAATGGGATGCAGGGACCACGGCGGTATTACGGGTGTTGACGGCGTGACCGATGATAAGGCACCGAGGTGGTGCAATGGTGCACACCGATAGCCAAGCTCGGCCAGCATGGCGGCCATGTCTCTAGCAAGGAGGAAAGCAATTAAAGGGGTCTGAGAGCATCTAGGGGGGCACGGGGAGTGTACCGATGGGGTTGGCGAAGCTCAGAGAGGCTCGAGGTGGGATGGCAACGTAGACCCAGAATGGCGTGGTGGAGGATCATGGCACCAGCGAGCTGGGGGTCAAGGTCCACCCAAATTGAGTGAGGGTAGAGTGAGAGGGAGAGGAAAGGGTGCTTCAGACGTGAAGAATTGGCTGGGTGCTTACCAAGAATGAAACAACGGTACAGTGGTTGGTTTTTATCAAAGAGGAAGGTGACGGCGACACCAGTGAAATTCTCCCAAGGGGAAGCTCAATTGAGTGAAGGGGAGCAAAGTTGGAGGTGTGAGGAGGCAGGGTAGGGCTCGAGGTGGCTTTATAGCCGGGGGAGGCGGCCGGGGGACATGGCTACTACTGTCGCAGGCAAGATGGTGATGTGACGGAGCAGAGGAGGCCGACGTCACTGTGGTGTGGGCAGAGGGGTTGTGTCGGCATGGCATACATGAGTTAAGGCGGTGAGTTAAGGCAGTGCAACGAGCGCGACGAAAGGGCTCACACGGTCGGTCATCAACATGGCAGTTGATGTGACACGACGGTGTGGCAGCAACAGACAGTGTGGTGTGTGGTGTTGCAGCGCGAGTAAAGGCAGAAGGTGAGACGGGACAACGATGACATGGGTGTGCGTGGTGCGTGTGAAAGCGGCGGTGAGTCGGTCAGCAGTTACGATGAGTGTTGGCGTAATGTGGTCAGCAGGCTACGTGACAAAGTAGAGAAGGGAAGAAAAGAGGTTGGCTAGGGCACTCGCTGGGCAGGTGGAGGAAAAGGAAGAGGGAGGAGGGAATTGGCCAGGTGGCCATGGGCCAAAGGAAACAAAAGGGAAGAGAAAAGGGAGTGGGCCGGGCCCAAAATTGATTTTTGGGGTTTGAATTTTGGATTTTGATTTTAAATTTTAAATTATGAATTTAAGTCTAAAAATCAGGGCTTGATTTTGCAATTGAATTTAAATTCTAGCTTTTACATTGAATTCATGTTTGCGTTTATTTTGACTTGATTTGAAAAATGGTTTACAATTTAAAAATTAAATTATAGGGTTTTGATTCATCTTTCTGACTAAAACTCATAAAATTTGAATTTGAATTTTGGCTTTGCTTCAAGTTTTCATCAAATTAATTCCTTGTAAATTCTCTCATGTTGCTTTATGGATCATTTTCTTAGGTTCACTTTTTTATTCTAATTTGTTTTACAAATTGCATATCTTTTCTTGAATTGCATCAAAAAGTTCTAAATTTTTGGTATTTTCATGCAATTGAACTCTAACACAAAATTTAAGATGTTACACTCTGCCACTACAACGTGAAGTCCGCTCGCCCGTCCACACTGTCATCAACGTGCCAAGTGTCTTACTGCACAACTACTAGTGCTACCGTCTTTGCTACCTATATAGCTAAGCTCGATGACCCGTCACTCACTTTTCGCACCATCCCACGCCTACTATCACCCTTCCTTCCTCCGCTCTGACCACGCTATGCCGAAATCACCAATGCCTAAATCTCCAACAGTGAGCTCAACACCAAATTCTTACCACTGCCTTCTTTCTAATCCAGTTGCTTTCATCCTTAGCATCTCCTCGCCACCACAAAGCTAGCCCTATCTTCTCGCCTAGTCTCACCGCCCTTAGCTCGCCGTTATCGTGTGTCGCCGCTCCGCCACCCACGGTTACCATTGCCAGACCTCCTCAAGCTACCCAAAGCTAAGCCATCACCACCATCAAGCTTACTTGACCTCCTAAAAGCTCAAGCCACCACCAATTTGGCCAAAGCTTCGCTGCAGCTCCATCGTTTTGTGCCCCTGTTTCGACCAGAAGCCATCATTGCTAGCCATCTGTAAGCCTCCACAACCTGTGCATGTGCCAAAAATACATCCCATAGTTACTCGTTGTACCATTGCTCATTGCGGTCTACCATCGTCGATGTTGAATTCAACGCTATCGTCGTTTTCCCTATCTTGGCTGCCATGAGAGAGAGCTCCAGCTCACTTTGGAGCAAGCTGGGCCACAACCCCCTTAGGCCTGAAAAGCCAGCCTGAGCCATCACTTTGGTTAATTGGCCAACTGGGCCAACCAGCACTATTCACAGCCCAGGCCAACACTATTCACAGCTCAGCTCAACACTATGCAACCATTAAATTCAGCCCAAACACGTCATTGTTCACCAAACGAACCCGTGAGGAATAATGCCAACCCGGTATCGTTCATCCGACCCGTTACTATTCACCCAAAACCCATTAAGTCTATTTACACTCGCTTTGCCTGTCTGGCCCATTTTTAACTCTGTTCAACCCAACCAAACACCGCTTGACCCTATCCAACCAAACCCTATTATGTTTAAACATTTTTTGGATTTTCTTTTTTATTTTATTCCCAACTCACTTTCTTTTGAGATCAGGCTTATTTGATTCTTCTTCTTTGCGATAGCATCTGGATTCGTTGAGCAGACCACCGAAGGAGCTAATCAAGATGCAAAAGAAAAAAGGCCCGATGGAAGACTACAAGCAGGAAGGCGAGTCATATGTTTTTGATCATATTGATCCCGTATTATTTAATTATTATTACTTTCATTTTATGTTATTGAGCACTTTTATTTATATAAGATAATAGTTTAGAATGACATAATAAATAGTTAGCTCCTAACACCGAAAAACCCTATCATATTTGTGAATCCATATTCACCTTGACAATCTTGATATAATTAATAATGATATTTAATCACCATATAAGTAGTTAGTAATCAAGTTGGACAATTAGAATGATTTACTTATACTAATAAGAATTATTCGACCCCGTGCCAGTAGACTTTAGAATGAAGCTAAGGGTTGAGGCTACTTGGTGGACAACCACTAGATGGTTGAAACCCATGACCTCACCTGAGAATTGAGGCTTTGGTATGGTTTTTATGGTTATATGCTGTGATGTATGTGGTATGTGAATGACAGCTTCATTTGTGGCAAGTAAGGACTAAACCCTTGCGCCAAGTAAAGAACACAAATCTCGCTCAACCACAAGCTTGACTTGTCAGCCTAGTCTAGTACATTGCTTGATCCAATCGAATATCTTCCATGGTTTTAGGATGGCTCACGAAAAAGGGGTGAGATGGGAGTTGGGCTTGTTGTGCCACTTGCCAATCTTTACAACAGTTGGTCCACTTAACGTCGGTCATGATTTTCGCATTGGCCTGTGGATTCCCAATTATGGTTGAATGGTTCTAAGTCTACCGGGTATAAGCTAGAATAAAAAGAGCAGTGAACAACCTTATTGTTTCAACTCAGCTGCATGCTATCATATTGCGTGTCTATTGCACGACATTGTAAGATTGGGATATCTTATGGGCGAACTTAGATTACTCTGCAGAGTATAACATATAGTATTTAGATACACCATGCTTTCGGTTAATGGAGATGTGTTTAATCGGTGAATCCAATAACAAGGCATAAATAAGATATGATTGTACGATGATAATTAAGATGGTTAAACCATTTTCTCTTAATAAAATAAAGTTTGATATTTTGAGTTTAAAGATATTTGCAAATAAACATGCATTTATAACCATAATGATAAAACCTTCATACATTATTCTATTGATATACCGGCAAGTAGTTATGTAAATATCTCGTGTGACTTATTGAGTATGGTTATATTCATACTTGCTTAATTATCATCATTAGGAACTTGAAAAGATACCAAGAAACCTTTCGAGAGATATTTCGATGACTTCCAAAAAGGTAACGACTACTGGTTTTATATATCGACTATGCCCAGTCTTGTCCATGGTCTCATTGAAAGATTTTTTATGTTATAATATAAATATTAGGTTTAGATGTCCTTAACAATGTAAAACTCGGCTGTTAAGCCATAGCCTCTGTAAGGAGTCCAGATTTTACAATCCGGAATCTTCTGTGATTCCACCGCTATTCCCTGGATCAGTAGATAGTGCTCACAGATTACAGTTCTGAATATCAAAGTACATATCATACGGAAGGGTAAATATAATAGTAAACTTACTCATGGGCCGATTAGGCCGAAATCAATAAATTGCAGCAGCGGAAGAACGAAGCACACAGGTGGGACCTTCAGGACATGCCCACAGGCAGCCAACTGGAGGTGCGCAATCTAGCCCTTGACATCTTCATGTTCTCTGCCAGCTTGTCCAATCTTGTTGTTGAGGCGAGGTGATTTGATTCCTGATGCTGAATTTTGTCGCAAAAGCGAGTGTGAGCACTCCAACCCTGTGCTCCGCGAGCCAATATACAGAATGCAAATAAATAGTATGCATGGCTTGTCAAAGGAGAGGCTCGGGTTGTTTTATTTGCCATAAAATGCATTTAGTAGCATTTCTATTATTATATCATATTGTTGTTTTTGAGACCTAAAGACTCCTCACCGCAAATGACATCATTGACTTAATCCACCAAAGACTCACGCTTTATTAACTGCTGTCTAAGACTCCCAACAGCGATTGCCATAATTGACTTAATCTACCGAAATTACACTTCCTTTATTGAGTGCTCTCTAAACTCCAAACAACATGTGTCATCATCTATTCAATCCACCGATCATATTCTTTCTGTATTGGTTGCTGTCTAATCTCCAAACAGCGGGTGACATCATCTAATTAATCCACCGAACATTCCCATCAAGATTTTCTAACAATCCAATCCTTTTTATTATTGATTCAACTCCACCAAGAATATCATTGTCAAGCCTACGATTCAATATTATATATCCACCAAGAATATCATTGATCAACTCTACGATTTGCCATTATATATCCACCAAGAATAACACTAATCAAGAATTATAATCCAATACTTGTATTATTCCTCCAAATTCCCGAAAATTCAATTAGATCATTTATCTAGCCTATCTATTCAACTAGACCCCACTAATTTATTTCTCCTAGAACCCACACTATCATTTCCTATTCATGGTCAACCTGAATCCACTAACACCTTTATGTGCATACTACAAACATCCATCTCCTTTACTCACGACCCTGTTTATTCCACCCATATTTTATTTTGTAAGAATAGAAATGCCACTATTTGAAATACAATACATAAAATTTCCTGAGACCTAGCAGCTTGGGAACAAAACATAATGTTCAAGGAATATTAACATGATTTTCCATGCATATGGCATCACACCATATGCCTAATATCACCATAATTTTTCCATACATATGACATCACACCGTATAATATCTTTCAGCGTTATAGCCGCTTAACTTACCACTGGGACGACACCCAGGACAACTCAAATCAGGCTTTCCGCTGCCCTCCCCTTTTCCATTCCACCCACAAAATATTTTGAAATAGAACTATATCTGGTTAAGTTCTCATGTCCGCCCTTACCGTGGGCACGACTATTCGAATAGTTTTGACTCTGCAGGTTTGCACACTTTACCCACAAGAGACAGTTTACCCGTTGCCCCACACGATTCCTTGGTCATGTGGTTGAGCAAACCATCACAGTAACCGTTCAAAGTACCTCGCCCATTCCAACATCTCACCCTATGGGTCGTTCCCACTTGCGGTGGGTCCCATACGTTGTGCGGGATGTTCTCCTTCTGAACGCCTAGCAGTTGGCTACCCACCCTGCTAGCACGCCACAGCAGAACGTCACTCACAGAGTGTCCCCTTCAAGCCCGCCACACAGACAGCCGCTTGCACCACCACTTCCCCTCCACCGATGATAATGACTTTCGGGGTCCGGTAAATTTACTAAGCCAAGTTGTACTTTACAGACTTGTGGTTGTACTTGTTTCACACAGGAGGTCATGACAAGATTCAGCCCTTAGGGTTATCTGGGCGGTTCTACCACAAACCACACTCTCGTGCACACCTGCACCATACCCCCGAACCATACGCCCAGATAAATAAGCAATTTGAGGTTTTTGGGAGCATAAAATAACCATATCTAACATACACCAGTCATTACCACCATAACTGCCCAACCAATTTTTCTCAGGATTAACAGTGATGCTTGGGCGCGAAAGCTTTCGCGCCCATGAGTATCTAAATATTACTAAGCATGGCATATAATTACGGACTTATTTTCGAAAGGTTACTATTATAATTTTTGCTAGGGCGACAAGGTTCACAAATTCAAGTATTCCAAAGGAGGGTAATATTGATCAAGGTACACAATGGGATATAACTAGAATCTTAAATTAAACATGTATTTGCATATAAAATAACAGCATACAATTTGATAATTTAAACAAAAATAATTTGCAAAAAATGTAGGTTCAACATGATCAAAGTATTGACTCGCCTTGCGCGGTTTACCGCGGTCTTGAGCTCACTCAAAGCTATCTCATTTGATGGTCTTGGGCTTCTGGTCTTTATCTCTACCTTGATCTTGATTTCGCTTGATCCATTGATTCTTCGGGACTCCAGTTTCTAACTATGCGATAAGCGACTGAATCCAAATAAAAATGAATAACTCAAGAGATACAAATAAATCCAAATAAACCCACTTAAACTTGATTAATTTTTATTATGATTAAATAGGTGATTTGAGACGAGGTTAATTGGACGCGGAGTACTGTCGGAGCCGAACTAGCTATGATGGGTAGCAGGGCATTCAATGAAGGAGGGTTTATGACACAGAAATATTAATGAGATTATCTTGCTTTTGATTTGGGGAGCACTATGTTGAGCCGGCCATTGAATACTATGGCTTACTCTATTTTATTTAATAACTTCTTTTTATTATTTTTATATTTATCAAGGAAGTTCCATGAGCTAGGTTAGACCTATGATTCAGTGTACAAGTTTTAGCTGAGCTTTGTTTTTGTCGAGCGTTAATTTTCAGGGCATATGTTATATATAGAGATGTATATAATTTTTAGTTTACCGAATAAATATTAGAGTCCGGTGTTATAGCATTTTGTGGCTCAACATTTTATGTATCCTTAGTTATTACTAGGCTTAGTTTAATTTGAATTAGGATCTATTTATATGGGTCGTAGCTGGCTATATTCAATCATGCTTGACATTATTATTTACTAAATCTAACGTTGAGATTTAACTAGTGGCACCATTATCATTTTGTCTATACCTTGGTTATTATTATTAGACTTAGCTTTATTTTTAATCTAAATTTATTTATCTAGCAAGGCTTGTTTTACAAGGTTTCATTTCAATATTTGCGATTTAGCAAAATCTAACACTAAGATTTATTTTTCGATGGCACGCTAGTGATAACTACTATTTATGTAACTACATTAGGCAGCTTACTTTTAGTCACTTGATGACCTAGGGGGCTGCTTTATCATAATGGCCACATATATGTATTTTTCTAGCATGACATTTTTACTTAAGGACACCCTTTTGATTAAAGGTTGTTATCAATTTATGTATCTTTAGTCGTTGTTTAGTGCAACTTAAACTTCAACGAAAAGACTGTACTCTTTAATTCAAATCCTTGTTTTTGGAGCTAAACATAACATCTAATATCCTTTATGGAATTGTAGATAATTAACCAAAGTCATCTTTTATTAATATCTTTAAAATTACTAATTAGTTTTGGACTAAATAACAAGGACACATTAGTTGTTCATGTGTGGTAAATAATCAAATATTAAATATTAAATAATCTTATTTTCATCCTAATAAAATTTGTTAGCTTTTCTATCTTATCCACAAATTATCCTTAATTTTATTAATTAAAATGGATCATTAAAAATCAAAAACAAAAAGAAGAGGAAAAAGTGCGGCCAGTGGGTTCGATCTCAGGACCTGAGGGCTTACGGGTGTTAACATGCGGTGAGTTAGCCAAGTGGGCTCTCCATATTTCGTTACTTAATGGAGGAGTTTAATACTGGTGGAGCGAGCGGTCAGCTGGGATTAAAAACAAAGGAGCTGGCAGCCGGAAACAGAGGTTGGGGCGGCGCCGGCGCCGGCGAGGGGCGGCCGAGGAGGCACCGTCGAGCACGAAAATGGAAAGCTTGTGGGGTGTGGGAGCCGGTGGAGGCCGCGTCTCCGGCCGTAAGGCACCATCGGCGGCGCGGCGGCCGGAGCAAGGGTGGAAGGAGGCGGCGCCGCTGTGGTGGGAGAGAGGGGATTGGAGAGGAGCGTGAGCAGGAGTGGGTCACAGGGGTGCTCACCGATGATTTGGTAGGGCCGGAGGGAGACGGAGGATGGCTGGCGGCGTGAGCCTACGGTGGCGCGGAGGAGCTCATGTCACCGGTGGCCTACAATGGAGGGAAGAATGGGGTAGTGCTCGGGGAGGCTCTGCGGCGACCTGGGGATGCTCCTGGCGAAGGGAATTGAGTCGGGAGCCGCTGAGGAGGGAGCAGCACGGGCGGCGGCGATTTCAGCCGGTGATGGGGAAGACGGCAGCGGCGGCGAGATTTGATGCGCGGATTTCCAATCGGGTGAGCGGGAGTGGAGAGGAGGCTCTGGCGCATGAGATGACACGGGAGTTTCCCAGCGAGGGGGCCGGGGAGCCGGGAATGGCGGGGAGGCGGTCGGGAAGCTCATGGCGACAGAGGAAAAGACGTGGGGGAGGAAGGGGAAGAGCTAGGGGGAAGAGGAAGGGCGTGTGGGGGAAATGGGGGAGCCAGGCGGCTGTTTTATAGCGCGGGAGGGGGGCGTCATGGGGCACTGCAGCCGGCGACCCGAGAGCAGGACCTGGTGTGGGCGACGGCATGGCGTTGAGGCGACGGGAGCGGGCGTGGGCGGCGTGCGCGCGCAGGCGGGGATGCAACGGGGGTAGGTGTGGTGACGCATGAGCATGGCGCGGCGACATGCGGTGATGGGAGCAGTTGGAGCGGGGACGAGATGACGCGAGCAGCAGGAGTCTTCGGCTCTGTCTGAAGCACGCGAGGAAGAAGACAGCGAAGAGGAGGGAGGAGGCGCCGGGCCCAGCGGCAGGGAAAGGGAGAGAGAAGAGAGGGAGGACCCGCGGGCAGGAGGGAAAAGAGAAAGGGCAGAGGGGAAAAGAGAAGGAAAAGGTGAGGGCCCACATAAATTTTCATATTTGTATTTTCTTACTGCTAAAGTTGTCATTACATGTGCACAATTTTGTAGATATATTTATATGTATTTATCTATATGTATTTGTATTCCATTTATTTGTTTCTATTGTTATTTGTGCAATTATTTCCAGAAATGAAATTTTATGTTTTGAATTCAGGACATCCCACCATTTTATGGATCATATTTTCATATTCGTATTTTAAATTCTTGTTCTCTATTATTTGAACTTTTCCTTTTATGATATCACTAGTGTGTTGTTTCTCAATATGTTTGCTTGCATGACACAAAACTCAAGTGATCTTCAATTAAATATTCAGAGCAAATCTGAATGCCAGCAAAATGCAAGAAAAGTTTTTAAAAAGTTCATATTTTTTAAACCTAAAAAATTTGGGATGTTACAGCCTCTTGGAATAAAAAATCTGTATTTTATGTTTAAAGCATGATCATGTTTAAGGCATAAATATTCTTCTTCAACACCCCGCAGCTAAATTTACTAGGCAGTTGCTTGGAAAATCCGACGGTCTCCGAATTGGGATCGCCCCAGTTGCACAGCCCATCGTCGGGACCATCCGTCCGTACAACGTGAGTGCCCACTGACCACATCCGGGTCTCCATGCCCTGGAAACGCAACATGATTTTTCTCAAATATCCACAAGACGTGCCGACGTACCAGCATTTCAGCCCTCCCCAAACCAAATCCAACTATCCAGCAGGGCCCGGCAGCACGACACACCTAGAAGCAACCTAGACCGATACTGGTGGATAGCACGCTCCAAGCCACCGGCTGCCAACCGAGGGATTACGTCCTACGACCTAACTCGCCCCATGAAACGTGACGACGCCAACTTGCCACCGGTGTGCGTGCCCTGCCCTCCTCGCGTCGCGTGGCGCAATCCCGGCCGGCACGGCGCGCAGGCTAGGCGCACATGCCCGTCGGCTCTGCCGGGGGGAGGCGAAACAACGTACGACGCGGCCGTCTCCACCACCGATCTGTCCCAGCGCGCGCGCCAACGGCGGCCACGTGGGTCCAAAGGTGATTGATTGATGCGAATCGTACCAGGCAAGCCTTCGTTTTTTTTCCATGCCATCGTATGGTATATGCTCGTCCGGCCGTCCTACGCCAGAAAGGAAGAACATGTCTGTGTTGAATCCTGACCAACATCCATGCTTGCCGATCGCCAAAGCTAGTATGCTACTGCTGTAGCCTCGTACTGCTGCGCTGTGGCAGGTTTAACTCTGTACTGTGGCCACTGCGTCTGCTTCCGAGACCAACAAGTGCATGCACGGCCCCACGCGCAGAGTTACAGCCTGTTCCTCTAAGCTTTGTGCAGATCCAGTATTATTGCACTTTCCTCCTCCCCTTTCAACACCCCGGTCGAGTTCGATCTCATCGGTGCCCATGAGTCTTATCTATCATTGTCCCCTTCCATTAGTTCCATCCCAACACGCCAAAGCAATCATAAAGAGGCGTGGAGACGGGGTGAGTGCGTCCCGTAACATGCAGCGCATGTAGAACAATTGAAAAGATGATGCCAATATGCCGTGCCACGTTTGTTCGTTCGAGGATTGCGCGGAAGCGATAGCTCGGATCGGGGCCTGCCGCCCCGACAAAGCAAGAGATCCTACTGTTCCCGGTCAAGTGAAGAACAGGGCGCGGAGAGAATCACATCTCGTTTACGGATTCACGCAAGCAAGTGATACATGAGAGAACTGATGGATTTGATAGGAAAATAAGGTTTCAATATCAAGTACAGGGAGAACAATGATGTCATGCCCATCCATCGGTGGGATCTGACCATCGACTTGACCTCATACAATTTCGGTAAACATAACAAAATACAGAAGCATGTTGTTCAAAAATTACATAAGCATATTAATAGAGTATTTGTTGATGCTGCGTGCACGACGATGAGGCGATATCCAGGACTCCATACGAAATGAGCAAACGGAGGTAAGCTCACAGACGTTGGGATCCACATGGTATTCACTCATCTGCAACGATTTGAGGACGTTCTGAATCAGAAATCTTGCAAAACAGCTGCCATGAACTGAGCGAATTAAACGCGCATCTACCGGGAGTATATACCGTTGGGTGACCGGGAGCTGGTCCTGGAGAAGTCAGAGGTTGCCATCGGAATGGAGATCGAGAGCTGGGTGGCCGAGAAGGAGGCGAGGCTGTTATCGTCAGCTAGCTCCGGCCATGAGTCCCTCGCCTTTGGCCACTCGTGGAAGAAGGGGCGCAGTGTCTGGTTCTCCTGCTTCGCGGAGTCGACAGTCACAAAGTCGCTCCCAAAGAAAGACAGTGGCTCCCTCTCCACCTTCGGCAGCGAGCAGACGGTGCTCTGGTCCAGGACACTACCAAGCAGAGGGTAGCTCGAAACAGAAAATGCGGCGGTCTGAAACGGCAGCAAGCGCCACGAATTGTCCATATAAGTATCCAAACCTCCAGTAATGAGCTGGCTGTGCTCATCCGCCAAAGATCTCACTCCATAAGCAGAATACCTGAATTTCAGAAGTCACATCGAAGGGTAGACAATGAGTATAATGTTAGCCTTCCCGTAAAAGATGTTATAGTAGTAGACATCGATATGTTCAATTAACAAATGCAAACATTTACAAGGGACACAATGACCATGTATAATGAAACAGTGGAGTAAAACTGTTGTCTGCAAAACCTGAGGTACAAAGGTGTATAAGCAAGGATTTCAAGAAGTGCTCAATGTCGTGTATGTAGGCGTAAAAGCAGGCTGGAAACACTACTAGCACAACTAAAAAGGACATCAATAAATTGCAAAAATTCTGTCATACACAAAGAAGTATTTGGCCGATTACCATTCATACACGCATAATGGAATTGTTCCTCAGTATACCGAAGTTATATAATTCATACACTAGGCTTCACGTTTTCCCTAGGAGGCGTTTGGATATAGGGAAATGAGGAGTGGGAATGGGCTTGGGATATGAGGTGGGATAAATCTATCCCTCAATTCCTTGATCCAACGCCTAAATTTATCCCACCTCATATCCCAATCCTATTCCCACCTCTCATTTCCCTATATCCAAACGGCCCCTAAAGCCTGATACAACATTTCTTGACCGCTAATCACAAAACCCAGGGAGAAAGCAATTGTTGCTGCGCATTTTAAAGCGGCAGTTCATGACAAAAGAGAAACAAAACGAAACAAAACAATACGAAGCCAGACATCTAAGCAAACATGATTGGCAGCAATGCAGCATCATGTGCCAACGGCCCCGCAGGTAACCCTATAATGACAGCGCTTCGCTAAAGTGGAATTGCAAACTCACAAAGTACTGAGGAGAGAAAAAAGATTCACAATGGGTGGGCAAAAGGAGATGGGCTTCCAGTGTCATGCTAGCCTTTTTCAGATGGTTTCAGGCACAGGGATGAGACGTCCCCGGTCAGAAAGGCAGAAACAGGTGAGTTTTACAGGGGCAGAACTGCCGTTATTTCCAGTCAAGTCCAGCCCCAAACAAGAAGCACAAGAAAAACAGCAGCGGTCGGCAGAAAAATAAAGCAGCAGAGTAAATGCCAGATCTAAGATAGAGCAGGAGCAGAGAGCAGCAGGCACTAGCTCTGAGCATAGAACCCAGATATGTTGCATCTTTACAGGCACTACGTGTTTCAATCTAGTTTGGAACACCCTGCTCTGCACTTCCATCCATCAGAACACCACTCCCCCTCTAGAATCTAGTAAGAGACTGTTCCTCAGTCTTCTCAGGCTAAAATCAGGTCCCAGAAAGCATGGCCAGAGCAAAGAGGCAGCTGCCTAAGCACAGATCACTGTAGCTTTCTGTGGCAGAGCTGACAGAAGAATTTTTAACTAAACACAGATCATACATGTTGTCAGAGGAGCACTAATAAAAGTACCCCTGATGCTGCACTACTAGTCTGATCACCGCTTACTGTCTACTGATGCAATCAAGCACAATAATGCAAACATGACATATTAGCAGACATCTCATCAGTGCACCCATCTGGCATCGATCAGGTAAGCTAAATACTAAACAGTAGACAGTTTGGAAAAAAGATAATAAATGATACCTGAGATCTTTGCTTCCGCCACCAGCAGCGGTCGCGTAAGACGCAGCATCGTCCATGTGCAGCTGAGCAGTTGACCCCAGGGCGAACGAGCCAGGCTCGCTGCCACATCCGCCGCCTCTGCCACCGCCACCATTGGCGATAGCTGGGTACAGCGAGTGGTTCTGGAAGCCGGCAACGGCGGTGGCGTTGACGGGCGCGGGGGCGGGGGGCTGCTGCGAGTGGGGGACAACGAGCTGCGTTTCCACAGGCTTTCTTGAACGGTTGCGGCCGCGGTGCATGTGGCGCTCGCAGTACTTCGAGTCCGGGGCGGCCTCCTTGGAGCACCGCCACTTCTTGCCGTCCGTACGCCGGCACCGCCCAGGTTCCGGGTCCAGCTTCTTGCCGAAGTAGGATCCGTACCCAACTACAAAAACCCAAACACGCACACAAACCAAGTCAATGATGTGATGTGAGCATCTTGTGCTACATACATATACGTACGTATGTGTCGGTGCGCATCGGGTGGGGGGAGCAAATGCAATCCGGGAATGGGCACTTTCCAATCCGATGAAATAATCAAAATAAAAAATGCAGTCATCAATCAGGCGGCCGGAGATGGTGTCCAGGACGAGAGCCGTCGCGCTCAGTAGTAGATCTACCCAAGGTCAATCATTTATCCCCCAAACAAGAACGTATATGATTTTTTTTGGGAAAGGTAGGAACTGTATCTGATGTTGTACTGTGCGTATGTCTGCTGTATCTTTTGGTCTTTTGGGGGTCGACTTGATCCATGATAGAGCTTAGGTCCGTTCATAATCCGTTCATGACCCCCTCTGAAGCAAAATAAATATTCATACTAGTCTCTAACTTCTCTAAACAAGAGCCAGAAGTGAACGGCCATTTCCATCACAGGAGCAGTAGTGAATGCGTGGGTAAGGCTCCCAACAACCAGACAGGGATAACCCCAAGGACCAATAAACTTACTAACCACCCCTTTTAGCCTGGGCCAAGCCATCTAATCAAACCACAGGAGGCTTGCATCCAAATAAAAAATCAACTAACACACAGAAGGCTAGCTAGGTAGGAGCAAATCTTGAGCTGAGCACGACGTTTGGATTAAAAAAACGTGAACTTTTCGGGACCAAATCCAGAACAACATTAACAAATGACCGGACCCGATTAACAAACGGAGGCCAAGTACACCTGAATCCCTCTATCCGAATAAACAAACGGAGCAAATCGCAGAAGCAATGCAAAAACATGCGTGTTTGTAGAAAATACTAGATAGAAATGGAGGCGAAGGGCGGGGTACGTACGGGCGGGATGGTGGTAGAAGCGCGAGTTGAGTGAGTCGAAGCCGCGGCGGATGGGGAGGAGGAGATCCGGCGGGACAGGCACGCCGGCGACGAGGTACTTGTAGATGAGCGCCTGCTGCTCCAGCTCCTCGTACTGCGCCGCCGTGAACGGCGGCGGCCTCGCCGCACCCCACCTCGCGCTCATCGCGTGCTGCTGCGCCTCCTCCCCGACCCTGCACGCACCGCAGCACCTCACCACATTAGCCACCTACCTTAGCTGCACGTCCAGGCTAAAGCAAGAAAGAAGTTCACATAAAGAAGAGAGCTTTGTGGGTGTGAATGGCTTACGCGGAGAGAGGGGAGGAGCGGCAGAAGGGGAAGATGGAGGAGGGACGGTGGTCGGCTGCCGGCGACAGGGAGGCAAAGGGCATCGCCATATATGCTCTCTCCCCTCTGCTGCTGCTTGCGGCCTCTCTTTTTAATGTGCTGTGCTTTTGCCTTTTACTTGCCTGGCTCTGTCTATTTCCCTCTTGTCTCGCTCGCTCGCTCGCTGTGGGCTGTGTGCATGCGGAGCAAGGCGGCTCTGCCCGATGAGGAGAGGGGAGATGGGGCAATGGGGCGAGCTATGGCCAGCCTTATAGGCGCAGCGCGGTGTGAGGCCGACACGGGAGGGTTCCAGCTAAGGGCTGCATCTCTCTCTCTCCACGCACGCACCGCGCGGCTTATTGCTTTCTTTCGTTGGGTTTGCCGTTTGCGTGCTGCTCGCTTGTGGGTGCCTTCTTTCTTTTCGGCTGCCACGAATGATTTTTGAATAGCGACGAATCATCTGAATGGCAATACGTTAATAAATTAATTTAAAACGATAACAAAAAATTATCTTATAGAAGTGTTTAGGCATCATATTTTCTTTCTAACTATCATCCAAATTTGTAACACTTGTATTAGAGATCAAAGAACCCCTTATTTTTCAAGTAGGGAGATTTTTTTTTCAAGTGGAGGGGGAAGAATTTATGGCCATTGAATCTCTAATACAACAGTCTTAAATCTGGATGATAATTAAAAAAAATATCCGAATGATAAGACATAAACTAATAAGAACATAATCTTCCTCTTCAGTTTTGCTCGGTAAAAAGTTCTTAAGTTGCTTTCGAATAGAGATGGAGATGCAACAGACGGTGACAATCGATTTGGGGTGCAGTCGTGCAGCACGGGTGTGATCCGCTATGTGAGAATGAAGTGTGGTCTTTAGCCGGTGTTTAAGGGCCGAGCGGGGTGTGGGGGAGCCTTTTCTCCGCTTTCCTATCTTTTTCTTTCTAAGCAAGTGTGTACCAACCATTTCATTAGAATGACATGTTTACCGAACTCCATAAGATCAACTGTAAGATTACATGAGAACAAACACAGATAGGGTGGTATTATTGATCCCAATCATAACGTAAGTAAAATGTGGGTAATAGTACAAAAAATAGTCTACAATGTGTTTTGCCCTTCAAAGACGGGTTTCAAATTTGTACCTTTTTCTTATTGTCAATGTAATATGTACAAAGCACCTCTTTGCGACCGCTGTTATAAATGTTACATTTTTTTATGTAAAGCAACAACTCAGGGCATGTATAATGATACATGTCAGCTGTCTGTAAACGTATAACATGTAAAATTTTAGGTGATGTAAAGGAGAATGAGAGAAAAAGATGTTGTCTACTATTTAATAACGGTTTTATAGACAACTTTTTACTGTTTATACCATTGTATAGACAACTATATAGATAACACATTAATTGTAACAGACAACTATATAGACAACTTATTGTACAGTTTTGTCTATAGATGACATGGAGGTGTATTACAAACTACTGCTATCTATACCATTGTGCATGCTCTTAAAGGTGAGGACGAGAGGTTTGTTTCCAGCTAGTTTTTAAAGCATGTGCGGGGTGTGGGGGAACCGTTTCTCCACTCCCTTATTTGATTTCTTGGGTGAAGAAACGTACATCTAGGGTTTCACCAACAGTGGTAGACCTATGGTCAAATTTTAGAGGAGGCTAATAGAACTTGTTTATCGGTTGCCGAATGCCAAGTTACCGGCCTGCGATAGCCTGTCGCATTACCAACGAGAGATAGAAAAATGCTAATGTGACTATAGCGGGCTGTGGTGGTAGATGGCGGTGGAAGGAGAGCCATCTCACTTTTCTTCTTTCCTTAGCCCCTTTGCTTCTCTCCCTTTCTCCTCTCCCCTCCCCTCTTCTCCAGCCATGGCGTCAGTGAGTTGGGGCCATACCTCGCCCATAGCCACTAGACCAGCCACCTCCACTACGCTCCGCCCATCTCCCTCTATAGCCCACCACTTCCCTTATCTGCTGTCCTTCCACTGCCATCTACAACCATATCCCTCTACACAGTTCTTCTCATCCTGCTCAAGATGATCGGCACTAAGAACGCCATCAAGGTCGACGTGTTCACCGGCTACTCACTGCTCTTGCCACCGCCCTCCCCCTCCCCGCCAACGGCAAGATCAGTTGGCATAAAATACGGAATTAGTGGACCTTAACTTACTTCATCCAACCATGCGTGCATGCATTTTTAGTGTATAGCCCGTCCATGATATCCGCATAAGTTTGCATATGGCAGGTGGTGGCAATCGATGTGAACCTGGAGTACTATGAGTTGGGCCAGCCGGTGATCAAGAAGGCCGGCATAGAGCACAAGGTCGAATTCCGTGAGGGTGACGGGCTCGCGGTGCTGCTCCAGATGCTGGTCGGCGGTAGGGGACGCTAGCCCCAGCTGACCCCGGTGGGTCTGGTCCTATTCACCCATGTGCGATGGTATACACATCTATGTAAAATAAAAATAACTGGTGATATTCAAGCCACATCCTTCATTTTGAGGCACGAAAGTCCTACAATAATTCTTAAAAAGAACAATTTTAAAAATTTTCACATTAATCGAAAGAAAAGCAGAAGGATCTCCACAACTTATTTTGATGGAACTAGATTATAACAGTGCAGATTAATCATATATATATATATATTAGAGTTATACAACAAATACAATTGCATTTTAATTATAAGAAGTAAAGTTATATAAAAAATAATTATATTATAATATTTTGTCGTACGATTATGCAGGTATATCTGCTAGTTTATCAAACTCCGTGCGTGGCTATGTCAATGCTCCGGTTATCCGTTCAATGGAGGTGTTACATTGACCGACAATAATAGGTCCAAACTACGCAGGATTAAATGATGAGAGAGAGAGAGAGAGAGAGGTAAGACCAAGCTTGCCATCCCCCAAAAAAACCTAGAAATGACGTGTCATAAGCAGTTACAATAATATTTACCAAAGTAATATCGTTCTCCCATGGACCGGGGGTGCAGCCTCGGTCATATTCTATGGATATGGAGTGTGGACCGGTCGATAAAGCCAAACCGGCGCGTATCACGTGCAGCGAGCCACTCTTCACCAATCGGGCAGCGATCACAAGCGCACGGCTCCTAACAGGCGGATGTTTCTTTCACACACAAGCCCTTGCGCGCAGTTGTTGCAGGCTCATCACAGGGACAAAAACCACGCGGATGCATGAGATGCCACAGAGCAGATTGCGCTGACACATGCAACTTCCCGTTGCCTTACGGCTTGAGCAACGGCTAAAGCTAAACGCTGCCTTTTGATGGTTCCATGCTTTGCATGCTGGGAACGAACATGTGTAGGAACAGAATGCTCACCACTGCATACGTCGTCAAGTTCGCCCATGTCGCCCTGTTTCGTCAATCTTGCTTAAAAAGATGACAAAGCAAATTCCAGATCCCATTTTCCAGATGGCGCATGCTTTGATTGCTGCGACTGGGTCAAATCCATCTCGAAGTTGCCGTGACATTTGCTCAAAAGTCAGAGCACGCATGCATCCACTCGCATCCCGCAACAACTTCTCGTCGGATAAAAACTCGTATTGTTCGCAGTATACTGTATACAGTACAATGTGCCTGTGCGTGCATCACAGCATCAGCTTGCAGACCTGAAGCAGGCTTGAGAACAACACAATAGTCCGGATTGACCAGAGTTGAATCGCAGGGCTCGGCCGGCAGACAGGTAAAACCTAAAACGAGCCGCCTGTCTCACATGGGGCCTATAAGCTTGCATGCATGCATGCATGGCAGCGATGGCTCTTTCTTTTTCCAGAAATTGTATCACTTATCATCGTCGCCAAAAAATATCTGCATTGCAAGTGGATAAGAAGATGGCAGTGCTGGACAGCGGCAAGGGCTAGCTTGGGTTGGGATGGAAGGAGCATAGACATGGGAACATTCACGGAGCAGTTAAGGGAGATGGTCCAATGGAGGTCCACGGCCACCTCACCGCCGGATCATACACCGGACCGGGGCACCTGTACGCGACGAGGCCGTGCACGTACATGTATGTGCGACTGCCTGTGCGTAGGTGTCCGGCTCCGGTTGGGCTTTGCTGGACAGCTGGTGCGCGTGATGGGCCGGAAGGACGCATGCTTCCCCTCATCGATCACCCACCCTTAGCTGTAGGTACCGCAAAGGTCACGCAGAACAAATCACCTAGCATGACCTTTCGCAACTCATAACAGTCAATATAGACCCCTAGGCTCCATTATTTTGTCATAACAGTCAATATAGACTCCTAGGCTCCATTATTTTGACCGCGACTTTTCTATTTATTAAGTAAAAGTCAATGACAAGTATTTTAGGGTTACTAAGAAAAAAAAGAAGAAAATATCCTAAATTTTTTTTAAAAAAGAAGCAAAATATCTAGTCTTTAATTTAGTGGACCTAAGTTATAATGGATCAGATTAAAAGAAAAAGTATATGTTAAGTATAATCGAAACTAAAAAAATAGAATTTAAAATAAAAAGTCTTGTAATTCCGTACTTCTCTCCCCCACTCATACAAACCAATCTTTCTTTCTTTTTTGAGGTTACAACCTTCCTTATCTGTTCCTTCCTAAACATGTGTTCCCGTTTAAAACGAACACATGTAATCTAAGCCCTCCTAAACTGTAATACCCTATCCTTCCTCATCTACATGATATGCACAACCTTCGCAATCGGTGACATCTTAGAAACCCAATGCATATATCATAATCAAACTCCAAGTGTAATGTATTATATAAACTATCGACATAAAAAAAACTTGCACATCTGCCACCCAATCGTAGAGCCAAATGGCGTAGGCAAAAGAGGAGGGGTCAGCTACCATGATTTTTCGTATGATGCATAAAATGAATTCTAGCGGTGAATTTCTATGGTATATTAGAAGTGCAAGTGGGGATCCTATATTGAATTTTCAGCTTATTCGAATAACAAATACTCATTTTAATAGACTGATAATGCCAAATGGTGTAGGTAAAAGAGCGTGGGTTGATTTCCATAATTTTTCATGTGCGGAATAGAATGAATTGTAACAACGAATTTCTATGGCATGGTGGCATAAGAAGTAAGAGCCCTATGTGAAATTTTCATCTTATTTGTACAACAAATACTCGCTTGATTAGGACAATAGAGCCAAAGTGCGTAGGCAAAAAAACGTATGCTGACTTCTATGAACTTTCCTACGTGGTACAAAATGAATTTTAATGGCGAATTTATGTGGCATGTTAGTAGTGCAATTGGGAGTCCAACGTAACATTTCACCACATTCAGAGAACATATGATCACTTGAATAAGACTGGTAAGCCGGATGGCATAGGCAAACAAGGGTGAGTCAACTTCCATAATTTTTCCTATGCGACATAAAATGAATTCCAGCCAGAGAATTTCTATGGCATGTGTAACAGTGTAAATGAGAATTCTATGTGAAATTTTCAACTCATTCAGAAAACATATGAACCCTTGAATAGCCTGGTAGAGCCAGATGGCGTAGGCAAAAGGGGAGGTCAACTTTCAAGATTTTAGGCAAAAGGGGAGGTCAACTTTCAAGATTTTCCTTGTGCAGTATAGAATGAATTCTAGCAACGAATTTCCATGCCATGTTAAGAAGTACGAGTGGAAGTCTTACATGAAATTTTCAACTCATCTGAACGACATTGGCAAAAGAGGGTGAGTCGACTTCCATAATTTTACTTGTACTGCACATAATGAATTTCAATGATAAATTTCTATGGCATATTATAAGTGCAAGTGAGAATTCCATGCAAAATTTTCAGCTCATTTAGTGAACAAAAATGCCGGCTGGAACTACATGATGAAATCATCTAAGTTGTGTCCATTTATACTAAAAATATTAACAAAACTAGACTCCCAAATATGTGGATCCTTTTATTTTAGAGGCGCTTCTTCACTCACTAATTAATTGTGTCTTACATGTTATAGGATGCCGATTTACTTAACAAAACTTTGTACATCATCCCCATATTACACCCCGCGCGGTTCCCGGCCGCTGAGGGCGTCCACGTCGCCCCCCTGCACTCCCTCGGCCAGCGCGTGGCGGCCGAATTTCGGTACGGTTGGGGGAGCAGTTTTGTGAAAAAGTCCCTGTATTTTTTGGAAATTACGTAAAGATCATTTTTCCTCGCGAAAAGGTCCCTGCCAGTTTTTTGCCCCCTCCACTTTGCAGGATAGCCCCCCGCGGTTTTCTAAATTACGTACGGGTCCTCGTTTTCTTACGTACAGGTCCTCGCTTTTTTACGAAAAAGACCTTCGACTTTTTCGAAAATACACATGTGCCCTCGGTTTTTTACGAAAAAGACCTTTAACTTTTCCGAAAATACACATCCGCCCCTCGTTTTTTTAAAAAACCCTTCACGAATTATCGCCTCTTTTACTTTGGTACACACGGTGGCTGGTGCAGCATGACGCCGTGCCTATGAGGCTAGTTCATATTAGATATGGCTGGTATGAAGAAGTTTGGGTGTGGAATATAGACTCAGTGGATAGTATACTAACCCCATTATGACCGGGGGCATTCACGCGAGGGGAGGGCGGCCACGTCGCCCGCGTGCGCGCTACGCCCGGCGCGTGGCCGCCGATTTTTCGTACGGCCGGGGAGGTGATTTCCCTGCGTTTTTTGGAAATTACTTAAAGGTCCTTTTCTCGCAAAAAGGTCCTTGCCAGTTTTTTTAAACATTTTTTTGCGAAAACACTCCTCCACTTCACCGAAATTTTGTATATATTTTGCAGGATAGCGCCCTGTGGTTTTCTAAATTACGTACGGGTCCTCATTTATTTACGTACAGATCCTCAATTTTTTACAAAAAAGACCTTCGACTTTTTCAAAAATACACATGTGCCCTCGATTTTTTTAAAAAAACCTCTCACGAATTCTCGCCTCTTTTACTTCGGTACACGGTGGCTGGCGCGGCGTGACGCCGCGCCAATGAGGCTAGTAATAAGTAGAGATTACTGAAAAGGCTAAAGCTCAAAATCGATTGAGAAACCGAAAGGAGCGGGACTTTATACTCACTAGTGTTCCTCTTCCATCAGCTTCTTTCTTCCGTGGTTTGAATTTGATCTGTTAATGTAAGCACACTCCTTCATCGGTCACCACCTACATATAACAAACGGATGTGTCTAGATATCACTTAGATATTTTCTTCCTACCAATCATCTAAATTTGAGACCATTGGATTAGAGATCCAACGGCCTCTTTTTTTAGAGGGAGGTGATTTTTTTTGGAGGAGGAAGAGATTTTTTTAGAGGGGGTAGGGAAGAATTTATGGCCATTGGATTTTTAATCTAATAGTTATAAATTTAGATGATAATTAGAAAGAAAACATTCGGATGATGTTTATCGATACCCATAACAAATTACAACCGTGTAGATTTGTTTTCATGACGTGCATGTCACGGTGTGTAGGGCACTTTGCATCTTGACATCAGGACATGTGAGGACGCGATCCTAACAAGTCACCAATCCTGGATGTACACAACTCTTAACACCACCTCCCTATCTCTCGTACTGCTCCATTTCCTTCAACATTGTGGTGTTGCTTTCTCATTACATGAGCGCCAAGAGTGACGCTACAATGTGTACATTGTTTGTGGCATGTAAGCCACACTGCCCTTGTTTTATTTTTTTTGAAAATCACACTGCCTTTGTTGACTTGTAGGGGAAGCGAGAGAACTCAGGGAGCACAAGTTACCATAGACAGTCGGCTTGTTAAATCCTGCACTGTTGGAGTAGACGGAATTATTCAGTCTTTGGTGTTGACCGGTTGAGTTAAAATAAACTAGTTTATAGCTAAAATTACACTATAATTAGTTAAAATTATATTGTAACTGATGGTGATTTATTTAGCGTAACTAAATTTAAAAAAATTAAAAATATCAAAAACAAATTAGCCCATCGCGATAATATAAACATACGGGAAAAAGAAGATAAAAAAGCTAAAATAACAAATATAATTAGAAAATAACAAAATTTAGAAATATTTAAAAAATAAATCAAAAGCCATAAACTCAAACCTAAATAGGGTGGTCCTTTTATCAATTGAGAGGGGCTTGTCTGACGTCCAGCTGTTCTCCCCCGAGGTGGGACCGACGCCCCCACAGTCCTTACACTCTGTGGGCCCCACCCCGTGGCCTTCTCGAGAAACGTGTTATCCGAACGAAGAAAACGTTAGCCCGTTACAACTCTCAACTCACAAATAGAATATAATCCTGACTCCCTACTCTCCAGTCAATCGATGGATTAATTCGGAAGTCCAGTGGACAGCATGAGCACCGCTGTGGTATACTCTTACTGTACCACTAACACGTTAATAGACCTCAGTTGTATCTAACACCGTGAGAGCCAGAAATTTCAATTATAGCCCCCCAACAATGAAAATTCTATTTCTGACCCCTTCTTGACCGCGGACACCGCTTCGCGCGACTCTGCTCGATCGTGCGGTCTCGGACTACACGCCATCGCTCACAGAGCGATTATGTGCATGGGGAGCAGCGTTACTATTGCCTGCGGCAGAAATGAAATGTCTCATGGTATCAGGAACATTACAAAGAAAACAGACATAGTTTCTGTTATGGACTCTGTTTGGAGTTCAGTTCATCATAGGGTGCTTATCTTGTACTTAGGATAGTCTGAATAAAATATTACTATCTAGCTGAGTTCTATAAACAACTGACAAGGAGTTATGTTGCATATGCAGCGGAACTGGCAGGCAATAGTGATCGGCGTAGCTTTCTTGCAGAGACGTGCGGTCGGACGTATGGGCCGTGCGGTTGGCCAAGCGAATCATGCGATCCCGCACCGCATCACCGCCCGTGAATAGTAGAGTCGTGCGGTCCGGGACCGCACGACCGGACAGGTGTCGCGCCAGCAGTGTCCCGCGGTCGGGAAGGGGGCCAGAAACAATATTTTCATGATCGGGAGGGCTATAATTGAAATTTCTAGCTCTCACGATATTAGATACGTCCAAATTTCGTAAACTTGATCCTGTCCAATTGTCCATGCATGGAATATCCTAGCCTGGGCTAGCTATTGCTAGCCTAGCTAGCCGACATGCACGTCTTTATCCTTTTTGCCTCAGCATCTGGCTGACCTCTGGCAAACAGCGACCGAGCCAGTGCGGCCGCCGTCGACGCCACTGCACCGCGAGCTGCACGATGATCTTGCCCGTTCGTACAACGCTCTCCCATCGACGTCGGCGGACTGTGCCGGCACAGCGAACCCAAAACGGGGGGCCAGCGACGGCAGCGTTGTGTGGCTTGCACGTTTGGGATTTCGGGGGGTGGTGGTTGTTGGCGCCGGGGCAAAGCAAAAGATGAGGGGAAAAACACGCCGCTGCGCCGCGTGGTGTCCCCGTCTCAATAATGCGGCCCAACCCAACCAAACCGGCGTCCTTTGGGTGCTGCGGTGAGGTGCCGGTGGGTGCGAGCGGACGCCCGCGCGTGGGCCACCCGATCACGTGACGCGCTAAAAGCAGAGGTCTTGCCCGTGTCGCGTTGGTTGGCTCGAGCTCAGGGTTATGATCCTGAAAAGAGTTTCTAAAAGTTGTTTTTTAATTTTTTTATAATAACTAATTTTTAAACAAAATATTTTTAATAAGGTCTATTAGTTAATTATAGTATATATTTTATTGATTTTATTTATATCGGTAAAAATCGCATGTGAGTTTCTATTTACTATATAATCTCTTGTGTAAACGGCTCAAAAATCATAGCATAAAAACTATAAGCCGCAGAAAAAACCAAGCCGCAGCCCGTGAGTTTGTTGTTGGTGGCGGGTTAGTTCTGGAGCGGACGGCTTGGCTGGAGGAGAGTGGAGGCCGGTGCGCGTGTCCCCGGCCGGCCCGCGCCCGTCGTACGTACTGACTTGCTGCCGCCGCTGCCCATGCGCCGACAAGCTGTCTCCAGAGTCTCGCCGGGCCGACGCCTTTCCAACTCGTGTTCGAAGGACAGGAAAATAGAGACCCCTGCTGACTTAAAAGCTAACTGTATGTATTAGTAGTAGTATTTTCACTTGGATCGTCTTGAGTGTAATCATGTAAGTAGAGGTGATAAAGAAAAGCGGACGGTAAAGGCAAAAGAGGAGGCGAGCTTAGCTTTCTAGATTAAGCTTGTACGTTTCGTCTAGTTAAGAGCATGGCCAGGCTAGGCTTAATGGCGAGCTTTTTGAAGGGTAAAGACGACCCAGCTCTGTACTTAACCATATTTATGGGTTCTCATGCGTTGGCTAGCTGTTGGGCGTCTCCAACTCCAATCTTGCCAGGAAGCCCCGCGCAGCCGCACTGCGATGGTCAAGAGGACGACAATGTCGTTGGACGGCAGACGTCCCACGCGCGCACGAGCGCCGAGCCGACTGCAACTCCTCAGACCAAACTGGCGTACGTAGTACTCCCACACGAACAGAAGGCTTTTCAAACTCAAGAGCAAGTATAGCCCAAACCAAAAGGCTGTACCACGCAAAACGTTATCCATCTGCACACACTTTTGTTGGAAATAACTAGCATATAGTGGCTCGCACAACTACGCCGCTAGCAAGTGTTAATATACCACTAATCTATTATATTATTACAACAGAAACCAAAAAGGCCACTACGTTTACTCTTTAGAGATATAAATTACCATATTAATCATAGAAAAAAGGGGGGAAATCTATACCTTTAATTAATGCGGGTCCAAATTATAATAGTTGAGATGTATCCAGATTAGAAAAGGAAAAAAGAATGCGTTCAGGATAGAATAGGAAAATTAAGACAAAAAACTTTACAAAACAATCTGACCTGTATGCGAGGAGCTCTCGTTCGGAGCAGAGTAGAAAAGAAGGCATTCGAGATAGAATAGAAAAATCAAGGAAAAATTTACAAAACAATCGTAAAAAATCCGAACTGTATACGAGGAGCTCCTGTTCGAGACAGAGTAGTAAAATCAAGGAAATCATGTTTAGGTAGAATACAATACACACTAACAGACAAAACACAATCCAATCCGGAGACAAAACACAATCCAATCCGGAGAATACGAGTACATGTAGCCTACAAATACAAAGTCCCATGTAGAACAACGGCCTTGACTAGCCCTTTGTTGCGTCATAGGAGGTGAGCTCGGCTAGGAGGTTACCTCTGGCTCCTCTCTTTCTGAATTGTACTTCTTCATGTTTGTCAATCATGCTTACATGTCACAATTGTTTTTAAGTTTTTTGAAGGCAGCAGCACCATGGCATACAAGAAGCTAAGTGAGTTAACAAAAGAGGAAAAACATGGAACAACAAAGTGAAAGTAATAAGAATGTGGGTTTCAATCAATTTTGTAACAAATGAACTTATGAGTATTGATATGATCTTGATGGATGAACAGGTTTCTCTTGACTACCGACAGGTTACTGTAGTTCTGATTATCGATCATATACTGTAGCTTACGACTACCGACCGCTACAATACTTCGGAGGGTCTCCAACTCCGGGGTCTTTAACTGCTGTCTAGGATTTTCTCCACAACCAGCACACTTGGCCAACTCATAGACTCAAGTTAGGGCTGTTACTCGGATGTCCAGCCATGACTTATGACCACGACTGTTACTCAATATATGAGTACGTCTATTATAGTACTCGTATGAGTGTGACCTCTGACCTCTTCGACACTTGGACATTCCGACCGCTACGGTACACGAACACTCTGATCGGGTACTATAGCTTACGACTACCGACCAGGTACTATAGCTCACAACTACTAACCAGGCACTGTAGCTTATGACTACCGACCGCTACAGTATTTCGGAGGGTCTCCGATTGCTCTTTAACTCTGGGGTCTCCGATTGCTGTCTGGGATTTTCTCCACGACTCACATGACTCAACCAACTCATTGACTCAAGTTATGGCCATTACTCGGACGCCCAACAACGACTGCTACTCGACTTATGAGTACGACCTCCCTCTTGGGTACTCAGAAGTTCTGATTGCTACAGTACTCGAACGCTCTGACTACCAACCGGGTATTGTAGCTTTCGACTACCGCCCAGGTACTATAGTTCCGACTACCAACTGGTTACTGTAATTCCGACTACCGATTAGGTACTGTAGTTTAGACTACCCTACTTCGACTGCTATAGTACTCCGGAGTCTCTGACTTCGACATGTACTTGGACACACGACTACACAGTATTTAAACACATAAGTACTCGACACACGACTACATAGTACTCGAACATAGACCACACGGTACTCGAACACCGAACACACAGGACTCGAACATCGACCACACGGTGCTTGAATACCGAACATAGTACTCCGGAGGGTCTCCGACTTTGGAGTCTCCAACTGCTATCTGGGATTTTCTCCACGACCTGCACGACTCGGCCAACTCATTGACTCAAGTTATGGCTGTTACTCGGACGCCCAGCCATGACTTACGACCACGACTGCTACAGTACTCTTACGAGTACAACCCTGACCTCTTCGGTACTCGGACGTTCCAACCGCTAAGGTACTCGAACACTCCGACTATTGACCGACATTGTAGCTTCTGACTACCGACCGAGTACTGTAGCTTACGATACAGCTACTGATCCAAGATTGAAGAAATATCCAGTTGTTGATCGATGTGTGTCGCAATCTCTAGCATAGTTGGTGTCACAGTATTCAATCACTTGGCATCCTTTTGTTTTGTTGTATAAAATACTATAATTAATGGTGCCTTTGACATACCTGAGAATGTATCTAATTGCACTGAGGTGATGCTTCTTTGGCTTGTTCATATATCGATTGACAATTCCAACAGCATAGAAAATATCTGGTCGGCTAAGTGTGAGATAGATAAGACTCCCGACCAGCTGTTGATATATGGCCACATCCTCTAGATCCTTTCTTTCTTCTTCTCGTAGCTTCATATTAGGTTAGAAATAGGCGTGCAAACAAGTATTCCATACCTTTGAAAAAGGTCCCTTGCATGTTTTTGTTGTCTAGAAAATAACCCCTCCTTTGTATGCTCCACCTCAAATCCAATGAAGTGCTTCAACTCTCCACGCTCTTTCATTTGAAATCCAACCGAGAGATTTTCTTTCGTCCTCTGTATCTTCTCGTAATTATTTCCTGTGATGATTAAATCATTAACGTAGACTAGAACTATTGCTGATCTATCTTCATTAGCCTTCATAAATAAACTAGAATCTGATGGAGCAACTTTAAATCCACTTTGTACTAGAAACTCATCGATTTTTTCGTAACAAGCTCTTGGAGCCTGTTTCAAGCCATAGAGCACATTCTTCAATTTGCGGACATACCTTGGTTGAGTCTTACTCTCAAAACCTTTTGGTTGTTCCATATAAATGTCCTTGTCAAGTTCTCCATGTAGGAAGGCGTTCTTGATGTCCATTTGCCACAACTTCCAAGACTTGCTAGCAGCCAAAGCAAGCAAAACTCGAATAGTTGTGATCTTCATCACTGAATTCAATGTTTCTTCATAGTCCAGCCTATATTGTTGAGCGAATCCTTGAGCAACAAGTCAAGCTTTATATCTTTCGATTAAGCCATCTGGACGTATCATGATTTTATAAACACATTTATAAGATATTGGCTTCATATCCTTTGGTATTGGCACTAAGTCCCATGTTTGATTTTCTTTTAGTGCTTTAACCTCTTTCTACATAGCCTTTCGTCACTCAAGGCCTTGTACTACTTCTTCATAAGAAGATGGCTCAATAGGTATAGTCTCATCAATAAGGGCAGCATTAGTGTACCTAAGATTGAGATTCCGCTTTCTTGTAGATATTCGCAGTTCATGTACAGGATCTTCAACTTCCACTTGATTTGGATGGTGTTCCTCGAGTATAGGCTAATGTTCGCTAGTCTTCCTTGGACTGTTGGCCTTACTGGGTGAGCTCCCTTTAACTTCACTTGGAGTTGATGTTTGCTTCTCAACTTCTGTCTTATCCTCTTCTAGAATCTCATCCAAATCTTGGGATTCAGAAATCTCGATCTTCTTAGAACTCCACCATGAAGAAGCTTCATCAAACACAACATTTCTTGAAGTGTGACACTTGCTTATGGTCAGATCATAACACCTCCAACCTTTTTTATCATCATCATAGCCAACGATGATGGATCAAGCCTTCTTATCATATTTGCTCCTCAAGTAATCTGGCGCAAAGACATCGCATACATAGCCAAATACTTTGATGGGGCTAACAGCTAACTTTATCTTCCACAATTTCTCATGTGGTGATTTGAATCCCAGCCTTACTTATGGTAGCCTATTCATCACATAGGCTGCAGTCCTCATACACTCGGCCCAAAATCTTCTTTGTACATTCTTAGCATGTAGCATACTCTGATAGGTTTCTGTAAGGTAACGATTCTTGCGCTTCGCTACTCCAATTTATTGTGGAGTATTGGGGCAAGTTAATTGTCTTTTTATCTCATACTCCTTAAGATAGATTATTAACTCATTGGATAAATATTCTCTCCCATTGTCAGTATGCAAGCATTGAATCTTTTTTTCAAGTTCACTCCCTATTTTCTTCTTAAATTCCTTAAACTTTATAAAAGTTTTAGATTTCTCTTTCATAAAGTAAACCCAAACATACCTTAAGATGTCGTTGATAAATGTCACCATGTACCTCATGCCTCTAAGTGATATTTGCTTGACTGTACCAAACACATCTGAGTGTATGAATTCCAAAGCTATTTTGAACCAATATTCCGATTTCTTGTATGGCAATCGGTGAACCTTACCATATTGACATCTAGCACAGACAACATTTATTCGGATCTCTAAATGAGGAAGCCCTTTCAACACGTGCTTCTCCATCTTCCCTTTAGCTTGCTGTAGCTAACATGTACAAGTCATGCATGCCAAATATCAGACATTTCATTCTTTTGAATCTAGTCCACATATGCTGATTCTGCAGAGATTACATAAATAGATTGTCTTCTTCTTCCTTCCATAATATGTGTACCAATCACCTTTACTTTTCTAAAATCAACAACTTCTTCAGGGCCGAAGAGTACATGGTTCTCTTCTGCTGTCAATTGAGGTACTGACAACAGATTCTTTTTCAAGCTTAGGACATGCTAGACCTTCTCAAGATGGAGTTGTTGAGGACAATACCTTGGAACAACTGTGTTCCTGATATGAGAGATGGGTAGCTTAGAGTTATTGGCTGTCAGCACCACTTTCCTTCCCTTATATAGTCATATTTTACAGCTTCTTGTCATCACTAGTCATATGATTAGAGCAACTATAATCGATAATCGAATATTCCTTATAATTTATTACTGCATCTATTGTTGTTACAGAAGCTGGTGCTTCCACGTCCTCCTCAAGCTCTTCTTCAACTTCTTGAGGAAATCCAGTTTCAGCGTCCCCACTCTTCTTCACTTATAGATGCATCTAAAGTGATCTCCTCCTCCTTTGTTTTGGCCAACTTTCGTTTGAATCACCTTGGGTATCAGCAATGTTGAGCAAAGTGACCCTTATTACTACAATTGAAGCATCCGCCATATTGTTTCCTCTTATTCGTCTCTTGTTGTTAATCTTATCTTACTCGTTGAGCTCCCCTTGAATAGTTGCTTCTATCTCTTGGATGTTGCTTGCCACCTTTTATCCACCGTGTTTTGGGCCTCCATGGTCCTCGAGGTGGACCCTTTTTCTTGTTAGTGAAGAGTGTCTCCTCTTCTTCCTTTACAGTAATACTCCCCAGCCGCTTGTCTAACTCTTCTTGATTAGCCAATAAATTCTTCAACTCCACCAATGATGGCTGCGATGGCCATCCTCTTACTACGGCCATAAACCCGTTGTACTCGGGTCTTAGGCCATGGATAATAATCTGCTTCGTCCTTGCCTCACTAATTTTCTCCTCAAGCTCAAGCTGAGATATCTCACGATAAATATTTTTTACTTTAGTAAAATATTAACTAATGCTTAGAGTACCTTATGAGATACCTGCAACCTCATTCTCAAGGAGCTGGAGACGCGCCTCATTCTTATTCAAGAACAATTTTGCCAAAGTCTCCCAGTCGACTGTGGTGTCTTTTCATCATGAATGTGCCCCAATAGATCTTCCTCAATTGTTGTCTTCAGCACAAACAAAGTCTTACCAGTCTTAATGCGCCACTTCCACAAGGCTTCTACATTATCCTTTCGTGGAAGAGTTGTTTCGGTGCCTGCAACGACCTCCCATAGATTCTGACCTTGTAGGTAGGACTCCATGCAGGTCTACCAATAGCCATAGTTGTGGCTATTGAGCTTCTTGATCCTACTACTTGTGTCAGTAAAATCCGCCATGGTGACTAACGCAAGTAAGCTTTGATCCCAGACCAATGAGCTTCATAGTCCTAGACTGTACACTAGCAGAATCTCCCCTTACTGCCTCAAAGACCTCTCGATCCTGACGGTCCTGAACCGGCTACTGTGATACCACTTGTTGGGATTATCCTAAGTGAGGAGGCAAGAGAAGAGAGAGAGAGAGAGAGAGAGAGAGAGAGAGAGAGAGAGAGAGAGAGAGAGGAACTCTCAAGAACACACAAACCCTTTCATTTTATGTTCACCAAGACTTATGTTACAATGAAGGGGTACATGCCATTTGATAGGCTTATACAACCAACTTTGACTCTAGAGCAAAACAGCTCAAACTTTGCTACCCTGGACTAAAAGCTAGCTCTAAAAACTTATGGCTGCCACTCACTAGAAACTAGTTGGACACGCATGTGCTGAAAGCCAAGTTTGACACACCACATCAAGATTTTATTTAGCTAGATGCTTCACATATCCAGAATTTGACAGCTCTCGTGCTGACATTCTTGTTGCTTTGCTTGTATGGCAATTAACTATCACATGCAAACTTTTATTTCTCTACCTACAACCGACTAAAGTGGATAGCTCATAAAAATGCATTGCTAATCTTAACAGCCTCTTCTGCTTCCTCGTCCACCTTCTTACTCGCCTCGTGTCCCTCGTTGGCGGCTCTCTTGGTCGCTCTCTCCTCTAGAGCCACTCGCGTCCTCATGTTGACGTAGAGGTGCCACCAACGACAACCACCATGATCTGCCCTCAGCTTCTTATCTGTTCTGGTTGATATTGACGTCATCAGCTGTTTCATCGACATTACAAGATACCTCTCTCACTACCAAAGACCTCGCTGGCCTTTGTTACGGTCTTTTCCAATGCTTCCTCGTTGACTGTGTCCTCCTCGCATATCGTCATTGCAATCTGCTTCTTCACCGTTATCTTTCTTGACGCCACCTCGTCTATTTATGTCACCGCCATCAACAACCTCACCGGTGACCTCTTACCCGAGATGCGAGATCGGATCTGCATCTCCAAAGCCATCGTGCTGTTGTGCTCTCTTCCTCAAAGGATCGTGCTTTTGTCAGCCTTGATGATGCGAGCAGGCTAGCATACCTTGGCAGCTCCTGTGGATGCACTTGAGAGGCTGCCATAATAAGCAGACATCGGACAAATCTCGTGGCTGGCTTCACGCTTTTTCCATGCGTCCTAGGAGAGGGGTTTTTTTCGTGGCCATAAGACTTAGGCCCCGTTTGGCACAGCTCAGCTTCACTAGTGAAGCTGTTTTTTTTGTTTCAGCTTCACGAGCAGCTTCACCGATGAAGCTAAATCTGTTTTGGAAAACTGTTTGGCAAAACAGCTTCACCAACAGCTTCATGCATGGCTGAGAGAGGGCAATTGTCAAAGATGCCCCTGTCTACCTGACTTGTTCTAACATTTGGAGTTGTATGTTTGTATATGGTCATATGAATTAAAAAATAATATATTTGAATGAGTATGAATTAAAACATTAAAATAAAAATAAAAAAATTAAAATAATTAGGAAGCAATATTAGTGCCTTGTTTATGTTTCGTGAACGGAGAGGTGAACAGGATGGACTAGTGGCAAATGCGTGTAATTTTGGTGAACCAGAGGCGGTGGGTTCCTAGGATCAGTGCCGAGGGAGAGAGCTGTGAAAAGCTACTTTTGTCAGCTTCACCTCTCCCTATTCCTTTGTGAGAGCTGAAAAAAAGGAGCTTCACCCATGAAGCTGTTTGCAAAAAGGGTGTTTGGCAAAAATACTCACAACACTCATGAAGTCATTGTGAAGTCTGTACAACAGGGCCTTATACTTCATCAACTTCATAGAAGATGATGGTTTTCTATTTCTATCCATGGAGGAGGACGGGAGACATGTTTCTCTTTTTGATTACATGAATAAGATCTACTCCATCTTATTATCTATAATGCTCTCCTCCAAATTGGAGTTTGATTAGAACAGTTTTTTATTAATTTTACAACTCTAATATCTATCTATATCTAAACAATTTCTCACTACTATAATCTAAACCCACAATGATCAATAATATAGATTTTTCTTTCTTTTCTTGGATTAACGTGCCAATTTATACCTTTTAAAAACAAACATGGTGTTTTTTTGCTTTTGTTTTAATATTAGATAGATGTGCGCATCCATATGTTACCAATGAATTCCAAATGTGGTTGGTGGCATTGAACTATCGTGTGCACGCATGCATAGTCTCTGTTTATATTAGCTTCTACTTAAAAAACCCAAAAACTAATATAAACACCTGATTTTTTAAAACGGCTTCTCCACTTCTTTTGCTACCATTGCACTCGGGATAAGGTAAAGGGTCACAGGTACATTACCCACCTTACTCATTTCTCTTCCGTCATGCGTATCATCTCTTCCTCACTTTTTGCACCGCTTGTCACTCTTTCTGAAAGCCATTTTCAACCAATACTATTTATTTTCAGCCAAAGATATAAGCCACAGCCAAAAACAATCGGCAAAATCAATACAAATGCTCCCTATATTGAAGCCATACTAATCTCTCTCTAGTTTAAATCTTCAAGTAAACTCTTCTATCTCCAGCTGACCGCTTCCTTCGCTGAGTGCTGATAACGTGTTAAAAAATTGATGTAGAACACATGAGTGACAACGCAATCTACGCGCGCAATCAACATCAAGAATGCAATAAATCAATCACATGAGACACCAATGAAAGAATACCAAAAAGTCTTTATTAATTTTAGATATATCTACATGGTACATTGGTCTATTTATTTATAGTCTAAACTCACAAAAACCAGTTTTGGTGTTTATCCACACGAAAATCTTCTAGATTTCGTAACAATATGTACGTACGTGGGCCATTCGGCGGCGGTGGATTGAATCCGAGAATCAAGCAGCGAAGTAGCGCATCGTTAGGGCGTCGTGGACGGCTGCGTCTCTGGCCGAGGCTCCATAAAGAGCACAGGGAGACGTCCCTGGAATGGACAGAGAACAACACGACTGCACTTCATCTTCTTCCTTAAGCTTCCTGTTCTGCCGTAGTGCTGCGCCACGTTCTGAACTGAGCCGGCCGAACTGCTCGTCGTGCAACGGCAGTGCCGTGAGCGGTGTCTCCGAGCCTCGTCCGCGTGACTCCCTGCACGAGGGCGGTCTAGAGGTTTCTGGGCAGCGCACGGCGCGAGCGCTCGAACCTGTTCTTCCTCGACGACGTGCTCTCGGAGCCACGCGATGAGACGGCTTCATCGACGTCCTCTCCCGACGAGATCTTGGACAAGCTGCTGCTGAGTACGTACGAGGCGAGTAGGCGACATCATCTGCATCCGCTGCTCTTCGGCCACGCACGCGGAACGTCTTCACCGATCAGACGAAGTTGCTCGCGTGAGGAAGATCGGCGCTGCACCCACTGGGCATCCCGTTGCTCTTTCTGATTTGCGTCGAGGCACTCTGTAAGCGCATATTTCTGATTGCATCTCTTTGATTACTCAACAAGTGTGACGTTAGTTTACTATATTGCCTTCTAGTAGTCACATCCAATTCGTGCTTTGCTTCTTGCATGCTACTGTGCCAGCATATATTATCATGGCTAGCTTACTTGACCAGTGGATCATATTCCTGTTATATATTGGTTCATCACGTACTATGTTACAACTACTAACATGATAGATATTAGATGGGTTTTTTTTGGTTGATGGCTTATAATTTAAATATTTGAATTCTGTTTGTTCGCAAGAGTCAGTACGCAGAGAAAAATAGTTATATGTGATTTTGGTCAGTACAGCTGAACTTAGTACATTTTTTACTATAATTATTCTATTGACTCCATCTTGAAAAATGCACAGTTTAAAAACTAGTTACTGTAGACAGTATAAGTATAAGCCAACTTTAAACCCAAAAGAATCTGGCCATAACTTTGATCTATATGATAGTAGTTCACGCGTATTGCTAATATGTAGCATAGCAGTTTTAAGGCATCTGCAACTGTATGTGTTTTGTAACTTGTAGGACCAATATGTTAACAGAGGGAGATGAATGATGCCTTCAAAAATTTCTCCAATTATTCATCATTACTTCACTCAAATAACTATAGAGTTATTGAAATTAGGATTAGAAGCCAAAACCCAAAACACATAACTCAAGAAACCAAAATCCGACAAACAAGCACTCAGACGGTCAAACCATCACTTAGGCAGTCAATCCGGCAACTAAGGGCGGTCTGACCTGGCCTAGCTATCTGATTGTCGACTAGATGGTGGTTGAACTGGGCCTTGGCGTTCTAACCGGAGGAAGAGCGGTCACACCAACCCCTTGTCCTAGAATTGAAATTTTAGCCTAAGGTAATGTAAATTCTGGTGCAACTCTAAAAACTCAAATCCAAATGATATGAAATTTTGCACACACATTACTTAAGGTCCCAAGAACCTATTTCATCCAAGGATCATAGAAATCCATGTCAAAGTTTATATATTCCTCAAGAACAAGTAAGATTGCACCAAAAACGCAAATACCAAAAATGGAAAATACGACTTGTTCTATGAGAAAAGCTAAGATGGCTGGATGGTTAACTAGCAAATCTCCATCTCAACTTGTTAAATAGACAAGTCAATCAGTCCCATCAGACCCTAATGGATACTATCCACTTAACATAAATAGAAAAGCCCGTTAACCCATACAACACGGGTTTTACTCATATACTACACTTATGTACACTTTCCAGAGCACATAAAACTCAAATATGTTGTTATTAGCTTTTGATTCAACTTGATCTTCTCAATTTCTCCTTAACTTAAATTGCTTTTCCAAGCGGTGTGGTTTTGATCCAAAATATTTTGTGGTATTTTGATCAACATACTAAAATACCCTTTCTTGACCCCATCTTTATATTCTCTTGCAAATAATCACCATGCTTGCTACGTGTCGATGTACTACTGGTTTGCCACGTGTTGGCAAATCTCTTCCATTTCAGTTCCACTGAACCATGTTTCACTTGGACCGACCAAGCCATATGGTGCAACCTGTCGTTCAAATTGTTTTTCAATATTTCTTGCCTTCCTCGTGCCATGCTTGAGCTCAGTCATCTCACCCAGTATCTTTGATCATTTTAGACCTCAGCTCCTCTATGTGCGTAGTCCCGATCCTCACGCGTTAACCATGGTTGACTCCAAACGTTCTTGAATATACAAAGACCAAAAAAAATCATTTGTAGGTATAAATTCTTCAAAACTTGAACTACGTTAGTTAAAACACACTTTTATGCAATACATGCACTGACTTAGATCATACCAAACCACACTGCGACTCAATTTCCAAAAAGACCATATTTTGGCTAAAGAAAAACCCTGACCGATCGGACCACTGACCCTAATCAGTCATATTGTTGGTAGAGGTTGGTCTGACCGTTGCGTTTGGCCGATCAGATCGCCACATGTGCAACTTATCCAGTAAAGTTACAAATTTACAGATCTACATTTCTCTAAAATATCAGTGGTTCACTCTAACAAATCCATAACATTATGGTATGGTCCTTCACAACTCACTCGAAGTAGTTGGTTCAATTACTTTAATGTTGCAAAGTTCAATTAATGGAAGTGTATCAGCGACGAAGTATGCTTTAAATTCAGAAACTTTTTCTGCACGTGCCGTGCTGTGACAAATCAGAGGGAAATCTCACCGCATATCTGGGCGCCTCCAAGCAGCACTGCAAACCCTGCTTGCCTGCGGCCAAGTGTGACATGAATGGAGTAATTTTCGGAGTCAACTAGTAAAGCAGGGCTGCAGCCTTCAGAGCCACAACCTCGTCAGAGGCAGAGAGAGAGAGCTGATAGTTCTGGTATCTCTTGCTCACTGGCTGGGCATACGTTGTTAAGTAAGGTGGCGTCCAAGCAAGCGTTTTTAACTTTTTACCATGCTCAACTGTGTATCTATTTTTTGGCTGCGGCTTATAACTTTTGGACTGTTCATATGAGACATGACAGAATAACTAAAACTCACGTACTGTTTTTACCGATATAAATAAAGTCTATACAATATGTACTATAATTAACTAGTAGATCATATCTTAAAAATATTTTATTTAAAAGTTAATTACAGTAAAAAAATTAAAAGCTAAAATCAAAAGCTGAAAATGAAAACAGGCCACTGCGCGGGACGCACACTCATTTTACCACTTCACCGGTCATGCGCGAAGTTTACGGTGGAGACCACAGATCAGTCAGAAACTCAGGACAACAAGATAAGGTAGTAGGTGTTTGAATCATTGATGAGGTCTGTCTGTCCAAAGATCTCGAGCTCAAGCCGCTACGTGTCCATGGGGCCCAGGCCCTGCAACACAGTAACGAAAAGAGCGCGGCCCCCAGGCCGGGCCCAGCAGCGGGGAGTCAGCCGCGGGGGCGGACCAACGAGACGAGCAAGAGCAAAACCAAAATAACGGCTCTATTCTTTTATATTACAATCGAATAACTTTCGATCTTAATATTAGTACTTATACAAACAAATTAAATATTAATAATTCGTTTTAAAATGATGATAAAAAACTGTAAAAAATCATAAACGGTAGTAGGTACGCTGCGACGGTAAAAACAAGAAGGTACGGTGAGAGAACCCAGGAACCAAGGACCTGACAGGCCGGTTCGGCCCAGGCTGAGAGGGAGGCCCCACTTTTCCCATACAGCGCATGCACGTGACGGCACTAAGGGTCCCTTTGGTTGGGCTTCCTGGAGGAGCTTTTGCTTCTAAAAAGCTAAAGCCCAACCAAAGAGCTGACTTTCAAAAGCTACTTTTGGAGAAAGTCGCTTTGCTCTCGTTGATTTTTCACAAAGACTTGCCCCCGCTTCCAGTGCTTTTGCCTCCGCGCCACTCGTTTTCCCTTTTCCCCGCCGCGGCGCGCGCGTGAGGCGCACTAGGGTTCCGGCGGCGCAGCGCGTGAGGGCGGCGCGAGGTTCCCGGCGGCGTCTCTCCGGCGCTCGCGCTCTGCTCCGGCCCGCTCCATCCGCTCCGCTCTCTCGGCTCGGCGGCGCGAGGTTCCCGGCGGCGCTTCTCCGCGGCTCCCTCTCTGCTCGGTCCGCTCGCTCTCTCGGCTCGGCGGCGCGAGGTTCCCGGCGCGGCGCTTCTCGGCCAGGCTCCGCTCGCTCCGGCCCGCTCCACCCACTCCGCTCTCTCGGCTCGGCTAGGGTTTGTGCCGGCGCGGGCTGCTGCTCGGCCGCTCGCTCCCTCCGCTCCGCTCGCTCCCGACAGTAACTTGTCTGATGATTTTTTCTCATCATGTGCATGAGACAATATGCAAATCCTTGTCTTTGGTAGAGACAATATGCATGAGTATAATTTGTCTGGTATAAAACTTGTGCATGAGTGAATGCGAGATGATTGAAATTTGTAGTTGCTAAATGAAGCTAAATGAAATTTGTGCTGGTAGAGAGCAACGCAGCGAGGCATATTTGTGCTATGTGATTGGCTCAAGATGATTTAACCATCATCACATCTAAATGACATTGTGCTGGTAGAGTATAATTTAGGGATGCCTATTTCTCTCGGTGAGCAAGCAAGCATATGAAGCTAAATGACATTGAAATTTGTAATATGCAAACCAGCTTGCTAAATAATTTTTTTGTTTGATTCAAGAATGGGTGATAAGGCAGATTGGGGTGATGCCTTTGTGAGGCATTTGATTGGTGTCTGCAAAGGAGAGATAGAAGCTGGGAATAGGCCGATGGGAATTTTTACTAAGACTGGTTGGAAAAATGTGGTATCTAAGTTTGAAGAAAAAACGGGTCAGAAACGAACAAGGAAACAATTGAAGAACAAGTTAGACAATATGAAAAAGGAATATACATGGTTCATGGAGTTCAAGAATTATGCCACTGGGCTTGGATGGGATGAGGCAAAGCAAACTGTTGACTGCTCTAAGGAATGGTGGGATGAACACCTTGCGGTAAGATATGGTGGCATTGTTCAGAAACGAACATGGATATACATCTCAGAATGTGCTAGCTGTTTGTGACTTTGACATGAGGTTTATCTTTGCGGTTGCTGGTTGGCCGGGTTCTGCACATGACACACGGATCCTCAATCATGCATTAGCAAATTTTCCTTCATTTCCCGTGCCTCCTAAAAGTATCCATGGTTCCTTACTAAGTTAGCAATACTTGTATTATTATTTGCCTTTGCTGATTTGGTTTTATAGGAAAGTATTATCTCGTGGACTCTGGTTATCCAAACCGAATAGGGTATCTTGCCCTTTCAAAGGAAGCACATACCATATACCGAATTTCGGCATCGCTCGGCATCCTCCTCAAGGGAAGTACGAGGTGTTCAATTTCTTGCATTCATCCCTTGAAATGTCATTGAGCGGGCTTTGAGTCTTGAAGCGTATGGCGTATTTTGAAGGGCATGCCAAGTTTCTCAACTCGTACTCAGAAGCATATCATTCTTGCTTGTCTGGCGTTGCATAATTTTATTCGTGACAGCAATTTGCATGATATGGAGTTCGATAGATGTGATGCTGATGAGGAGTACTTGCTAGAACAGACAAGTGCCAGGGCACAAACACAAGGAGATGAGAGTCTAGATGTGGAGAATGAGGATACCATGAATACCATTCGCAATAGGATAGCTGATGCTTTGGTTAGTGCAAGAGGGGGATAATTATGTTGACGGAGGACATCATTATATGAGCCCTATATCTTTTGTAAAATGCTATCGTTCTATTTATGTGGACCATATGTTAATGCTGGATGCAAAACTTAGAAAATTTAATTTTCCCTTTCTAAAATGGTCATTTACATGCGAATCAGTGAACAACATAGTGTTTAAGGATCAATTTGCATATAAATGCAGTCTCTCGAGCCTCTGGGGCATTACAGGTATTTCTTACCAAACCTACAGTCACAGCTGTTTCAACCAAACGGCTTTCAGCTTTTCCCACAGCTCTCAGCTCACAGCAGCTTTTTCACAGCTCACAGCCCACAGCAGCTTTTTCAGAAGCCACAACCCAACCAAACACACCCTAAGGAGGCATGGCATGCCCGCTCTCGGGCTCAGGACCACTTCGTCAGCCAGTTCAATCCTCGCCCTCACGCGCTCCACTGTCGCGCTGCTCGTGGAACCGCATGTCAGCGGGCGCGTCCATGGAGAACCAAAGTGCAGCAGTGGTTGGTGATTTGGTATCCCTCTCCTTCTCTTAAGGTGATTTGATCGCCCGTTCTCTTGACATGTACTGTGGGATCCATACTGGAGCGGTAAGAAAAAGTGGCTTGTTCGAGAGGAGGCGGCCAGCCAAATAGCCAATCGAAGTGACTCGTCCTGATCACTCGGCTTCGGCTTCTGACTTTTGACTTATTTTTCACTATTTATAAATTTCATCTTCTTCTGAACTTTTAGCTTTTTGTTGAGTTTTTTTGCCGGTTCTTTTTTTCCGTATTTGTCTGTATTATACGTAATAGGCTAACATATTTTTTATATTTTTAAAATTTATTAAATTTAATTATGTTAAATAAGCCTCTGTCAGCTACAATATTTTTTTCAGCCAGGTACAGTATTTTCAGCCATAAGCCATGAACTTTTCAGCCGAACAGATCACACCTCAAATGGACTAATGGAGTGGCCAGAGAGTCCTTTTTTTTTAGCGGGAAACTTGGCCAAAGATTCCTGCTTCCCATATTCAGAAAAATTAAATGAAAAGGGTTTCTGTCCGCCTGCCGGGCGCAAGGAAAATGGTACCCAGATGCTCATCAATGCTAGTAACTCAGCCTACACAGCTAGTGGCGATGTAGCGGTACGTGCTAAATTTTGCTTGGACCTTTACAAATGTGCAGTATACTACTTCTCCAGGTATGGTGCATTATTTATTTGTTATGATGGGACTCGGGAGACCATCATCACGTCCCAGCAGTCCAGCGCCAACAGCAATGGCTGCCGACTTTTCTTTTGCGTTTGTTGTTGCTTTGCACGCACACCAACTACAACGCACGTTGTTTTAAACACGACTTATGGCTAAAAAACACCGTAACTAACTGAAAAAAATACTGTAATTGATAAAGATTTTTTTTAACATAATTAAATTTAAAAAAATATAAAAAATATGTTAACCCAATATGTATATACAAATGAATACAGGAAAAAAGAACCGGCAAAAAAGCTTAACAAAAAGCCAAAAATTCAGAAAAAGACGAAATTTATAAATAGTAAAAAATAAGTCAGAAACTCAAATTGGCCCTAGAATGAAGATCTGAATACTACAAAACGTGAACACTCGCTTTAATCATCAACATATTTAGACTTTTGACCAAGAAAAATATATGCAATCTAGGGTTGAAATGCTGCTAGGTCGCTCGCACAAAGGCAGGGCTTACAAGTGACGTAGGCTCCCTTCTCAAATTATTTTGCGTCTGTGATGATGGAGTGGCGCGCGGTTCGCTTGACGCCCAGTCCCAGTTACCTAGGTGTTCCCGCCAGATCCCCCCTCTCGGTGACAAACTACCACTACCTGTCAAACCCTAAGGCCATCTCCAATGGTAATAGTTAGTATTAGCTATATAGTCAGCTGACGTGGAGGTGAGAGACAAAAGCAAAGACTATTTTATACTGTTGGACCCACATGCTCCTCTCTCATGTTCTTGGACTACGTGAAATAGATCAGCTATTTGCTTGTCACTAGTGACTACTCTCTCTCCTACTTTTTCCTTGCCACATCAGATCTAGCTAGCTAAATAGCCAGTTGTTAGAGACGCCCTAAGCAGCTGGCCCATGCTTCCATCACCGGCCGCAGCACCTGGACTTGTTAAAGATACCATTATCGACACTCTCTTTATTAAAAAAAACTTGGTAGAAACCTACTACTCCACTTAAACTCCACTCATTAGGAGGAAGAACATATTGTGATTTAGCCGCAACAACAATAAACAAACGGAGCGTAGCATGTATGCAAAAGTGAGCTATTTTGCATAGTATAGTTGCATTGCATCTGAACTGAGACGAAGTAATCAACTCGCTTTTCTAGCATAGTAGGGAGCTTGCGTGAGTCGAAGTGGCAAGCGATGAGAGGACGTACAGCTTGGAGGCGAGTCCTTTCCGCTCATTTAGGTTTAAACTTCTAATTTCTATCTTTTTTAATTAATAAATTTCATCTTTTTTTTGTTGTTTAGCTTTTTTTAAGCTTTTATATCATTTTTTTTCTGTATTTGTTTACGTTGTCAGTGATGGACTAACATATTTTTTTATTTTTAATTTTTTTAAAATTTAGTTGCACCAAATAAACTACCATCAGCTACAGTATAATTTTGGTCAATTATAGTATAATTTTAATCATAAATCAACCTATTTCAACCCAACCAAATGACACCCAAACCAGCCGGCCCTTTGCATCAACATATGGGTAAAGTTGGGCGTCCAAACGGGGGCCACTCACGTGATGCAAACCGAGCAGCGAACACTGGCGAACGCGCAAAAGGAGGCAGTTGGTTAGTTGCTGCTCCTCGCGCGGTGGTTGGGATCGCCGTCGCCTGCTCACCTCGCACCGCCCGGTATGCTGTTGCCGATGCGCCGACAGGCTCGGCCTTTGGGCACGAAAAGCTCCGATTGACGGCTTGTACCGGGGTTAGCTAGCTCTATTACTGTTTATTGAATCGTAGGATAAAGATCGTTCAGAAATCTGCGTGTGTGAGAGAAGATCCAGAGCCGCTGTGCATGGATGGACCATGATGTGGATGCACAGTTCGTGTATTATACGGCTGCATTTATGTATACAGCATACGTAGGGTCTGGCCATCGCATGTTTGCTGTTTAATAAATCTGTTGGTCGTTTTTGGAATCCAATTTTAATACGATTCCATGTGGGGGCCGAGCATCGAGTGGTGGTTAGATTGTAAAATGTTATGTTTTTTAAGACTGGTTAATGGGTTTTAACTGTGGCTCATATGTTTTATTTGTGTTTTTTAAGACGACAACGGATGGCAAAGATGCTAACATGGACGACGTAAATAGTTTTAAGCTTGAAAAATCATTTAAAAAATTTACTTTTAAAAACTGCTCCGTTTACTTTGATTTCAAAAAAACCAAAATCAAATGACAGAAGAACCGGACTGCAAAGTGGCCTCCAAGAATTGCACCGACGGGTACAGTAGATTGCAGCTTGCCTTCTCCCCGCCTAGCTTCGTTATGGGCTGCACGTTGGGCCACGGCTGAGACGGAGTTCAAGTAGTCCGCGTCGAGTGAAAGGTCGGCCGGCCCAGTAGCAAGAACATTCTTAGGATATAGGTGGATTCGCGGGTCTTCCGGACAGGCGGGTGTATACGTGTAATAGAACTTGAGATGGGAGTCGACTATTGTTGGGCTTTCTTTCACACGGAAGACGAGCCTTCGTTTTTTTGGAAGACCTGGGAATGTAAGCCCGCATGGTTTATAGCTTCTCCTAAACATTTTTTTAAAATAACTTATTGAGATAGTCTTTAATATAATTTATTGGTATTTAGTTAATTCATCATCAACCCAGTTATAAACCATCAGTCGCAGCCATATATTTGTTTGCATTGCAAAAAGAAAGAAACCTCGAGTGAGCCAGCACAAAGTTGCATTCAAATGACTCGAACATAAGCATCGAAAAGAAAATAGAAGCGATGACACAAGCCCTATTCTTTTTATGCTATGGTTAATGGCTTTTGAGTTGTTGATAGTTTTTGTCTGCGTTTTTTGAGACGGTAAAGACGTTGATGCGAACGACGCACACTATTTTAAACTCATAAAACCGTTTAGAGAACTTATTGTAGGATCGTCGATGACAATCAAAGAGGGGTGAATGATTGTACTCTGCAGCGGAAGCTTTTCTTAAAGTCTACTGTGTTCTGTTTTTATTCAACCTGCTAATCATACAAATCACACAAAGAAAGAGATGAAGGACGTATATATATATATATATATATATATATATATATATATATATATATATATATATATATAGGACGAGTGTTTCATGCACCATGGTGCCTAGGCACCAATATCAATACCCGTTGATTTGCTTGAGATTCGCAACGTTTGATGTGGGTATCTTCATATACCCATAAAAAGTATATTTGAGATGTCAAACTCAAAAAATTTAAATTCAACTTCATTTAATTAGTTTGAACTATTTTTATGGTATATACTCATTTGTAGTTGCATTGAACTCAAAAATAGTTCAAACTAATTTGAACTGAGTTCAAAACTTACTTACCATAAATATATCAAGGGTATAAAACATTTTCATACCTAAACTCAAAAAAATTATCAATCATACACGTGTATCGAATGTTGGTGCCTAGGCACCATGGTGCCTTATGTAATTTTCCTATATATATATATATATATATATATATATATATATATATATATATATATAGTTTTCTCAAAAGTTACTATAGCAACTAATTAAAAAAATCAAAAGACTAATTGCTCCTTGCTATCCGTATGAAACAACTAGCCACGTGACACAACTAATAATGAGAGACAAGGATAGAAAAAAAGTACTTAATTCACATCTGTCCTTGCTACTGTTGCTGCATGCACTAGTAAAGCATTGCTGCACTAGCAACGCACGCGAACGAGGATACGCCAAGTCGATGCTACACTTGACCAACGATGTGCAGATCAGGGATAGACAAAGAAAAAACTGAACCGCTGCTTCGCTGGTCAAGAATCGGGCGAAGGCCGAGGCAAACTAGCAAATGTGATGGGCTGAAGAGGGGTGATCGGTTCAGCTGAAAAGCTCATGACTTATGGTTGAAAACACTGTAACTGGCTGAAAAAAGCACTGTAGCTGACAGAGACTTATTTAGCATAATTAAATTTTAAAAAATATAAAAATATAAAAAAATATGTTAGCCCATTACGTATAATACAAACAATTACGGGAAAAAAAGAACCGGCAAAAAAACTCAACAAAAAACAAAAAATTCAGAAAAAGACGAAACTTATGAATAGTGACAAATAAGCCCGCAGCACTGTAGCTGCAGCCATGTTGATCGCTGTCCTATCATGGTCAGTAGATGCATGCGGACTGAGGTACCCAAAGAAAATCGCCGATGCTCCTCTAAATCTTAGCACGAAATTAGTATCTCCAAAAACTACGGGGTTAACCTCTAACCTATCTCTATTTATAGTCTAGAGCCCAAAACCAAGGCTTATCATAAGCACACGAGTTCTAATCCAATTCCAACAAATAAGGGATCCGAAATCTTTCTTAACATGGGTTTTTCAAAATTCCAACTTCTTCAACTGGTCACGTGTCGAAGCTTCTAGGACCGCACCTCCCGTAGCTTCTGCACGCATCATCCACCTTTGATCTCCATATGCTCCAGCGTAGGTTCAACCACCTCGTGACATCCTCGACCGTCTGGACATCAGATTCCCCCTCCTAGTCCCAGTCTTTCTCGTCACCAACTATGACCGTCTCTACACCCAACCAACACATGCAAAGATCAAAGAATGTTTTCCCGGCACAAGTTCTCTACAACTTGATCAATATCAATCCACACACACATACAACACACCACAAATAATATTATAACCAATGTTGTCAATTATTCATCATCTATATTATCAATTATTCATCACAAAAAATATTAGACCTAGGGCCTGTTTGGATCCACCCAGATTTTAAGAATCGCTTTTGAAAGCAGGTGGGATCTAAGCAGACCGATTTTGGGCGATTTTAAAATCTACCTACCCAGATTCTTAAAAACCAAGAAACTGTTGATACCCAGTTTTTGCCAGTTTTTTTGCACAAATACCCATTTACCCTCATTAAAGGTCACGCGCAGACGCTTCCATTAAAGGCCACGCGCAATAAATGTAAGGGTATAACAGTCTATTAGCACCAATCATAAATGAAACTAGCTTTTAAAAACTAGGGGATCCAAACACTCTATCAGTTTTTGCTTAGAAACCAGCTTTTAAAAACTAGAAATAATAGCTGGTTTTTAAGAATTTGAAACTGATCTAAATAAGACCCTAGTTACATGATCTAACACTTACTTAAAACAATAACACCATTTATTTGGATTTCTAGATAAACTAAAGTCAAAAGCCACCAAAAACCACCTAAAAGCCCGAAACAGCGTGGCCGCGACCCTCGTCCATCAAAAGAAGCGCAAAACGCAAAGCCACAGAGCATCACAAGGAGTACGACTACGACTTTATTCAGTCCCTTAATTGCAAAGCAGCCAATACTGTCTGTCTCTATGAATCCACACAGGCTAGCACCAAAGCCACGAGTAATTACAGCAAAAACCTGCCCCCAAAAACAGCACCGATGGAACGACAGATCAAACCACATCTACTATCCTTTGCTGCCTGCCCGGTGCATTTACAGTTTTTTTACGGTGCAAGTTCGGATGCTTGCATCTACTCGACGCCCTCGGCGGATTTCTGCACCAGCACGACGCCCAGGGTGATGGCGGTGGCGTAGATGGAGTTGGGCACCTTGCGCACCACCTTGCCGACGCCGGGGACGCCCTCGGTCGCCCTCTTGGTCGCCAGCGCCAGCGCGGGGGCGGCGACCAGCGTGATGAGCAGCTTGAAACTGATCGCGCAGAGCGAGTCGGCGGTCAGCTTCCGGATGAACTCCGCGAACTCCTCGCGATCCAGGAGGCCGTCTAGGTTGACGTCATACTCCTGCATGTTCGAGAAATCGATTTAGGCTGTAACATATTGATATCAACCGACCCAGACGAAGGGAAAATAGAATCAAGAGCTACCAGTACATAAAGCAATGGAAAATTCGTCAAGAAAAAAAGAAACAAAGGCTACCCAGATGTATCGGGGGGCTAAAAATGAGTTCAAAGTCGTAAACAATACGATTTCTGACATCCATGGCGCACCATAGCCAACAGATTCCACAGGAACAATTAAGCTAAATCGCTAAAACATCGAGAGTATCCCTCGCATGTTCACAGAAGCACAGAGCAGAAGCCCAAATTACTTAGCTTTCAGTGGAAGAAACAACTAAAGAACACGATACACAGTTGACCAAAACTAATAAAAATGAGACGAAATAGAGAGAAGATTGCGGTTACTTTCATCAAATCCTTGAGCCTCTCCTTGGATGGGGGATCGTAGTGCGGCCCCGGCAAGTACTTGTTGATGTCACTGCCCACAAAAATAACAAGAACCAATCAGGCACATCTGATAAGAATGGCAGGAACAAACAGCAAGATAGACGCTAGAAACTATAGGATTCGATCGGGTGTTCTACTTGTAAACGCAGAGGACGGCGATGTAGACCTCCTCGAAGGTGAGTGCCTCCTTCTCGCGCTTCTTGGTGTCATCGGTGAGCTGGTCGAACACCTTGTCGGTGATCTTCCTCACCTGCCTCTCCTTCCAGTGCCTCCCTGCACCGATTTTATTCGTCTTTCACTTCCAAGAATTCAGTACTCCCAGGTTTGAATCGAGTGTTGAGAAGAAGAGATGGTGTACCTTGGAGCTTATCTTGGAGAGACGCCCAGGCTTGCCCCATGGCGACGGTGGAGAGAAGCAGCAGAGAGATGGATTGGGGTTTGGAAAAGGGGAAGGAAAACGAAAGTATCTCCGTGGAGTTTGTGATTCTGGTTTAAGCCTAATCTCTTGGGATTTTGGTGGTTTCTTTTGGAGCTTACGCTATGGGCACTCGAGAAGTGTTACCCAGGGCTTACTCCTCTGGGGCCGTGCTAGTGCTAAAATAAACAATACCTCTTTTTTTTTAAAAAAAGGAAATAAAAAACAAAGCAGGAGTAAAAGGTACTTCAGTTGGTGGGAAAAAAATCAATCTATACTGGTATTTGTTCACAACCTTATTCATACCTATTTGCTAAAATGGGCAGCAGGCCACGTCGCCGTTTAGGACCAGGAAAGGCGATGCAGTATTTGCGTTCATTTTTTCATTAGGTTGAAATAAACTGTCGTATCATATTCAGGTAATTACCAAAATTGCTCAGATTATGATAGATCAAAACAGATTGAATCGGGCTATGCTTCTTGCATTGCATCTGAACGGCAACACCAAAACTTTCCTGTGCCCAATAAGAACCACTCCATTTTCACAGCCATTTCTTTTTTTCTCAGCTATTGCCAGAGTCAGCCTGACGAGGTTCATCACTACTTTTTAAAGCTAGCTTACTCCTATGAATTTCCAGCTCACATAAGAAATGATAAGGGTACTTGTAGCTATAAAAGTTAACAGAAGATTGGAAATCAACAAAATTCTCAAATTAATTTGTTCAGAAGGATTCTTGGAAAACAATATTTACCAACTAATTACGAAGGTTTTTTGGAAGTAACAAATAGGGCCGCTGCTAAACTGCAGTAGCTTATTCCGTGATTAAGAGTAAGGAATTACAGCTAGAAGTGACAATGCCATTTCTTACCATACCTCTCAAATAAATAAATAGATGACACAAGTTTGCCCTCGGATTGCATAGCTACCTTCAGTTCTTCACAGCGGTGACATGCCTCACAAGTTTACGTTGCAGACTTTTATTATGGAAAAATTGATCCTTTTGCTTCTTAGCTTCATAGTTGCTGATAATATCCACATAAGCTCAAACAGACATTTCTACAGCACATGCTTTGCAATGGAACACATTTCGCTAATTGGACAAAGAAAGGGGAAAATGTAACTTTCACCCTTTTTTTCATGACTCAGATTGCTCTGTGATTTTTTTACAATATATCCCCACCTAAATTTGGAGTGAGATGACATGCCCTAACAAGTAACAAAGGAACTAGACTATGGGTAAAGAACTTTTAGTATGCTCAAAACCGTGCCCATAAACCAAATATGGAACAATATGTATATTGATTACATCGTGACTAATCCTACAAACATTGATGGGCATATAAAAACAAAAGAAAGAATGTTCATTTTAGTCAACAGAGCAGAACTCAACTTATACATATTGTACAATGCACAAGGCACTTGCCCCCTAATGATTATTCTGTGGCGATGGGATGTTCGATTTCTAATGACTTAAGCCAAACATAAGAGAATATTACCATCCCTAGCTGCATTTACAATTTGCTGAGCCTCTCGCTCTGCAGCTAGAAATTGTTGGATTCCACTTTGGGCTGTTGGACGAAGAAACAGAATCCATAGTACATAAAGAGATGAAAGTGTTAGACCCTGTGGGATCTTCTAGGTTTAGATCTGAGAGTGTTCTTGTTCGGATTCGAGAGAGAAGGGGAGAAGGAGAGAGGATTAGGGTTAGGGGTACCGACCGTCCGATGCATTGGAGGAGGAGCTGGCCATCGCTGGTTCGTCGGTGAAGTCTGCGCACGGGCAGCGACGGTCGGGGAAGAGGAGGCGGTGGCGGCGCGAGATCCGGTGACGGGGCGGCGATGGAGCTTCCGCCGCCATCTCGCGCGTCCTCTCTAGATCGGTCTAGGGTTTGTCGGGTGGGGTTTGCGGCTCAGGCGAACCTCGTTAGTCGAGCCGCCGGCCCCCACCCTCTATTTATTGCGCAGCGCGACGGGGGCCCATTAGCCAATAGTTGGGCTGAGCGCCCCCGATCAGGGCGCGGATCAAGGTCCCGATTAGCCGTTGGGCTAATCGGGGAGAGATCAATCTAACATTCTCCCCCTTGATCTCCTCTCATATCATACCTTTTCTTCTTTTACCATTTCATCACAGATTAGTGCATAGAGCATGCTTCATCGTCACGGTCAATCGCCGATAGATTTAACAGCTACAATACACATCTTTGTTCTGAAACAGATTCTTTAATTTTGGGCCCTTTATAGTCCAGGAATCATAGGCTTTCCCTTAAACCCATGCCGGCTACATGTTCTCTGAACACGTTGGGTAATAAGCCTTTTGTAAGCGGATCCGCTAACATCTTTGCGGTACTTATATGCTCAAGACTTATAATTTGATTCCGAACTTTATCTTTCACAACATAGTACTTTATGTCAATGTGTTTGGCAGCACCACTTGACTTATTGTTGTGGGCATACATTACTGCGGGTTCATTATCGCAGTACAACTTAAGTGGTCTATTGATGTCGTCAACCACTTTTAAACCGGTATGAACTTCTTTGCCGATTCACCGCCCGTAGCCTCATAACATGCTAGAAACTCGGCATACATTGTGGGCGATGTAGTGACGGTTTGCTTTGAGCTTTTCCACGATATAGCTCCTCCAATGAGAGTGAACACATATCCGGATGTCGACTTTCTATCATCTCCGCATAATCGAATCAGATACCCCACTATATGGAGTGAATCGATCTTCGTATGTCATCATGAGGCCTTTTGTTACTTGCAAATAACGCAAGACTTTCTTTACCAATTTCCAATGTTCTATTCCAGGATTGCTCTGGAATCTGCCAAGTAACCCGGTAACAAATGCTAAGTCAGGGCGTGTGCATACTTGAGCATACTGTAAGCTTCCGATAGCTGAAGCATATGGAAACGCTTTCATTTGATCGATCTCATACTGGTTCCTAGGCATTGAAAATCCCCATATCTGTCGCCCTTGACTATAGGTGCAGGTGAAGGACTACATTTATGCATACCAAATTTCTTTAAGACTTTCTCTATGTATGCCTTTTGTGACAGTCCCAATACCCCTTTGTTTCTATCCCGGTGAATTTCGATCCCTAGAACGAACGAAGCTTCACCAAGATCTTTCATATCAAAGTTTGAGGACAAAATCTTCTTTGTCTCCAAGATGTGATCGACATCACTACTAGCCAAGAGGATATCATCCACATACAGGATTAGGAAGATAAACTTCCCATCTTTAAACTTTGCATAAACACAGTTGTCCTCTACATTCTCTTTAAACCCAAATTTTCTTATTGTACTGTCAAACTTTAAGTACCACTGTCTTGAAGCTTGCTTTAACCCAAAAATCGATTTCTTTAGGCGGCATCCCATTCTTTCATTTCCTTCCACGACAAAACATTTCGGTTGTGTCATATAAACGTTTTCCTCCAAATCCCCATTAAGAAATACCATCTTTACATCCATCTGATGTAACTCTAAATCATAATATGCTACTAATGCCATTATGATTATGAAGGAATCTTTACATGAGACTGGAGAAAAGGTCTCATTGTAATCAATCCCTTCTCTTTGCGTAAAGCCTTTTGCCACAAGTCGCGCTTTGTATCTTTCTACATTCCCTTGGGAGTCAAGTTTTGTCTTGTAGACCCATTTACAGCCTACTGTTTTGGCTCCTTTACGAATAATTTCCAAGTTCCAGACTGTATTAGCCTTCATGGACCTCATTTCCTCTTCCATGGCCTCAAGCCATTTTGAAGAATTTTCGCTTCTCATGGCTTCTTCAAATGAGGTGGGATCATCCTCCATTTGAAATTCCTCTGTATGATAAATCTGATAATCATCAGAAATAGCTGATCTTCTTACTCTTTGAGACCTCCTGGGCCTCCTCATTTGGTACATCTTCTGCTTGAGGTCATTGTTGCTCCCCCTCATCTGTGGCAATGGGTTCTATAGGATCCTGAAGAACAGGTTCCTCATTCTCATTCATTGTTGCCACAGGAGGAACAATAACAGGTGCTGGCACCACAGTGTCTTGCACCGTCGGTGCAGCGACAGCAGGTAGTGTGAAGAATGACTCTTGAATCATCGGAGTGGGCGCATACGTCCGCTTCTCTTCAAGGTCAATCTCTCGAGCTACCATGCTTCCCCTCATCATTTCATCCTCTAAGAAGACAGCGTGTCTCGTTTCTACAAATTTTGTATATCTGTCTGGGCAGTAGAAACGAAAACCTTTTGACTTTTCAGGGTAGCCAACGAAATGGCAGCTTACTGTTTTGGGATCAAGATTCCCAAGGTTTGGGTTAAATACTTTAGCCTCAGCAGGACTCCCCCACACACGTAAGTGGTTTAGTGAGGGAACTCTTCTTGTCCACAACTCGACGGTGTTTTGGGCACCGACTTATTAGGCACTTTGTTGAGAATATGAATGGCGGTTTTCAACGCCTCCATCCATAGACTCAATGGCAGTGTGGAATAGCTCATCATGCTTCGCACCATATCCATCAGGGTACGGTTGCGTCTTTCAGCTACTCCATTTTGCTGCGGTTCGCCCGGTGTAGAATACTGCGCCACTATGCCATTTTCCTGTAAAAACCTTGCAAAAGGTCCAGGAACTTGTCCATATGGGGTATGTCGACCGTAGTACTCCCCCCACGATCAGATCGGACTATCTTAATCTTTAAATCGTGCTGATTTTCAACTTCAGCCTTAAATATCTTGAATTTATCCAAGGCTTCATTTCTTTCTTTGATTGGATAAATATATCCATAACGGGAGTAATCATCCGTGAATGTTATGAACGAGTCATATCCATCCACACTTTTCACAGGAAAAGGACCACAAATGTCTGTGTGAATAATTTGTAGAACTCCTGTGCTTCTTTTGGCGTCTTTCTTAATTTTCTTTACATATTTTCCTTTAATGCATTCTTTGCATTGTTCTAAGTCTGAGAACTCTAATGGAGGAAGAATATCATTCTTAACTAGTTTTTCTATTCTCCCCTCGAAATATGGCCTAAACGACAGTGCCATAATTTCGACGACGCATCTGTAGTTCTCTTTCGTTTCCTGTTTACATTCTTAGACGAGGATTCATTCACATTCTCGCACGTGATATTCTCATTATCGCAAACGACATTCACATCATCACGTAATGATAACAAATAAAGCTCATTTTGTAAGATGGCAAGTTCAACACATTCTTTATTAAACATTATTTCACACTTGCCATTTCCAAAATGACAATCATAACCATCATTGTCCAAACATGAAACATTAATCAAATTCCTCTGTAAAGAGGGAACATAAAGAACATCTCTAAGTAAAAGAGTGAAGCCATCAGCTAGCTCTAATGAAAGATCGCCAACGGCTTCAACTTCAGCTTGGACTCCATTTGCGACTTTAACGCATCTTTCTTTTCTTTGCGTAGTCCTCGTCGAACGGAATCCCTGCAAATTATTGGCAACATGAACAGTTGCACCTGAATCAATCCACCAAGAAGATTTCGAATATTGCACATACAGGGATTCATTTATAAAGGTAATAATGTTCTCACCTTTCTTTGCCATTATCATCTTTAAGTAATCGGGACAGTTCTTCTTGTAGTGTCCCGTCTTCTTGCAGTGAAGACACTGATCTTTGTCTACTGCAAAATTATTCTGTTGATGCTGATGGACAGGGGCTTTTCCCTTGTTCTTTGAGGAGAAGTTACTGTTGAAGTTCTTTTTCTTGTTGTCCTTCACATAGTTGATAGAACCACCATGTGAGGATTTAATTCTTTCCTCCTCTTGCACACACATAGCTATGTACTTTTCTAAATCCCATTTCTCGGGCTGCATGTTGTAGTTGACAACAAAGATGTCAAACTCTTTTGGCAAGGAAGTAAAAATCAAATGAATAAGGAACTCATCCTTGAGAGCCAAATCCATTGGTTTAAGCTTGGATGCCAAGTTGCTCATCCTTAGTATATGCTCTCTTATGCCACTGCTACCACCAGAGTACCTTTCTGTCACAAGCTGCTTAATCAGCTGTGTGGCATAAGTCTTTGAAGAGCCAGTAAACTGACTCTTTATTTTCTCAAGGTACTCTGTGACAGTATCACACTCTGCGATTGAGCCCACAATTGCAGGCTCAATCGTGTTCTTTATCACAGCCAAACATTTCTTGTTGGCAGTGACCTATTTTTTATGATCAAGATCATATGACATTTTTTGGGAGCATAGTCCTCTGCATGCAGTGCGCTTAGCAATCGACCTCATTTTCATCTCTCACCGGTGCCACAGGCTCTATGGGACACAGTGTAGTAACTACCCAGTCCACCACAGCCAAAATGAAGGCCAGGTCAATCTTTTTCTTCCATTCACCGTAGTTGTCTCCTTTGAGAACCGGGATATCCCTGATGTAGCCCATCAAAGAGTATCCTCCTGAAAGCACAATTCTTATACAGTGAGAACATTTAAACATAATAACAGTAAAATTATATGCCTTATTTCCAACGTTGGTCAAAATACGACATACAATTTTATCTATACATTAAAGCTACATCACCGTTGGGCATAAATAGAAATAATGCATAAAATCATCAATTAAAATTATAATACTGTTATTATCAACGTTGGTCAGAAAATAACAATATCATAATTCACAACAATTCTCAAAAATTAAATTCTCCCGTTGGTTCGAATTTAATTGAAAGAGTAATCAACATTAACTTTTGCAGCGGAAACATGAAATTATTCTAAAATAATTCATACTCAGAAGCATTATTACTGTACGCATCTAATCTTTGGAAAAATAACACGTTGGTGCAAAAATTTACAGAGATTTTAAATCAAATTTCATTCAAATTCACTCAAAAAATGCTTCTGAAAATAATTAACTTCATTTTTCGGGATTTACTGTGCAAAATGCCATTTTGGCCCATTCCTTTGCAGCCTCGGCCCACGGCGGCCCGCTCAGCGAGCTCCCACGCGCGCGGAGGCCGCAACCTGCGCGCAGGCCGCAACCTGGGCCTGGGCCGGGAAAATGGCTTCCCGCCTGGGCCGAAAGAGGCCCTATTGTCCTCAGCCGTTCGATCGCATCGAACGGTCCAGCGCGCGCGCAGCCGAGACAAGAGAGGGGAAACCCTAGCCCTAAAAACCATTTCCACCGGCTCCTTCCGAAAAAAACGGATGGGCGACGGCGGCGGCGGCTCCCGCACGCTCGGCCGGGGTGCGGCGGCGCCGCGCGCGCAGGCGCAGGTGGAGCGTGACGGTGGCGTGCGGGTGGAGCCGCGAGGCGGCGGCGGCACCACCAGCAGAGCGGCGGTTCTCTAAGGCGAGGCGGCCCGGCGCGCGCAGCGCCACGGCGGCCCAAGCGGCGGCGTCGGCGCTCCCACAAGAAGCGGCGGCGCACGGCCACGGCGGCCGGGCGGCGACCCCAATCGGCGGCAGCCAAGCCCGAAAACCGTGAGTCCCCCTCTTTCTTTCTCTTTTCTGATCTAGGGTCAGGGTTGGGGATTTGCTTTGTCTTTTCTTTTCCGCACGCCGGTCAACCGACGGCGGTCTTTGATCTTTCCCTAGATCAGGCTCTGATACCATTGTTAGACCCCGTGGGATCTTCTAGGTTTAGATCTGAGGGTGTTGTTGTTCGGATTCGAGAGAGAAGGGGAGAAGGAGAGAGGATTAGGGTTAGGGGTACCGACTGTCCGATGCATTGGAGGAGGAGCTGGCCATCGCTGGTTCGTCGGTGAAGTCTGCGCACGGGCAGCGACGGTCGGGGAAGAGGAGGGCGGTGGCGGCGGCGGAGATCCGGTGACGGGGACGGCGATGGAGCTTCCCGCCGCTGACTGCGCGTCCCTCTCTAGATCGGGCTAGGGTTTGTCGGGTGGGGTTTGCGGCTCAGGCGAACCTCGTTAGTCGGCCGCGCCCCACCTCTATTTATTGCGCAGCGCGACGGGGCCCATTAGCCAATAGTTAATGGCGCCCCGATCGAGCGCGGATCAAGGTCCCGATTAGCCGTTGGGCTAATCGGGGAGAGATCAATCTAACAGAAAGCATCATTAGATGGCCAGGTAAAGACATCAAAAGCATGGCACACCTCAATACTCGTAGTAAACAAAAGAGGGAAAGCTTGTATCACAACATTACGTCAGATCGGAAATTTTGTGTCGTTATCCAAAAATCATGGTAGCCGAGTGAAAAATACCCAGCATATATTCTTCACCATACAAAAGATATCACTTGCTCCACACGGTAATACGGTATAGCTAGAAAACTACCAGAGAAATGTATGTAACTAGTAGGGTGGTCCATGCAAAAGCGCGCTAGTTTGGTTCCAAAGTTTGTATTATGAAATGATATAATTTAGATTGCTGAAAAATATATATTTAGGTTTTTTAGTTTTTTAAGATATCATTAACATTTGTATTAATAATAGAAGTTTGAAACAAAATGTAACTTGGAGAGTTTACCTTGGAATTCATACGAAAATTGAATTACATTTTTCAATTTTGAATTAATTTATGTTGTAATTCATATACGATTTCTCTCCTTTTTACTGCAAATTTCTGCTATTTAGTATTTTTTGTTGGAAATCGTATAAAGATTAATTGATTGTTTTTTGTTGGATTTTACTTGGCATGTTTTTTTAATATAAACCCTTAAATTTTGGACACAAAATCGATGGTGCAAAGTTTTTTCTCACCTGGTAATTTTAGTTTTTGTAGTCTTTTAGAGCGCATTTTGCGCGCATATTTATAATATAATTCTAATTGGTGAAATAGAATTATATTATGGTCTCTTTTGTATGAGTTATGTTGTTGAAACACTTTTAATTAATAAACTCTGTATAAAGCAAGTTGAGATAATAGGTAAATCACATATATAGAAAATATATTTTAGATATTATTTGATTTGTAAAATAGTTTTTTTAAATATGTTTTTGGATATTAGAAACATATTAGAGAAATATGATTTAAGGATAGAGCAGGTATCTTGTATGTTGTCCTTTCATTTTTTTGATTTATCTAGTAGTTATCTTGTTTCCCTAAAATGGACTCTAGCCTTCTCTTCCCAAGCAGCCGCCTCCTCTCACTTCAAATGGACTGGACACAGGAGGCAATTAAGAGTAATAGCATACTTGAAGTAGTTAACTTCACCGTTGTCACAATTGACAAATGTAAAGAAGTTGAATCCAAAAAGAGATAAGCCAGATGTAAATCATGGGTTGTGTCTTACCTGCTAAGCCAAGCCTCTGCACGTCCAAGGAGTTGGCCGAGTCGGAGAAGTCGGTCCTCAGGATCAATCAACTTCGGTGCGAGGCTGGTGTAGCCAAGCAAGTGTTCTACATGCTAGCCAAGTCGTGATCAATGGCTTTGTGAAGATCATATTCAACTCCGTTAGAGCGCAGGTGCGGCAAGTTGTCGTCTTCCTCCTAGCCGAGCTTGCCTCCCGGGACGCAAGAAAGGGCTAGTCAAAGCCGTTGTTCTACATGGCACATTGTATTTGTAGGCTATATGTACTCGTATTATCTTCGGATTGGATTGTGTTTTGTTTACTAGTGTGTATTGTATTCTACCTAAATACGATTTCCTTGATTTCCTACTCTGTCCCGAACGAGAGCTCCTCGTATACAATTCGGATTATTTTGTAGAGTTTTTTCTCTTTATTTTTCTATTCTATCCTGAACGCCTTCTTTCCTACTCTGTCCCCAATGATTGTTTTGTAAAAATTTTCCCCTTGTTTTTTCTATTTTTATCGTAAATGCCTTTTTTTCTACTTTGTCCCAAATGGAAGCTCCTCATATACAGTTCAAATTGTTTTGTAAAGTTTTTTCCTTTGATTTTCCTATTCTATCTTGAACACCTTTTTTCTTTTATTTATCTAGATTTATCTCAACTATTATAATTTGGACCCACGTCAATTGATTTTCTCCCATCAAAACCCCATTCAATTCCAAACCCCTCGCCATTCCACTACCACCAGCCTCCTCTCCTTGGCCAGCTACCTCTTCCCACGCCATGGCCACCGCAGCGCGCGCCGTCGCCGCGGCTCGCCGGGTGCAGCTGCTCCTCCTGTCGCGGCGCCTCCCGTCCTCCTCCGCTCGCCCCATGCGGCCTCGTTGCGGCGGCGTTGGGTCCGTCCGCTGCATGGCGCAGCGGCCCGATTCGTCGTACTCGCCGCTGCGGTCGGGGCAGTGCGGCGACCGTGCGCCCACGGAGATGGCGCCGCTGTTCCCCGGCTGCGACTACGAGCACTGGCTCATCGTCATGGACAAGCCCGGCGGCGAGGGCGCCACCAAGCAGCAGATGATCGACTGCTACATCCAGACCCTCGCCAAGGTCGTGGGGAGGTAATTCGTACGCATATAACTCAATCGAGCTGCCCACCGCATGGGCGCTTCGCGGAATGAGACTAATTTTGGTTGTGTGGTGGTGGTGGTGGTGTAAGTGAGGAGGCGGCGAAGAGGAGGATCTACAACGTGTCCTGCGAGCGATACTTTGGGTTTGGGTGCGAGATTGATGAGGAGACCTCCAACAAGCTGGAAGGTACACGGCAAGGATTTCTTATTCATTTCCATATTTTAAACACACATTGTGATAATACCGGATTAGGTTATAAAAATTCAATTCATGTACAGACATGTTTCAGTGTTCAGATTTCTAGTTGATTAACTTGATAATGCATGTCTTTGCTAATTGTAAGCAAAATGTTTTAAGGAATGCCAAAGATTATATACAAGTCGAGAACAGTGCAAGTTGCAACAGGCTTAGGTCTGTCCTATTTAGTAGAGAGGCTGAATTATGTTGAACCACCATAATCCATGATCCTTTTGTAATGGGTTCATGTACGTCGTTGTTTGTATATCTCATTTGAGAAAATTGGGTTGTGGTATGTTACTATGAATTTTGCAATTGTTGGTTTATATAACGGATATGTTGTGTTGATATCTAGATTATAGGAGCATTATTATGTGGATAGGTGCTGCTATAAGCATTGGCATATACACATTTGTTGAATGTTCAGTAGCTAATCTAAAGAGATAATTTGCTGTTGGATACCGCTGTTGTGCTTTGTAAGTTGTAGCTATATGCATTTTTTGCATATGTGCGTCTGTTTAATGTGAGTAGCTAATCTAAAGAGATCATTTGCTGTTGGATATTGGTTTGGTGTTTTGTAACGATGGTTTGTGTTTTAAATATAGCAGGGCTCCCAGGCGTTCTTTTTGTGCTTCCGGATTCCTATGTTGATGCTGAGAACAGGGACTATGGCGGTAAGCTTATTTCTTGTGTGCCATGTATTTCATTGTTTTGTAGAGTTCTGTTAATTTTATGCTTGCTGTTGGTAGGCTATAATTTATAATTTACCTGGCAGTAGAACTGGATTTGTGATATCTAATTTCAAGGGACTATTTCTTATCTAGTTGACTTGATGGTGCTTAACGAACCGTTATCAGTTCAGCAATTGAAGTGTGCATTGCGCACTTCGATCCAATATAATTACATAAATGAGAAAACCTCATTTAAAAGCAGGATGTATCAAATTATTATGCTGTGTAAGGTTCCAATGATCAAATCATCCTTTTGGAAAGACTGATGTTTCACTTATGGTTTCCTTTGCTTTCTGTTGAAGGGTTTATTCCACCCTTCAACCCATTGATATGTGCCTGAATTGTTACTTGTACAACCAAAGCTGATCCTTTCAGACCTGAACTATACACTACACTTGTGGATTTCTTTTTTTTTTTCCATCAAGAACAATTATCTAAAATGCGCTAATTTTGTCTCGGGGTTTTTAATTTTTCTTTCTTTGCAGCTGAGTTATTTGTGAATGGAGAAATTGTTCAACGATCACCAGAAAGGCAGAGACGGGTGGAGCCGGTGCCTCAGAGAGCTCAAGATAGACCCCGGTACAGTGATCGGACTCGATATGTGAAGCGGAGGGAGAACCGGGCTTACCAGCGGTGACATGTTGCCGCTTCTACTACAAGAGTCTCAGTGCCATCGCTTCTGCCGTAGATATAGCTGGCAGTGCCCACATGAGAAATGCACCCCGTTGTATTTGCTGCAGCCTGCAGTGTAATCTTGCCGTGTTTATGCATTTGGACCTGCACGTCGTGCCTATTCCAACTCGATGAACGTATTAAAGGTCTCCTACCCTGTTTCCCTCATCCACCCTATCTGCCGTAATAAAAAGCACTGCCAACTTAAGGGTTGGATTGGTAATCAGCAGAGAGGGTGCTTACTCGTGACAAGGATTAAGGAGCTCATTTCCACAATTTGTCCAGCCATTTGTTCTTGCACGAACCATGACGCCAATGACAATGGTTTGTGCACCGGGCCATGCACCGTCGAGACGTTTCTGCCACTCTCTGGCTTGGTAGCAACGTGGAAGCGATCGGGACGCGGAGGGTGCAGCAGCCCGTCATATGTTTCGAGCAACATGTGGCGGAGACAGGGACGAGGCCGCGCCTGTGATTCGCTGCCTTATCCTGCTTTGTTTCATGTTGTGCCACACCAGCCGCCCGTGGGAGCGCTCGACTGTCACTGGCGACCTCGCGCGACGAGGCTGGCGGGGAAATGCCGGGAGCAACCTTTCTCTCGACTCCCGCGCTGCTTGTCCCCCGCGGATTTCCTTCCTGTTCCGTCTCATCTCCGGCACGAAGACATGCGTATGCATGTTTCTCAACTTGCAAAAATTCCTTTGTTTAAGCTAGAAAGATGCTATAAGTTTGCGTAACTCTAGTTTTTTTTTTCTGGGCAGATCCAAGTCTGCTGCCAGAGCAAAGCCCAGGGCTTTGAGGATGAAGAATCTCTGCAGTTTCGTAGAAGGGATTTTATGGGCGGCTGTTTCACTACTGCCATTGGCTTGGTATGTGCTATGCGCTTGCTTTCAAGATCAATGCAGTCCTGTATGACAATATGGGCACTACAGAGTGAACGAAATGTAGCTGCCCCAGCATTCTTTTGATCAAATCGCAGTTAGTGTAGTTTTGTTTAGACCAAAGTTAGTGTTGTTTCAGAGGTGATAAACTGGCTTTTATGTCTTGGCTTAGGAAATAATTGAGGGCTCACGAGATTCACAGGAGTGGCTACTGCAGCTGATCTGATTGAACGCAGGCAACGCTCTGAGTTCCAATGTAGGTCACCTCAGGCTGTTACTTTCCCTTGAATGGTATATGCTATATCCCTGCTCACCAAAATAAAGGAAAGAGTCTCAGACCTGGATCCTAGCAGGGGCAAAGAGACTAGCGGAACTCATATCTTTCTCTGTAACACCTTAATTTCATTTTTTGGGTGTGGTCTTTCTTAGGCTTGCCACCCTCTACCTGTATATAACTTTTCCTCTCAGCTTTTAATATAAGGCAGTGCTCTGCCCGTTCAAAAAATTATGCTTCTTGCCATCATAATTGACGCGTTTGATTCTTTCTTCAGCAAGCATCAAAGGCACCCTCTCAACGGCTATAAATGTGAGATTGCATATTATGTACACAGCTCGTTATTCATTTCACTGCAGTTTGTACTTTATACTATTTTTCTTTCACCTACCCTCTCTTTTCTTGGCTGAAATTGGGAAATCTTTTGAAGGCTAAGCCAGAGCTCATTCCATCTTTGTTGACCTTGGCACTAAATGATGCTATGACGTATGACAAGGTCTGGTTTCTGGATGGCTTTCCGTTATTACCTCTTGGAGCCTCCATATGGCACAGTTGGGAATGACTTGGCTGTATAATTCTTTTGTAGGCCACAAAATCAGGAGGTCCAAATGGATCAATCAGGCTAAGGTAGTAGCTTCCGTTCGTATATTTTCATGTTGAATTTGCATGTATGCTCTGCAGATGACAGTCTTAACAACTTGTATGGCCTTGTTACATCAAATGTTATTAAATAATAAAGTGCAGAAATAAGCAGACCTGAAAACAGTGGAATCTCTGCTGCTTTGGATCTGTTAGCTGATGCGAAAAAAGAGATTGATTCCTACTCCAAGGGAGGTCCCATTGCATTTGCAGATCTGATCCAATTTGCAGGTGTGATGTTTTTGGATTCTCTGGGAATAATTTTATCAGCATTATGATCTTTGTGGATCTTTACTAGCTACCTCTTTTGTACTTTTGCTATTGTTGAGTATAATATTGAAGTTTACTTTTACTTGCAACAGCACAATCAGCGCTCAAGAAATCATTTCTTGACGCGGCTATTGCCAAATGTGGTGGAAATGAAGAAAAAGGAAGAACCCTTTACGCGGCATATGGTTCAAATGGGCAGGTATTCTCCGCATCTGTTCAGTCTTTCGTCTCTATGGGCGTAGCTTACTGATACAAGGCGATATGTATTTCTGTCGATGTAATGTCGGTATCTACCACTGTAGTGGGGTCTGTTCGACAAACTATTTGGTAGAGCAGATGTAACACCCCGCCCTCCCTCTGGGCCAGAATGCTACCACCACTGCATACTCAAACCAAATTATCAACTCCAGAAGAATTGAAGCCAATACTAGAATTACTTATATCGCAGCGTTCAGATATATCGTTGCATTTTTAGCGAGTACTTAAAAATTTAAGCCAACACTAATATAGTAAGGTAGCAGCGAGCACATACAACATAGGTTTAGTTTCGTTTAGTCCTCACTCTAGCATCCTATTAGAGACTAAAATAAGGTGACAAAAGGGTTATTCAAGGAGTGCTGCTGGTTCATGCATATTGTTCATGTGCTACTTCCGCCTGTGCATGTCGTCCTCAGCGGTCACCTAAAAACATCAACGAAGCAAGGGTGAGTCCGAAGACTCAACAAGTACAGAATAGAGCAATAGACATCACCAACATAAGTAAAACATAATCCACATATACCATCACGTTCGTATCATCATCCTCTTAGCCAAACATTGCCATGCCGTCAATGCAATGCATCATTACTCTACATGCCCTTTTGCTCTTCACATTGCAAGTACCGGTACTGCCGAGTGAACACCCGTCGATGTTCACCCATCGTGGGCCCGCCCTCATAGGCACGGGACCCCCCACTCCCGTGGAGGCCTACCGAAGTAGGTCTTACTCAAGAGCACTCCGGATTAGTCCGCTAGCTTTACTCATAGCTAGAGACTTTCTCATCGCCCTCACTCTTGAGTGCTCCTCATGCAAATGCATATGCCCATGATCATAATCTCGCTCATCATTAACATTATTAACAGATAAGCATCATTGCCTACCTCACTTCATCATCATTGCCATTATTTACCATGCAACCTTATGCCATGTAAACATCATATTTCCACATAGATATCATGTAATCAACGCATTTCCACATAAATATTATCATAACAGGGAAACATCGCATATTCATAAACCTTGGTCTACCGCTCTACCATGTACTTGCCTGTTAACCAAACGAAGTGGAGCGTCGTGCGGGCGGTGTCGATCCTGGACCTTCACCTGAACAGGCGATTAACTCGACTCAAATTGTTGTAATAATATGCGCATGCGTACGGACGACGTCGGCACTACGCACGCGACTCGAGACTCACGACAGGCCACTCAAGACTATGGGATCCACTACGCATGCCACCAAAACCCTTTCTTTTTTTTCCTTTCTTTTTCTCCTCTTTTTTCTCCTCTTTTATTTCCTTTTCTTCTTTTTTTTCCTCTCCTTTTTCTTACTCGGCCGGCCCTTCCTCTTCTTCCCTTTTTTTCCTCCCTTCTTTTCCCCATTCAGCCGCACCCCTTCTTTTTCTTTTCTGGCTCTTCCTCTCCCTTCCTCCTTCCTGGCCGAAGCCGCTCGCCTCCTCCTCCCTTCCTCCTCCCGCCAAGGCCTCCTCGCGCGCCGCCTCCTCAGTCCGGCCGCCACGCCCGGCCCGGCCGCCCCGCCACCTCTCGCCTCCCAAATCGGCGGCCGTGGGCGATCCAGCCGGCAAGGCGGATCCGCCACTATCTATGCCGCCGCCGCCTACTCCTCCTCCCTTTCGGTTCCGGTCGGCCGTGGACGGATCCGCCGCCTCGCCGCCGGTCCTGGGCTCGCCGCCGCCGCCACGCCTCCTTGCTCGCTTGATCCGGCCGGCCGGGACGGATCCGCCTCGCGCGGCGTGCGCAGCGGGCTGGGCACTAGGTGCCGCCGCCGGCTGACACGGCCAACGGCGCCGCCGCCTCGTCGCTGCACCACCCGCCACCGACAACGCCGCCCGGCTTCACTCACCACCCTAGGCCGCCAACCCTGCGCGAGCGCAGTGGCGCGCCGGCCTCGGTCCCGATGATTCGAGCTTGCGGCCACGGCTCCTTCGCCGGTCGGCCACTCCTACCAGGAAGTCTCCTCCTCTCCTTCTACTCTAACTTGTTTTAGCTACTACTTGTGTGCGCGGGTGCTCGGTGCTGCTCTTAAGGGTTGTGGAGGGGATGGTGGACGTACTCTAGGGTTAGCTTGGCGTGAGTTCGGCGGTCGCCGGCGTCCTCTGCTGCCGTCGATGCCGTCCTCTCGCTCCTGCCCTTCTAGGTCCCTTCGGGCCTCCTCTCTTCTTGCCCTCCTTGCCTTCCCTCTCTGTCTCTCGGCTGGGGGGAGTGAAATGATGTTGCTTGGATTTGTGGCTGAGGTAGGGAGTGGAGCAGGAAAAGGTGGCTGTGTTGTCTTATCTACTTAAGAGGCATGGCCATCCCTTTCACTGCGAAATGTCGCTTCTACCCCTCCCTTTTTGCCTTGGCTGGCTATAGCCCTAAGGGCTTTTTGGTCCAGCGGTAGCCCTATACTGATGGGTGCTCTTCTGCTACAGCAGGTAAATTGGTAACAGGTAAGAATAGAGTTTCCTGCCGAATGACGAAAACCCACAACGCAAGACGGTGCCGACCAGCCCTGGACGGTCTGGGAACCCCTGAGAGCGCTACTTATTCGGCGTTCCAAAAGCCGATGGGTCTGATGGCAAAAACCACCCCTCTCTTCCCTTAATTCTCTCTTTTGAAATTTAGTGGTATTACAGCAGATGCACAAGAACCTGATCCTGAGGGAAGGGTACCCCAGTGGAGCAAAGCTTCTGTGCAGGAAATGAAGGATAAGTTCATTGCTGTTGGGCTGCGTCCACGTCAGGTCACTACTTCCTTATGTCAGATTGCTTAATAACATTGTTACTGATCACTTCACCAATAGGACCGCAAAAACTGTGATTCAGTCTCATCAACACGAGAAGACTTCTATTGCAGCTTGTTGTCATGTCAGCCTTCCTCGGACCTGACCAAGCTGCCACGGAGGAACGACTGATAGCTGATTCAGATTGCCGTCCATGGGTAGAGAAGTATCAACGTAGTCGCGAGACAGTCTCCCGAACAGACTACGAGGTAAGATTTATCGATTTGTACATGCTGGCAATGCGATAGGATACGACTCGAGAACCCTGATGTTAAATTGTGCTTCGGTATGACAGGTTGACCTGATAACCACACTCACAAAGCTGAGCTCCCTTGGCCAGAAGATAAATTACGAAGCCTACACATACCCTAAGCAAAAGATTGACTTGGGTAAACTGAAACTATGATAGAAGATTGCTGGGCATCTCTGTCAGTCATACTATTGAAGAATCAAGAGCTTCATGTGGTACTAAGAAGAGTGATTTGATTTGGTGGTGACGTTCATGTTTGGCTGTCCATCAGCTGTCGGCGTTTCAGTTTCCTACATTTTTTCCATGGCGATAAGGACGGCTCGGTTATATGGTTTAGATCCATTTCACCCTTTTGCATTTTTTTGAACTCCAATGATCAGACATGATTTGGAGAAGTGACATTAATTGTTCTGTAAATTCTTTCTTACATGTATGTGTGAAGAAGCAATAACAGCAAAGGAAAGAGTTAGTACTTTGAAGACTGAACTCCCCTTTCTGCGCGCTTTGGAGTAGGCGTTGATCTTACAATGACACCATTTTCCGTGAGGTTTTTTCCCCAAACAGAAGGGGATACCCTCCAATTTCTCTTATTAGAAACTACAAGTTCTATAAAAAGAGTAAACGAAACTAAAAATAAGGTATTTAAAACGATTTCAGCTAGCCTAGATAGCCAAAAGCCTGTACCCTGAAACCCTACAACTTAACATCACAAAATTACAGAGTTACTAGTTAGAGACCCGTGCGTTACAACGAAATCATAAAATGATGAGACAAAACTTACTGCCTAGTCAACTTCACATATCAAACATTGAAGAGCAAGCGACAGAGATAGAAGAGTGGCTAGAATGCGCGAGATGGGGAAAGTGAAGAGGGTAGACGATTGTATCCTAAGAGAGAGAAAGAGAGATGATTAGTCCATATCAAACCGGATGGCTGAAAAAAAGAGGAGGAAGAATGGATCAACCACCAACTTACACTTTTATAATAGTATAAAGATAACCAAACATTTGTAGCCAACAAGATAAAAGCAAATCAGAGCCCTAACTCCAGTAAGCAAAACCAGACAGCAAATCTACAAGAAGCAATCCAATTCCATCTTATCCAGAATTCCGCAACATCTTCATCCTTTTGCAATTCTCGTAAATCTAGGTATTCATCCCCTGCTAGCATTAAAGATCTCCGCGGCCACCTGTACTTCCAGCAGCTTTGCCCTCGCGAATTGTTTCTCGCTCATTCTTTATCTACAATAAAGTCCAGTGATTTATCCAATAACAGGTTAGGTATATAAAAGATATTGGATCAGACGACATTTTACTCTACAAGCAAGCTGCATTGCGAAGAGGTGAAGAGAAGAAACGATCAAACTGCAACCGAGGCGTCGCGCGTCCTTTTGATTGACATTGCTGGCTTGGCTCGGCATCTGCTTGCCGGACATGCTTTTCCTCCGTTCTACATCGATCATCTGCGATGCCCGAGACGAGGAGAGGTATATACCGTGGCACCGTGCTACAGGGATGACCCGCACGCACGCGCGCTCTATTCCCATGTTCTTGCGCGTCACGGCGTCTCCTAAACGCGCACGTTGCCGACTCTCTCTTACCTCACGCCGGTCAATGCCATGGTCCATACGAAATGCGCCGCTCCCGCTCACCTGCCGGCCGGCAGATCCCATGGCAACCACCGCTTTTTTCGTCCGCGCCGCAACCTCACAAAGCCCCGATACGGCCCCGCAACCGCCTTTGGCGGCGATCGCGCACAAACACAGGCATGGTGACTTTGGCAGCCGACCAACGCGCGGCGTCGGACCCGTGCAGCCAGGCTGCCACCCCGCTGGTTCTCCCTCCCGTTCGCGGACAAGTCATCGGTAACGAGCGGTGCAGACGGCCCCGCGCGCGGCAAATGGCAGTGGAAACGCAACGAGCGGCGGCGAACTGACGTGTCATCTCCGCCGAAACGGCGGTTACAGTTGAAATTCCCGCCACTTGCGTTCCTGCCACGCCTGTACGGCCGGGCCGCTCCACCCACCGGTGCCCCGTTCAGGGGCCGTGGAGTTTTCGTCACACGCCGGATCCAGCGGCGTCAACCGCCGCTGCCAGGACGGGCACGTCGTGCGTTTCCGTCCTCGCCTGCCAGGCTCGCTGGCTTGGCCTACGTGCCTGCCTCGCTCGGCGCACGTAACCTCGACTTTTCACGGCCTCGGCGAGGCAGTTTTGTGTTGTGCCACTCTGACGCTCTTCAGTCTTGCACTATATCGGCATGTCCCAACGCAAAATAGCAAGATCCCTGACGTATCAAACACACGACGATGGTGACGAGAACAGAATCGCAACAAAAAACTGGCCGAGTAGAGGTGCTCGCTCTAAAATCCCGATTTAAAGTCGAGTACAGTCGATATCTTTTGCAACGCGTTTCCAAATAGACCACGGCGTGGTCTCTCCATTCTCGACATCAGCCACTGGTAATCGCCCAGCGCCTTATCCGACAGAGGTTCTAAGAACTCGCATCTTTCCAGGATTTCAGGGGGAGGTACTCCCCTGACAAGATTGGTGTCCAGCTTCGGCTTTCCCTTGCTTAGCTCTTGAGGGACTTCCGGCACTGGGTTCTCGAGGAACAATGGCGATGCTCCTGGGATGACGTCCTGGCGAAAGGGTAAGCTTCTAGCACTCTGCAAGCAGAAGTCAAACCACTGGTGGATAAATGGAGATGGACCTCTCGTTCTGCCACCGATTCGATCAGTCTGAAATCTTGTCGCACATGGTATCGCCTATAATGCACAAAAACAACGCAACCAGTAAGATACTGGGCTCGCTACCACAAATTAATGAAATTATGCATGGGAAAATCATAACATACCCATAGATCAGCCCATAGGCTACTGCCTGACTTGGGAACAACCACTGCAACATTAGACATTCGCTTTGCAGCAGGGATGACATCACTGCTCCAACCCACTGCGACCCATACATCCCCGACTCCAAATGACTTCAGATAGTTCATGCTGTCAAATAGTTGGACCTACAAAAGGCAACCAAAGTTAAATCCAGTGCGACACACCATAATTCGGGATTCTGTAAGTTGCTGGTTCCTAATATTTAAGGGTCCTGTTGACGTTTCCTCAGAATATTTTGGGTTGTAACTTGTCAGATAGTACACAGATGGAATGCCATAAACATCCAGGGAAGGTGAGTTATTTGGTGCAAACCTGTTTTTGTAGTTGTGTAAAGCTTTTTAAGACTGCTTCCCTGCCACCACTGACTTCTGTTTCCATGTCAACCGTGTTATATGATGATCCCAGATGCTTAAGGATTGCACCAATGACCTCTCGAGGAGAATCAACCATTGAAATCTTCCCAGCAAGTTCAGGCCTCCACAAATCCTCCCAATCCTACATATAATAAATCTATATAAGTAACACCTACTGGGTTATCACAGTGATGTCTCTACTCTTTACACACAATGCCATCTACATATGAAACACCTACCAGGTTATCACAGTGATATGTCTTTACACACAATGCCATTTCTAAATTGCACGATAATCAACCTCAGTCAACACAAGCAAAAGGCATGTTTCAGTACTATGTTTCATCTTTCATTTCACCCCAAGAAAAGGGAAGTGCTCTATTCCCGTTTTGAAGGATAATTCATTTTCCAGATACTTGGTCTTGTAAGTTCAGTGTAATGTTGCATATTTTCTGAATAATTTTTTTTTACCTGTATTGGCTTCAAGTTGTGCCTTTTGAACTTGTTTTTCTTGTAAGCAATGACCACGGTGCCCCATCTGTATGGAACCCCCCATACTGAGCCATTAGGATCTGCCTCTCCATTCTGGTTCCTGCATAAATGAATCTGATAGACCTATAATGAAAATGGAAACTACCTTGGGCCATCTTCGCTATTTTATTAATGTGATGCTACAGGAAATTCAAGAAATCGAAGTGAATAAAAAAAATGCTGACAATGCCTACCCAACAATAGAAAATGAGTATGACTGAAGCAAATAACGAGCAATGGAGCTATTGTTCTATTTAAGAAGATAACACCGGCATCCAGTAGGAAGTAAAAACATACACAGGTCATAGCGATTCACATGATGGAATGATTTTCTTACAAGTTTTATTATACAAACGAATTCATTAAGAAAATTGTTTTTCACCCCTAAGCATTTGCTATCGCAACATCCAAGGTAATGCAAGATTGTAAACAGGGACCAAGGCAGCTATCAGAATTGTAATGCAAGATTATAAACAGGGACCAAGGCAGCTATCAGAATTGTTAAGAGAGAAAAAAGGCTTCAGCTTTCAATTCTTACCTTCCATTTGTCACTTAGGCTCCGAAACCAATCCTGTTCTTCAGCATTCTTGATAGGCTCTACCAAGCCCTTACGAATGGCATAGCCGAGCCAAGAGTTCCCAATCGAAACAACATCAGCCGCCATTGCGGATTTCTTCTGAACTTGACCCTTGTCCAAACATTGTGACAACTCGGAGAAGAGCGTGTCAGGACTAGTGCGGAACTCAGGGCTGAATTTAAGCCTCTTCCCCTGTGCCTCAACGAAATCCTACAAATACCAACGGAGAACATCTCACAATTTACAAAATCTCACGCCACCCCATGCAATCTTGTGTTCTAAATTGTTATCGCACAGTATTCAAATTTCAAAGCAAGTGTGGCAAAGAAAAGTAGATGCTTTGTTTGCAGTGGATGAGGTAGACCTTGATCCACGAGGAAGGGAAGGAGCCGCGGAGCGCGACGACCCGGAGGGGCACGGAGAGAGCGTAAGTTTTGGACTTCCACTGCTGCAGCGCAGCCTTCCATTCCTCGTCCTCCTCCTCCGCCTCGATGGCGGCGGCGGCGGGAGGGGGCGGGAGGGAGCCCGCGCAGGAGCGTGCCGGGGTGGGGAAGACGAGGAGGAGGGAGCAGACGGCCAGGTGGAGCACCAGCGCCGCCGCGGCGTTCGGCGCCCACTCCCAGCCTCCGCGGCTGGGCGTCTCGGTTTGGTAGCTGGGCGGACGCCGCCCTGAGACGGCAAGCTGCCTCGGCTTCGGCTTGCGGCGGTGGAGGAGGAAGCGGGAGGCACGAAGGCGGCGGTTAGGGTAGCTGGGGAGGCGGCCTGGGAGTGGGACGCGAGCGTGGGGGACGAGGAGATGCATCGGCTTCCCCTCCATTGCCGACTAGACCTCTTATCCCCTCCACTGCGTTGCGTTCCCTAATAAATGGACGGAATGCCGAATGCGTACTAGTGGAAGATTGGGCCGGAGTGGTGGCCTGGTTAGCAGAATCGGCCCAATATAGAAGGAGAGCAGCATCTGTTCTGTTACGTTCTGTTCGGTTCTAGGGTCGCCATTGGAGGAGAGGGAGCCGCCGCACGCGACCCTCCCCCGCCGCCACCACCGAACGAGTCGCTTGCCTGGAGGAAAGGAAACCCCGTCCATATGATAAGCCAGGTGCAAATCCGACTTGGATCTCTGGGTTGCTTAGCCGGTTAGATAGCGTTCTCATTTTTCGATTCCAATTCGAATTAGCTTACCTGCACTTCCGCCCGATTTATATACTGATAGGTGAATCCTCCAGCTTCTGGACAGACAGACGAGCCGGGAGGGGGTGTTGAATAATCTAGCTCCTTCATCATGGTCCAAAGTTAGTCGAGGTGACCATGATCGTAAGGTGTATTTGTAAGAATCATGGTTATAAATCGTAGATACACTGTAGTAGTTATAGTGATCGTGGTCGAAAGATCACTAGCAGTCGTAGTCATCATGATCAAAATATGACTGTAGCAGTCGTAAACACTCGACACGTGTTTAGTTCACACGAGAGTGGTTTTTCCGGTTTATTAGCGTCGTGTGCGACATGGCCTGGATCCGTGAGATCGTGCGTGGCGTATAATAAGAGTGGCTTAACCACCAGAGTTAGATTATGATTTCCTTTAAATAGCAGTCTAATACAACAGAAAAAAGCTACCTAATTTTTCAGCAGTGCAAAACTTTTATATTCTTACTATGTATTTTCTAACTTCGTGTGTGGTCATGTGTGAGCTCAGACGTGTTGATTGGTCGAAGTTTCTAACAAGTGGGAGTTCTCATATCAGCAAGGGCAAGCCGGAGCGGCCGTTGTCGTTGGGGCGCTGCTCTTGCCGCACAGCGGCGGAAGAAGAAGAAACAGCACCTCTACCTGGTGCTGGATGACTGGGAAAGGAGATACGGCATCTACAGGATGGACCTGGATTCCTTCGACGCGGACGCCGATGCCCCGCTCGTCCGCGTGGAGGCTCAGCACGTATTATTTCACCGCCCACGGCACCAAGATCTTGGCGACGCGCCCCACCGAAGGTAGCCCCGGCATCCCCGTCTTCGACACCGAGGCATCGGCGATGCCCATCTGCCCTTGACCGCGGATGCACAGGGTGGTGTCAGAAGTCAGAACTGAAGAAGTTTAGTCTGAACTGAAGAGAAAACGCTCAGGCTCGCTAAAGAGCTTAAGTCATCGGGAACGGTTGAGATTGCTGCATACCTCTTCGTGGGAGATCAGCGGCCAATGTGCCTTTCAGTAATTACCGTTGACGTCACAGGAGATGTCTTACCGTGAATAGTCTTAGCGCAGGATTTAACTGAAGCCTAAGCATGTAATCTTCTCTTTTTATCTTTAAGACTGGATTATGTACGTGTACACACACACACACAACCCTGAAGGGAATGAAAAGACATCACACTATTATGTCAAAATTATCTAGTCATAGTTGTTAGAGTACTTTTGTTCTCGCGTCTTCAACTTTCCCCAGTTCAGATCCCAAATTGAAGGATTTGATAAAGTGGTATCAAAGAGATCAATCCTTGGCGGTGAATCGATGGGAAGTTGGTTGGGTTAGTGGATCTAGATTCACTGAAAAATCCCTAGTCAATTTCTGACCTAAGACGGAAGGGATCGCGAGTGCGGATAAGGTTCAGGACTTGTTCCTGGTTAGAAATTGACTGGGGATTTTATAGTGAACCTAGATTCACTAATTCAACCAACTTCTCACAAATCCACCGCCAAGTATTGATTGCTCTGATACCACTTTGTCAAATCCTTCAATTTGGGATCCAAAACGGGGAAAGTTGAAGATGCGAGAACGAAAATACTCTAACAACTATGAATAGATAATTTTGGCATAATAGCGTGATGCTTTTTCATTCCCTTCAGGGTTGTATATATATGCATACATAATCCAGTCTTGGGAGATAAAAGAGGAGATTACATGCTTAGCCTTCAGTTAAATCCTGAGCTAAGACTATTAACAGTAAGATATGTCCAGTGACGTCAACAATAATTACTGAAAGGCACATTGGCCATTGATCTCCCACGAAGAGGTATGCAGCAATCTCAACCATTCCCGATAACTTGAGCCCTTTGGCAAGCCTGAAACTGAAAGTTCTCTCTTCGGTTCAGACTAAACTTTTTCAGTTCTGACAGGTGGCCTGGAAGCCATTGCTCGCATCCGTTGGGGAGAGGTTCTTCATGCTGGTCGGCCAATGCTTCCATGCTTCCACCCAACAACGAGGAGTCGTGCTCCGGGCGTGACATCTCCGTTTCTGCTCTACCGTCGTTAGGTGATATTTATCTACGGTGTACGGCTCGTTTATATTGGTTTTACCTTATTAATAGTAATAACTTATAAAGAGTTATACAGAGATAGAGAAACTCGCGTACGAGTTTGGTCGATATAAATGAAGTTATTACAGTGTATACTACAATCGACTAGTAGACCCTATCATGAAAAGACACTCCGTTCGTTGGTACGAATCCAGACAGTAATTTTAAAAGTACCCTTGGTCGGATACGAAGACCGCTGTAGAATTAAGGATAACCGACTAGAGGTGGTGAATAAAAGATTCAAAAATTATCTTGTCTTCTAATAACAATTACCACAATTTTAGTCTAGTAAAATTTTAAAGTAATTGAAACCAACACAATTCTAGTATGTCTAAGACACTACAAACACAAAGCTCTACAAGAATAACTATAGCATAAATAAATATGACAATCACAATATACTAGAAATACAAGGGCAAAAAGAAGTGACAAAGAAATAACCAATTGACGCACTATATTTTACCGTGGTGATCGGAAATTTGTCGGTTTCCCCTCATCCACGTTGAGAAAAGCCCAAGCGACTTGGACTGGTTCCACAAATTAAGCCTCAGCTCCTCAATCCACTAGTGATTGTCCTTCCTTCGCTCCAGAGATGATGGACACCAAACCACTCACAAGTCGACGCCGGGCTTCTTCACAACTTTCTTGAAGAAGTCACCACACAAGCTCCTACCAAGCCATCTTGGTGTCAACAAGCACTAAGAGTAATAAATCACAGTTTCGCTTGACGGCGATCAAGTGCCAAAAGAATCAATCTAGAGATGAAATACACTTGATTTGGCTCAACTATCTCAAATGAATGCACAATATGAAATTGAGGTATGAAGTGAATGCTCAATACTCAAAAATATTCAATAGAGTCTCCTTTTCGGTTCTTGAGCAGGTGAGGGAGTATTTATACCTCCACCAACTGAAAATAGTCATTACAGGGCAATCTCTGAAAAAATCAGAGCAAGTGGAAGTAACGCCGTTCATCAGTCGGTACTACCGCACCTGTTCTAACACAACAGTAACGGGTATTTCAAAGCTTCTGAACCAGCCGTTGAAAGTCAATGTGGTACTACCGCCGTTGTAATCGTGGTAGTTCCATTATTCGGAAGTTCCGAAATTTCTACGCAGTACTTCCGTTTACTTCGAGGCCAAACGTTGGTGCTCTCTGGAAAAAAAAGTATCACCTGGATTTTCGGAGCTTCCGTGCTCCAGAAAGGGTTATGGTACTACCGCTATACGATTTCCACCATTAAAACTTCAGTACTTCCGTTTTCAACAGAGACAAGGTGATTCCAAGGGTGCTCTCTGGAAAAAAAATGTACCACATGTTTTGATGGAACTTTCAAAAAGCAGAAGTAACGTCGTTTGCACTCCGGTACTTTCAATTATCCAGACAGAGCACATGTTGGCTATCAATTTTAGTTTTAAGAGAACGCATGATCCTAAATTGATCAAAATGACACAAGAATATGCTATCAAATTACTAGCTATGATCCCTCTTAATAGTACGACATTTATCCTAGAATACAGTCTTCCACCTTTTCTCCTAAGACCGATAAAAGCAAAAGGGATCCTAGACTACTTATACATTTGTCTTGAGCCACATTGATCTTTATGTTGACCCTAAGCATGTATCTCATAATCATTTTAGGGACTAAATCTTTTAGACACTCAGTAAACATATTAGTCCCATATTCACATAAATTCATTAATTATCAAAACCATTTTTAGGGGCCTAGATGATTTCAATCGTCGAAGATGCGAAGGGACCTAAGAAGAGGCACAAAACCACCAAGTATATTCAATATGAGAGTCAAGAGTTACAAAATGGCCCCCTCCCCATTACAAAGGGTCCTATTTATAGGGGAGAGAGGTGGGCATGTCAAATGACAAGTTTGCTCTTAGGGCCTAACTTACTCCTAAGGGTATATACGTCATCTACCCCGCATAGGCTCCGCAACGTTCGACTCCGGGGTCGGTTCGTGATTGGCCCTAGACCCTTTCGGGATCGACCTTGCATACCTTGCCCAAAGTTGGCCCCAAACCCCTGCAGGCCGGCCTTGTATACCTTGCCCAGGGTTGGCCCTGGACCCCTTTGAGATCAGCCATGCATACCTCGCCCAGGGTTGGCCCCGGATCCCTCTAGGGTCAGCCTCATGTATCTCGCCTAGGATTAGCCCCGAACCCCTCCAGGGTCGGCCATACGTACCTTGCTCGGGATTGGCCCTAGACCCTTCAGAGATCGGCCTCGCGTATCTCGCTCTGGGTTGGCTCGAGGTAAATTCTCCAACAGGTGCTATCGCTCCCACGTGGTCGTGGGTTTGAGGTAGCACGGGGACCCTTCCCCAACAGTAGCCCCTTGTCGATTCGGGTGGTCGTTAACCGCCAGCCTAGGTCGACGCACCGATTTGCAAAAGGGGTTGGCGCATTGCCTCGGGTTGACGATCCCACCGGTAGCCTGCAATGCATTCCAACAACATGTTAAAATACCTTAGTCCTTATGCAAGCCTCGGATGATAGGTCATGCTCGCGCCTCCGAGTTGTGTTCCCCTGGTGTGCGCTAAAGGGTCGTTGCTCCGCTCAGTCGATTTTGGGTCATATTGGGGAGTTCATCGTTGCGTAGAAGGACATGGGGTCATGAACAGTTATGGAGTTAAGCATCGATCGCCAAGATGTCGAAGTTACACAGAGGCGTGGGGTTGGGACTTAGCCCAAACAAGTGCCTCGTTAAGTTAGTTCTTGACCCATGGCATTCGAGAGGCGAAGGTATGTACGGAAGTGCCAAGATCGACTTGCTTAGGCATGACCACTGAAGGGCGATAGAACCTAGGGATGTGAAAGGTTAACCCATATGGGCATGCTAGAAATAAACGCCTAACTTGCCAGTTTAAGACCCACGGTGTCCTTTGGTAATCGAGTCGTTGTGTGAACTCATCGAGATGGGCGTGGATATACCACCAACCCAAGGTGCGATGGAGCTTCAAGGCGCATGAAGCCGACTGGGGCGTACGCATCTCTATACATAAATTCGATTGGCAATGCTGAATTGGATGACATCTCGAGACATGATCGATCGATGCATGTCAACACACCAAGATGCTCGGGGTCAGTTAGCGTACTCGAGATTAGCCTGATGAGGTCCGACCTACAGGTAAGAGGATACACGCTAAGCCATTGTCTGCTTGCCCGGCAAGACACAATGCTAGATGCTTGGAGGCATGCCACATACTTGGCTCGCGGAGGCGTGGCCTATGAAGTAAGGAGTGCCCAATGCAAATCTACGCTTTGTTAAGGGATGGCCCTCGAGGCTAATCACACCGCACTGAGGTGATGTGCTGGTGCTTGTCGATGTGAAACAATCAATCCAACAAATGCACATGACTGAGATGCCGATAGATCAAGCCGAGCTTGGTAGGGGGAATGCTCTGTATGTCGAGTTGTATCATACGGAGGCAAAGCTATCGCAGAGTGTTGCCCCTTGCTAGGCAAACTAACCCGACGACTGGGCGCGTGCTGGGGCGCGAAGCACTAGGGATCGACGAGTTGCTTGAGGCGATGAGACGTGCATCAAAGAGCCTATTACCTAACTCCCAGAGGGTTGCCCGCGGCGAGAGTGGGTGTGCACAGAAGTGCTGGATACTCAACTCGCCTTAGGTATGACCTCGCGAGTTCTCGACTCACTGAGGGCCGGCCTTTGAGGTGACGAGACGACATTCTTCAACGAAGGTGCTAAGGGACTGCGATTGCTTGTGCCATTTACTAAGCTTGTGCTGCTGTTGCTTGCCTAATATTGAGACAAAACTCATCCATAGCTTCTTACTAGGGGTATTCCGTTACCCCGTCCCCCATTGGAATAAACTTTACACTAGGAACAAAGCTCGCAAGTGGCGTTTCACTTGGGGAGGCAAGAACGTCGCCATCTCCCATAAAAAACTTAGCACTCGAGACAAAGCTCATGAGCGGCACTTCGCTTGGGGAGACGAGAACATCGTCATCTCCCACCGGAAAAAAAAACTTGGCACTCAGGATGAAACTCATGAGTGACACATCGCTTGGGGAGGCGAGAGCGTCGTCGTCTCCCATCAAAAAAAAACTTGGAGCTTGGTGCCGTTGGGCGCCATGATGGCGGTGATGCGGCCCGAGGGTGGCGTCGACGAGAAACCGGGGTAGAGGCGGGTGGGGGTTGGCACAGTGTAGCAATGCGTGCCATCATAGGCACATGATTCAAAGCAGTGCAGCGAGGAGAGATGGGACGAGGCAGATGGATCGACACAACCGAGGAAAAGGAAAAGGGAGAGGCGGCCGGGCATTGGCGCAAACTCGACCTGGCGCAACATGGCGCAAAGCTAGGATTCCAGGGATGCGCAGGGGTGGCAAGTGGCGCAGCGGCTGAGTGATGAGGCACGATGCGCACTGAAGCGGGCACACATGGTGAGGCAAGTGCACGCATGGTGCGCGTCCGACGCGCGCCGAGGCATCGTAGGCCGTTCCCGGCTGGGCCAAAGGCCAAATGGGTTGGGCCAAAGAGAGGAAAAGTAGGGCTAGGCTGGGCTAGGCTGGGCCAAGCCCAAGGACAGTCCAAACTTTTGAAATTTTGACTTTTTGGTTGAATTTGCATTGCACGTTTTGAATTCAAGTGCAATGTTGAAATTTTCAATTCATGCAAATTTTACAACCCCAAATGGGATGTTACAGAGCTTCACCTTCTATAGATCTTCCTGTAAGAGTTTGTTCAACAGAGTGGTCAGCAGGGCATCCCTTTTTTCAGCTTGTGCTTCTTCTCTCATCCTTCGTTGTTCCTCTCGCTCCATCCACGAGTGCTCCAGCATCAGTCTCTCCTGCTCCAGCTTTTGCATTGATTGCCGCCATTCTTGTTCAAAAATGAGCCACTCCTGGGCACGCCTCTCCATCATCTCACGCCACTGAATATCCATGCGCTGTTGCTGCACCAGGAAATCCTGCAACAGTTCGTGGATGCTTGAAATGCTCGTCCTTGACTTTTCTGTCATTCGTTGCGATTGTTGCCTGTTATAACCAGATTTCCTCTTTTTGCTTCGCATGGGTTTCTCGTCATCACTTTCTTCAACATCACCTTCCTCATCATCAGACTCGCCAGATGACCGGTCACCACTAGGTCGTTTCTGTTTCTTTTTCACAGAAGCTCCAGATTCTGACTCAAGGAGTTGGCGTTGCATATTTCTAGCACGTTCAGTGAAGACTGCATGCAGCTCTTCAAAGAAGGGACACTGTTTACCATTTTCTGGAACAGATGTTTCTTTCCCCTGATGAAAAGGATGTGTCAGTTATGAGTTATTGCCTTATAAACTGAAGAATGAAGGTACTAAGTATCCTCGTGGCAATCTCAAAGCAAACCTATCACAGGAAAGGTGCCTGAACAAGTGGATGGACAGACTTCACAACAAAAACAGACCATGTGTTCAACCAATCAGCCACCGCTTTGTAAGAACTGAATTTACATAAGCATAAAGGAAAATGTCTAACTGAAAGCTTGAAATTGGACCCACCACCCAACAAACCCAACAGCAGCGTCATTCTCAACCTAACATGGAATTTTCATGCCCACCTGCTGGGAAAATATACTTGGTCTATTTCCTGCCGTTCTTACTGCATGTCCACAAAGTACAAAGTCTTGTATAACTATTATGATCAGTAGGTGTGTCGATGTTTTAACATTGATCTTACGTATGATTTGTTTGGATTCGGGGGAACTCTTAGAAGACTCGGCGTATGCGACTGCGAAGTAGAGACACGGGAAACTTTATCCTGGTTCGGGCCTCCTCCTAGGAGAATAACAACCCTACGTCCAGTATGATTGCTAATTGCTGGAAAGTAGTTTACAATAGAGAATTACACAAATGGCTAGTGCTATCTTGCATGAATGATCTACCGAATTGTCCTCCTCTCTCCTTTTGACGTTAACCTTTAAATAACCGGTGAAGCAACAGCAGTTGTCCCGCGCCGAAAAATGCCTTAACGATTCGGATGATAACCGCTTGACGGAGGTTGCTGTCAGAGAGACACAAGAGACCGTTCGTTGTAGTGGTTGTTGTCAGAGAGAGATTGTGTGCAGTTAGTGGACTAACGTATGTTCTAACCATTTTGTCAGACGAACCGACAATGTAGTTCATTGTCGTAGATAAGATAGTTGGAGATAGATTTGTCGTAAGAATTCTCATGACCACAGAGTGGTCGCAGCAAGACTTACGACTACATGGTCATAAAAAGATTTACGACTATGTGGTCGTGGAAAAACTTGCGGCTATACGGGTAGTCGCAGTAGGACTTATGACTATGTGGTCGTAGAAGGTCTTATGACCATATGGTTGTAGAAGTGTTTATGATCATCTTGCCATATTTACCTCTTATCGATAAGGGGTATAATGACATAATAATTTACGGATTATTCTATCCTTGTCATCTAATCCCCCAACTTCAAGTGAACGTAACTTATTTAATTAAGCATGGTCGTAGATAAAGAGTGATTAAAAGCAACGACCTTCTTGACTCTTATTGGCTAGGAATCGGCTTGGTCGACTTGGTAATTTCGCTTGAGTTGTGAAGACAGAAAGACATTGGATAGAGAAGACGCAATTGATTTCGCTCGAGCTGTCCATCGAATTGGTTTCCAAAGCAACCGTTCGGTTCCCGAGAGAAGTAACCGACGCATCGGTTATAAAAACTTACCGGGGGTGATTTTTGGTTTTCACTTTCCCCATTTGCTTCAACTCAGTCGAGCTCTCCGCCTCCAATCAATCTCCAATCTTGCACGAATCCCTTCCATTCTCTCGAAAGAATGACAAAGTCTTCTTCGACCTGAGCTGAATCAGAGATGGATCATGCCAAGATAAAGGCATTGGAGGCTGTGGAGAAGATTCTGCCGCAGCGGTTCATCAGATGGATTGAAGTCGCGGGCAACGCTGGCCATTTGGACAGATCGGAGAGATTCCAGTCTTCCAAGCGTACTGTGAGTGTGGCCTCTGTCTCCCCGCTATCCCTTCTTGACGGCTGTTCTCGAGTATTTCGGGGTCGAGTTGGTGAACTTGGTTCCTAATTCGATCACGATTCCCAGCGTCTTCGTATACCTCTACGAGGTGTTTCTAGGTATCCCAGCAGATCTCGAGCTCTTCTGGTTTTATTACGAGATGAGCCGGCATGCGGGAATTGCTGGAAGTTGCGGATTGAAGCTCCACGATAAGAAGATGAAGCTTTACATCCCCATGTTTACCCGATCTTCGTGGCTGGGATGGAAGAGGTGGTTCTACTGGGAAACGACCAGTGAAGACAGCCCCTTCTTCGTCGGGAAGGCCGCGGAGAAGAAGAGTATTTGGAACTCGACCTCCAAAGACGTTACAAGAATAGCCCCTTACATCGCATTAGTTCGTTGAAACGTCGAGCGCATTCCATGTGGATCTACTCGGGAGTCTCAGATTCGACCCAAGATTATGAGAATGGTAAGTGATATTAGTACTCGTATTTGTAACTAGGTTACATTTTTTGAATACTTTTTATCGACTACCATGTTTACCTGTACAGATCTTGATTTAGAGGAAATCAATTCTTGAGTCAAGGCTATTTGTGAGAAGGCTCCATCGCTTGAGGTGGAGGCTCCTCGTATCTTGGTGAACGTTTTTGCCGAGGAGAGGGAAGGACGCCTAAAGGTAATAAAAAAATCGACTTCATCTTTAAGACTTCTTAGCCGTAGAGCATGACTAAGTGGTATCTTCCTCTTCTGCAGAGCGTTGGTATGGATTTCCGTCAAGACGACCATGGGGTTGAATTGATGGTGGTTGGAGAGGTTGAAGAGTGAAAACTCCTCCGGCCAAAAGACATCGATTGGTTAAAACCGTCGATAGAAAAAGGGGAGCGCAGATGATGCTGTCCCCCTTAGAATTCTTCCTCCGACTGTTTCAAGTGCTCCTATCGAACAATTTGTTGCGGACATAGGTCTGGCAAGTAAAATAGAGACAGCTGGAATGAAGCAATTAACTCTAAGATCAAGGTATCCTTCTATCATAACATCAAAACTAACTCAGTTAGCCTTTTCGAAGGCTTTATCAAGCGCCCTGAAGAGGTAAGCTGGAAGGGTTTTGTGTTTTGTGTGAAGAAGATTGCCACGACGGCAGAACGTGTGATCGGGGAGATCATCTCGATGATTGAAGTTGGTTCCGACCATCAGGAGGGACAAGAGAAGGAAAGCACATCAATTCTTGTTGTAGACCCTCGACCAAATGTGGTCGAAGAGACCCTTACTCCCCCGCAACCAGACGTGGCTTTGGAAAAGAAGGCGAAGAAACCATGTTCTGGGAAGGTTTCTTCTAGATTCACACTAAAAGCAAAGACTCAAAGGTATAACAATGCAAGCACGTACACTGTTTTGTACCTTTGTCTTTTCAACCGCTGATTTACTCTTTGCGATTTTTGTTCGGCCTCTCCATCGCCTAAGCTTCCCGCGACTCTGCCTGCCTTCTAAAAGACGGTGGAGAAGGTGGTCGTAGAAATAATTACTGCAGCAACAAAAACTACAGCCGAAACTGCGAAGACTACAATCACTGGAGTGGTCGTAGCGAAAGATAGTGCTAGAGGAGAAGAATAAAATCATAACTTCTCTTCATTCTTTAATCCACTCTTTGTGGTTGGATCTTCTTCCGGTCAAGCTCAGAACCTAGTCCCACACCTAAACGATCTTCCCAATAAAGAGTATATCGTCGACGACGACCGTCTCGAGAAGGTGTGGCGTACTAGGGTCGAAGAGCTTGACCAACTAAGGGATTTCGGGCGGGTGCTCAGAAACTTTGCTCGTAGGAGTATGAATGTGAGTATTGATAACTCGAATATTCATACTTTGCTTCTACTTATTTCTCACCGCTTTTTTTTTCCAGAGAGCATTAGAAGACATGGCTACTGTGGCTGAGTACCACAGACAGCTTGTGCTCCTTCGACAAGCAAATGCCAAAATCTCCAAGAAGGCAGCAGCATCGTAAATATCTAATTTATGTGGTCGAATTTTGTCTTGACCACATAACCAGAATTTCAGGTTTACCTTTAACCTTTGCAGATCCTGGCTAGATGCAGAGGTCTAGCTTCTGCACTCGAAAATGAAAAAGCTGATGCAAGGAGGCTAAACGAAGAAAATGCCAATCTATCAATAAGCCTCATTAAAGCCAACTCTGCTACCAGAAACATAGAAGAAAGGATAAATGGTAAGCCCTGAAGCTCAAGTCTGTTTATTTATGCCTCTTTTTGGCCTTTTTTACCTTTCCCTATTTTAACAGAAAAAGAGACTAAATTGAGTAATCAGCTCACCGAAATAGAAGAGAAAACCAAAGTGATTGAAGAGCTTACTTGTATTAGTAAAGAAAAAGGCGAGAGGATTAAGCTGCTCGAAACTCAGTTATCAGGTAAGAAAAAACTACACCTTCGACCAGCTCTTCAAACTACTCTTATATGATTTTCGACTATGTGGTTGTAGAAGAACTTACGACCATATAGTGGTCGCAGTAAAACTTATGACTACATGGTTGTAGAAAATCCTACGACCATATAGTCGTAAAAAAGTTTACGACTGTGATGAATATTGTCTTGACCAACTTTAACCCTTTTGCAGAGTCCATGGTTGAAAAGAAACGCCTTTCTGAAGTAATGACTCGTAGCAAAGAAGAAACGATGTTGATGAAGGCGAACCTTCAAGATTGCGGCCTTCTTTTAAACAATCTACTCGATGAGTTTGGTGCGGAAAAGATGTTCCTACTGACGAGACCATATCCGCTTGCACGAGTACGATTGCACTGCAAGTCAAGTCTTTGAAAAAGCATCTAGCTACTCTAAAGGCTAATCAGACAGAGTCAATTAGGGATGCAATCTGGGGCGCTGTAAGCTATGTGTTGGCAAAACGCAAGGCATGCGACCGGAACCTGAACCTGTATCCCATCAAGCACGACTTCGCCTGCTCTTTGGAGGAGGTGTCTTGACTGATTGAAGAAGTAGAGCTATTTAGACGACAAGTGTCCGAAGAAATGCAACTTGGCTCTTCCTCTCCTCCAAAGTAAAAAGGTTTGTAAATAGAAATAACTTTGTAATGACTTCCCTTCGAATGATGGATGGATTTCTTTCTTATCCTGCATCTTGTCTCATTGAGCAATTAGTACTCATAAGACAAAAAAAACAAAAAATGAAAGAGAAAAGAAATCACAACTAAGAAATATAATTATTTGATAACTCTATCCTAGCCCCCGACTATTTAATTTGTTTACGCAAAGAAACAAAGCAAATAGTACATAATGAAGTATGCAGAGAGCAGAATAATGTATCCGACCATTGTTGTAGAATTCGATTGTTATGGACTGACAGCAAAAGTGAGGAGCGAGTCGACACTAGGGAGCTCCTTCCAGTGGGCAGGACCATATGCAGAGAGGAGAGACTCCGACTAGGTGATATTACTTCCTTTCGACCAGGCGAAAAGGTCTCTAGCCCAATGGTTAGAGGCTTGAGTAGCACCCCCCAGGTCCTGGGTTCGACTCCCAGTGGGAGCGAATTTCAGACTTGGGGGAAAAAATCTCCTCGCCTGCTACCACACCAAAGCACAGATCTAAGGCCCCGCCAAGGCGTTGATCCAAAGGATCCGCAGGTAGTCTCACAAGGTCGGGCGATGGTGCCGCTGTGTAAGGGTGGAGCAGGGGTTCGGGGGTTTTCTCGGTCTGCATGAGAAGACCTTCTTCTTAAGCAATGCCGGGGGGGATTCTTCCCCCCCCCCCCGCAGGTCGAGTTTTTTACTTCCTTTCGACCAGGTTGAAACTAATCGAAGTCATGAACGACCAAAGGATAAACACTCAGATTGTCCTATTATATTCGTTTAATGTGTTCGTAGGCAACGCAATTGTTATATGCTAATAGTAAGAGTTAAGAATAGACTAACACTAGGAAGGCTCCTTCTAGTGGGCAGGACCACATGCAGAAAGGAGAGACTTCGGCTAGTGGTATTCATGTATCCAACCAGTTAAACAAGTTGGATGCACTAGAAGTAGTCGAACTAACATAAGAGAAACTCTACAAGATATAGGACAATGAAAATCCGTACAAACTGAATTTATTATTGAAAAAGAATAGAAATATTTACACATAAAACTTGCGTAATTGGTCGATATTCCAAGAGTTTGAGAGAATCTGGCCGTCTTCCATAGCAAGTAGTACAGAGCCAGGACGTGTGACTTCGACCATGGTGTAAGGACCTTCCCACTTGGGGGAAATTTGTTCCGATTAGACTGGGATTGGATTTTTCTCAATACCAAGTCGCCTACAGCGATGCTGCGAGGCTAAACTTTACGATCGTAATACTTACGCATGGCTTGTTGATAGACCGCTGAACGAATTAAGGCTTGATTCCTCTTTTCTTCGAGCAGGTTGTATCATCCGCTCGAAGCTATTCTTGGTGAGTCATTGAATTTCTCGACTCGTGCCAACCTGATCTTTAGTTCTAGAGGAAGCATGGCTTCAGCCCCAAAAACTAGGAAAAACGGGGTCTCACCTATTGCCCGACTTGGAGTCGTGCGAATCGCCTATAATATTTAAGGTAATTCTTGAACCCAAGCCTCCGAACGCTTTACCAGCTGATCGAAGACTCGAGTTTTGACTCCTTACATTATTTGACCATTCGCACGCTCGACTGCCCCATTACTCTGAGGTAGGCAACTAAAGCGAAACATAACTTGGTACCTAATTCGTCAGAAAATTACTTAACATTATCTATAATTATTAGACTTGGGACTCCAAACCGAGTAATTACACTTATCGTCAAGAACCTTTTTGCAGCTTCTGTTGTTATCCCGGCTACCGATTCGGCTTCGATCCACTTTGTGAATGTATCAATAGCTACGAAGAGGAACTCGAAGCCCCTGGGCGCTCTTGGGAACGGCCCAAGGATATCAAGACCCCAGGTCGCAAAATGCCAAGACAAAGGAATTGTTTGAAGAGCCTGAGCTGGTTGGTGTATTTGCCGGCTATGAAACTGGCATTGCACACATTTCTTAACCAGATCTTTGGCGTCATTAAGGACTATTGGCCAATAGAAACCTTATCGAAAGGCCTTACCGACCAGTGCTCTGTAGGAAGCATGTGCTCCACAGATGCCCCCATGTATGTCTTGAAGGAGTTTTAATCCATCTTTCTGTGATATACATCGCATGAGAACTCCCTAAGTACCCCTTTTATAGGTACTCCGTCGACCAAGGTATATATCTTGGCCTTGCGGGCAAGACGACCTGCTGCCAGATCGTCATCGAGTATCAAACCCTTCTGAAGGTAGTCGTGGATAGGAGTCATCCACGTCTCTTCGTATTCTAGAGAGATTGGCTCGTTACGGGTTGTCTCCGGTGCTTCGACCAAAGACGGCTTCTGGAGCTGTTCCAAGAAGACCCCCAATGGTACTTGCTATCGGGAAGAAGCTATCCAAGCCAACTGGTCTGCGAGAAAATTATCCTTTCGAGGGATATATTGTAACTCAATGCTTTTCAAGCTTGCATTATTCCGACCAGTACTGAGACACGGTCGTACTCGAGCATTGATACTCTTTTCCGACCTGATTCACGACTAGTTGAGATTCTCCTCTTACAAGTAGTCGTCGAATCCCGAGCGTTTTAGCGGCTCGTATGGCAGCCAACAAACCTTCATACTTAGCAACATTGTTAGTCGTCAGAAAGAGCAATTGGATGACATACTTTAAGGTCTCCCACGGGAGATTCCAGGACCACCCCAGCCCCCGAGCCACTTAACGTAAGCGACCCATCGAAGTACATCGTCCACAAGTCATGGGAATCGTACTGTTGGGGATCCTGAACAGATTCAGGATATGTCCATTCGACGACAAAGTCTACCAAGATCTGATATTTAAATGTCGTTCGGGACACGAAATGGAGGTCAAACGCCCTAAGTTCGATTGACTATTTGGCCATGCGTCTCGCTGTTTCCTTTTTTGGAGGATCTTTCCTAAAGGAAACTCAGACGACACAATTATCTTGTGTGCCTGAAAATAATGTCTCAACTTCCTCGAAGCCATGAGGACATACATAAGTTTTTGGACCTAAGGGTAGCGTTCCTTGGGTCCGTGTAAAACTTCACTTACATAATATACTGGTCTTTGAACGCCCTCGCACTCAGCAACCAGTACAACACTTACTGCCTGTAGCGTGGCGGATAGATACACTAAGAGTGTCTCGCTTGTTTTCGGAGAAACAAGGACAGGACCACTCGTAAGGTATCTCTTGATATCCTTGAAAGCGTCATTGGCCTCTTTCGACCACTCGAAACACTCATGTTTCCTCAAAAGCTTAAAGAACGGAAGACCTTTTTCACCTAGTCGTGCGATGAAACGACTTAAAGCCACCATGCACCCAGTGAGTTTCTAGACCTGTTTCTTCGTGATCAGAGGGCGCATCTATTCGATGGCCTTGATCTTCACAAGATTAGCTTGATACCTCTTGCCGAAACAAGGAATCCGAGCAGTTTTCCTGAGGAAACTCCGAACACACTTTTTAGGATTGAGTTTCATGTGATGCTTTCTCAGATTGTCAAAGGTCTCCTGCAGGTCAGAAATATGTTAAGCCATTTGATACTTTTTACGACCATATCATCCACATAGACTTCCATGTTTCGGCCTATTTAAAGTATGAATGTTAATTGTATCAAATGCTGAAAAGTTGGACCAACGTTTTTCAAACCGAATGGCATTTTGACATAGCAAAATACTCCAAACAGCGTGATAAACACGATCTTCTCTTCATCTTCTAAAAATATAGTAATTTGGTGATAACCAGAGTATGCATCTAGAAAACTTAACATTTCACATCCAGCAGTTTACCAATTAATCAATACGAGGAAGCGGAAAGTCATCTTTTGGACAAGCTTTATTTAAATCAGTATAGCCTATACATATACGCCACTTACCGTTAGACATTTTTTTACCATTACAGGGTTAGCCAACCACTCTGAGGGATCGACTTCTCTTATAAAGCCTGCTTTTAGTAGCTTGTCTAATTCCGACTTGATAGCTTCTCGTCGATCTGGTGCGAATCTCCATAATTTTTGTTTTACGGGCTTCTTATTAGGCCGTGGAGCTAGCCTGTGCTCGACCACTTCCCTGGGCACCCGGGCATATCGGATGGCTGCCACGTGAACACATCTGCGTTTGCCCGGTGGAAAGCGATGAGGCGTCTTCCTATGCATGGTCGGACGTGACCCCGATGCGAACTATCTTCGAAGGTTCCTCTGGGTTCAGAGGGACTTCTTTGACCTCTTCGTTCGGCTTCGGCGTAGCTTTAGGCTTCGAGTGCTTGCTTGAAGACCGCACCTTGGTGGCTTCTCGAGTTGGTAGATGTCTGACCATCTCGAGGGACTTGCGATCGCACATCAGTGCCATCTTCTTATCACAGCAGACCATGATGACTCCTTTGAGACCTAACAACTTAAGACATTGATAGGCATAATAAACTATAAGAAATCGTGTCAGTGTTGGTCGTCCGAGTATGACATTATATGCCGAGTCGAAATCGACCACATCAAAAGAGAGTTTCTCTATCCTGAAGTTGCTTGGAGAACCAAACGTAATAGGCAGAGAGACCTGGCCAATAGGCTTGGCTGAGGAACCTGGTACGATTCCATGAAATGAATATGGTACAAGCTTTATTCTGGTAAGAGGAATTTGCATCTCGTCCAGGGCACTAACAAATCAAATATTTAAAGAACTTCCACTATCAATTAACACACGATCTACTCGGTAGTTGTTGATGGTGGGCTCGACCACGATCGAAAACCGACCAGGTCGAGTCGAAGGGATCGGACAATCACCCTTCTTGAAATAGATGGTGACTTCCGACCACTTAGGTAAATTATTGGCAAGGGAAGGGTCGACAGAGTTTACCTCACACTTGAGGACGAACCTCCATATATATGCTCGATGGTGTGCTTCGGATCCTGGAATGACATGTCCTCGTCCTCGTTTGAATTCTTTCGACCGCTTGATTGCCCCAACTCGTCAATTGTCGAAAGTGGGCCATTGCCGAAGCAACAATCCTCAAGTTTCCACTGGAAAACTCGGCAATTGCAAAGATCATGTCCCTCTTTCTTGTGAAGAGAGCACCATCTAGGCTTGTTTTCCCTCCTCACGGGTGCTTTGCCTTTGCCCTGGTTGGAGCATTGTTTGGAGTCACGTGGCTCCTATCACCCATAGCCAGGACCTCCTTCGATCCTGTGGCAGGAGACTTGTGGCTCTTGGCCTTGTCTCCGGATTTCTTGGCCTTCCCCTTCCTGTTGCCGCCATCACCTTGCTCGGAATGGCGGCCAGGCTGGTCGATGGTCCTGGTCCATTCGACCGCTTCGACAGCGGTTGCATACCGATCGGCCATCTCGAAGAGCTCGACGGTTGTTGGAGGGTTCAAGGTGATGTCCTCTGTGAACCTTCGATTGCGCGCTCCCTGTCTAAATGCTCTAATAACAGAAGCGTTAGAGACCTCCGGAATAGAGTTTCGAACCTGACTGAAACGCCAGAAGAATTGCCGTAGGATCTCGTCGCTGCCTTGGCGCATTCGATGCAGGTCATCCTCCTTCCCAAGACGATTGTATGTACCCTGGAAGTTGGCTATCAGAAGGTCACAAAGGTGCTGCCACGAGTAGATCAACTCGAAAGGCTGCTTGAGCAACCAGGCCGAGTAGACACTTCGAGCACCGTCAGAAGATAGTTGGCCATGACGTGCTCGTCTCCTCCTACTGCCCGGACCGCAATCGTGTACATCTGGAGGAACTCAATGGGATTTTGTGACCTGTCGAATTTCTCCATGCTCACTGGTCAAAACCGCGGTGGCCAGCGCACTGCTCAGAGCATGGGCATAAATGCTCGGCATCCGACAATGATCTCCTGTCGTCTCCTCTTGGGAAACGGATAGTTAGCATTGCCAAGCGAACGCACTCAACGATGCCCGACGGTAGGCGGACCGGACCAGTAGTAGGTCTCGTCCACTCAGGGTTGACACTCGTAGTCCATCTGTTGTTGCAAGTTCCTTGCTCAAAGCGGCGATCGAGCGTCGACTTGCCAATCCAGAGCAGTCCGGGCCACCCTCCTCCGACTGGTATTGCAGTTGGGAGTACGACGTGCCCCGTCACCATACCGACTCCTGCGAGGCAAGTTTCGTGAACGACTGGATACGGTTGTACCTTGTCGACTCTCGAAGGAACGTCGGTGAGGTTGCTCAAGTCGTGCCATCACATCATGAAGCCTTCACGCAATGTCTTCAGCGAAGTAGTCATAGCCCGGCGCCCAACCAAGCTCTTGAGTCGGGTTCTCAAGCAAGTCGTTGATCCGTTGAAGCTCTCGCGCCTCTTCGGACTGGTACTGGGCCCGCCTAGGAAAAGCATCTTCAGCAGCAAGTCGCCTTTGTCGAGCAGTCTCAGAATCTTCGACCCCTGAAGCAAACTAGGGCTGCCTTAAAGGAGAGCGAGTATTTCTATAATTTCTCCCACGCTCACTAGAGTACTGATTGCCCATGCTCACTAGAGTACTGATTAGGCTTATCACTGGTGGTCTTGTCACCATGCCCACGAGAGGAGGGAGAGTGTGATCATCGGAGAGCATCTTCAATCCTTCCTCCGAGAGGGTGATGAGAATCTGAGGGCAGGGCAAAAATCTCCTGTCTAGAATCTCCACTTCTGACGAAGGGCCCCTTGCTTGAAGAATCATCCAGCGAGAGCGCATCGCGGCCTGGAGTAAACCTCACCAGGTAGGGGACGTTCAGTTATAACTGTCCCCAGCCTGATCTGCTCCCTGCAAAATGCGGACGAACACGAAGTGTGCTTGCCCATGGCCTTCGCTGGGTCATCTGGAGAGTCGCCACTAGGAGCTGGCGATGCGCTTCTCGATCAGCAAGAGTTTGGGGCTTTGCGAAATTGTGCGAAGCGACGCCGTGGGGCTCGAACGCTTGGGGACAGATCCATCGTCGCGCTATGAGCCCTCATCATGGTCGGATTGACCCTTGCCGATGGGAGGAGATGAGTCCTCCATTGAGCGTACTGCTATGGGGGATTTTGATCCCTCATCAGCTTTTCTGGAGGGGTCATCTCCAGGATCATCGGAGGAATCTCCAAGCAGACATTCGCCGTCGGAAGCAAGCAAGATCTGCTCGTAGTCGTAGCAGGCCTCCATGTTAATACTCGCGTAGTCGGCCAAGCTGTACCAGTTCCTCATTCCATTCATCTGCCATGAGGAGGAAAAAGGGAAACTTGCTGACAAAGAAATTACCGAAGTCTTGGAAGAAGAGATCCCCACGAACAGCCTGTAACAACGTAGGTTTTTATATAAAAAATAATAGTAAAAAATAATTTTAAAATAAAAATAAGAGTTTTGGTTGCCTGTGTTTTAAATTTGTTTTGCCCTAATTTTCTGCTCTTAAAAAGGCTGGATTTGAAAAGTAATTTAACTAAAAACCTAAAAATATTATTAAATAAAAAGGATATTTTGATTTTATGTAAAAAAATTCTAATTCAAATTAATTATTTGGATTTATTTGGCTTTTAGCTGGTTTTTCTGGATTTTTTGGAGTATAAAATGTAATTTTAAAAATAAAAAAGTATTTTTAGTATAAAAATATAATACCAACTTAAGTCAGAAATAATTTGTTCCTAAGTCCAAAATGGCTCTCCTCGAGCATGACGTCATACACCTGATTTTCCTTTAGAAAAATAATTCCATTAGTTCTTGCTGACGTCATAAATCAAATTTCCAGTACAAAAATAATTCCAGAAATTTGGTTTATTCTTTTTCTTTAGATTCCAAACTTCCAAAAGCACATTCTCCTTCATCCTAACTACAATTGAGTACATTCAAATTCCTAAATTCATCAAAAATTCCAATCTATCCATTTATATCATCCTTTTAATTATTTGGAGTTTATTTGAATTTATTTGGATTTTATTTGAGTTTGCTTGGGTATTTTCACGTGTAGACTGCGACGATTCGGAAGAATTTCTTCGACGACAACTCACACCAGACTGTAGAGCAAGGCAAGTCACACACCTTGATCATGTTTATTCTAATTTATGAAATAAAATTATGTTGATTTAAATTATATTGCATGCATATGTTTATTTAAGTATTTCAATTCCAGGTTTAACCTTAGTTATTCCTAATTGTTATTGACACCTTTGATCTTGTGCAACATTATCATTGTCACCCTAGATTAAAACTCTAGTTAGTACACTAGTATAGCTAGATAATTTTTGTAGTACTGCTTAAACCTGCATAGATATAACTTTAGGCTTAGGATACCCTTTTCACATAAAATGATAAGCTTTTCAATTGTATCCTTGACTTCGGTGAGTCAAGAAGGATTATAAAATATTTCAAAATAAAATATAAAAGCTGGTTTAGACTTAGGCTAATTGTTAGGTAGTAGGTGTAGGCATGCACTATTGTTCGGTGACACAGTGTTGATTGTCGAGCACAAGTGGTATATGGTTGAGCCTAAGTCAAGTTAAAGACCGGTCTGTGAGCTACAGTTGCAAAACTCTATCGTACTACCATAAGGCTGGTATGGGACAATCCTGGTTGACTAATTTGTGGGTCCCAACCTGAGTCTCGTCGTAAGTTGAAAGTGAGCGTGGTGTAGACCATGAGAAGTCTCACTCGGCTCAAGAGGCAGTCCCGGTCTGGTGGATTCCTTACTGGGGTGAAACCTTAGTGCTGACTTGGCCAGGTTGAAGCCGTTGCATTGTAAAGACTTTGTTATGATCTTCTCGCCGCACACCAAAGGAAGTGTGCTTATCCGGTGGCAATATGGGATAATCATGTCTTGCAGGTAAAGTTGTACAACCTCTGTAGAGTGTATAATCTATCCTGTATAGCGGTGCCCACGGTCATGGGCATGCTGAGTAAAAGTTTTTCACGGATTAGACTTTGTTTTTCAAAATTAGTTTTTAAAAAGCTTATAGATGGATGGAATCCATGAAAAATTGAAAGCGTATGGATGGATGAAATTCATATGAGATCTTTTGGAAAAGATGGTCCGAGTAGGATGCCCGTGATTAAGTTAGTGTGGGGGATAAGCCTGCACTAACGGTATTAATTTCATCTACAATTACTATTTTTACTTACTGTATTAAATTCAGCATTTTCAATCTATTTGTTGTATTTCTTTAAATACTGTTTTACGCACAAATAACCCTATATGTCTTTCTTTGTTGCCTTTATCATTATGTCGCATTCTTTCGTGTGACTTGTGGAGTACAAATTTGTACTCACCTTACTATCTCCACGTAGAGGAAGACGACTTCAACTACGGTGAAGATCAGGACGAGTAGACCGCGTCTTACTGTCATTTGCCTGTAGGCAGGCTTGTTGGGCTTCTTCCGCTTTGATGTTTATCTTCCACTGTTTATGTTTAAATTTGACCTATTGGCCGTGGATGTAAATTTTGACAATCATACCCATATTTAGTTAATAAATGTCATTATAATTGATATTTATTTTTGTTGTCTACTGTGTGCACTAGCTGATTCTGGACTAATGCGATTTACACGAAGGATCTAGGACTTAGGACTACGTGATCATAGAATGTCTTATAACTATATTGTTATAGAAGTGCTTACGACCATCCTATCATATTTACTTCTTATCGATAAGGAGTATAATGACGTAATAATTTGAGGATTATTCTATCCTCGTCAAGGAGTGTCTCTGATAATACATGTTTTGCTTTATTTGTTTTCGATAAACCTAATTAAACCATCCTTATTCTAAAATGTCCAACAGTTAGTATCCTAATTTCACCCCTTATTTTGGACAGCAGTAATTTCACCCCTTATTTTGGACAGCACCAAGTTCACTTTTATTAATTTTGAAGGTAAAGCAAAGAAAATGTCACATTTTGAGATAGTCTCAATGCAATTTCTAAGACAGACACCCAATTCAATGCAATTTCTAAGACAGACACCCAATGTAAATGTAAAAAAAAATGTTAGTGTCCCTTTTCTATCATGAATGACTATCCATAGCCGTTGATACCTCTTTAGTTATCCTAGCATCATACAGAATAATTTTACCATGTTGGATTAGCTTTTACTTCAGAACCACAAAAACAAAGTGGAATACACGTTCGTGCAATCGTGTTTGCCAATTAGACACATCTATACCCACAAAAGCAAGCCTCACACCTAGAGCATTGAAAGGGTGTTTTGGTTGATGAAGTGTTAAAAACAACTTTGCCTTGTATATTAGCATTCCGGGAAATTGCATTACACCGACATGTATTTTTGAGCTTCAAGTATTTAGCGCATCTCTGCCAAAACTTTAAAATGTGCAGTTGAACACGTCACTTTCCAAATCATGCTAGCAAACTACAGTGCAACACTAGTCGTTACAGGTGCGATAATCTGTCAAGATCTAAAGGGAAGCCTAGGATCATATACCCTCCCTTTAATTGGGAAATTGAGAATTTACCCTCCACATCTCAATGACACGTGGGGTCATCATAAGTCACTGACACGTGGGCCAGGAGGGTAAATCCTCAATTTCTATCTAAATGGAGGGTATATGATCAATTTTTTCTTTATAAACTGCAAAGAGAACATATTCCTAACAACCCCAAAAGGAGCTCTCGAGATAGGAGAGGCCATCGGGGGACCCAGAGTCTAAAGATGGTAGGAAGCAATGCAATGCAATTTGCCATTAACGCAATAACATTACTCGAGAGATGGTTGCTCAGAGAGTCCAGAATAGAATGGTTACTGGCACTGGTTAGCCTAGCAGCATAGAGACCAGATAGTTCATAGTTATCATTAGAGAAGCAGAGGTGGGGACTGGGGAGCAAGGGAGCGGCAGAGTATACTACCTTGTAGCGGTTGACGAGATATTTCCACTTGCACTTGCATTGGTCGGCGGTGCGGCTGTATCCTCTCTCCCGGAGCCGACCCGCCACCGCCTCCCAGAGCGTCTTGGCGCTGCGTCGCGCAGCGACGGCCTCTCGCTCCAGCTCCCCGCGCGCCGCGATCAGCTCCTGCGTCTCCTGCGCGCCCCACTGCGGCACCCTCTCGTCCCCCCCTCCCGCTCCCCCCGCCTCCATCATCCCGCCGCCCCTTCCGTTCCCGCCGAACAGCAGCAGCAATCCCTAATAAGCCCGTGACATGCGGCGCGACGGTGGTGTGCCTGAAGGCTGCAGGCTCTGCTCGCTTGCCTCCTTTCTTGCTCTGATTTGCTCGCTCTGCGACGCGACCTTCTCGCCTCGCCTCGCCTCGCTTTTCTTCTTGCTTCTCGCCGCTGCCTGCCTGCCATTACTTTTCCGTCCATTCGTTCAGAGGGGAGGGGCCTCCCGCGTTCACACTAGCTGTCCGCCCGCATCTCATTTCCACATTTCTTTCCTTTTTTTTTTAACGTTGTATCGTCTACTGATTTTTGTGGGCTTCAGGCTGGACCGGACTGGACCGGGCCCGGTGCCGTCCACCCACTTGCCTCCCCAAGAGCAGGAGATAGATATTCCCTCTCTTTTTCCTGTAAAGATATTATTTTTCTGTCAAAACAATAATTCGGTGCTAGAAAAATCAAGAATGAAAAAGACACCAGGACCCAGATCGGCTGCAGTTGTTCGACCATCTCCAATTATTGCATTTTGCATACCAGCATGAGCTGATAATCTTATTCCGGATAAACAATATAAAGTTTTTCTTACATCGAATAGCTAGATCTGTTACACTGTACCCTCTCTGCCGGATGTACAAGCTGGTCGGTCACGCCGTAACTTCTGTAGAAGCACATGGCGCTTTCTGCCATTTCACCACCGGCCATGGTAATCTTTAGCCGACCACACCGTTTCGCCTCAATGCCAAGATTGAACCGCGGTTCTTGCCAGTCACCAGAAATTATAGTAGAAGAGCTTCCTACCCCGGAATAGTCAGCTGCTTGAAGTGCCGGACAGCCAGAGACAAGGACATGCTGACGGGTCATCACTTTCCGAAAACCAGCTCCTTCAAAGAAGTCACGGGTGAGATGTTGCCATGGGCGATGGTATCTCTCCAGAGAGTAAATCCTGGGCAAACAACAGACACGACGTATTTTTACGGTTAGAAGGCCAATTCTAAAACGTTGCAGTTCATCGAACAATTCGGTTCTACGTAATTATGCTTGTGGTCTTCCGAGAAATGCTTGGGTGAAGGACATATAAATTTTAACTGAAACTTTCCCTAGGAAAGAAACAAACTAGAGATCGAGAAGAAACAAAACCTAGCCATAGAAGCAGTCCGAATGTTGTTGCCAAGAAAAATTCTCTGCTGATGGTGTTGAAGCTGGAATTAGACACAGTTCAGGGGTTAACCCTTGTAGAAGGAACAGTGCAAAACTCTTACCACAAGTCAGGGCTGTCATAGCTGTGAAAAACGTACCAGTACATGCAGGCCAAGTTACCCCAACCCTGTAGGACAGATGCCCAAGCAGAACCAGTGAACCTAAATTGATTAAGAGAACTATGATTGAGGGGTCATATAAACAGATAAAAATGGCATTTTGTTGACTCTATGGGAAAAACAGCAAGTAGAAATGCATTTTTTTATCTTAGAATGAAATAACACTCAAACCTCCATGAATGTGATGTTAATAGTTTTTCAAATCCCAACTCCAGCAAATAAAAATCCAACTTATTGTGTGTGATGCACTTGTGTGAGGATGTTAATGAACGGGATCTGCAGGAGGATTTTGTTAAAGCTTCATACATAGAAAATGCTTAGGTTAGTGATCTTGCCCTATGACCTCGTCTCATCTAAAGTAGGCATTTTCTATAGAAGGTCCTAAGACCTCAACAACACGATCAAAATTATATCTTTACTAATGATTGGTCCACTAAGGCCTCCTGCTTCAGAAACTTTATCATTAAGCAGGTTTACCATCCCACATCTGATTAAACTATAGGCTAAGAAAGTTTCTTGACTGTGCAAGTGTGCAACAACTATTAAACCAGTGATTAGGAAGATATGGACTGTTTCTTCTGACAAAGTAGAAAAGCAGGTTGTGCGCATTGATTTTTCACATGAGAAATGATCTTTCTTTGTAGTTTCTCAAACAGCTGTGCTTGTTTTTTTTTTTTTTTTGAAAAAGGAGTAGGCAAAATCAAAGAAAAATAGAATACCACATCAGATCTCTGATAAATACAGCACGAGGAATCATAAGTCCATTTCCAATCATTGCAAGCAACATTGTGAAAGCTGACAACCCTTTGATGTTACTTGGATTGAGGTAATTCGTCCACTGCACAACCCACCAAACAAATTGCAAGTTAATGTCTTGGTGTTAGGTGATTCTAAGGTTTCAAATGCTACAGGTGTGAAAGTTTGAATACCATCTGCGCAATTGGCATCCACATGAAGAGAAGTGTGGCCGTCCAACCTGACAATGATCCAATAAATTTAATCCCTCCCTCGGAAAGTTTGCCCATCCTTGCCTGAATTTAATGTACCAGAAAATCAAGAGCTAGCATAAGCTAGGAACGAATATAGTAAAAGAGGACATCGTGTCATGAGAATACAACCTACTTTTAGTTCTAAAAATTGCTTCGTCAGTGCGAATGGCATAGAATAGAGGTATATGAACAGAAACAGAAAGGATAAAGTAGAGTAAATGTATTTTGCATTCTTATATCTAGAATGTTAAGGAGGACTTATTGAACAAGTTTTCCTTAAGAAGCAACTGGGACCTCTTTAGATGTGGACAAATAAAAAAAATCAGACTCAAAACAATAACTAAAGAAACATGGATAGGGTATTTGCATTGTGCTGAAAATAGAGATAAACCTACCATACTAAAAAAATCTAAAACACTTGCAATAAGAATTGTGCCCTAATATGCGATTGACTTCATTATTGTTCATGCAACTTTGCACAAAGTCTTTCTTAAATTCTCAGGCCACTTTAAAACGTAAAATCAAGCATGGTCAACCAATTAGAACCATGCAAATGGTAAAACATTGCTTCCAATTATCTGTTGGTCCGATACAACTCAGACGTTTTCTAGTTTCCCTCAAGGCATTGAGAGTTTGAGATGGTATCAGAGCAAAACACACAGGCAACTTTGAGAAAGACACTGACTAATGCAAGAAGATGTCTCATACCATCACAACAGCAGCAACAGCCAAAGAACCAGAGATTACGCCAGGCAGTACGCTATTGGGGATGAAGGGAACAAATGTTGACCACATGACCTGCATTTTCAATTCACCATTGAGAGAGAGCCAGAATCACACTTAACATCAACATTGGACAGCATAGCAGAGCATCAGCTGAATCTGTAAGACGACACATCATGATAGTAATTGTCACCTGAGGGAGCACGGCGAGGCCACCAATTGTGATGAAATCCTCCCATAGCAGCCAGAGGGTTCCAGGGAGCCATCCAAAGTAATTGAGGAAGTTCAGGAGCAGCCCGGCAGCCACAACTGCCGAAGTTGCCACAAACTGCGGCAGTGGCATCGACTCCGCCAAGGCAAGCTGGGCGATGACTACATAGGTGGAGATGACACCAAGTGTCTGAACGATGACAGCCTCCGTCTCCCTCTTCTTGGCGAAATAGGACAGCAGCGACAGGTTCCCGAGCAGCCCAGTGAGCATCCCCTGAAGCGACCAATAAACGCTCACCATGAATCCATGAATAATAGCATAAGAAACCAATAAGGTGAGATCTGAGATGGTGATTGGGGCATACGAGCCATGGGACGGCGAAGAGGGCGGTTTTGTTGCCTGCGAGGAGGTTGCGGGCGTTGAGGATGATCTGCGGGAGCTGGAGGAGGAGGAAGGGGATGTTGGCGGCGCCGGCGAACTTGGCCGTCGTGGAGTCCCATTCCTGGTACTTCTTGGGGTCCTACGCGCCAATCCAAGCGCGAGGTAATTAGTTTGCCCCCAATGTCGGAAGAGGAGAGACGACAGGAGCATACCTTGAGTGGCGATTTAGACGTGGCGGTCGCGGCGACCACAGGCAGCGCATACCGGCGGCGGTGCAGGAGGAGAGCGGAGCGGTAAGACGCGGGCGCCCTGGAGACAAGAGGTTTTAGGACGATGGAGGGAGACGGCGCGAGGGAGCCCGTGGCGGGGGCGCGGCGGAACATAGGCGTCGGGGGAGGCGACGGGCGGAGCGGGAGGCGGACGGAGGACGACATGGCCGGAGGAAGAGAAGGGAAAGGGTCGTGGATTCAGGGGAGGGACGACGCTTCACGAGTGTGTGTGAAGTAGAGAGGAATGTACGGACCCGGGAGCGGGCGGAAGTAAAGGAGAGTGGGGGGAGTGGCGCGCCGCGCTTGCGCCATGTGCCACCGTGCGCGCTGGATCCGATGGACCCGGGAGCAGTGCTGGCCAAATGGGCGGCAGCCGTGCCGTAACGGACCCGTGCCGTGCGTAACCCAACGGGCCAAGGAGTTCCCATTTTTTTTTAAAAAAAAAGGTAGAATTCGAAAAATACAAAATAAATTATCAAAATATAATAATGAGCTTTATTAATATTTAAATGATTGCATCATTAAAATTTTTGCTATGTAAAAGCTCAATTTGAGAAAACCTTACCGCGCCCGCTCGCTCCCCGACACTGCCGTCCTCCGCAACTCGCTTCTCAACCTCTGCGCCTCCTGCGTGAGGTACCGCGATGGCAGCGTCGACGTCGTCCGCAGGCTGTTCGACGCAATGCCTAAGTGGAGCGTCGTTTCTTGGAACACCCTGTTCGGTTGGTACGTCAAGACCGGGCGCCCCCAGGCCCACGCCGGTCAGCTTCGTCAATGTCTTCCCGTCGGCGGCAAATGACGATCCCAGCTAGCCGTTCTTGCTCTACGGATTGCTTGTAAAGCATGGTGTACAGTATGTCAATGATCTCTTTGTTGTCAGCTCGGCGATCGTCATGTTCTCTGATCTCGGGGATGTGCAGTCGGCTCGGAAGGTGTTTTGAGTCTCTGCTGCCAAGAAAAACACTGAGGTTTGGAACACGATGATCACTGGGTACGTGCAGAATGGGCAATTTGTTGAAGCCATGGATCTCTTTACCCAGATACTGGAATCTCGAGAAGTTTCATTGGATGTTGTGCCTTCTTGTCGGTCCTCACAGCATCCTCAGAGTCACAGTATAGGAGGCTGGGTCAGCAGCTGCATGGCTACTTGATTGAAGGAATGCATAGCACACTGCCTGTGATACTCGGTAATGCGCTTGTTGTGGGGTACTCGAGATGCGGCAATGTCCAAACTGCTTTTGATCTCTTTGACCGGTTGCCATAGAAGGACATTGTTTCTTGGAACACCATGGTCACTGTTTTTTGTGCAGAATTGAAACAACCCAAAAATTTGTAAAATTTTGAGCTTTCTTGAATTTCATTTTAATTCGGTTTTCTTTCCCAATTTAGCAAATTCTTTTAAATTCCCTCTTTCCTCTTTTGGCGAGCTGCCTTCCCCTTTTCCCCGGCATCTTCCAAGAAGCTGCCTCCTTCCCCTGCACCTTGCCCGCCATGCGGCCACCCCTGCTTTGCCCGCGTCGCAAAACCCTCTACCGTTCACACCATGCCGAACCAGTCCGCCAACGTGTCGCCTCATGAGTGGCTAGTCGTCTCTCCATCCACGCCATGCCAACGTCCAGCGCGCAGACGTTGAGACCGCTGCAATTCTATGCGCCGTGCGGCCGATGCGCGCTCACACCCGCCATACTTTGCTCCATCAGCCTGCATGGCACCGTCAAGGCCGTAGTACTACCCTGTCACCTCACCTGCAAGCTAGCCTCGCCGACTGTACCCGACCGTCACCAAGTTCACCAAACGCTAGTGCCGGCGACTTCGGCTTCCTGTTCCAACTGCCATCCTCCTGCTTTTTAGCCCATCTAAGCACCCAATCTGTCTAGCGAACACCTCTAGTACCCACCAAATCACCTAATCATCTGCCACCGCTCTACATCACCGCCATCTCTCTCCCCTGCACTGGTAAGCCTCCTCGGCCAACCTCATGATTTAATTAATACCTTTTCAATGCCTAGTGACCAGAGGACCTTTAGGCCACTAGGAACCCAAAGTCTAGTTCACTGAGCCTTGCCTTAGTCTCATCCTCGTCGATGCCGTGCACCATCGCCGTGCGAAAGGGGGTCACCGTGGACAGCCCAGCATAGGCCATCCCAACTAGAGCCACCACCGCCGCTGAGTTTGCCTTATCCCGTAGATGGTTAAAAACCTTAGCGCCCCACTAGAACTCTATCGAAGCCGCCCTATGCCATACCCCTGCATGCAAAACCGCTCTTCACCGCCGGCCAAAACCGCCGCTGCTCAAGCCCGTCCAACCTCAAAAATAGAATCCCTAAACCCCAAGAAGCCCATAGACACCTTCGTTTGTTGTTGCCGGCCATCGCCAGCGTTGAATCACCGCCACCGCCGAGTTGCTCTGTTCGGTGAACAGTGGCAGCCGATTGGGGGAAGAAGCGCACTGTGCGCGATGGTTTGGGCCATTTTTGGCCCATTAGTCGGAAATCATTTTGGGCCAAGCCCGTTCCTGTAGCAACTATTGTTCAACCTGACCCAAACCCGTTAAATAGTGGTTCGACCCGTTACTGTTACCGACCCAATCCACAGTGAACAGTATCAGACCCGTTGTTGTTCATTCGAACTCTAAAATCAAATATACCTCCGTTTCGATCGTTTTGACCTCATGAATCCATTTTCGATCTCCGTTCTGCCAAACCAAAACCCGATAAAATCAAAACCACACTGTGCCATAATCAATCCGCCACCATATATCCATCTGTTGCTATTCATTACAAAATCCGTCCAGCATATTTATAGCAATTTTGACTGTTTAGAACCTATCTATCCCAATTCCAACTCTGTTCAACCAACTTAAGCACCGCCCAAACTCCAACCACCAAAACCCATACCCTTTTATGACTTTTCTTGTTATTTTGTTGCATTTTGTTCCCAGCTTACATTCTGTAAAGCAGAAACTTATTTGCCTTCGTTTTCCGCGCTAGAATTCGGACCCAGCAAGTTAGTCAACAAAAGAACCGCAAGAGCAATTACAGAGGTCAGCGCCCTGTGGACAAGAAGGCAAGTCACATATTTTTTTATCATATTGAATCCCATAATGTTTAAATTATTTAATTACAATATTTTCATTATGGTTATTTATGCACTGTTATTTTTATATACAATAAGTGTTTGGAATAACATGTGAATTAGTTATGTCATACCACCATAAAATGGCATGTTTAATTTGAGGCCATATTCACCTTGACAACCTTAATAGTATTTATCTATTGTGTAAATAATTGTAAAATGGCTCATTTAAAATATTATACTACTCAACAACATCGGCATTTTACCAATAGATTTATTTAAACAATTCTAAGGCCAAGGTTAAATTGTGGACAACCACTATATGGTTGAATTACATGACCAAACCCTAAGGTTGAGACTTGGAATGGATTGGTGGCAGTGCTTAGAGCACTGGGGATCTCGATTATGGATGGTCGCCTCATGGTGTAAAGTAAAGATAAAGCTCCGGAGTAAAGTAAGGACAATCTTATGCTGAGCAAAGAACACAATGATCGCTCAATCACAAGTTTTGACTCATCAAATCTGGTCTAGTAGCTACTTAAATCGATTGAATCTTTACAAGTGTAAAGGATAGTTGGTATGGAAGCAGTGCAACCATACTGAACAACGATAGATTCTCTTAGGATGGGCAGAAGTGTTCCAACCTGGCCAGTGGATACCTGGGTCTGAGTTGGAGATCTACCGAATAGAGGCTATAAAAAGAGATGAGCAGTGAAACAACATTGTTTTCTTAGCTCAGTCATGAGGGTTAAGAAATCTTGTGGGTAAAACTGGGCAACTCTTCGGAGTCATCACAATAGTATTTTCGAATACGTCATACTTCCGATAAAAGAAGCTATGTTCATGGGTTATTCCAATAGCAAAATATAAGTAGATTTGGAATTGTTTTGGAATGTTAAAGTCCGAAAAATCAAGTTATTGAAACCCCAATTCTTTAAGAAGTTATTAATCTTTTATGTTTGAAAATATTTACAAATAAAATTGCATCCATAAATATCTTAACAAAATCATTGTACCCCATCTCTTGAAGATCCTAACAAGTAGTTATATAGGCCCCGTTCTTTTCAGCTTCTAAAAGCTGCTTTTCTACAGTAACTAGATTTTAAATGGAGTATTTTTTAAAAAAATAGGGTCTACTAGTTAATTGTAGCACAAACTGTACCGACTTCATTTATATCTGTAAAAACCGCACATGAGTTTTTGTTACTCTGTAATCTTTCGCACAAACAGTCTAAAAGCCACAAGTCGTAGCCAAAAGTCATAAACCGCAGCAAAAAATAACAGGCTTATGTGACTTGTTGACTACAGTTGAGGGTGTGGTATTGGAGAGCTATCTAATAGACATGTATGCCAAGTCCGGTCGTGTAGAAATGGCTCAGAGAGTGTTTGATGGCTATAAAGATGACAAGAAATATGAAGTCACTTGGAATGGCATGATAGCGGCGTACAGAGCGGGCAGCCCGAACAGGCAGTCTAAGGCCCTGATCAACTCGGCTTCGGCTTCTGGCTTATTTTTCACTATTCATAAGTTTCGTCTTTTTCTGAACTTTTGTCTTTTTGTTGAGTTTTTTTACCGGTTCTTTTTTTCCCGTATTTGTTTGTATTATACGTAATGAGCTAACATATTTTTTTATTTTTAAATTTTTTTAAATTTAATTATGCTAAATAAGCCTCATCACCACAATGCTTTTTCACCAAATACAAGTGTTTTCAGCCATAAGCCACGAGCTTTTCAGCCGAACCGATCACCACCTTAGTATTCCGAGAAATGCTTGGGGCAGGACTTAAAATTTTAGCAATAAGTTATAGTTTTTTCAGGCCAATCCAGCGGAGCCTAACATTTGCTTCAGTGCTCCCTGTGTGTGATCCTGTTCCTGTTGGAGGGGGCGTATGTGTAGGGAAGCAGATCCATTCTTTTGCTCTGCGTCGTTGTTTGGATACCAATGTCTTAGTACGTACAGCCCTTGTCGACATGTACGCGAAGTGCGTGGAGATTTCTACTGCAGAACATGTCTTCGGTGGCATGACTGAGAAGAGCACTCACCTATACTACGATGATTTCTGGACTTGGTCAGCATGGTTTCGGCAAAAGAGCACCATTCCTCTTCTACTCGATGCAAGACAGGAGGTTAATACCTGACGCTGTGACCTTGGCGGTGATTTCAGCATGTAATTACTCTGGACTGGTCGACGAAGGACTAGCTTTGTACAGGTCAATGGAAGCATTTGGGCTTTCAGCTATTCCTCAGGACCACTGCTGTGTTGCAGACTTGTTGGCCAAATCTGGGAAGGTGGAGGAAGGTGCTGTTTGGTTGCTAGCCACACTTTGCCACCATTTGCCAACAAAAATTGCCACACTTGCCTAAGTTGAGGTGCTCAAATTCTTTGCCACACCTTAGCAAGCCTAAGGGAATCTTGCCACACTTTTTTGAGTCACTGACGCGTGGGACCTAGTTTGCTGGAAGGGACTCTTGCCACAACTGTGGCTGCAACCAAACAGCTGCCAAGTTGGTCAAAATTGCCTAACCTTAGGCGTGACAACCTATGGCAAAGTGTGACTGGCAACCAAACACCCTCGAAGTATACGAGTTTGTAGAGGGGCTGGGGCAGGAGGGCAACTTTGTTGCCATTTGGGGATCACTGCTTGCATCCTGCAAAGCGCAGGGCAGGCTGGAGTCTGCAAAATTGGTGACTGAGGCTGCTCGACATCGAGAAGCAGTATGGTCATGCAGGCTACAATGTTTTGTTGTCGCAACTGTTTGCTGCTGAAGATAACTGGAGTAGTGCTGATAGTCTGATAAAGGAGTTGGGGGTAAGGGGGTTGAGGAAAGAGGCAGGTTCTAGTTGGGTTAAAGTACAGGGTGCGGCATCGCATCACATTTATGGAAAGAGACCAAAATTATCCCGAAAATGGACACATATTCTGAGTACGGATGAAATCATTTAACAAGTTGCAAGCACTTCTGGCATGGTAAGATTGCAGATTTGATATCTGGAGATGTTCGGTTGGTGCTGAGCTCATGCTGTGACAAATAGAGCTCCTGTTATCTGCAGTTTTAACATAACTTGCCTTCTACCAGAATTGGTGCACCTCCTTCGGAAAATTTGACTGGCTGAAAACATAGGAAGAAAGAACCCCCAGACCACAGGCGATGCTCAGAACACGTGTGCAACGAGACAACAATCTATGCATCCATCAGAGATCAGACTGGACAGGAGGTTGAGACCATGTTGTGCTGGATGCAGAATCAGTTGCAGCCTTGCAAGTGGCAAAGTTGTAACTTATAGTGAGCAGTGAATATTGACAAGCCGTTCACGTCACAAACAGCGTACCACCATGCCTAGAAGGCGTAATTTCTGAGGCCCGACTAGTCGAGTGAAACGTACAGCATTTTTTGCTCATACTTGCTTCTAGCGACCGGCGCTGTAATCATCCATGTAAAATCTCAAATGAAAGAAAACGATCATACGGTTATACACCCCATGTGATTATGTGAATGTTTCTGCTGCATTCTAAATATGAACGTAATACCTCAAATAAGATCACATGATTACAACCAATGCAAAGGTTTCTTTTGCATTGGGCCGTTCAAGATTGTAGCCTCTGAGCCCAGCTTGACCTATCTTACTTACTCTGAGAATCACAAAACTGCTCATATTCACAGTCGCAAAGACCCATTCTCACCTGTAATTGCAACCCATAAATAAAGGAATGATTAAAACAGGGAGCTCAAAGTTAGGAGGGTACTTGCAAACCCAAGAACTAACAAAATGAATGTTAGCATGGCATACTATTGTGAACTGTTCAGTGAAAACACTGTCCAATTGAGAGCACTGCGAACATAAATAAAAATAGAACAAACCTTTCGAAAAGTGAAGGAAACCCGCCGGAAATTTCTTTTGATGACTTGATCGCCCACATCATCAATCTATGAGAAAAGGATCACATTGTAACTATTGTACTATGTTGCATTGTTTAATATTAAATAAAAGGAAAGAACTCTAAGAAAAGTATGTTTAAGAGTATTTGGTATTTTATCCAACATTTACACGGTTCTGCCGAACAAAAAAGAAATACTAGTTAATGTATTAACAGTTGAATTATTGTATGTGAAATGCTACGTTTAGAGTAGAAGCAAAATATGTTGACATAAACATCACATACTTTATGGTGTGGTATATAGTGATGCCAAGCATATCGGCCTTCTCCAGACATCAGTAACATTGACCGAGGAGGTAGGAAAATGGCTTTCCTTACACATTGTGGCTCTTGGGTGCCATCTTCATCAGTTCCATTGACCATACTTGGAGCATGCCAACTACCTTTAGGATATTTTCTGAACTCCATAATGCAAGGTCCAGCCAAAGAAAGGCTAAAAATCATTTCTTCAAATGCTGAGTGTGTGTCTATATGTGGAGACAAGCCTACACCACAAGGATATTCATTTACCTGCAAACATAAGCAGGTTAATTCTACCACTGGACTCCTAGAGCTAATGCTGTTATCAATAGACAGCCAAGAACACAAATTCGTAATTAGACCTTGGACCAAACTGAAAACTTAAGCAGTAGTTCCCACCTTCAATGGAAACCAAAACAGAAAATAGTATGTATGTAAAAACTTACTGTCAATTGATCGACCAGTTTGCTAGTACAATTCTTCACACCAGGGAATGTCACAATTTTATAGAGGATTTTTGAAACAAAAGAGGGCAATTCACCCAAGAACTGCTTCGAATCAACATTCCTGGTCTGTACAAGCCAACAAATCCTTGTTACAACGTAAAACTGACTCGCCTTCGGATCAAAATATGATGATTGAAGTTAAGGAGTGGTAAAAAGGTTATGAACTGCGAAAATTTGTTAATACTACTATAAGCCATGCTAATCTACAGAAGAAGTTAACCGCATTTTATTTCACGGTGAAACTTAAGAAAATAACCTTCTTTTGATCATTTTTAGTTTTGTACACTAGACTAGGTACAAGAGTCAGCGAAATGACATTGACAGTATGAAAGACCGTGCCAGGTGAGCATTGATGCTACACTGCGTAACAAATGCAGGCAAAATGCATTTCTCACTTTTGAGTAGACACCTTTTTTATTTCATGATGAAGAAAGAATCATGTCCTCTGGTTAGTACAGGACTACAGGCATTTATTTTACTAAAGAGGCCCAATTATCAGTGTAAAGACTATAAGATGACCAATCTGACTTAACTAATTTCGGAAGGTGGCTAACAGAGAGGAACAATCTGCATCCTCAGATTCTTACAAGATCAAACTTACTTCATACAGAAACTCATAACCATAATGCTGAACTCGTCTTTTCGCCAAACTTTTCCACGGCCTACTATCTACAGCGGCAAGAAGTTCCTGCAGAAGAAAAACATAGATACCACTCAATACAGACATAATCAAAGACAACCAACTGCGAGGACTCTCCAATTCAGTAACCTGTTCCTCAGCGGCAGTCACGAACTCCTCGGCCATGTAAATCCCCGGGATACCGAGCTCCAACGCCGATAGGGCCACCGGAAGCAAGCCGCCAACCCGAGCCTTCGGTTTGGTGGGCACCGAGTAGCGTATGTGCAGCACGCGCCCCGCGAGGCGGCCGCAGGGGCGCCCATGGAGCGCGGCCATTGCGGCCTCCGCGGCGGCGGGCTGGCGGAACTGGACGATGACACGGGCGCCGCTGTCGTCGGCGGTGTGGACCCCCTCGACCTCCCCGAAGGCGCCGAAGGCCGCGCGGACGTCGTCATCGGTCAGCCCCACCGCCGGCCCGCAGTTGGCCACGTACAGGACGGCGCTAGGGGCGGGAGCGGCGCCCTCGGCGAGCGGCGGCGGGCGCGTGTACCCAGACTTGGCCATCTGTGGAGTCGTGGAGGCCAGAGATCGAGTTAGAGAAGGATGGGGAGTGGAGCGGAAGCGCGCGTGGGAATCATGGGAGGAACGAGCGTACCATCAGATCCGAGGAAATCTCGGCGCGACCGTGCGAGACGAGCACGCGAGCAGCGGCGCGGCGGCCGCGAGGTCGAGGAGGTAGCCGGCGGCTTTGCCGTGAGAAACGGAAACGCGCCGGAGCCGCACGGAAAGCGGCCCACTACTCTTCGGTGGGGCCGTTGCACGAGTCCACCCGTTTCGCGGCTTTTCGCCCGCGCGGCCCAGTTTGTACCAACTCCAACGCCGATCATCCCTGGGTAATAATGCTGGGTTTTTGGACTAATAATAGCTGGGTTTTTTTTTGAGTCTCTAGTTGTGTCTTTTAGTTATACTATAGTAATTAGCTTTTAAATGGTTTTTTTAGACAGTGTCTATAAATTAATTGTAGTAGATACTACACCAACTTTAGTTATATCGGCCAAAATCGTATACGACTCTCTCTCTCTTCATATTCTCTCACGAACAATCAGAATTTAAAAGCTATAATCTAAAAAAAATTAGCCAAAGCTCAAAAGAACCTCTTCTCAACGCCTCCCAAGTCAAACAAGGCATCACAACCCATCACATGAATACGCGATACGGTAGCAAAATTGTGATGCATGTCATTTAGGCATGTAAGACCGGTATGGCAACAGAGGAGGGATAAATAACGCCTTCAAAATTTTCCCCAAGTAATCGACGATTCTTAGCTCCAATAGCTATGAGAAGCTATAAAAAAATCAAGAAGCTGAAAATCTAAAAAAAATTGTGCTACTACAGTGATTTCAAATCGGTGACAAGTAAAAAAAGCATTATTTCAAATCTAAAAATTCATGAAACTTTTGATCTGTAGATCCAAAAAATTTTAAAACTTGAATAAGGCTAGATCATGACCTTAATAACCTATTACAACCAAAAATCTTAAAAAAATTAAGAGAATTGTGACCTTTTGGTTCGTTAAATTCTGCTACATCAAAACCAGGTCCAACCTAAAATTAAGCTAACTCTCAAACTAAACCTCCAAATCACTTGCAATTTGGTATGCACATTTTCTAAGATGTTAGGAACTTATTTCAATCAATGATCAAGAAAATCGTTGTCAAAGTTATAACTTTTTCTGTTTGAAAGAAGATTGCACCAAAATCGGTCAAAAAACAAAAACGTTTAATATGACTTGATCGTGGGTAGATGATGGATAAGATAGCCCTAGACATGTTTTCATATATCACAGTAAGTAAGAACACCAAAGAAATCAAGGCAAAAATAACTGAATCAAGAAATTACTCGGAGATGCCAAAAAGAGCAAAAATAGAGTTTCTTCATGAACTTACTAACCAAGTGACTAAATGGATGAAAATTAATTTCCAGAGTTCATCTCCATCTGTTACACATCCTTAACACAGCAAAATCAAGAGAAGAGAGAATGGTAAAAACCAACTAAATCATGAGCAAATCAATCAATACAAGATGAATATATAGGAAATAAACGGAGATTGATGTGATAACACACTATAACACTCAACTTCTCTCAAACTCTAACCCTGAAACTCATGGATTTAACGATAGGATGGTTAGATGGTTAACTAGTAAATCACCATCCCCACCTGTTAAATAAATAGACTAGTCAGCCTCATCTAATACTTAGTCGATACTATCCACTTAGTATGTATGGAGGAAACCCAATAACCCTCACACATGGGTTTTAATTCAAACACTACACTTATAAACGTTTTTCAAAGCACATAAACTCGAATCCGCTAAATCCTTAGTCTTGATCTAATTTGATCTTGTCAGCTTCTCCTTGACCTAAACTGCTTTTCTAAGAGCCGCTCAAGCTTCGTGGTTTTGATCTAAGATTATTTTCGGTATTTTGGTCAACTTACCAAAATAGTCTTTTTTGACCTAATCTTCATCTTTCATTGCAAATAATTGTCATGCTTGACATGTGTAGGTGCACCATTGGCTTGTCACACATTAGCAAGTCTCTCTCGTTCTAGTTCCACCAAACCAAGAGTGGAATTAGGCCCATGGCAGGGTAGGCTTTAGCTCGGTGCATGAAAAATTCCTAGTGTATAAACCAGGTAATTTTAACCCATCCCAAGGTAGCAATCTACTGGTCTAGACTAGGTGATTTCAGTCCACTCCTCGTCGCTCGGCCCAATCGCCGCCTGCTAGCCCCGCTCACGCGACAAAGGCCACACCGCAGCCAGCCTACTGCGCACCTCGCCCTCGCGTCACTACCAAACCCTACCACCACTTTGCCTTCGAGTCGCGCAAAAGAAGCGCCGCGTCGCCCCCTCTTGCACGTTGTGCCACCCTGACTCTGCCCAGCTCTACCGCCTCATCGGCCCCTCCTAGCCACCTCCCACCGTGCATGCCCCTCCCAGCCCACTTCCTCTCTACGCCGGCCCCTTCCCGGCCTGCTCCCTCTCCATGTCGTTCCCTCCCACCCGGCTTCCTCCCTGCACCATCCCCCTCCTGGTCCGGCTTCCTCCCCACCCGACCCACCTCCTGGCCCGCTCCCTCCCCACGCCGCCCCTGTCCTGGCCTAGCTTCCTCCCCGCGTTGCCCTCCTCCTGCTCGAATTCCTCCCTGAGCCGCCCCCTCTCTACTTCTTGTCAGTTGTCACTGACTCACTGGTAAGCATAACTGTTGTTGGATAGTATAGATTTATCATTTACAGTGTTGAATTGACAAGAAATTCATGACTAGTAATATTTCAGATGATTTTTCCATGCATCCTTTTGTTTATATGAAGAATGAGCTTCAGACATTTGTTTCACAAGAAGCTTGTGTGATTTTTCATAGCTGCAACAGGCCTACAACGTTTATACGTTACCATGATGTACCATATTCTGGACATTTATTCGATCTGCACATATTGTGATGCTTTCTGGTAAACGTCCGTTGTTTCTTTCAGGTTACTGTTTGTGTTGATGGCTTAATGCCATAGATGTTGAGGAGTTTTCATAAATTTGTTCAAAGCCTCTTAGATGCTTGCCTTTTGATCCACCTGGTCAAATTTTGGTTGCTTTTGAAAGCTGAAAAGCAATTATGTGAAGCAATTTCTTATTGGATTTCCAGCTCAGTAGATAGCCAACATTGTCTTCTTAGCCAGGTACACCTCTCTGCAACACACACACACACACACACACACACACACTACTTGACTTGTAGCACCTGATTCCTGAAGGAACAGAGAAGCTGGGCTGAATTTAGAAACACCATCGTATGCACAATTCTTAATCTGCTCAAGGACAGTTTGTAAAATCTTCTGTATGCAATTGCTAATGACAACTTGGAGAGTTAACATATTCGAATAATAGAATATTCTAAGCTTTTCCTTTGAAGCTACTTCTGTTGTATTAATATTGCACACTGATACATTTGAATCATCTAGCATTCATGGTCTTTAGGGTTGGTTCTTTTGCTCTTGTTGCCTCACAAAATTGTACTACTTTTTTACATGAGCATGCCATTCACAAATTGCGCGGCAACCTCTTCATATATTTTCATATTTTGAACGACTGCCTTACTTTTTATATAATCAACTACTGGAAAAATAGGTAAATTATACGTTTTACTTTTGTATGTGTGTGTGTATGATCTATCTTATGAAAATAAAATGATGATGTTTTGTCATGAATGATTTTTGTGCTAGATGTTTGTATTGTCATATCTTAAATTATCTGTAGATGTTCATATTTTGTGAATTGGGATTCATGAACAATGCCAATTATGTAGTCCATAACTGAAAGTAGCGACTAAAGAGACAAGGAATAATGTAGCGAGTAAGGAGGCAAGGAATAATAGAATATATAGCATTCATCAAAGTAATTTCAACTTCTCGCTCTCTAGTAACATGTCTATATTTTTTTAAATTTTTAAATACATATATACTTGCCGTATCGCCGTATCCTTATTTTTGCAAAATATTGTATTGCGGTATCGCCTCGCAATATCCTTGTTTTTGACCATGTTTTTCTCATTATGTTGTATATTGAAGCATTGAGTTAAAGTTTCATGTTAATGATATATTTGCGACATACTTTTGTTACACCATTGTGTGGGTATAAATTGACGTTACCTTTAGACTGTTAGCCTTTTAGAGTTCAACCTAAGGCATAACGAAATCTTAGATCCGCCACTGCATCGGACCACATCTCACTTAAACCGATCAAGCCACATAGTGCAATCCATCACTTAAACTTCCCTTCAACATTTCCTTCCTTTCTAATACCATGCTTGGGCTCATCCATCTCACCCGACATTCTTGATCGTTCTAGATCTTAGCTCCTTTATGAACGTAGCCTTAATCCTCACGGTTGATTATGGTTGACTCTAAACGATCATACACATCTAAATACTAAGAAATCGTTTCTAGACACAAGTTCTTCATAAATTTACTCACGTTAGCTGTAGCATGCATCACGCAACACATATACATTGGACTAAGGTCAAACTAAATCATCCCATGACTCAAATTCCCTTAAACCACAATTCAACCAAAATGAAAATGCGACCACCAGGGCTATAGCAAAACTGAAAAATGATTTTTTTAAAAAAATCAAATCATAAAACCTCCAAACTGATAATGGTTCATCACCACATAAATTTGATCCTTCAAAGCAATACAATGCAGCACATTGAAATCTTCCTACCCACCCTACGGCATTACATCATGAAAGGAAAATTGGCAATCCAGTAATTAGAACAGATAAACAATGTATTCAGGACTCAGTGGTGATCATTTGGGCTTTTTTTGTGGCTTATGGCTGAAAAGCACTGTAGCTGGCTGAAAAAATATTATAGCTGACAGAGGCTTATTTAGCATAATTAAATTTAAAAAAATTAAAAATAAAAAAAATATGTTAGCTCATTACGTATAATACAAACAAATACGGGAAAAAAAGAACCGGCAAAAAAGCTTAACAAAAAGACAAAAGTTCAGAAAAAAAAACAAAATTTATTAATAGTGAAAAATAAGCTGAAAGCTAAAAGCTGAAGTCAAAATGATCATATAAAAAACTCATCATGTTGAGGAGCCGAGACTTCAAAATTTCAACTAAGCGAGCACAGAGGATGGTATAATGATGGATTATATTATGGCTAAATTCTTTTGGCCTTTCATGCTTATGGTTTTTTATTTCTACTACAATAATCAATTTTTAAACGGTGTGTTTTTTTCCAAACGAAATCTATAGATCGATTGCAGTAGACACTATACCGACTTTAGCTATACCGGCTAAAATCATATATGACTCTCTCTTCATACTCTCGCTCACAAACAGATAGAATTCAAAAGTTATAAGACACAGAACAAAATAACCAAAATAGGTAAATAACCGACCATATATATCATATAGTTGGAGTCTGTCATGGCAAGGGGGGAACCAATGGAGGAATGCAAGTGCAGAAGCATTGCCAAAAAAAAAAAAAACAGAAGCATCGCAAATTCGCAATTCCAAATTTGCCAGTACATATAATTTATGCCGGCAATGAATGGCATTCCTCCGGGTCCGCACTAAAATATGCTCCCATAATCCTTTCTTGGGAGAGATGGAGGTAGCCCGCTTGTCGAAAATGAATGCCCACCCGTTCCTCCTGCAGATTAGGGCGTCATGGTTAATATTCTCAGACAAAAATGCTTCTCTAATCCACCAAAAGAAAGAAACAATTAATTACCCCAAGGCATGCCATCACCCAGGCCATAACCAGGCCATGCAGACTGCCCACTGTGCTGACTCCCCATCGGCCGCATATGACTGGAAGCTGCCTGGTTGTACCGCTGCGGAAGAAATGGCTGTCCATGACGACTGTGGAGATTTTGCTGAGGATAATTTGGAGGGTTGTAACCACCATAGTTGATCGGAACAATAGAATGAGTGCTCCCTCCAAGAGATGACGCATGAAATTGTTGATCTGCTCTGTAACCAAAAAAAGAACAGAAGTTATTCGTAATTGACATAACTTTAGAAAGAAAAAGAAGTTGGAGGGTGTCTCATTGTATCTTAGTTACAATTGAAAGACGGAGCAGCTCAAAAAATTATGTCAGATGAGTAAAACAAGGAGTAAAATCACATTTACGATGTTTACTACAAAGTATAAACTGGTTAGGTCTTTGTTTTTGTGGAATAATCACGTCACAACAGATATAGAACACAATACCTTTGGTTTGTTGGTACAGGGTTGGAGCTTGCAAAGATGTGGCTTTGGACTTGGGCTGATCTGATAGATCCACTTGTTTGACCAGTTGCATCTCTAAGGTGAAGACTGCTGCTTAAATCAGCTGACAATGAATTGTCTTCTTGCAATAGTGACTCATCACTGCAACATAGAACACTGTAAATATTAATCTTCAGACAGCCTTTTACAAGAAGCAACTTGAGTATGCATTTCCTTACCTATAATTAGGGTCCCAATCAGTAGGGTTCCACTCAGCAGGATCAAGTGTTGATGGAGCTGATGTATCTGGTGGAAGGTCAGACGGGTGCAAATGAGGAGCAACATGTGAACGGAATGCTTGGGAAGGTCCATGACTAGTTGTGGCCTCCAAGGAAAACCCACTCCCGGAACCAATTTGCGGTCTCCAACTAGAATGACCAGAACTAGGTAATGCATTATGAGAGTAGCTGGTATGTCCTCGAACATAGGCATCAGAATGACTAAAACTAACACCATCTCCATGACGTCCTTGTCCATGTTGAGGTGTGTATTCATGCGTTGGCATTGGCAAGCTCCTCCTCTTGCTGTATTGGCCTACCGATGAAACTTTTCCCAATGGGGATCCATGAATGCCACCACTTGCAGGAGAACCGGAACCGTGCTTCCCAGTAGAATTAGCTGGGATTTGCATCTGGTAGTTTGGTGGGGTAAATTGTGATGGACTGGCACCAACAGACATAGGCCCCATACTTCCAGGGCTTAATCGGATGCCTCTATCATGTGAGAGACGAGGTCTCAGTCTAATATCTGGACTAGAGCCAACTTGTGTAAATCCAGAATGACCTAATGGTGAGTAATACATATTGACAGTATTAACATCACCAAAGCTTCCGTAGCTGCTAGCAAGGCCTGCATTACCAGCATAGCTACCATGGCTACCAAAGCTTCCATAACTGCTGCCATAAGAAAAAGGCATTTTTGGAGGATAGGGGTTATTAAGTGGTAGACATCTGTTCGCACTTCCAACCTAGAAAAAAAAAATAGGACATTTCTGTTAGGAATGGATATGAAAGATGCTATATGATTATTATTTCTACAACTCAACTCAGAAAGTAGCATGCAAACAGCATAAGAGAGTAGTTATCACCTGAGGGGAAAGACCTGCAACTAGCCAGTGGCCTCCTCCAGGATTGTGATCAACTGCTGCAGCACGAGCAACAGGCTACAACACAAATTGAACACCGATTTGTTTTCAGGTTTGAGTAAGAAACAAGAGCTGAATGAACATGCATTTAAAGCTCCAATAAAATCATACGGAATTTTTTTAAAAAAAAAAAGCTAGAAAGCATGGGGAAAATGGAAGTTTTTTTTCCTACAAAAATTATTGAGAAGGTGCGTCAGAGAGTGTGAGTATGCTCATGCTTCAGACACTCCCCTGTATATAGACAGCATTCTATCAATTGGATAGGTTTGTCGATTAGTGTATAAGAGTGATATAGGAATTAGGAACTTGTGGTCATTATCTGTGGTTCATTGTACTCAATTAGGGAATACACCACATAAATTACTAAATAGTAATAAATTTCTTTATCACTAACTAATTTTATTTTTAGGCAACAAATGTGTCTATATTTGCTATAATTCCCAAGTTAGATACACTTTAACTCCCAAATGGAAGCATATCATCTAGAGTAATTTCAATTTCTTTTAATAAACATGAAGCTACACACTTGAAATAAGACCATACTCACAATTCTTGGAGTCTCAGGGACAGGCTCATACGGACCAGTGAAAGGTTCGCCTTTTATGAATGGATGACATGAAGCCTGAAATAGGTTTTAGTAACAATCAAGCCCTTCCACATGGATATGAATTCATTGCGATGAACAATTTGCGCGTAAGCAGAATAATTGTCGGTTCATGAGTGAAAAACTATCCGAGTTTATTATACTGTTAGATAAAAACAACAATTCATCAGCTTAACCATAACATCGAAAGACTCAAATATGAGAATGAATACATGTATCTTAAACTTTACAATAATGAGAAGGCAATATAACTGTAGTACTGTACCACTAGCATTAACACATACCTGCAATGGTGACCATCGCTTATTTGGATCAAACTCAAGAATCCCCCTCAAGAAATCAACTAATACCACGCGATCTGCCTTTTCTGTCTCTGAATCAAAATGCAAGACCTGAGAACATAATATCAAACTTGCAAGCTTTATTCTAAGAGCTCTATTTTGCAGATTCAAAAGAGCCTCTCTATAATAACTAATAAGTACGCTTTGTTCACAAATTCAAGCAAATACTTCTATAATAGTCTATACTCTATCAATAATCATTAACCCTTTGCCAAGTGACATCTGATTTATCCTTCATTTTTTTTAGAGAGAACAGTAGAAGGCCATACTATAACAGGTTGTCCTTCGTGACATAAGGGCAACAGATAATGCCTTCAAAACAAAATGCGAAATTACACAAGTCAAGGTGGCACCCACATCATGTTCACAAAAAAAAAAACATAAATATGGTAAACTTGGAACACTATAATTACAGTGGCCACATGGAAAGTAACAAAGAGCGCAAATAAATACATAATAGTGATCTAAGCCTATTCCAAAACAGGGGCTAAGGAGCCAATATCTTATTCACAAAACTAAAGAGAAATATCAAAAAACAAACCTGTCAATTCTGAATTGGTCCACGGATAAGTATATATGAGTTGGTCAATCCTTAGTTGTGGGAAGTACCATTTCCCTATCTTTGGCTTTTTGGACTCCCTCTGTATTTTGTATAGATAGTAAGGTAATGCATTATGATGGGATATAATAAAAAAAAGAATCAGGATTCTTTTAGTGAAATCACAAGAAAACTTACGTCTTCAACCTCTTCTTCACTTAACAATTTGTATGCACTGCCAAGACCATCATGTGCCTCGCTACCAGGATAAATACTTCCAACATGTTTAAAAAATCTTCCAGAGTTTTTAGCTTCCCTTAGCAGGTCATCTGGTGGCTGCCCCCTATAAATGTTGAATTCAAAGATAAAGGAAAAAGAAAAGACTACAAGCATTTTAATATGGTGAAGTCCAGGTGTGTCAAATTCTTAGCTGAACAAAAGAGCTAAAATTGTAAGATTTACTACATTAAACTCAATAAAGACATTTGCCTTAGCACGCAGCCATGTACATGATTGCATGCAAAATGCAGAGCTAGGAGAGAGCATTATAGGTAAACGGACTTACCCGAGAATCTTTATCATACGCTGAAGCACATCATATTCTGATGCTCCAAGAAACAAGGGCAATCCTAAAAATAGTTCAGCAACTATGCACCCAAATGACCACATATCAATCGCAGTAGTATATCTGTTGACTGTTAAGGTTCAAGCAAGTCACTTGAAAAGGCAGAACAATAACACTTCATTGAAAAAAAAAGTCTGTTCGATAAATATAACAGAACATTCAGAAAATACTGAGCAAGATGCTTATGGTAAATGAAATGAAACAACTGCCCTTAGATATATAGGATACGGATAGCCAAGGAGAACCTCTGGAGACCTGTAATAGCGGCTCTAGCAACATGGAAGGAAAGAATCGAAGTCTTACTTTCAACTAACCGAAATTACTTAAATAACAATCTTAGAAAAAATGTCTGAGAATTTCCAAAACAAAAACCTGAATGTATGAGTATACTGTTTTACCCTCCATGCATGCTGATCCAAAATCAATTACTTTCACTGCTGCAGCTGTTGTGACACTGTAAAATTCATCGTACAGCCATCAAACTACAGCTTGCTTGAAAAATAGTGTCCAAAACCTAACAATGCAAAATCCAATATTCAAAGGGGCAACTCACCTAGGAGCTAAGAGGATATTTTCGGGCTTTAAATCACAATGAATGATGCCAGCATCTCTCATCACAATCATGGCATCCAATATCTGAAAACATAAAACAACAAGATCAGTTAACAAGTATTACATTGACATTTAATGGTAAATACAGATAGACACCTCACCTGTTTTGAGAAGGCCCGTACATATTTCACTTTCAGACCTCTTAAATGGTTCCTTTTTAATAGCTCATACCTAAAATGTCAAGAGTTAATAGTGCAGTGTGAACAATAACTAATAAAGGGACGAACCTATTAGCAGAAAGTTCTAAAGAAGTTCGCTTACAGGTTTTGACCAAGCATTTCAAAGGCTATACACAGGTGATTTTGGAATAAGAGATAATCAAGCATACGGACAATGTTATGCTGATCATCAGGATCAAATTTCTGATTTAGCTGCAAGCACACCCACAATTGTAATGGTGAGTTGTTGCATATATCGAGCAAAATGAAGTAAGTTCCTAATGGACTATCATACCGATCTCAACAGTGAAACCTCCATGATCGCCTGATGGTAAAAGGCAGGCTGATTTTTTATAACCTTCACAGCAACATAGTCGTTGGTTTCTGTGTCCCAGCATTTGACAACTTGACCAAACGTGCCTTGGCCAAGCATTTCCTTGACAATGAACCTGGGTACCAAAATAAGAAAGAAGGTACAGTTCAACGATATGCTACCAATTGTTCAACATTCCTGAAACTAAGAACAGGGGATGCTGGATGAAAGACAAACAGATCAGATTTATCAACAAAACTTGAACAACTAACAACAAACTTGGACATGATGTCAGTTCATCTAACTTACACATCTACAACCTTCAATTACTTCTCAACAAGCATGCCCTAAGGAATGCCAAGACATTTGTTTATGTGATCACCAATCATCATGCATAATGTCGGTTGCATATAATTGATTCTTGAAGAATAATTCAGTCCAACTAATCTAAGCAATAACAATGCACCAAAAACTGAACAAAAGATGAAACAAAGAAAATGTGCCATATAGAACACCAATTCTGAGAAAAATCAAACCTCCGATTTGATGCCTTGTTGACCAATTCCAAGTTGACATACAATATGAGGTCCGAATTTGCATTATCAAGCCCATCATTGTGAGCTGGAGTTGAAGGATTGGTGAGAAAGCGCTTTAGGTTTAGCGCCTCTGAGTACTTAAACTCAGGGTTGCATCGTTCAAATGTTTGAATGATGTCTGTCGTTAATCTTGCGACAAACTACACAGTAAATAGTGTCAATTGGTAGCAGAACAACAAAAGTACATTGGCTTGAGGTGCATATCGTAGTATATATAATACAAAAGAACAGTTGTAACAAATGAATGATAGGACATTCCCGTGTCTTAATGTGGTATACCAAATCATTAATAGAGCACATTAAACAAACTCATATAATACAAAAGAACAGTTGTGACAAATGAATGATAGGATGTTCCTGTGTCTTAATATGGTATACCAAATCATTAATAGAGCACATTAAACAAACTCATAAGAATGTTCACATAAGTGTTGTGTAATGCTGGAATAGTGTCTTGTTCAAATACTCGTCAAATTTCCCAAAAAAAAAAGAATTACCCAAAACATTGCTTAGCTAAACACTAGTTAGGTAAAATGCTAAAGCAACTAGAGGTGAATACTGTCTCACAGAACATTTTTGGTAGATGCGACCAGCTAAAACTGTTCAGCTATGACATTCTTTCTCCCCCATTTGTGGCCTTTCTGCAATTGTACTCATGGCAAAACAATACACGAGCCTACGGAGTAAGCAGGCAAACAACACTACAGTCTTTTATCAAACTCCATCAGCCTAAACCTGTGAGTTCATATAGGCCAGCCTAATGGTGCATGAACAAAGGCCCAAGCAAGGAGCAACAGTTGTGATGGATTGGCTGTCTAACGATCCAAGTCCAAAGCTTTCAGTTGTCCAACAGCACAGCAAGCCGAATTCAGCTACATCAGCTTGCTAATTCCTTGCAATTGTCAGCAATTTCATGATCCACAAGGATCAGAGCAAGGAGGAGGACGAGGTGTACCGGCTTTCTCTTGACCCCGTGAAGGTTGCTTATGCGGGCGGCGACCCCATTGCCCGAGGCCAACGGGGACGGGAACGCCTCCGATGACCGCCCCGAAGCAGCGGCACCCGCGAAACGGCGGAACGCCGTGGCCTCGCCGGGCATCCACGGCGGCGCAGCGTCCTCCTGCCTACCGCTCTCCTCCATACGCGCCAGCTATTCCGCAGCTCTTATTGTTGCTCGGGGAGATCTCCTACCCGCCGCCCACCACCAGCCACCAGCCACCTCCGACTTCAAACCCAGCCTCCCCAATCGCGACGATCACAGCATCCGCAGGAGCAGCCGAGCAGCCGCCGGAGGAATCCAGCTCCATCCTAGGAGGAGGAGGCGGCGGCGGCCATCCCAACGCTCGAATCTCCCCTCCTCCGGCGTGATGTGATGGGCTAATCCTGGACTCTGGAGAGGCGGCAGCAGAACTGGGATTTGGAGCTTGAGATTCCAAGGCGATGGAGGATGGCTAAGACGGTAGGGTCTTATTACAACGCGAATGGAATAGAATTTGCGGGCAAAGACTACAGGGTGGACTCCGGATTTGGATTTAGGCTTCGGATTCGGCGCGGCGCGTCTAGAATTAGGGATTTGGGATGGGATTTGGGGAAGAGGGGTTCGATGCGAGGCGAATCAGTCTCAATCCAATCCAATCCCCTTCTCAAACCTCAATCTTTTCCATTTCTTTCCCTCGTTTCTTCCCTCGTTCTCGTCTTTCTCCGCCTATAATTATATCCTTTTTCTCCCTCTTCCCGGGTAGAAAAAAGATATACTTCCAGAATTAATTAGTTGCTAATCGAGTAATTAATGGAAAAGCAGGTTTCAATGTTTTCTCTCTAATAAAAATAGAACTAATTTCAAAATAAAAAATAAATAACATATATTCATTATTTATTATACTTTAAAAATTATGTAAATCACTGTTGATAATAATATTTGTCAGGTTCTTTTGAACTTAGATTTGACTTATACTTATACTATTTACAGTAACTAGTTTTTAAACGGTATATTTTTCTAAGCAAGTCAATAGAAAGATTGTAGTAAAAAAAATATATTAAGTTCAGTTGTACCAGTTAAAATCATATGTAACTATTTTTCTCTATATACTGTCTCTTATAAATAGACAAAATTTAAATATTTAAATCATAAACTATAACTCATCGGTGAAAAAGAATCCATCCATAGCCCGTGCCCTCCTGTTACCCTGTTTGTTATCTCCTAAGCAGGGAAATTTTACTATTTGCCACTCTTAAGAATGCCACATATTCAAATGACATCTTCTTCGTTGCAATTAACAATTTGTCACTCTTAAGATGTGGTTGACTAATTTTTTGCCACTTTCGAGCCCACGAGGCGCCAAATCATGCCATGTCAGCGCCTCCTCGCCCGCCCACGCCCACGCCCGCGCCTCGTCCCCGCGCGCCGCGCCTCCACTGCGCCCATCCTCGCGCGCTCCCCACTCGCCGTGCTGTGCCTCGCCTCCGTCACTGTCGCGCGCGCGCCTCCTTGCTCGCAGGAGGCGCGGGCGGCATGGCGGCGGCGCGAGAGGCGCTGACATGGCATGATGTGGCGCCTCGTGGGCTCGAAAGTGACAAAAAATTAGTCAACCACATCTTAAGAGTGGCAAATTGTTAATTGCAATGAAGAAGATGATATTTGAATAGATGGTATTCTTAAGGGTGGTAAATAGTTAAATTTCCCTCCTAAGCATGGCGGGTTATTTTGGGCCTGTTTGGGACTGCTCTGCTCCAGGTTTTTCAGCTCTGCCCCCAGTTTGTCTAGCCAAACAGATCCAGCTCTAAGAACTCTGCTCCAAGAAAAAGGTGGAGTTGAGGGCCAACTCCACGTTTTTTGTGGAGCTCCTCAAGAGGTACTCCAAAAACTAGAGATTCATACCTTCTCATGGAGTTGAGGGAAAATTACCCACCTATGCCATTGATTACACAAACATACCCCTTGGTTCTTTTTTCTTTCTTTCTTCCGCACGGCGCGTCTTCCTCGTCTGCCTTCCATGTAGTCGTTGCACTCGCACTACGCTAGGGAAGAAAGCCAGAAACTAACACACTCACGCACCGTAGAGATGTCCATCGAGGTCGTCAGCTCAGAGCTGGTCGCGCCGAGCGAGTCCACGCCGCAGCGCCCGCTCTGGCTGTCCAACCTCGACCTCGGCGCGAGGAACGGCTACACCCTGACGGTCTACTTGTTCGCGCCCGGCGGCGAGTGCCGTGCGATTTCTTCTCGGCCGACGTCCTACGTGCGGCGGCGGTGTGTGTTGGTCCCGTTCCACCCTTAGCCACCGCCTCGCGCGGCGCGACGCGAGCGGCGGAGATAGACTATAACGTCGAGGGCGTCCTCTTCATCGTCGCGCGGCGAGGCGCGCCGACGAGTTCGAGGGCTTCGCGCCGCCCACACCGATCGCTACATGTTCGTGCGCAGACGAGGAGGAAGTTGGAAACCCTCAAAACTTTGATATTCAACAAATTATTTTACTGGTATGAAGGCATTTAACTGGCTATGTATTTACAGTGCAGAGTACAATCCAGATCACTATTTATGGGAGCCAGAGAAAACCGATTCAGCTATGTATTTACGTTGCAATTTATGGGACAAAAGGATGGAATTATTTGACCAAAATATTTGTTTTTTGGTTTTCTCGAATAAATTAATTGCGATTATAATATTTTACGTCATATTTCAATTGGCAACAAAAAATATTCAGTTACATATGCTCCGTAAACATCAAAACATACACCAAACATCATTCATGGGCACATTGGACCTTTCCCAGGGAAACCTCACATTCTTGGAGCTGGAGCTAGGCTACGTGCCAAACAGAACCACCTGCTCTAGGAACTCCACAGTGGAGCTGCTCTATGGTGGAGTTGGTGGAGCAGGGTTAGAAAAACTGGAGCAGAGTAGTCCCAAACAGGCCCTTTATTCCGGCCGACTGCGCTGCTCTTTTACCTGTACCCGTGCGGCTCTCTCTGCGTGTGGGGCCCAGCAGAATGTGTGATCAGAGGGGAGAGATCTCAGGGAGGGATGGCAATTCTCTGGGACGACTTCCTAGCTGCTGAGGGCGGAGGATAAACTCTTTCAAAGGTTCTGTAGGAACCGGAAGATACTAAAATATATTATTTTTATTTTTATATATTATAGTTTTGAAGATGAAATGTGCATTTTTTTTATATTTAGACTAAATGTGTACCTACATATATTATAAATTATGTTTTAAAGCTATATTTTAAGAAAAATATATATCTAAACACTTATAAAAATAATAAAGTTAGTCGTATAATATTTTAAAATATACATATAAACTATTTTATAACTTGTATGGGATTCTCGAAGAGACCAGATCTCCATGTGGGATGGAGACAGGGTGTATTCTCTTCTGTTAGCCTTCGTAGGGTAGTATAGAGAGAAGATTGACAAAAGTCACGGCATAGGATTACCCTACGTGAAAGGCTATTTTATGAAGGGTCTCATCTGAGACCCTCATCCAAAGGGTCATATAAAGCCTTGTAATACGTAATCTTTTTGGATGAGACACGTTATTCATATTAAAGTTTTTGCTCTTGATTCTATTACTTGTGCTACAACGCCTCCAGCAGAATAGGGAGTTTCAATCTGGATATTACCACCGTTCTTCTTGTGATTTCCTCGTGTTTTTGCAGGAAGAACACGTCTGCTTTTGTATGGCCGAGTAGATGAGAATCGAAGTGTGTGGTTGAGGAATTCTTTTGTTGCATGTTGCTATATTGAAATAGAGGTTGGCACCATTGATTCGTCTGGTTACACGGATCCAAATTATTCTTGATCCTACATCATGAAAATCGGACATCTCATATTAACGCAAACACAGGTGTGGCAGTCGCAGCCTCTCTAGCCTTCTTCTACGGCTCTGAGTACGTCCTCGCTGCCGTCTTCCGCGGCCGCCACCACAACGTCACCTCCTCCTGTGAGTGAGCCGTCCACTCTGCCTCTCCGTTCCTCATTTGCCATTTAAGATGGTGCTTGTGAAATTGTCTAGATACAAAAGCGTAAATGTCCCATTGGTCTTAGAAGGACAATAAGTGACCTAACTTGAAAGTGAAATAGTGAGGGACTCACAAGCTAGCTAAAATCAGATAGTACTATCTGAGTGCATCAATGGAGTAGTTTTTGACAAATGAAACTTTAAGTTAAATACCTAATTACTTCATACGTCACTATAAATTTCACTAGTTGTATAGAGTTTAAATTAGGGCCAAAATAGTTATGTCAACTTGGCTTGCACAACTTGCATTTTGTTAGCTCAAGTAGCCTGGAGTAATAAAACGAGTTATCCATCAGCTCATCATTCTGGTGCAAACGCAAAAACTGTTGTGCTGATGATTTGATGTAAAGTTCAAGCTCCCCCCCCCCCCCCCCACCCTCTCAGAGTGATGTCCACCTACAGCTAAATTCGTTAGATTTGAACTGAGATGTTTACTTCTGGACAAGTAGAAGAAACTCCTTATTTTGTTCAATGAAATCTGAACAGCATTTACTACATTCTGCAGTGTTCACATGTGGTGCGCATATAAGTTTTTTTTTGTGGCTTATAATTTATTTTGTATTATAGTTGACTTATTTTACACTATAGTTAATGGTGGTTTTGTAGTGTAATTAATTTTTTTAAAAAAATAAAAATAGAAAAAAACACATGTTAGCCATTTCGAACAAGGCAAAACAATATGGGAAAAATAGTAAAAAAAAGCCTAAAATATAAAAAAAACCAAAAAAATGAAAACAAGAAATTAGAAGTCAAGCTGAAACCAAAACTAGTGGGAAAGCCTAGGTATGATGCTCTTCTCGGTCCAAATCAAACTGTGAAATCAGTCATTTGCACAGCTTTGGAATATATGTAAACGATTCGGAAGGATGCCATGTTTCTCAGTTATTCGGGCAATAGGAACTCCCCGAAGTTACCTGACAGACGGACGAATCGTATTCTTAGAAGGGATAACGATCAGATTTGTTGATTTCAGAAACTCATCAGTCTCGGCAAGTCAATAGCAGGTGCCTGGCTAGGGTTGTAGGCCTGGTCCGGTCCAGAAGCCCCAGTGGATGGTCAGGTCTACTCTCCCGTTTCAACCACGCCTTCCATTTCGCACCTCTCGGTTGGACTAAGGCTCTTTTCTTTTTACCTTCGCAATATCTCTTGACTTGTCTTAATAATAATTATTTATTAAATTAATAAATCATAACTAAAAATTATAAACCATAACTTAAAAACAGACCATAATCCGAGTTTGCTCAGGTCTTCATGCGTCACCAGATTGTGTGATCTCAGGGGACGAGATCTCAGGATTTGGTGCTCGATCCAACGGTGGACAGTGCACAAGCTTGGGAGCGAAGGGCTGGATGCGTGGCCTGCTGGCCCCGCGCGTCAGGCACGTGGAGCTCACGTGACGGTATGGCTTGCGTATAAGGCCCATTGCAGCGTTCCGCGGCGCCCACGTGTCAATGACGTGCGCGGTCGGGGATGCCACGTCCTTGCCTGCTATCCCACTGTGCATCCTTTCAGGGAACTGTCCAGGTGAGATGAATAGGAAAAGATGTCCAGGAGAAGTTCTTTATTCACGGAGATTTCCACTCCCATGAATCTATCGAATCGATGTCACTACACATATTTCTCCAACTCATTATCGTATCGATTGCTCGAGTATGCAATGAAGCAAATCCATGTCGCACATGTTTCCTGAGTTTACCAACTTAGGAACTTTACAGAAATTTTGCAGAAAGCAATATAATTCTTACACAAATTCTACGGAAGTTTCGTATTTCAAATTAGGCATTAGCTTTGTGTGGCCATATGATGTAGACTAATTAATCAGCAGGCCATATGATGTGGTATCTGTAATTATACAGGGTCTGTTCTTTTCAGCTGCAGTTTTTGATTGAAATTTTTGAATTTTGGCTGTTTACGGTACATATTACGGAGAGACAGATACTCACTTGCGATTTTGGCTTGTACAGATATTGGACTTTTAACGTGTAAATCGTTTAATTTGTAGACCCCGTCTTGAGAAAATACTCTGTTTGAAAGTTAGATACTGTAATAGAAGCCAAAAACCGATTTCAAAAGTCTAAAAGAATAGATGTATAATCAACCATGTAGGCAATCCTAGAATCCATCTCTCTTTGGAGCTCTCAAATCTTACTACTTGTGAGGAAAGAGGAGGTAAAAGTCAAAGCAAGAGATCACGACGATTACACAGTATCACTACAAGTCTACAAACCTCGTACTAACCCGTCCGTATTAGCTTGCTTCACCATTACTACTATTATTTTCAAATTGGTACCCACGGACGCATGTTTGTGAAGTAATTCGAGTTCTAGACAAAACGATAGCTACATGGGTAGGGGTGGACATATGGCTCGAGGCTCGCGGCGCGGCTTGGCTCGATACAAGCTCGGCTCGTGGCATTTACGAGCTGAGCCGAGCTGAGCCAGAGATTGAGCTCGGCTTCTTAACGAGCCGAGCCTGAGCTGGCTCACGAGCCGCTCGGTTGGGAGGGTGGCTTTGGCTCGGGGCCAACCCATCTGTGCATGCGAGAGCGACTACCTTCGGCTCAGTGGCCCATCACCTGGCGCCTCGGTCTCATCCATTCCCAACGCACCAACATAGATCCGATATCATCTATTCCCGATCCCCTTCGGCCCTTCCGATCAGGCGACGCCGACGCTACGACTCACTCCCGATCCGCTCCCTCTCAACCCTAGATCCGGCGTTGCCGTGGCACTGCACCCTCGTCGTCCACCGGTGTTGACCCCTCCCCTCCTCCTCGCCCCAGCCTCCGGCGCCCTCCCGATCCCCTCCCTCTCAACCCTAGATCCAGCGTCGCCGCGGCACCGCACCCTCGCCGTCCGCCGGCGCCGGCCCCTCTCCTCCTCCTCGCCTTAGCCTCCACCGCCCTAGATCCGGCGCCCTCCCGATCCCCTCTCAACCCTAGATCCACCGCCACGGTGCCGCACCTCCCCTCGCCGTGGGCCTCTTGTCGGCGTCTGGCGCATGGAGCGGCACGCGCAGGCCAGCATGGAGTCAAAGAACTGCGGGCGCGGAGAGAGGAGGTCCTCCGGGTCCAGCTCCGCCTCAACATCGACCCCTGTGGTGAACCGCGTCCCCAACCCCTGTCCACGGCCACCTTGCAGTGGCAAAGCAGCTTCGACCCTGGCATCGACAGCCTCGGTAAAGTAGCTGTAATTTTGCTGTCTGTCTGCTGTTGTAAATATTTCGCTGCTATACTGTATTGCTGCTGTAATTTGGACTAACGAGCCGAGCTCGAGCTTTTTAACGAGCCGAGCCGAGCCGAGCCGAGCATGTTTTTTAGCTCGTTAGTCTAACGAGTCGAGCCGAGCTAGCTTAATATCCACCCCTATACATGGTTTAGTAATTGAGAAATCGAACAAAGATGGCAAAGCTATACATCATACCATATTACAATAGTCGCCTAGTCCAACTGATGTGTTATCTACTGCATCTTAGGGGAAAAACTGTACTGATTTTTTTTGTAAGGAAAAACCTATGGCTTGTTTTTTGAGCTACGGCCGATAGCTTTTAGCTACACTTTTTGAGAAGACAGAGACGTTGATATAGATGACACATGATTTTAAGCTCAGAAAGTTATTCACTTTAAAAAATTATTCTATTTATTTTAACTTTCAAAAAAGCCAAAAACTCAAAAAAAATCCTAAACTGACCATGCCTGTGAACTAGAACTAGGCAGCACACTTTGGGTTGGGCTGAAAAGATCCGGCCCTGTCCATTTCGCACCACAGAAGCCGATCATCTTCGTGGGCCTAGTCTGCTCATGTTTTCCATGGTCCTATGGCCCAAATATTTTTTGTTTTCAGGACAACTCGCCGTACTATCTGTCATTCCTCCTGTCTTCTTTCCCAAGGCGGCCCGACAGCATCTCCTCGCCATGGCCGCTTCGACGCAGCTTTCTCCGTACCGTGCAGGTCCCTAGCAAAAGCTTCAGCATGCGGCATCTTCTCCTCCCAGCACCTCGCGGGGGAATGAGATCCTCTGACTTTCTCCTCCCACTGCGCAAGCCCTGATCCCCTCTCTGCCCATGGCGGCGCGGACACAGGCGTGGCGGTTCGCGGCCGCTCTGGTCTTCTTCCACGGCTCCGAGTACGTCCTCGCCGCCGCCTTCCACGGCCGCCGCAACGTCACCGCCACTTGTGAGTGAACCGTCGCTCTGCCTTGTCCGTTTCTCTCGTGTCATTTGAGATTGAATTGGACGGTGCAGGTGAGATTGTCTAGATACGAATGTGTTTGTGAAGGATATGTCTCTGTCGATGTAGATTCCAGCGAGTGTAGTTTGGTAGTTGAAGCAAATATATGTGTTCATAACGATGCGGAACTGCGTCATTAAAACTGATCCGATAAGATTGTTTTTTTGGTTTGTTTTGGATAGTTGCGAGGGGTCGCTTAAGAGGAATTGTCAGTCTGCTTATTTTGACTTGCATATTTGCATTCCTCACTTGTAATACAAGGTCTTGGCAATTTTTTACTTGGCTTTGAACTGACAATTAGCCAGAGTATAGTACACGTTTTGGTCTGTGAAACTGCTTGTGCTGTCCGATCTATTACAATTATGGGAATTCTCTGTTTATTTTACCAGAAACAAGCTACCCAGTGATATACTGAATTTAGAGAAGAGAGAACAGGCGGCAATGGGCAGACATTAGGTCAAGCGCCAAAATCAGAAAAAGTACTACTTGAGTGCATCAATGGAGTAGCATTTGACAAACGAAAAATTTAAGTTAAATAACTAATTAATTACTTCGGAAGTCGAGAAAATTGATCATTTGCCACTTTGAAGAGTGGGATTCGCAAAATTACCACTTTCAAAATTGACTTCGCAAAAATGCCATACAGTACATTTACCTCTTGATTACCATGCCATTTGAGTCATTTAACTCATTTAATTTTTTTTTCTAATTTCAGAGTCTGGAAAAGACTTTTCTACCCTTCCTCCCCACGCCGCCGCTGCACCTCCACCCGCGCCGCGCCAGAGACCCTGCCGCTGGAGCTGCCGGCGCGCCCTACAGGGGTACCTCCCGCACACCGTCTCGTCCCCGCGCGCCGCGGCCTCCGCGAGGCGCAGGCTGCCCATCATCGTGCAGTTCCACGGCGGCGGGTTCGTGCCCGGGATACCTGCAATAAACCGGGTTCCTTGTTCCTGGTTCTGCTCTGAATAAAAGGCTGCAGTGATGGTTCTCTTCCTAGGTAGTCAGTTATGATCTCAAGAGGATCTTTTGAGCCTCCTGGAGCCAATACCTGCAATGATGCAAGCATTTTTGAACAATTGCCATGAATATGCGATCAAATAAGTATAGCACGCCTAGAAGGCCATTAGTCACTACCTTATTTCTAAACCGCAATCCTGCGTGCTGATTTAGCAAGTCGTCTTTAAATTTTGCGGTAAACAGATCAGCAGCGAACACCTGCATTGTACAAATAAAATTCCTTTTCTATGATTTCAGAATATATGATGGAAGTAATATGCCTTTGGGGTAGTGTTCGCTCAGACCTCGCTCCATATGTAACTGTAGCACACAGCATCATAGCCAACAGCGATACGTGGAAAGCATGAAGCTGGGCTGGGCGGCGCGGGGAGGCCGGCCGGCGGGGAGGGAGGCGCGGGGAGGCCGCCGTGCGCGGAGGGCGGCACCGGGAGGCCGGCCAGCGATGGGGAGACTGGCCAGGATGCAGATCGTTGCTTCGGTGGCAGTGCAGATCGTTGCTTCGGCGGGTGACGTTTCACCTTCCAATCCAAAGTCCATGCCTTGCAAAACTTAGCAAGGGTAGAAAGGTCTTTTTCAACTTCTGAAATTAGAAAAAAAATATTAAATAAGTTAAATAGCTCAAATGTCATGGTAATCAAGAGGTAAATGTACTGTATAGCATTTTTGCGAAGCCAATTTTGCGAAGCCCACTTTTCAAAGTGGCAAATGATCAATTTTCTCTTCGGAAGTCATTATAAATGTCTCTAACTGCATAGAGTTTGAATTAGGGCCAAAATAGTTATTTTAAGTTGGCTTTCCCAACTTGCATTTTGTTAGCTCACCTTACCTGGGATCGCTTCGTAGTTTCCCGACAAAACAGAGACTAGATTTCTCATTGTGAAGCACTCTGTAACTCCAGAAGTAATTCCTGAAAACTTAACTTTGCCCTATTGTTGGTTTTGTTGTAAACCTTTAATTGTTTAAATTCTAATTAGGAGGACAGTTCAGTATTTGAAGGGTGTTCAAAGTTAACTGGTTTTTTTTTCCGAAACAAAATGTGTAATGCACCAAAACCATGAAGTGAAAGGAGATGTTGATTGGATAACACAACCAGAACCACCATTTAACACCAGGACACATAAGTTTATCAAACTGTATATGAAAGAGCACAAGGCATGCCTGTATTGGTTATTACTGTTTTTTTCTTGTCTTTTTTCTTGGCTTATATATCGGAATAGCAGTATCCTAACTTTACTGGGTTGCCGTTTTGTGAGTTAATAAAGGTCCTTCTCATGCAGCACTTCTTATCAGCAAGCAGTATGTTTTGGCAATGATTTTTTCAATGCTGGAACACCTGACGGATGCTCTTTTCTTCCCGGAACTAAAGGAGCATTGGTTTTGTAACACTCAGCCCACCCTCTGAGCCCGAAATGTTACCACCACTGCATACTCTTACCATTTCATCAGCACTAGAAGAATTTAAGCCAACACTAATTTATTTATATTGCTGCGTTCAGATACATCATAGCGTTTTTAACGATTACTCTAGCATACTAGTAAAGGCTAAAATACACTAACAAAAGGTAGTACAAAGAGTGCTGCTGGTTCGTGCCTGCATGACGCCCTCAACGGTCACCTAAAAACAACAACGAAGCAAGAGTGAGTCAAAAGACTCAGCAAGTACAAAGCAAAACAGCAAATAACAGGTTCACAAATCGGACCATGGTCATCCCAGTTTCATTAACCACGTTTTCCATTAAATCGCTTTAAGTTCTTATGAACCATACATCATGCATATGCACATACACTTCTCTCTTATCTCTTTATCCTATACCGGTATAGCAGAGCAAGCACCCGTCGATACTCACTCAGACCTGCCCTGTTTCCATGCGGGGATCACAAGCCCGTCCTTTTTCATACGGGGACCACAGTAGCCCGTCATTTTTCATACAGGGACCTCATTCTCCACTCCCGTGGAGCGTCAACACAAAGTGGACCGACACTTTCTCTTTTTATGACATGCATGCAATGCAAGTACTTCGTCTATGCATATCAACACGTCATGTCTCACATTCATTGTTCATCATTTCTCATCATGCACCCGGAAATAGTAAACTTACCCCAACATGGTAAGTAACGCACCATCATTCATCTAACAACAACACTGCCCAAATTTACCGCTTTACCATGCAATTGCTTGGTTAGTCTCGGGGATGACGCGTGGACGGCTCCGACCCGGGATCTCCACCTGTACAAATGTCAACCCGACTCAATGCATCGAATCAAAATTAGACTTAAGCGAACAACGACGATTCTATGCGCCTAATCTGACTCGGGCATAGAATGCACGGGGTTAAGGACCTGTTGTGCAGGTACCAACCCCCCATTTTCTTTTCTTTCTTTCTCCTCTTTTCTTTTCTTTTCTTTTTTTCTTTCCTCTTCTTTCCTCTTCTCCTTGCTCTTTCTTTTTTCTTTTTTCTCCTCTTCCCCTATCTTTCCTTTTTCTTTTCTTTTCTTTCTTACCCGGTCTCTCCCTCTTCTATTTTTTCCCTCCCCTTTATTTGGTTCAGCCGAACGGCCACCACTTCCTCCTCCCCTTTCTTGCTTTCTCTTTCTCTCAAGCGCGACTGCCCCAGGCGCTCCTCCAGTGGCGCAGCGGCGCGCGGACAGGCTCGGCGTCACCGGCGGCTCCTCCGCCGCCCTCCCGCCTTCTTCTCCTCTCCCACCCTCTCTCTCTCTGCATGCGCGACCGCACCCGGGTGCTTCTCCAGGCGGCGCAATGGCGCGCGGGCGGCTCGGCTCGCCGGCTTCAGGCTCACCGCCGGCCAGCCCCCTGCTCGCCCCCTGCCTCTTCGCCTCGGATTTGGCCGGCCAAGACCGGATCCGCCGCCTCCCCTTGCGCGCGCGCGGCGAGGCGCCTGGCGCCGCTACTCGGTCAGCACGACCGCGCCTTCCCGTGCTGCCTTGGTTGTCGGCGCGGTCGTCGGCCACCTAACGCCGGACCTGCCGACGCCACCACCTCCCCCAACGCTGCCCCTGGCCCGGCTGCCGACCACAACTCCAGCATCGCTTCGCCGGCCGGCCACTCCTATCAGGGCAGTCCCCCCTCTCCCTTCTACTCTCACTTTGTTTTAGCTTCTTTATTTGGCTTGCCTCTACATTCGGGTGCGCTCATGGTTTGGGGAAGTCTACGGGCGGTCGCCGTGACGGGACTTGGCGGGGACATGCGCCGGGAGCATGCACCCCTGACCAAGGGCGCGCGGCGCCCCCTTTGGGCTCACCGCTTGCCCCGTGCCATGAGTAGGGAGGGTAAGAGTTGGGGGGCCTACTTGATAAGGGCTAGAAGTGAAAGAAGTCGTTGACGACGGTCGGGGTTCCCGGTGGTCATGGATGGCCTCCTTTGGTTGCTGTTGACGGCGCCGTCTTGCTGTCGGGGTTAGCACAGGGATGCCGTTCACATCCCTCACTCCTCGCCTTCGTCTTCCTCTTCCCCCTTGCTTCCTCTAGTCTGCTCTTCCTCACTGTCTCTATGTTGCTCTAATGAGAAAGGTTTTGCTCTCTGGTTGAGTTCTAGCTGGGGAGGAGAAATGAGGAAGGAATGGTGAAATGATGCTTGGTTTCTCGGTTGGGGGAAAGAAATGGGTTTGCTTGTTCTGTGGCATATAAGAGCATGGTTGGGCAACCTCTGACTTTGTGAAATGACCGAAATGCCCTCACCCAACTCTCATAGTCTCATTCCTCTTCCATAAACCTGACTGCCCAAGGGCATTTTGGTCCAAGGGGCTTTGTACTATGTTTTAGGGGTTTCTACTGCAGCAAGTAAGTCGGTAAAAGTGGGCATTGGCTATATTTTCGCCAAATGACGAAGCCCACAGTAGCGAGAGCCGCCGACCGGCCCCGGACGGTCTGGGAACCTCTGTGAGCGCTAATTTATTCGGCTTTCTAAAAGCCGATGAGTCTGACGGCAAAATTCTACTCTCTTTCGTTTTATTCACCCTTTGCATCTTAATGGTATTACAGGTTTGTCATTAATGTTGGCCTTCTAATGGTGCTTATTGGTGAAATTATTTGTAAAATCGCTGTTGTGATTGCTGGGCGTGCCTTTACTCATGTTATAAGAATTTACTATGAAGACCAACATCGGTTGATTACTTATGTGTAGGATGGTTGATGACAATGGGAGAGGGGTGAATGATTGTACTTTGCAGCGAAAATCTTTTTTTTAAAATCTAATATCTTCCAACTTGTAAAAAAACAAAACAAAAGACGGCAACAACTATTTTGCTTTTTCTTGACGTTACTATAGCAATTTACAGATCAGAGGAAGACACGAGACAATAGTACTACTCATGCGACAATCTAATTAGCACTCTCCTAAGCCTAATTAGTATCTCACCTAATCTCCTCTCAAATCACAAGTCTCGGCCAGCATATGTATATAGCAACCGCCCACACATAACTGCATATGCAGCCTTGCTTTTCTCCAATCAAATGACTCGGCCAACACATACAAAAAAATGTTTTGCTATTGTGTCGCATGTGAATCGAAAAACAGGGAAGCAACCGATCTGTTGTTTTTCAACCAAAGCAAATCAATTGTGTTGGTGCTGCGTTACTCTGATGTTGTGCAGAACGGAGATAAACGTAGATCGAGGCAACGAGGAAACAAAGGGAAGCCACGATGGATGTTTTGCTATTGTGCTTTGACCGAGACGTGACCAGTGGCGGAGAGAGGGGGGCCGGGGGCCTGGCAACCCCCAACGATGATGCAGCATTGCAGCCCAGCCCCCCACGGCCCCACTGGATGCAGCCGGCAGCCCAAATGCCCAGGAGACGCCCAGCTGCTCAGGAGACGCTTCGTATACGAATCGGCGACGGCGCGACGCTTCGTATTATCGTATACGAATCTGATTTCAGGAGAAGCAAGGCAGCACGCGACGCTTCGTATTTCTGAGTGGGGAGTCCGCCCTGGCCGTCCGCCCGCGCCCGGCAAAGTGCAAACCCCGCGGCTCCGAGCTTCCGACGACGCCATCCGCGGTCCGGCCGTCCGGCTGTCCCCGTCAGGCGTCAGGTAATCTGATCTCTATAGACTATGCTTATACGGTGAGGCAGAAAGCATTCGGCTTTCGGCATTACATATTTCCATTACCAAAATACCAAATGAATTTGTTATTTGTCCTATACAATTTTAGATGATATGAAGAAGAGAAAGACAATTCATAGTTTTTTTAAACCTGTTGGTTCAAGTGCTAACGTGGAAGTGGAAACTCAAGGGGAAACTTCTAATGAACATGATGTGGAAAATCCTAATAATCAGAGTAGTGTTGCTGCTGCACCATTAGAAGCCGAGGCTGCCGAGTATCAACCAATTGTAGCTACTAGATTTGAGAGAGACCCTGGTAAACGTGTTCAAATCTTAGAATTGCCAGTTGATCAACAAGATGAAGCTCGAAGATTTTATATTTCAGAGGACCCATATCAACCTATGTTAGCACAGTACCCACTCAGTGAATTATCTCATCGTCGCCAATTTCAAAGCAGTTGGTTCGAGCAATTTACTTGGCTAGAATATTCACCTCACACAAATCGTGCTTATTGTCTACCATGTTTTATTTTTTTCCAAGAAGCCAATTGATGTCCATGTTGTCCCCCCATATCCAATTCCTGGCTCCGCCCCTGGACGTGACGATGTGTCGATGCTGCTGGATTGATGCGTTGTTTGCTCGAGCAATGAAAGTCCATATCTATTTATAGTCTAGGGCCCAAAATCTGGGTTGATTCTAAGCCCACAAATTCTAATCCAATTCTAACAGCAAAGGGACCCGAAACCCTTTCTAACACGGGTTTTCCAAAATTCTAACTTTTCTAACTCGTCACGTGTCGAAGCCTCTAGGACTGCACCTCCTGTAACTTCTTCACGCATCATCCACAATGTGTCGTAACTTCTGGACCGCACCTCTGTAGTTCCAACACGTATCATCCTAGACCTAACCACATGGTCTTACATTATGGGGTCTATAGGTAACAGACTATTAACTTATGCTGCATTACTGTTCATAGCTCTTTAGTTATGTTATCGCAATTTGTTGTGTGTTCTTAATTTGGACTATAACATGGTGGTAATTCTGCAAGAATGTTCAAAAGTTCAGTTGCTAAATATTGTGTTTAACTGTACAGGTTTATGAGGTATCCTGGGTATTCAGGCTTTCTTATATGGGCAGTAGGAACCCAGGTTATGCTATGCAATCCAGTATCCATAGTTGCATTTGCATTGCTGTTGTGGATTCTTTTCAAAACGGATACTGTATCCTTCTGAAAGAACTGTGTTTTTCTCCATTATGTTTAAGGCTCCCCATTTTGAGGATAAATCCTTTCAAAGCCTCTTTAAGTATGTTTCACCACCCGCTGGATACAAACATCTTTGTAAAAGAGTTCAATATATTAGGTTTTGTGCTTCTCCTGTGGTTTTTCTTGTGGTTTCTTCACTCAAGAGCAGGCATGAAGAATTTTTCTTGAGGCAGTTCTTTGGCTCTGAATACGAGGAATATGTATGGAAAGTGCACTCTGGATTGCCATTTATAAAGTGAATGTTTCAAACTTTCAAAGTATGTTCTTGAGTCCTTGTCTTTTAAGGTTTCATTTGATAGCATGTTTAACAAACTGCGTTGTTACTTTTTAAAAAATTCTTGAATCATGAGGTTTTGTCACTCAACACTGGTAGATACCTGCTTTCTCATTAAAGTAAGAAAAAAGTTGAATGTTTTAGTTTCATAATTTTTTCTTTAAAGAATGAGTAACTTTTAGTAGTTTGAATGCTTGATTTAGTCTTACCCAGAATCTACCATTTGTGTGGTAGAAATCTTCCTTACCAGAGAGACGTCACCTGTTTGTACACAATAACTTCTCACTGCTATGATTTCACATGTAAATGACTTTTGCGCACTAATTTTAAAAGGCATGTTTGATTCATGATCAAACCTAGCCTTGTGGCATGGCACACATCTTACACATGGCTTCTATAACAGATGTGGTTTATATTTTTTTTAGCCACATTTGTGGCTACTTTGTGAAGAAAAATGTTAACATCGTGACACATTTGTTTAGGAGCCATAAGAAATCAGCTAGTATTTGAAAGAATCTGGCATAACATGTATTGCGGTCTGCCTGTGTGTTTGTCACCATCGAAATATACATTTTGTTCTTTTTCGAATTCAAAGGATGAATCTGGAGCCAGTCAAGATTAATGTTTATGCATGTTTTTTTTGTTAGGTATGCTTACCTCCGTCCTCCTGCTGTCATCACCATTGATATGTCAAAGCAAAGCACTTAACAATATGAAATCAAGAGAACATACTAGCGAGCTATGTCATGGATTGCATACAAATACTAGACAAATCTGAATTTTGTAGTTTGGCGTCAAACAGATGAGTTATTCATCAGCTCATCACTCTGGCGGAGATGTGAAAAAAGTTTGTGCTGGTTATTTGATATAAAGCTCGAGCTTTTTCCCCCTTATAATGATGTTCACTTACAGCTAAATTCATTAGATTTGAACTGAGGTTGTTTCAGGATAATGCTGATTATCCCTTGTAGGCTTGTTGTGCCAAAGCTTTTACAACACAACTATATCAATTGCGTCTAGCGTATACATGTTTATTTTTGGACATGTAGGAGAAATAAACTTTTGTTCCATGAAATCTGAAAAACATTTTTAGTACATGCTGCAGTGTTCTCCTGTGGTGCACAGCTGAGCCCTGTGTATGATTCTCCTCTCGGTCCAAATCAAACTGTGAAATAAGTCATTTGCACAGCTTTGGAATGTGAACAATCCGGAAGCAGGATGCCTTATTCTGCCAATAGAAACTCTAGAAACTCCCTGAAGTTACCTGACGGACGGATGAATCATATTCGCAGAAGCGATAACAGTCAGATTTGTTGATTTGAGAAACTTTCGTCACTCTGAGCAAGTCAACAACAGGTGCCTAGGTTGCTAGGCCTTGTCCGGTCGAAAAGCACCGTGCATCCTATCAGTCCGGTCCAGTGGATCCTCCAATGAGTCTACTTCCACGTTTCAATTATGCCGTCCATTTTGTGTCGTGGACACTGGACAAAGCTGCACTTGTGTAGCATGCGACTTGTGTTTAACACCAGTTTGCTCTCAAGCCTCATCCATTCATTCTTTTCGATTGTGACTTTTTACTGTAGGTTGATAGCTTTTATCTCTAATATAAGTATTTGTACGAATAAATTAAATATTGATAAATTAATAGATCATTTAAAAAAAACTATTCTACCGACAAGTTACTTCAAAACGGTGACAAAAAACCACATCATTTGTTTGGTTAAAAAAGTTAAAATTTATAAAGCATAAACTGAAAAAAAAACAACATAGACATTTTTTGCCGATTCATTCAGGGATTAAGCGTCATGTGAAATTGCTGTGTGTGTGATTGGAAATGGCTCGCGTACGCACAGACGTGTGCTAATTTTGCACTAAGAAACGATCTAAACCGATGGTAACTTATTAACCTTCGTATATGATTCCAGTGATCTACACCACAGCTTTTGGTTGGTGTGATGGGAAGGATAGAATGGGAAAGTGTAGAATTTGGGGGCTGTCCTTGCACTGACAAGTTAGGTCATCGCACCGCATTTCGTTTCATCCCACCGACAAACGCTCGCTTAGTCTCTACTCTCTACCATCGGCATCAAAGCTTGTGAAACAGCTTGTACGCGACCCGCCAACCCGCTTAGAGAAGAACAGAATGGTCATAGATTTTTATAGCTAACCCCCTCAACTCCCTCCAATTCATAAAGTCCCACTCCCACCCCAGCCTACAGTACACTTTCTTCCTCCTCGCCTCACCTATAAATATCCCACCTCCTGCGCCTTTTCCCTTTCCTCTCTTCTCCACCCCACCCCACTCTCTTCCTTTCGCTCACCTTCTCGCCACTCGAAGTCGAGGGGTTAGTGTTACTGCATTAGGGTTTCCGCACGAGGTCTCGCCGCTGTACGAGCTGGTGGTGGCATGGCCGCCGCCTCCGCGTCCTCGCCACCCCCGACGCCCACGCCCAAGTCGCCGCAGCCGCCGTCCGTGGAGCGCACCAAGGGCTTCTCCGGCCTCGAGAAGCTCGTGCTTCGCGAGGCGCGCGGCTTCTCCGCGGAGGTAACCAGTTCGCCCTCCACTCCCTCCCGTTCCGAGTCGATTTGATTCGAGGCGCATTTGCGCGGATCCACTGGGTGTTGGCTGATGCGTGTGCAGTTTCTCCCGTGGGGATTGGGTGTTCGGGGTGTGGAATTTTGGTGCGAACGGGCTGTTTTTGTTCTTCGGGCACATGAATCACTGGTGCTGGCGCATTTCGCGATCCGCGTTGTTATGATTCGCCGTGTGGTTAATTGGAGACGTACTGGCATTTTAACAGCTTAATACTGCGTTCAAAAGCAAATTTTTTTGCTTAACCTTTTTTCGCCCGCAGGTTGTTTTATCGCTTTCTGATTAGAGGATTTAGTGGTGCCGTACGTTATGCCATCCGCCTGTTAATGATGTTCAATCGTTCCATGGTGCTTTTGTAATTAGATTCCGCAAGTCGGCTTTTGTAATTAGGTTCCGCGAGTCGGCTGCTCCAAGGAGAAATGGAGCGGGGATTTTGTGAAATCAAGAGATGTAGTTTTGGTCACACGTCACTATAACATTCACAACTTGATAGCTGGACTGTAAAATGTGATGGTGAAAGACTTAAAATATTATGCGGACAATTCTCTCGTTTTGGAACCTAGTGGAAGAGACGCACCGACTATGCAACTCGAAAGCGAAAGGGCGGTTATCCTCTAATGTTTCCAAGATGGATAACCCGCAATTTGTTGGAATTTGGTCCTATACGCGTTTGATGGCCCTTGTAGGGGAGGTGCTATCCCTTCTTGAGTTCTTTTTGAAAGTCGTGGGAACCGCAGTGAGTTTGTGATTTTAGTTCTGCCGTGTTAGGATGAGTGAAGCATATACCAAATTTAACTTAGATTGATGTGGTTCTTTGTTATGTTTGTAAATATAGTGGTGAAGTTGCTCAACGCCTCAACATGAGATGCATGTAAATCCAGTCCAAGCACATAGCATAACATACTTGTTCAAGCTGCTTAGCATGAGAGAATGTTGCTGGACACAGGCACTCAGCTAGACAGCTATTGGAGTTGTTTGAACATGTGAACTCAGCTATGCTAAACATAACTTTAGAATTTCAAGATGAAATCGAGTTTGTGCTGTTTTATTTTCTAGTCATGAATTTATTGGAATGGAGGGCCAAAGATAAAGCCCAGCATTTTTTATGTAAGGCACCTTATTTTCAAACATGAATACTTAAGTTTTCCTTATGTTTTTTCTATGCTACCCTCTCTCTCTCTCTCTCTCTCTCTCTCTCGGGTTAACTTTTGCCAAGGCAGCAACTACTTTTGCATACCTCCCTTATAGCTTATTCATAATCAGAAGATGGAAAAAAATGGGTGAAATTTGATCTCATTAAAAGTGATTTGCCATTATATGATGTTGTTAAGCATATCAGTGTCAATAAGTGGTAAGAAAAACCTGGTTGTGGACTGTGGAACTATCATTACAAAGAAGCTAATGCCAGTAGTAGGTGAATGAATTGTGCCATGATGAGTTGGTGAGCTTTTAGTGTTATCCAGCTGTTTAAGTGAATCCTTTTTGACTTTTGTCACAACAGTTAACTTTGTCAGATAAGAGGTCTAAACTTCTGTTTGGTGTCATGCTTTCATGCAAATAGGATTCTGAATTTCTGGTTACCCATTTTAAACTCTGCTGCATTCTTGCTAGTACAACCTTTCACCTTTATTTTTTATATCCAAATCTCAAGGATTACCTATGGAACAAGACAAATATTTATGGTCTGGTCATGGTCCCTACATAAAATCTATTATTGTAGCTAATCAATTGTCTTGTCGTTTGCTAGGTTCATCTATATGGAGGGCAAGTAACCTCTTGGAAGAATGACCATGGGGATGAGTTGCTTTTTGTAAGCAGCAAGGTACAGAATCATTCATGAGGTCATGGATGGCAACATTGATTGAATCGTTAATTTGTTACATAGATAACTTGTATATGATGCATTGCCGCATCCTTGTCATCCTTGTCCCACTAAATAAGTTTTTTGTTAGTCCCTATTTGACCACAGTCCTATCCCATTCTGAATTAAAGTGTCTTTTCAATCATGGTCATAACTGCTGCCTCCTTTTCCCATGTCTTGGCTCTTAGCCCTTTTAAAGGCTTTTATTTTCTAGTTGTTTATTTTGCACCGATGGAAGTTTAACCCAATTAAATAGGAAATTCATACTCTAATAGAAACAACTTTTGCTTAATTATTTTATTTTATGTGTGTTGCTGCATTAATTATGGTATCTCTGAATCATGGTTTTGAAATAATTTTCTTTCTTTTCAGGCCATTTTCAAGCCTCCGAAAGCAATTCGTGGTGGCATACCCATTTGCTTCCCCCAAGTATGGTAACTTCATCTATAATGACTTTTCATAAATTAATGGTAAAAAAAATTGCCTGCTCCAGTCATCCAAAAGAACCATATAAATGCAGTTCGGCACACATGGAAATCTTGAGAAACATGGATTTGCAAGGAATCGGTTCTGGTCCATTGATGATAATCCTCCACCATTCCCAGTAAACACTGCTATTAAAACTTTTGCTGATCTTATTCTGAAGCCTTCTGAAGAAGATCTCAAGATCTGGCCTCACAGGTTTGTGTTAGACCATCCAGAGATCATGTTCGTGTCCCTTTTTTTCATGTTGCACATGTCTGATTGTGCTCCTCGTATGTCTTTGACTTACAGCTTTGAATTTCGATTAAGAGTTGCTCTTGGACCTAAAGGAGATTTGATTCTCACTTCTCGAATTAGAAACACCAACATTGATGGAAGACCTTTCTCATTTACATTTGCATGTCACACATACTTCTCTGTATCTGACATAAGGTGTGTGTATGCTTTATGCTTCCTTTTCCTCCTTTCTCAATTTTTAGTCCAGATATTTTAATCTGAAACTTCTCCAAGGTATTGGAATTGAAACCGTGGAATTTTCTTTGTGTAGGACTTTCAGTGGTACATGTGTTCAAATTTACTTGCTAACACCTTCAATAGGCTTATATACATGATATTTGTGGCATCGGTATTGAACCAATTACCAAGACTAGTAGATTCAATACATTCTTTCTGGAGCAGATGGGAACATATGCTGGTTTTATACTTTTGTTCTCATACTGTCAATGCCAGTATATAGGCTCATATACATGATGTTTGTGGCGTTGGTATTGAACCAAGCCTAGGTAGATGCAATACATTTTTGGGGAGCAGATGGGAAAATATGCTGGTTTTATACTCTGGTTCTCATATTGTTAAGGCCAACACGTGGCAACTTTTTTAGACAATCAGTTGTGTTTATATCTGTATTCTAGGCTTTTTAGATAAAGGGTAACTGAAAGTATGAGGGTAGAGGAAAGCATGGCTTGAATTCTTCTCTAATTTGTTTCTGATAAACATGTTCAACTAATAATTGAAATGTCGCAGAAAAGTAAATGTGTGTTTGGGTGTTAATTTGTTTCCTCTCTATTTGGAGATTCAATCAACAGATAAGGACGAACTAGTAATCTATCCTGGATCTTTTTAGGATACTGTGTCCTCATGCTAACAGAGTGGACATTGTGGAACAAGGTCCTACACTTCTAGTCGAGTTTACCATAGAGGCATTGATAAATCTGTGATCTTAAGAGCTTTATCTCAGTTCAAGCACACGGGTGCACAGTTGCTGTTGTTGTCAGATAAAACAAATGGTGGTTCCAAATGGACATTTTTGTGAATAACATCAAACATTTTCAGTTTTATTATCTATAGCTTCACCTGTTACCATGGTTGAGAGTTCAAACTCTACTTATGTGCTTACTCAAACCACAAATTCCTTAGTGAAGTGCGTATTGAAGGGCTGGAGACATTGGACTACTTTGACAACCTGAAGGGAAAAGAGCGATTCACAGAGCAGGGGGATGCTATTGTGTTTGAATCAGAGGTAAGCAAGCCACTTCAATGTTATATATGAAACTGCAGCTGCTGACCTGTAAACTTTTTGCTATGAAGGTTGACAAAATATATCTGGATGCACCATCAAAAATTGCAATTATCGATCATGAGAAGAAAAGAACCTTTGTCCTAAGGAAAGATGGGCTTCCAGATGCTGGTAAGCGTATTTGGTAATTGATTTTTGTACCTATCTGTATCAAGTTTCATTTTTCCACACACAACATGCATACTTTTGTTATCTTTTTTGCCCTTTGTAGTTGTATGGAACCCATGGGACAAGAAGTCAAAAACCCTGCAAGATTTTGGTGATGAAGAATATAAACACATGTTGTGCGTGGAGCCTGCAGCTGTCGAGAAGCCCATTACCTTGAAGCCTGGTGAAGAGTGGAAAGGAAGGCTGGAGCTCTCGGCTGTTCCTTCCAGTTACTGTAGCGGGCAGTTAGATCCGGAAAAGGTTCTTCAGGGTTGAACATTCTCACTTGCTACATCTTGTACAGGTAATTTTTTTTACTTTAGCTGCAACTTTATGGTTGCTAAATGGGAAACTTAGAACTAGTTTTCCTTCGTAATATTACTCTAATCGTCTGGGCAGATAGAGAGAAGTAAAATGAAACTGAATCTTCTGCTGTTTTTGCAATTCAATTTGTTTGTGTGCTTGAAAGTGTGGCTTTAGGGAATGTGATAAAGGCTGTAGTTGTAGAATAAATTCAGTTGTACGTATAGTTTTGATTTCACAGTGGGCACTTTGTCTTTGAGCCTTGTTCTTCGTGCCTAACTCTTGCTCCCAGAGATACATGGGGATTTTCAGTGTTCAGGGTCAGAGGAGCTACAAACTAAACTATCAAAGCACACTGCCGTTTATTTCTTTAATGTAGGCAGGCAGCAAATGCAATCTGTATTGGGCTGTTGGCTGTTGAAGCAGTCTGGCAGGCGCTAATTGCATAGACATAAATATGACCCTCATGCTTAAGAGCCACGTCAACAAGCAGCTCCACCACTTATGTCATCAAATGGTCCACCCAGTTTTGGGCACATCAGTACAACATACGTGCATCCATAAACTGTCCAAGTATCATTCCCATCCGTATGTAGTATTTGAGTAGCCTTTTGATGATATGCTCTACAGTTCTAGATAGGCATTCCTGATGTCATGCATAGGTGCTGCTTTTGATTCTAATTCGTGACTTGTCGATTTCTGCAGGAACACTTAGTGGCACTTATATTACTTGGTGCTTTGGCCGGTGTTGATGCCGTATCGACTTGCCGGTGTGTAGACGCAGGCAAGGACTGAAATAACAAAACCGCCCTAGCGGCTTTATCTTGGAGCCTGTCCTCAGTGAACTCAATTAGTAAATAATAGCGAGCATGCCATAGTTTAGTATCGTTTGCTGGCCGTGTGGATAATGGACGATGTATTTGTAACACCCACGCCCTCCCACTCGGCCCAAAATGCCACCACTATTTTAAACTGTACCATTTATATCTATTGTTGTTAGAATCCGACAGTAACTCCTCTGTTTAACTCAACGACGCGGTAAGCACATACCTTACTGATAAGCACTGAAGCAACTGTACAAGTTTACCCATTATTGAGAAAAACGCATGAACCACACAATGCCTAGCATTTCCATTAAGACACATTTTTAATGTTTGACTACCAAAGCGTGCCATCAAAGTCTATTTATGTCAACTAAAGGTGACCTGTGTATTACTGTTTACATGTGAAATAAATGTGCTACTCCTGTCCAAGCATATCTAAAATTCACCAAAAAAACATCAAAGCAAGCGTGAGTTAATAGACTTAGCAAGTATATAATAAAATAGTGATGATAACATAGTAATTAGTAAATCATATATCCAAGAGTTGAAAAACCTGATCTCTTTAACTGCCAATAATGCCAATATCTATGAACTGTAAACATTATCTTTGTAACGGTTTTATTGTCTCATATTTCTTTCATACAATGCAATGCAATGTTCATATGCATCTTTTGAGCTCATATCGATATAGCTGAGTGTTTGCTCTATCGATGAATCACTCTTGCCCCGTCCTCTAGTCTCTACCTGCATAAGTATTATCTAGTCTCAATTCCATAGTGATTCACGCACATAGTTGGACGGCATCGTCCCTACGTGTAAACCCGATACAGACAATCCCTTCTCATCGAACGTTTTCCATGGTCTCGGTACTCAAACGACCACTATTTAGAGACAGCGACATTTATACTTGTGAATAAAATTTATTCCCCCTTTATTTTCTTTTTCTTCTCTTCTTTTTCTTTCCTTTCTCTCCTTTCCTTTTTCTTTCTTTTCTCTTCTTTTCTTTCCCTATTCTTGTCTCTTTTTTCTTCTCACCCAATCTCTCTCTTTTCTCTCTCTCTCCTTTTCTTTGCACCTAGCCAAACCTTATCTCTTCCGCATTCCCCTCCTTCTCCCCTCACTCTCACTCATGCAACGCCACTGTCACCTCGGGTGCCTTGGGCACGCCGGCCAGGAGTTCACTACTAGCTATGATCCACCTCTAGCGGTTCCTCCATCCAAATCCCCACACGCTACTCTTCCTCCTCTTTGATTCATCAGTTGACCAACGCTCCACATCGGCTAGGGTTTGCCGACTAGGGCTCGTCGCCGGTGGGTTCCTAGGTGTTTCCCCTAGCTTTCCCTCTTCATCCCTCTATGGCTCCTATCTTAATTTCCAGTGGCTTCCTCAGTTTCCATGGAGGCTGCCGTTGATTTAGGGGCATGTGAGCCCGACTCGGTCATGGCTGAGCACCATGGCTTCGCTCCTCCCCATGGCTTGCTATGGCTTGGCCGGTTCACCTCCACTCCTCTTCCTTCTTGGGACAATCCATTCTCCCTCCCCCTTATTTTACACATCTCAATTTTAGCTTCTATTTTTTGCTTGCTATACTCCTAACTACGCACGGTCGGGAAGGCCCACAGTGTCGCCGCGACAGGAATTGGTGGGGGCATGCTCCTCTGTCCAAGGGCTCACGGCAGCCCCTACGGGCTCGCCGTCATTGGCGTTTGTCGGAACCCGGTGGATCCTCTGTGTAAATCGCACTAGTCCAGGATCAGCTAGTGCACACAGTGAACAACAAAGATAAATATCAACCATAATGACATTTATTTAATTTAAAGAGTACGGCCTTATGGCCAGCGTTTACATCATCGCACATTGGCAAAATTATTAACTGCAAAAGAAACTGCGGAAGCGAAGCTGAAAAGACGAAACCCAATCCTGCCCACAGGCAAACGACTGCAAGACGTGGCCTACTCGTTCTGGTCTTCACCGTAGTCGAAGTCGCCTTCCTCTGTGATGATAGCAACGTGAGTACAAACTTGTACTCCGCAAGTCACACGGAAAAATGTAATATAATGATAAAGGCTTCAAGGGAAGGCTCATATGGTTAGTTTGCATAAAACAACATTTAATGAAATATAATAAATAGATGGAAAATGCTGAATTTAATACAATACGTAAAGACAGTACTTGTAATTGAAAATATTACCGTTAGTGCAGGCTCCGACCAAACACCAACCTATCCACGGGCATCCCACCCGGACCATCTTTTCCAAAAGATCACGTATAGATTCCATCCATCCACACGCTTTCACTGCGCAACTCTGATGAATTCCATCCATTCACCAGATTTCAATCTCTCACGGATTTCATCCATCCGCAAGGTTTTCGAAAACATTTTTGAAAAACAAAGTCTAATCCATGAAAAACCTTTACTCAGCATGCCCATGACCGTGGGCACGGCTATCCGGGATAGATTATACACTCTGTACAGATTGTACAACTTTACCCACAAGACACGATCAACCTTTTGTGCCACCGGTTTACACACTTCCTTTGGTGTGCGGCGAGTAGTCGTGACAAGGCCTTTACAATGCAAAGCCTTCAACCTGACCAAGCCAACTCTAAGATTTCACCCGATGAAGGAATCCACTGCACGGACCCTCTTGAGCCGAGTGAGACTTCTCATGGCCTACGCCACGCTCACTTTCAACCTACGAAATGGCTCAGGTTGGGACCCGCAAATTATTCAGCCAGGACTATCCCATACCAGCCTTGTGGTAGTATGATAGGGCTTTGCAACAGTAGCTCACAGACCGGTCTTTAATCTGACTTAGGCTCAACCACATACCCCCGTGCACGACAATCAACCACTGCGGCTCCAACCAACAGGGCATGCCTGCACCCACCACTCTAACCAATTGCCTAAGTCTAAACCAGTTTTATATTTGTTTTCAAAATAATTCATAAACCTTCTTGACTCACCGAAGTCAAGAATACAGTTCAAAAGCTTATCATTTTATGTGAACAGGTATCCCAAATCCAAGATTTTATCCAAGCAGGTCTAAGCATTTGTTAAAACATTCTCTAGTCAATACTAATGTACTAACTAGAGTTTGATCTAGGGTGACAAGGTATCAGGGAATTCAATGTCAAAGGAGGTAATAACAAACATGTATTAACTAAAGTTAAAACTGAATTGAATTACATTGAATAAAAGTATGCATGCAATATAATTTAAAACAACATAGTTTTATTTGAAATTCTGGGATCAACATGATCAAGGAGTGTGACTTGCCTTGCTCTTCAAATTGGTTCAAACCTTCGTCGAAGAAATCTCCAAAATCGTCGAAGTCTACACGTGAAAATAACCCACTAAATTCAAATAAATTCAAATTAAATTCAAATTGAACTCAAATATTTGAATTAAGGCCAGAAATAGATAGAGGGGAATTTTTGATGAATTTAGAAATTTGAATGGGCTAAATCGGAGTTAGGATGAGGGAGAACGGGCTCCGGGAAGTTAAAAAGAGAGAAAAAGGAAAAAGGGAATTTCCTGAATTATTTTTCTAAAGAAAATTCCGAATTATTGCATCAGCAGGGAATTTGTTTTCGGCCGAATTATTTTTGAACTGAAAAATGGGTTTATTGCGCTAGCATTGCGTCAGTCCTTGCGTCAGCATAGGGGTCGGCCGACAGACAGGTGGGTCCGGTCCATGTGGACTAAGTCCATGGACCGGGGAGGCGCTGAGGTGGCAGGGGGTGTGAGCTGGCGCTGACGGGGGCGGGTCGGGCCGACATGGCCGAGGTGTGGCGCTGCGTCACCATCCACGTGGGCACGGGGATGCCGATGTGGGAGGCCAGCCGGTGGTGGCGCTCGGGCACGGCAGCTCGCCGGCGCTCCGGTGAGCGGCGATGGCCGGTGTCGGGTGCAACCGAGGGAGGGAAGCGAGGGGAGTGCGGCGGTGGGGTCGGCAATTATCGGGGTTGGCCAGAGGGCGGTCGGTGACGAGGAAAGGCGGCGGCTGCGTTCAGGTGGCGACGACGACGAGGCTCCGGTGGCGGCGGCGCGCGGTGCACACGGCGCGGTGGCTCGCGAGGCGGCGGCTGCCGGCGCGAGGCCGAGGCGCGGTGATTTCGCGTGGTTGGTGGCGGCGGCGGTGGGGAAACACGGCGTGAGGGCGAGGGGAAGCTCGGGAGAAGAAGACGAGGGAAGAGCTGGGTGGAGTGGGGAAAGGGGGAGCTCGGGGTGGGGCTTTATAGGGGCGGAGGGCAACGGTCCGGCGGGGATTTCTCGCTGGAGGCGCGGGATTGAGGCGGCGGTTTCGGGTGAATTGGGGGCGGGAATCGAGGGAGGTGGGTGCGGGGAGTGGGCGCGCGACTTGCGGGAGGAGGAAGGGAGTTGGCGCGGGTCACTCGGGTGAAGGGAGGAAGAGGGGAAAGTGGCGGAAATGGCGGAACGGCCGCGGCGGGCGCGAGAGGAGGAAGAAGAGCGGGGGTAGGGATGACAGGCGGGTCCGGCGCGCAGAGAGAGAAAGGGAGGGAGGCGGCTGACGGATGGGACCCAGTCGGCAGAGGGAGAAGGGAGACAAGGGGGCGCCGACAGGTGGGGTCAGAGAGAGAGGAAGAGGAGGGGGAGGCGGGAGCGGTGGGATTGAAGCCGCGTGGTGGGAAGGGGAATCGAGCGGCCGAGGGAGGAGTGCGGGGGCGGACGGGCCAGATGGGCCGGCGGGGGCGCGGGCGAGATCCAGGCCGGCCACGTGGCGAGCGCGGAAGGGGGAAGGCGGGATCGGCGGGTGGATCCCGGCCGTCCACGTGGCAGCTGGAGAGGGAGGGAGGGGATTTTAATTTTATTTTTGGATTTTCAGATTTTCCAGAAAACCCCAAAAAATCCATTAAGCCTCAGAAAGATATGAAAATACTATTCCAGGAAAATTCACAGAAGCTCCTGGCGATATTTTGGACTTAATAAAAATACTTCCAACTAATTTTGGTATTTAATTTTCATACTTAAAATATTTTTTAATTTCAAAAATACATTTTTAAACTCCAGAAAATCCAGGAAACCAAATAAAAAGCCAAATAACTCCAAATAATTAATTTGACATAAGATTTTTATATAAAATCAAAATATCATTTTATTTAATAATAATTTTTAGGTTTTCATTTAAAATACTTTTTAAATCCAGCTTTCTAAAAACAGAAATTCAGGGCAAATCCAAATTTAAAAATTTAGGCAACAAAACACTTATTTTAGATTAAATTTTCATTTTAATTGATTTTTATTTATTTATTTATTTTAATAAAAACCTGGGATGTTACAGCGTTGGTGTGTGTCGTGCGGTTATGTTGCGTTATGGACAAAGGAAAGAGGGTCAGGTTGGGTGGGAATGAGAAGGCAATGACGATGGACGTGGTGGTGATGGCGCTCTTTACCCACTTTCCGTTGGCCCTTCTCGCCTCCTCCTTGTCCCGATCTGGTTCGGCGTGGTTCCGGTGGTCCTAGGCGGCTTATAGTCATCGTGAACTCTGTCTTCACATTGTTGGTCTTCCCCAACTCCCCCAAGATCTCCTCTCCTCCTCACTATCTTTGGTGTGGCTGCCTTGAAACTTTGGTGTTGGTTGAGCAATGGACAGAGGGGTTGGTGCTTTGCTTTGAGTTAGCTACTTGGCTCTTGGTGTGGGGAAGGAAATGACCTGAGATTGAGGTGCTTTGTGGATGGCTTGCTTATGTTGTGTTTTCTCTTGGTACTGGCTTACTTAAGAGGAGGGGCCTTTGGTTGATTTCTTTGTCTTTGGCTATGTGTGTTGTGTTTTGCGAGGGCATTTCGGTAATTTCTCGATTGAGAAAAGAAAGAAATGAAAAAGAAAATAAAAAGGGGTCCACCTTTTGGTAGGATGACTCGAGGAGATAAGGGGAGGAGACCTAGTCTCCACCCCTTATGGCGCTAGGTTTTGGATCTGGTCTCCGGCGACGACAGATCCGGAGGGAAGAGGCGGCGCAGGAGGCACTAGTGGCCCGAGGGCTTTGGCTCCGACCGTTGGTGGTAACCGCACCAGGCTCTATTCCCTCCTCCTCTCGGCTATAAAAGGAGGTCGCCTCACCCGTGAGAAGTATCAGGGGAAAAGGGAATCGAGTGAGCTCTCTCTTCAATCCGTTCTTTTCTTCCCGGTTTGGCTTCAGAGCTTGGTCTTGGGGTTGTTTCTCCACTGCATAACCGCTGTTATCAGCGGTGATCTGCGGTCTGTGGTGCTCGGTGGTGAGGTGCACTGGGCCGGTGCTTCTCGATGTTCTTGTGCGGCATCTCCTTCACCTCGGGTTTGCTGGTTTTGGTGTGTCCCAAATGGCAAAGGGATGCATTGTATCTCTGACTACCACACCCTGTCACCGTGGCACAGCGGGGTGTTTGGTTTTTTTGGTCAACACTTTTGGGTGTGCTTTGCCTGGTCTTCTCAGTGGCTTCGAGTGCCATCCGCTCTGTGAGACTCTTGACTACTCTTTGCGCGTTACTTGTTTTGTGAACCGTACTAGTTGATTATATTTGTGAATTTTCTAGTACTAGGAGACATTACCTATGATGCTTGTGGGCTGTGGGCTAAATGCTCTATGAAGAAATCTGTCGTATACTGAAATTGATATGATTATTAAGTTTATATTTGTGCTCTATTAGTAGTGCTTACTGCTATCATTTGATTCTTAGCAACCTGATAGTTTACTGCTGGTTGTGCTGGTTGTTCTCTTTACAGAGATCTTTTTCAGTACTCTGTAGCTTATTCTCGTCTCTTTAGCAAGATCTCTTGCTGTATTAGATATTCTGTGATCATGTGTTTTTGAAGATGATCATCTAATCTAAAAGCTGTTAAGAGTGCTGTTATTGAGGTCATTCCTTTTATTGGTGCCCTGTTAAACCGACAGTAATTTGTGTGAATGCACATTTCTGTGACAGCACAGTAAAGCTAATTTTAGAGCTCATAATCTGAATTTTGATTGTCATTTCAATTTGTGAAGAGTATAGACAAAGTATTGAGAATGCCAAGATTTAGTCTTGAGCAACTCTGCATCTGAGAGTAAACTTTCAATTAAAACTGAGCTTTGGGCTGTTATAATTGATTCCCTGATCAAGAAACTGTATTATATGCTCTTTTTAGCAATTATAATGTTTCATGCTTTAAGTATATGCTTTTGCATAAATGACATGAAAGATTCACATGACTGTATGTTAATTATGTCATTTGTTTACTGCTGGGTATATACTTTAATTGTAGCAATTATTGAAATTAAATCTGAATATTTGTTTACACCATATTATTTACAACAATGTGCAATGCTCTGGCTGCTCTTCCTTTATCTGCTTGGCTCTCTTAGCTGGTTGTTTGCTCTTGGACCATTGGTCCATTGGGTGAGCTCGGCACTATTTATTGACTTTTCTATTACGGAAGGTAAGATGGTAAAAACGTGGGCATTGGATTTTTCTACTGCCAAATGATGATGCCCATATAAGCGAGAGGCATCGATCGGCCCCGGACTGTCTAGGAACCTCAATGAGCGATATTCTATTCATCATTTTAAATCTAAGGGTTCTGACAGCAAAACCATTTATTTCTCCCTTAGAATGTTTTTATTCCTCGCTTTTCTTTCCTACTGGTATTACATTATATTATTCTGCATCTCGGGTTAGGACATCTACCAATTATTTGCAGGCTGGTGTCTGTATTTTGCTATTAATCTGTAGATGTGTTAATTTTCTGGGCCTTCATGTCCTGCTCGTGGTACAAGTGCACTCTAAACTTTAGTGACAAACTCCCGATCAATTCTATAGGGATTATGGCATTTCACTATTAATTTATACCCTTCAGAATACTGGAGTAATAAGGAATGACGCCGTTGAGTTTGCACAATCATGTTCTGGATACTGGGGAATAAAAATGGTGGGAGTTTGGACGTACGATTTGAAGCAATGACTGCGTCTAAATTCTAATGACCTGAGGTTCTTATGCAAAGAGCAGCCATTATCATAGAGAGATAAAATTCCGCACCAGCTGCAACTCGTTCCATTTGTCTGCATATGCTGTGATCTAAGAGCAACTCCAGCAGGGCCCCTACTTGAGCCCTCAAAACTCAAATTTGAGGGCTTGAGCCAAAAAACGAGCTCCAGCAGAGCCCCTACTAGAGCCCTCAAATTTGAGGAGGCCCTCAAATCACCCTCCCACCCCTCATTCCTAGGGGCCCCCTACTTCGGCTCTTATTTTTCAGCTTTCCTCGTTTTTTGTGAAACATTTGTGCTTTCAATTTAAATTCGGAATAAATTTGAATTTAAATTTGAATATTCGTATTTGAATTCGGAACAAATTTGAATTTAAATTTGAATGTTATGTGATGAACTTTGTGCTTTCAATTTAAATTCGAAACAAATTTGAATTTAAATTTGAATATTCGTATTTGAATTCGGAACAAATTTGAATTTAAATTTGGATGTTATGTGATGAACTTTGTGCTTTCAATTTAAATTCGGAACAAATTTGAATTTAAATTTGAATATTCGTATTTGAATTCATATTTGTGCTTTCAATTTAAATTCGGAATAAATTTGAATTTAAATTTGAATATTCGTATTTGAATTCGGAACAAATTTGAATGTTATGTGATGAACTTTGTGCTTTCAATTTAAATTCGGAACAAATTTGAATTTAAATTTGAATATTCGTATTTGAATTCATATATTTAAATATTGTCCCTCATTGTGAAATCATAAATATTTTATTATGTATTGTGCTTTTGTCCCATACATATGCATATAGTGTGTGAGGAAATAGAGGAATTAAGAAGTAGGAGCCTGTTTGAGGGCTCTCACTGAGTGCAAATCAGAAAAGCAGGCCTCAAAAGTAGGGAGCCTCAAATGAAAAGTAGGGCACTGTTTTGAAATTTCATCACTGAGTTGCTCTAATGGATTGTGATATGATTCGATCACTGGTCAACCATGAAAGGTATCCTCGCAAAAAAAGGAAAAGCAAAATGAAAAAGAAATATTTCTCTAAAAAAAAAGAAACAAAAGGCGTCTCGCAAGCAGTGTTATTCCTTTGAACACTGCATTCTATCTTTGTCAATCTCTGTATTCGTCAGCGGATGAGATCCATCTATGTCTCCAACCACTTTTCATATTTAATTTCGAAATTTTCTTTTAATTTACGTAAAGGATAGGGTATAGCCCGTGATTGTACACACGGAAAGTATTAAAGGGTGCAGCGACAATGTGATTGTGCAGAACCCTAGTACTTCTTCCAAGTTCCAGCACGTTCGACAAATTCCGTATCCATACTTATTGCTAACCACCCTTAAAGAGTTAACGATGGCAAGTGTGTATGCTATGTACAACACAAATATTAAAGAACATGCATGGAACACTAACTTCAACAACAGACGAAACCGAGAAAGTGAAATTTACCACTTTTCAAGAATTATTTCCTGTTCCCTTTCCTTGTTTTCACTGCACATTCTGAACTGAATAAAACCAAGAAGTCTGAATGTCCAAACAAATGATTCATACTAAAAGAGTAGAAGAAAATAGAATACAAACTGTGCCTAGACAATCATGGAGAATCTATACACTTGGTTTCTGAAGAAGCGGGCTGCTAGTTGGTAGTATTCAGAGCGACGGATTTGCAGATAGGGCACCAGTTCTTCTTCCGGAGCCAGTGCTTTATGCAGGGGATGTGGTAGTAGTGCTTACATTCCATCTTGCCCACCTCCTCACCGGCTGAGTACTCCTCCTGAGAAATACACGGAACAAACTCCGTATGAATCATACTTTTTTTTTGTTTTTTCGTACTTGCAGAAAATTTTTGATCGCCCAAAGAAAATTTAGCGTGATGCTGCCGTTACAGCACAATCTACTGATGCAAATGAACTTACCTGGCATATGCTGCACTTTTTGTCACAATCTTCATGGGTCCCTGAAGTTGTGGGCATGTACATGCTTCTGTTCAGACACTTGGATAACGCATCGTCTGAAAGGCCAGTGCTTACAGTGCCGATCCGCTCCCCCAGTGCAAGCAATTCCTACAATGCAAATCCAAAGCATCGCAAATGATCAAACTGCTGAAAATAAAGCATGCCAAGCAAAAGATGTTGCTGGCTGGAATAGTGGAAGAGGTAACAGCATCGTCAGAGAAAAGGGGCATGCCTACCTCGTAAGACATGCCATCGATGTCCATTCTCATTCCTCTATGCCGATCGTTGAATATGAAGTAGTTATCAAGCTGCAAGGCAGAATGTAATTTCATGATTTACTTTGTCTATTTAATTCTCCAAGTCTTTGGGATGATCATTGTGCAATGACAGAATGCTATACCTCTTCGCTTCCTTGCATATCGAAGCGCCAGTATCCATTTGTGTCCTCCATGCCGTCCTCCAAAGATGACAGTCCTCCCTGAAGACTACTTCTGTATCTTGCCAAGAATCCAGAAATAAACGCTTCAGTAGGCGCCTGATCTCTTGCTATCTGCTCAACTAGCAAGAAATCATCGTCGCTCCTCTCTGAATTCCTCCTAGTACCTCCACTGATATCTCTACGCACGCTGTCCGCTCCTGCATTTGCACCTTCATCTGCTTTTCGTATCCGCGAAACTGCCCGATGCGACGGCCTTGAGATCGAGCGGCTACTGTTGGAAGAACTAGCACTGAATCCATTTGGTGATGATGGGCTGTACTCTCTGGTCAACGATCGCTTTCTTGACGCATTGACCCTCTCCTTGAGACGAGCCAGTAAATCACGCCCTGGAGTTTCTCTTGGCCTGTTGTCGTTTTCACTACAGGAGCTTGCTGCATTTCTGCTGATGCTGTCAGAAGTGCTACTGCTTCCCTGAGGAGGCTTCCTGAAAAGTTGTGATCTACGGGGGGTTTGCGTTGCTTCCTTGGCTGCTGCTGCCCTCTGCATTTGCCTGTCTTTGTCAGCCAAATGCCTACTGCTGCAACCGAGGCGCGAGCAGCAAGCGGTGGCCTTGCGGCGCAAACTGTCTTCTCTGAACAGAAGAATTGAGCCCCCTTTGGTGAAGAGAAGGCCGCCGACTGTTCGTCTCCCCATGTGTTCATCCATATCAAATAATTGCCTGAAATAAGATATATTCATTACTCATTAGCACATATTAAATCAAGCAGGTATTTTTGGACAGGTAAGGATGGTGAATTGTGATCGCAGGCAATATGCTACTTTTAGAGCTTCCACAACACTACTCAATGATGCAGGCAAGTCCTATGTAATATGCAAGAAGACTGGAATACTAGTTGTACAACAAAATTGCTAAGATTAGCAGGCATGCACAAGAATAGATAATCTCCACGCGCCCTGTAATTGCAATTTGACTAAAACGTACGGAATCAACATCTGCACAAATATTATACCGATCCTGCAATTGGGTGATTTCTTTTTAAATAACTTTACCTATTAGCCATCGTAATTTTTTTTGCAATATGATCCTTGATGTAACTTTACCTATTTGCCATCGGAGTATATTCTTCTTAGTTAATCTTCTCATATGCGTTTGCCCTTACAAAAGTACCAAAATCTCTCAACATGTACCCTTTCCAGTTGAAATTATCGCCTTTTTTGAAAGGACAATTCGTTTATACCCACTCCAGCACGGCATAGCGCAGTACTGTATCAAAAACGAAAGGTGTACAGATTCCGCTTTTGGATATCAGAATTAAGAGAAGGCAGTTGACATGTACGGATCACTTAGGACGTTTCATGTTCCAAATGAAATAGTATATGCGTTTTGTAACTGAAAGGAAAACTGGAGAGAGAAAAAAACAGAGCAACTGGAATAGAAAATTGTTGGGTTTCAGACCACGCAAACAATATGAACATGCAGGGAGAAACGTATCCTGTCCATCTTTTTGAGGAAAATATAACCTTTCTTTGGCTAGTTTGGAACGCAAGAACAAAAAACAGAGCTTTGTTTGAGGGTGAAGATAAGGATTTGATTGCAGAGAACAAGAAATCAAAACTTCCATGGAGCCTCCAACCTTCCAAATCCCAAGAAAATAATCCAAGGATCAGTACCGAAAAAAACAATCCAACGATCGATCAGTATCGGTTTTCCTAACCTTGCAGTGCTAAAAATCGCAAGGAACCGAGTGCTACAGAAGAACCCCAAAACAAAAAGGCTAAAACAAGCCATGCAATCGCCTTCCTCTGCCCTCTTGAATTCAAGAGACGAACCGCGAGTACGCAGGCCAGTTCATAGAGGGATATGAACAACAAACATCAACCCAGAACGAAATAGACACGAAGACAATCGCACAAACATAGCATCTAGTTCTGAACAAAACACGAGGGAAAAGAAGTGCAACCAACCCTCCTTCCTTCTATAGCCTTCCTCTATTCGACTATTCCTCCAATGAAACAGGCCAGGCCAGAGAGATCAAATTGATTTCCAGAATCGAGAGAGAGAGAGAGAGAGGGAGGGATTAGAAGAAGCAGTGGAGTTCTTATTTATACATGCCAGGAAAGAAACCAGAGGAAGGGATAGAGAACAACAGAGAAGGGAAGCTTAAACAGGGGAGAGGAATTGAGGAGAGGAGAAGAGGCAGGGCAGGAGGGGGCGGGGCCCACCCGGGTCGGATCAGGGCCGTCGGATGAGGCGCGAGAGTAGGATCGGACGGGGAGAGATGGCCGGCGCGGGGCCCGCTCAAACGGAACGAGAGGCGAGCGGCTCCGAACCGCCCCCGCCACCGAATTTCCTGCCGATAATTTGCCGCCCGTACATGCATACACGAGTGCTCGTGGACCGGCAGAGGCACTGACAAGTGGGCCCCTCGTGCGTTTTTTCTCTCTCTTTTCCTGAAGCAGTGTCAGTGTTTCCTGCCTTGTGTTTGGCCTTTTCGAAGTGCTATAGACCTGCCTGTGTCCGGCTATGATATGGTCGAAGTGCAAACATTATATAGATTTTATTTATAATTTTTTATAGGTTTTTTACGAAGAGATAGTAGTCTTTACGGTACACATGCTTATTTTTATGCACTTTTACAAATGTTTTTCTACGGTCAGTACTGTAGATAAATGGAGAAGAAATAATGCAGCTAAAATTTGTTCTATGAAACGATGTCGTGGAATTGTGAATGGTGTGGTTGACATGGCTACAGAAACGTGCTACATAAGAGAAATATGCATCACTTTGATGTATTCAATTTTGGGTGGCATGCCATGTTGTAAAGCGAAAAATTGTTGAGCTAGCACTTACTTTTTGTAGTGTGGTCAGGGTGATTGGTTATTTATTTAAGACGATCCGAGCTGTTGGATTACCAACTTGGATTAGGCTGTAAAGTGTAAAGTATCATGCGTACTAATTGTTTTCAGTCGTGCTTACATTTTTTTTGTGGTTCCTGTTTTCCATAAAATCTGAATGGAGAGGTTGCAAACTGGGATTTCAGCATTTGTGTATCAAAATTCAGATCGACTTCTTAAGTTACAGCAGTATTAATAGTAGTATGATTAACAACTGAGCTTTCATTTGGATGCACACATCACACATACTATTGAAGCGTTGACTCCAAGCCCCGTAAGAGCTTATCAGCAAAGTATTCTAATTGCACAAGGGATAAAGATTGAATGTTGCAGGAAAACAATGGACAATTGGCACTCTCTAGATTCTTCAAATTGAAGACGGGGAAAAGGTGGCTTTTTTATGTCCTGTAATTTGTGGCTCACGACTTGCTCTGACATATACCGCACAAATTCGCTTAGAAATCATTTTCATACGAGTGAGGTGGCTTGTGTAGACGACTCCGCGAGCTACAAATATACGTCCGTTTTTTTTACTTCTATTTTTTGCAACTGTCCAAATATTCAGTCGAAATCGTGAATAAAATCCTATCATACACCAAAGCTACTATAATTCTTCTTCTCAAAAAACGCAAGAGGATAATTAGGGAATCCAGACCTTTGCGCTTGGTGGAAAGCTACTATAATTCGAAACTTGTCGAGTTTAGCTGATAAAAAACCGGTCAATACATAGCGATTTCAGCAAATTAAGGATCGATGTACATGCACGATACATAATGGTTCTTCACTTTATCTTTTGTTTGGTGCAAGTTACTTAAAAGTTAGATAGTGTGTGTGTATGTTCGGTCGGCCTGGAGTTGGACTGAACCGTGCCACTAGCAGCGCGATGATGGTGGCGCAGGCCGGCGCGAAAGGAAGAAGGCGACCACAGGGAATCGGCAGTTGACGTACGGGAGTTGCCGGCTCGTACTCTTAATTTAACCCGTTTGCTTTTCCTCGTTGATTTGCTTTTGGGCATCCGGTTGACGTGCCAGAAACACATAAATTACGATAGCGAATCAGGATAATACGATTATCAACAAATAACCCACGTAACATGTGTAAACACTCGCGACGGTTAAGAATGAAAGAAGTGGCGTGTATATCATTATCATTACTATTATAAAAGAACGAGTTGGTGATCGTACGTCTCTTCTCCTCTAATCGCTCCATTCTCAACTTTTCATCACTCTTTATTTTTCAACTGATCAAAATAGTCATCTTTTATAGCATAATTCTCTATATATCCAATAAATTTTGTTGTAACGCACGAACAGATGACTAGTATTAGCAATAAGACAGATCGACGGAAAACGGTATCAGTTGGCTGATCTTTTTACGATATGGGTATATGGAGAACTGAAACATACAACGTTTTGTGGCTGTTTTGTAGCAATCGTTGGCTTTGAAGTACGGTTCCAACAAGGGTAGTACATGAGCTCCGCCGAACGACCTCTCGCCGTCTCCAGTTGTTGAGTTCGGCAACGGATGTTGATACGGGAATATGCACCCATGATCCAAAGCTACAATGTAAAAAATTTCTCACTTGACTCAGTTTTGAGTTACCTATGTAGTTTTTGCGTCTGTTCTAGCTTGTAAGGCCCACTATATTTTTATTGCCTCCATGCTGAGATCGACAGTTTTGGAAATTTCACTCAACACTCCTTGCATATATGTGCATCATAGCCGCCATGACTTTGAAGCCTTAGGCCTCACTTTTGCGTCTCCTTTGTGTCAACATGATTACAGGAGGAATCAAACAAGCAAGCTACACAATCATAGAACTCGGAGCCCCTTTTTTATTTTGTACTTTGTGTTAGACAAAGTCGCACACATTGGGAAACCTTTGTCTTTGCTTTACTTTGCATTCTCATGCGGCCCTCGGCCTTCTGAGCACCTTGTACTTATTATATTCACCTCGTGCCTTATCAACATCATACTATCATAATTCTATTCAATTCTTGTTATCATTCATACATACATAGGCCGTCCAAAGTTTCATACATAGGTTGATGGATGGCAATTGACAATTGCTTGTTTTCAATACCGTGGCCTACTAAGCTGCATATCTCTGTAATAACATAATTCAACAATCCAGACGGCATTTTTTAGGTTTTGTGCTTTGTTTTTGAGGAAAAGTTGTTGGATTAATTGGGCTTGGTCCATTTAATTTAGCAATTAATCAAATGAAATTCCTAGACCCACATGGAAAACCTGTTTAGTCCCATATGGAGAGTTGAATGGGAGTTACACCACTTTAAAAGGTGGAACGTGGTAACCCCCTTGTGAAATTGGAGAGAGCCATTACACGCGCGCGCGCTCGCTCGCTCGCCACGCCGTGCCGTGCCGTGCCGTGCCGTGCGTGTGCGCGTCGCGCGTAGCAGCGCGTGTCGGGTGCGGCGCGTTTTCTTTATCTATTCGAAAACGAAATGCACCGATGGTCGGCGATAACGGTGAGGATTATGGCTGCGATTACTTTCGAGTAATGGTTGCTGCACTAGTGACTAATGGCTGCGATTACAGTCTCTTCATTTTTTGTTACTACTAAAGAGGCTCTCCTCTCCATAAAAGAGGGATACGAAAAGAAAAGATAACTCTCTCGGGTTGTTGCTGCTCTCGCAATCTCGGTCCGAACCTTGCGCGCACAAGTTTCGGGCGAGTAGGCCTCGGAACCGTCCGCTTGTGTACCGCACGGTAGACGGGCGATTAAGTTTTGGGAGCGCACGGCGCGACTACTCAATCTGCGACGTCTACTTCGGTGGTGAACCGTTCGCGGACGCATGCGAACATCTTCCTGCATCAAACTTCGTCCCGCATCACGCCTTGATCGACTACATCGAATAGGCCATCATGTCGATCGATGGTAACGGCGCCTCCGGTGTCTCGACCGCCCCGCCCGAGGTATAAATCTAAAACTTTTCTGGTGTATTTGTTTCTGTGCGCTATGAATATGTTAATAGATGTTTCTGTTAGCTTGTTCGTTAGCGAATACGAATACATCGTTGATAGATCACTCATGCATGTTTATGTCATGTTTTATATGCTGAATTTCTGGATTAAAATATGCCGAAAATTGACTAGATTTCCAACATTCCAAAAACTTAATAGGTCTTTTTCGGTAGTTGGCTTTGCTGCGTCGCTTAAGCCGCACCCTCCGTTTGATGGTTCAAATTTTAAGAGATGGCGTGCACGCGCAATCCTATGGTTTACTGCCATGGAATGTTTTCATGTTGCACAAGGAAAGCCCGCTGAGCCTCTGTCTGATGAGGATGAACGCAAGTTCAATGTAGCGGATAACTTTTTTCGAGGTGCACTTGTCAACATACTGGCGGATAACATTGTGGATGTGTACATGCATTTGCCTACGGGCAAAGATATGTGAAATGCACTTGAGGACAAGTTCGGAGTTTCCGATCTTTGGCGATGAGTCAGATGTCATGGAGCGTTCTATGACTACAAGATGGTCGATGACCGTTCGTAGTAGAGCAAGCTCATGAGATTCAGGCGCTGGCAAAGGAGCTTGAGAACAATAAGTGCGAGTTACCGAACAAGTTTGTGGCTGGCGGTATAATCGCCAAGTTACCACCCTCTTGGTCGGATTTTGCTACTTCTCTAAAGCACAAGAGGCAGGAGTTCAGTGTTCACGATCTCATTGGCACTCTTGGTGTTGAAGAGAAGGCGAGGCAAAAGATACTCGTGGCAAGAAAGTTGCTACGAGGAGGTTCTAGCGCCAATTTGGTGCGTAAGAAGAATCCTCGAGCTTTCCACAACAAGAAGAAAAATAAGCCTTTTGTCAAGCCCAAGGCTACTACGAGTTTAAGAAGAAAGGCAAAGGAAAGGGCGGCCGCTTTGTGTGCGGTGATTCGGCCATTGGGCTAAGGATTGTCCGGACCGCAAGGATAAGCGAAGAAGTCGCCAACATGGTTATTAGTGACGCTGGAGGAACATCGAGTGCGGTAATTATTTACCTACAGTTCTTTCGCTTGTCAATCACCCGAGTGGTGGGTTGACACCGGTGCTAATATTCATGTTTGTGCTGATATTTTCTTGTTTTCATCTTATCGGTCGGTCGAGGTTGCTCCTTGTTGATGGGGAACGGATCGCATGCAGTGTTCATGGTGTTGGTACGGTCGATCTGAAGTTTACTTCGGGAAAGACCGTGCGATTGAAGAACGTGCAGCATGTCCCCTCCATAAAGAAGAATCTCGTTAGCGGATCTCTACTATGTAGAGATGGTTTTAGGCTTGCTTTTGAGTCCAATAAATGTGTCGTGTCTAAGTATGGAATATTTGTTGGTAAAGGCTATGAGAGCGGAGGTTTGTTCCGTTTTTCTTTGATGGATTTCTGTAATAAAATTGTGAACCATGTGTGTAACGATGATGATGAATCTAATGTTTGGCATTCACGACTTTGTCATGTTAATTTTGGGTGTATGACGCGCTTAGCTAATATGAGTTTAATTCCGAAATTCACTTTAGTCAAAGGTTCTAAGTGCCATGCGTGTGTTCAATCGAAACAACCTCGCAAGCCTCACAAGGCAGCAAAAGAGGCGAGGAATTTGGCACCGTTAGAACTCATTCATTCTGATTTATGCGAAATGAATGGCGTGTTGACTAAAGGTGGAAAGAAATATTTCATGACGCTTATAGATGATTGCACTAGATTTTGCTACGTGTACTTATTAAAAACAAAAGATGAAGCGTTGGATTACTTTAAGATCTATAAAGCTGAGGTAGAAAACCAACTTGAGAGGAAAATCAAGCGGGTAAGGTCTGATCGTGAGGGAGAGTATTTTTCAAATGAGTTTACTTTATTCTGCGAGGAACATAGAATTATTCATGAGAGGACGCCTCCCTATTCTCCCGAATCAAACGGGGTTGCCGAAAGAAAGAATCGCACTCTAACTGATTTGGTTAACGCCATGTTAGACACTGCGGGACTTTCTAAGGAATGGTGGGGTGAGGCTATATTGACCGCGTGTCATGTCCTGAATAGAGTTCCTACAAAGAATAAAGAAGTAACACCATTCGAGGAATGGGAAAAGAAGAATTTGACTCTCTTATACTTGCGCACTTGGGGATGTTTGGCCAAAGTTAACGTGCCAATTGTCAAGAAGCGCAAACTTGGACCAAAAACCGTAGATTGTGTATTTCTTGGTTATGCTATGCACAGCGTGGGTTATAGGTTCTTAATTATAAAAAGCTGAGTACGACATGCGTGTTGGTACAATCATAGAGTCCAGAGACGCTACATTTTTTGAGAATGAATTTCCTATGAAATGTGATGTACCTAGCTCATCTAGTCAAGAACCTATAATTTCCCTTGATTCTTTTGTGCCGATAGAACATGTTGAGCAAACGCCTATGGAAAATCCTGAGGAGGATAACAATGAAGTTACTCGAAAGAGTAAGAGACAGATGATTGCAAAATCTTTTGGTGATGATTTCATTGTATACCTCGTGGATGACACTCCTAGAACCATTGAAGAGGCATATTCTTTTCCGACGACTATTGGAAGGAAGCGATGCGGAGTGAGATGGATTCTATTATGTCTAATGGAACTTGGGAGGTCGTTGACCGTCCTTATGGGTGTAAACCCAGAGGATGTAAATGGGTTTTCAAGAAAAAGCTTAGGCCTGATGGTACAATTGAAAAGTACAAGGCAAGGCTTGTGGCCAAGGGTTATACCCAGAAAGAAGGCGAGGACTTCTTTGATACTTATTCACCTGTTGCCCGATTGACCACAATTCGAGTACTACTTGCCCTGGCTGCCTCTCATGGTCTGCTCGTTCATCAAATGGACGTTAAGACAGCTTTCCTAAATGGAGAGTTGGAGGAGGAGATTTATATGGATCAGCCAGACGGGTTTGAGGTAGAAGGTCAAGAAGGAAAGGTGTGCAAGTTGTTGAAGTCTTTGTATGGCCTAAAGCAAGCACCTAAGCAATGGCATGAGAAGTTCGACAGAACTTTGACATCTGCTGGCTTTGTTGTGAATGAAGCCGACAGATGTGTGTACTATTGCTATGGTGGGGGAGAAGGAGTGATCTTGTGCTTGTATGTTGATGACATACTGATTTTTGGGACCAACCTCAATGTGATTGAGGAGGTCAAGGACTTTCTGTCCAAGAATTTTGAGATGGAAGATTTGGGAGTGGCTGATGTGATTCTTAACATTAAGCTACTGAGAGAAGGTGATGGTGGGGTTACACTCGTGCAATCCCACTATGTGGAGAAGGTCTTGAGTCGCTTTGGTTATAGTGATCGCAAGCTCCTCCTACTCCCTATGATCCTATTGTGTTATTGAGGAAAACCAAAGAATAACAAGGGATCAATTGAGATACTCCCAGCATCATTGGCTCATTGATGTATTTAGCTAGTGCTACGAGGCACGACATCTCGTTTCTTTGTGAGCAAGCTAAGCGGTTTGTTTCAAATCCGGAGATGATCATTGGCGTGCTCTTGAGAGAGTAATGCGCTATCTAAAGGCAACCGTGAGCTATGGAATTCACTATCTTGTGTACCCAAAAGTCTTGGAGGGCTCTGTGATTCAAACCGGATCTCGATCTTGATGAGATAAAAGCCACGAGTGGATATGTGTTCACACTTGGAGGTGGTCTTGTTTCTGGAAGTCTTGCAAGCGCACCATCTTAACGAGGTCAACAATGGAAGCGAACTCACGGCATTAGATACCGCTCTCGTTGAGGCCGAGTGGCCGTGAACTCCTTATGGATTTGCGGTGGTTGAAAAACCGACATCGCTATCTGATGAATCGTGATAATTAGACCGTAATTATCAAGGTGAACAGTTCTAAGGACAACATGAAGTCATCTAGGCATGTTAAGAGGCGGTTGAAGTCCGCCGAAAAGCTGAAAAACTCGGAGTGATAGCGCCGGACTATGTCCGCATACTAATAATCTGGCCGACCAATTTACAAAGGGTTTATCACGTAATGTGATAGATAGTGCATCGAGTGAGATGAGCCTGAGACCCACATGAGTCATACCACAGTGGTAACTTGTTCTACGTGATCGGAGATCCCGTGAAGTAGGATGGTGAAACAAGCTGTTGGTTGACTGGGAGGAGAGACCTTTATAGGGCTCATTTCTTCAATGATGCGCTTCTCTCCTATTCTGTATGGCAGGTTGATTTTTACCTTAATGTGATCCGAGTGGCTTATTTAGAGCGAGATGTCGCCTCTGAGACATCTTAGAAGGAACACACCTATATGAGTTCGACTGCTGGTCAGTCTATGAGATTTGGGTGATCTCTAGATACTCATAAATAGGCATGGAGTATGACTTATACGCTCCAACCGGAGGATGCTTTAGGCGACCTAGTACTAGTAAAGGAATTGGGTAAAGCTTGTTCGCACAAAACTCTGTCAATTCAAGGCATAGTCCATTGTTCGATTGTGGATGAGTGTAACTCCTTTCCTAGATGGATGTTCAACTTAACGGTCTCCATCGAAACACCGGTATATCAAACAACAATGAGAATCGAGAGTATTTCTCGTGTGCCTTGAAATTTGGTGGGGATTGTTGGATTAATTGGGCTTGGTCCATTTAATTTAGCAATTAATCAAATGAAATTCCTAGGCCCACATGAAAAACCTGTTTAGTCCCATATGGAGAGTTGAATGGGAGTTACACCACTTTAAAAGGTGGAACGTGGTAACCCCTGTGTGAAATTGAGAGAGCCATTACACGCGCGCGCTCGCTGCCGCCTCGCCACGCCACGCCACGCCACGCCGAGCCGAGCCGAGCCGAGCCAAGCGCCGCGCCGCGCCGCGTCGCGCGTGCGTGTGCGTGTGCGTGTGCGCGTGTGTGCGTCGCGTCTGCAGCGCGTGTCGGGCGCGCGCGCGTTTTTCTTTATCTATTCGAAAACGAAATGCACCGATGGTCGCGAGAACGGTGAGGATTATGGCTGCGATTACTTTCGAGTAATGGTTGCTTATTACTAGTGACTAATGGCTGCGATTACAGTCTCTTCATTTTTTGTCATTACTAAAGAGGGCTCTCTCTCCATAAAAGAGGGATACGAAAAGAAAAGATAACTCTCTCGGGTTGTTGCCGCCTCTCTGCAATCTCGGTCCGAACCTTGCGCGCACAAGTTTCGGCGAGTAGGCCTCGGAACTTCGTCCGCTTGTGTACCGCACGGGTAGACGGGCGATTAAGTTTTGGGGAGCGCATCGGCGCGACTACTCAATCTGCGACGTCTACTTCGGTGGTGAACCGTTCGCGGGATCGCATCGCGAACATCTTCCCGCATCAAGCTTCGTCCCGCATCACGCCTTGATCGACTACATCGAATAGGCCATCATGTCGATCGATGGTAACGGCGCCTCCGGTGTCTCCGACGCCCCGCCGAGGTATAAATCTAAAACTTTTCTGGTGTATTTGTTTCTGTGCGCTATGAATATGTTAATAGATGTTTCTGTTAGCTTGTTCGTTAGCGAATACGAATACATCGTTGATAGATCACTCATGCATATTTATGTCATGTTTTATATGCTGAATTTCTGGATTAAAATATGCCGAAAATTGACTAGATTTCCAACAAAAGTGCCTTTCAGTGTGTTTTGGTGTAATAATTCGACACGGCACGGCGCGATTTCGATGGGAACCATCGTGATCTTCTCGACCTCTTTGTTTAGTTCTCACAGCATTGAACTTCACTTCCTCAAAGCAATCATTCTACCGAGTGCTTGATAGGACATCCTTTCAGTCGCCGCCCCTTTAATCTTCCTATGGGTCGCTTTCTTCCTTAGAAAGCGAAAGGATCAGTGTGTAATGGTATTTAGTCTTGTTAATTAGCGTTTGAACAGAGATGATTTTTTTTAAAAAAATGCACTGTTGTTTCTTGCTATTTATATGCATCTGATATCTGTTTCTTCAGGCTGTTTGTCCTTGAAAGAAAAATTTAAGGATTTGAGGTTTCCGTTTCAGCAAATTTGGAAGCATCGTGCCTGAATATTACTCTTCTTGTCAATAAATAATTTCACTTTCATCAAACCTGCAAGTTCACGCCATGTTGACCCACAGTTAAATTCCTCGCAAGAAAAAAGATATGCACTCAAATTGTTAAATTGCAATAACCAAAGGGTATAGCCCACAATGATATGTTTCTTATACGCTACTATTTCTGTCAACTTCAAGATGAAAAGAACTCGGCAAGTTGTCAAAAATACAGATTAAAGTATCATAAATAAGAACTATGGAAAAAATAGTTTCTCCATGTTGGGTGTACAACTCATCTTGTTTTGCAGTAGTATAAACGCTTTAGCTTTAACAGTTCCGGAGAATTACAAAATTTCTATCAAATATATCTGCATGCGCTTCAAATTTTGAGACGAAAATGTACTTCTAGTAAAGAAGTCATACTTGAACAAGAAAGCAAATGCTGCATCATGATGTTGCATGTCGCTATATGTTCATATTAAAATCACATCATTAAAAGGACTAGTCGATGCATATGCTTGGGTCTCCTCATTGCAAGGAACACACAACCCAGAAGGCTATAATGTGTTGCTTCTACGGGGTTGCTCAGTTCTGTTAAGTGTCAACGTCTGACATGAAAGAAACCCTGCAAGTTGCACCTGTGTCCTGTCATGATCCACTTAAACCCAAAAAACACAGGAAGACAGAACCCTTGAACATATTTGCTACCATTTGGTCTCCTTTATTATGCCATCCTACATAATGTCAATAAAGTAAACTCGGCATATACTAACAATGTTTCATTTATAGATTCTTCAACGAAAGGTAAATGGTACATGAATCATAGGTAAATAGGAATGGAATACACTTGAAAAATAAACCCCTCTTGCTCCATCTTTCTCCCGAGTCTGCGAAAGTTCAGCCCAACTGCTATGTAGTATGTACAAACACTCAGACCTTCAGAGCCTTATCACAGAGTTTATAACTTGATGTTGCTGAAATTTTTGCTCTTGTCCCGGACAGACGGGCAGGGGGATGCCTGATGAGTGACCTTAGGCATTAAGTACCGAACTAATAGCTATCAAGAACTAAATTGCTCTTCTTAACTTCTTATTAACGAGTGCCACCAAACCGCCACTCCATGTCTGCGTCATGGTCTCTATTGCGCAGCCGCAATCGACGACGACCGGCTGGACCACGCCGACGGCGGCCTCCAGGCCGGCTGCTTGCGCTGTTTCGGAGCGTGCGATTCCTCCAGTCCTGATCTCAGAATCTCAAACATCACCTGTACGTCTTTGTATCCACAGGTTTGCACATCCTCGTGAAGCTTCAGTATGCTGCCTCTACTGCCTGCACGCACGGGTTTCAGATAAGGAATTTGTCACTGTCAGATAAGGATTTTGAACGGGCAAATTTTTTTTTGAACGGGCCTGTCAGATAAGGATTTTGTCACTGTCATGGATTGTCCCAAAGAGAAAATGTGAAAGAGCGGGTCATTTCCCCCCACTTTGTTAGTGGAGAAAAGGCATGAAGTATGCTGGCTACTTTTAGACCTTACAATTCTGGGGAGATGAAGGAAATTTGATATTTGGACCATGCGTACAATATGTTTGTGATCAACAATTGGCACTTTGGTTAAGTTGTGTTAAATATGTATATAGTACAGGGTCTCTTTGCATATTGTACATGGACACGTATTAGCTTGTTGGGCCTTTTGGCAATCTAAGACTCATTGTAACATGGTATCAGATCCTAGATTGGGCTAGGGTTCGACCGCCGCCGCCGCCCCAATTGCCTTCCCTCCTCTTCTCCTTCTGCGCTTGGGCTCCTCTCTCCGCGCTGTGCTAGCCCGTCGCCACCTCTTCCTAGGCCGTCGCTGCCCCAGGCAACCTCGGATTTGGCCGCCGCCGGCCGCCGCCCATGCCCGTGCGAGGCACCGCCGCCCGTCGCGCGGCCGTCTCGGCCGCGTCGTCCCTAGGTTGTCGGCGCGCCGCGCACCCCCTGGCTGACGCCTACCTCAGCCACCCACGCACTGGTGCACCACAGCCCGTGCGTGGCCCGCTCCGGTCACCGCCGTCTCAGGCCATCTCTGCCCTCGGTTGGTCGCCGTCGCTCCCAACTGCCGCTGGCACCCTACTGGTGTCGACGTCACCCGACCATCCCCGCCCACACAGGCCATTTCTAGGCGTCCCGGCTCCATTTTCTTGACCCGATCTACTCCAGATGGCTACCAGCGGTGGCTCTTTCGTCATCCCGCTCCCCGTACTTAGGTTGGACCTTCTAATTATCCATAAGTATGTAAACTTTATTCTTCACTGGAAATAGATCAAGACTTTGTCTCAATCATGTTCTTATATGCATTCTTGCTTGGTTTTGCTAGTTCTTGAGCTAAATTTGTAATTTTGTATACATGGAAGTTATAGCTCGATTTCTTACTTAAATTATCTTGTTAGAACATGTGAGAATAGATCTAGAAGACCTCGTGCCTTAGATCCTCACGAGCAAGAAATAATTTGAGTTTTAGTATTTTTGGTGTTCTTGTGACCTAGATTCAATTCTGTGCAATTTAGTAAACCTGAGCCCAAGAACCCATGATTCTTGATTGGTTTAGGTTCCTAATGTCTTGAACAAGTCTCATATAAAATCTAAAAGTGTTTAGATGAAAATTGAGCAAGTTCTTGATATTTGAATTTTATCTCAAGAGTCTTTCAGGTCTGGAAACAGGGGACCGATCAGACTAGCCCTGGATCTGCGGTTAGACCACCATTGTACTTGTGGTCAAACCAGCCATGGTGGTTAGACTGGCCAATCTATAACGGTCTGACCGGCCTTGTGCTGTTGGTGGCTGATTTTGTTGCTTTAGTACTCTAGGTTTGTTTTGTAAAATTTAGTTAGTGTAATATGAATTTGGTGATTCTTATAGTCACTTAACTAAAGATTTTGAATATTATTAGAGAAAAAGGTTTTAAAAATCATTTACCCGTTTGATTATCGGTATCGGTCCTACAACACTCAAGTAAATGGCAAAGTACTTCTGCTGGTTGCGTACTTGTATTATTTTTTTTTTGGTCCTGTCACCTTTCGTAATACTTGTATTATTGGCATCATGGGCCTATGTACTACAGTTTTATATCTATTGGACCTTGGGGCTTAAATACTAATGGCCTTCCACTGGCAATCTAATCGAATTGCTGAGTCAAGGGTGTCTTCTTTTTCTTGAGATAAAAGGCCCGTGTCCTTGCTTTCTCAAGAACACAAGAGCATGACAGAACTCTCTCTCTCTCTCTCTCTCTTTCTCAAGGAGGGGAAAACAAGCATTCTAAATTTGTAATCTTTGCAGGCTCCGGAAACCCAGATACTACATAGACAAAGAAACAGCTCTAAAATGAGGAAGATGAACTAGCATCTCATCCAACAAAAGGTAAAATAAATGGTAAGAGGGGCACTACACTTTCCCACAATCGATATTCTACTGAGACAGCTACCTGTACTCCATCCTTATCTAGACACAGGCCAAAGGAAATCAATCCTCTCGGCTTTTCCTCAACCAAGAACATTCCTTCCTCAGTTCTCACCAAGAAGTTTCTTCACTTCTTGCACTACTGCTAATAACTTTACCTCGAATCCACAGTAACATAAGCCTTTATTCGGTCAGGACCCCCAAGCCCAACCAAGAACGAGTACCGCAATGAGTGACATAGTGGCATAGCTTTATGGCATCATTAACAATCCAAAGGACGGTTGGGGACAAAAAGGAAAGGAGCTCCAGAAAGATGCAAAAGAATGAAATGGCCATCACTCATCAGCCGTCACACCGCTCCAACAGAAAAGCAGTAGGAGCCATGGGCAATTCGGTGGTTTGCAACGTCCTGCCATGAAATTTAAAGTTGTCCATCCGATGAGAAGTTTAACTGTTTTCCCGGGGCCCCAGTTTGATTTCTGCATGCACTCATAGAGTCTACTAGTACTAGACAGTAAGATCTGTGTGTCCTGCTCCTACCAATACCATAACCATAAGCTGGCCCTGGCTCGAGTTCTAGACAAGTAGGTGGTTAAAAGTTGATGGGTGTACGCGTGGACGGCATTATCTCCTATTAATGGTGTTGTCGCGCGCCACATTGCTGCAGAAAAACGTTCTAACCGCGAGAATCTTTCGGTGCAGATCGGCGGCAGTGGCAGACCACCACTCCTCTGCACCGCCGCAAATGCAAAGCTCAGTTCAGACCGCAAGGGCTGAATTATTGGACAAGATCTGATCAGCAGAGAAGCTGCAAGACAACAGAACGGAACAAGAAGAAAAATCCACCTGACATATACTGCTGCTCTTCACTTGAGATTTGCATAGTGTCAAAAGAGGTCTGTGCAGATTTGTACGGCATATTGGATGAGGGTCATTAGTACTACTAGTCTAGTTGACACAGGAAGATACTTGAGAGATGGCACTAATTCGCAGCAGCAGTAGTCGTACTGGTTTGGGACCCAAAAAAAATATCCTTGCACCTACTGATCTTCGCTGCACCATCGACCTCGTGACACTTGGCGGCACCTATTGAATAGTGATAGTGCAAGTAGTAGTATAGTACCACTAGGTACTACCAATAACAAGATCTAACTGTGTTGTGATGCTAATTCCTTGCAAGTTGCTGCGAAGTCTCTGTTGTTTTGTACCAACAAGGAGGTTGACTTTCTCAGAAGATCATTTCGTTTGGTGTCTGTGCAAGTTGGAATTGTTGAGTTGCCTATGGAAAAAAATACCTAAACCTTTGAAATTCCAAGGAATTTTTAGCGTGGGTGATTAGCAACCAAAGAAGGTTTAAATAACCAGAGACTTTTCATCTTGGACCCACATGATAGAATAATCAGGGGAACTAGATATTTGGAGAATGTTAGTGGGAGCTGAGGAGGTGAAAAGGAAGATTGTTTCTACATTGAACATTCAAAGCCCGATCCACCTAGCAACATTGCAGTGGAAAAGAGTCACATTCCACCATGGATAAGTCTTGCATATGCGAATGAAATTGACGAATGGTCAACGCCGTAAGGGGAAAGCATTGGTGATAAAATTTCAGAGTAAGCTCTAAACTGCAGAAAATAACATAAAAAATCTATGGTTGCTGAAGGCTGTAAATTGTGTAGATTGAGGATTATCACCTAACCTCTTCGAGAGCATGATGGGGGGGGGGATCTAATTTTTGGTACCCATAGAAGAAAATGAGAAGAAAAAAGAGGAGCAGAGAAAAGCATGAATACATTGCCGATTTACTTGCAAGTAGTATCATGTTTGGTTCAAATAGTTACCGAGTAGTTTCTGAAATTTTGAATGAAAAACGAAAAGAAGACAATAAGCATGGCTATGGCTGTCCTGTTGAATAAACAGTTCTCTGTTCATCAAGTTAACTGCAGTTTTAACCTAAATAAAATTCAGCTACGCTCATGTCACTTATCTAGATGGTGTTTTAGCTCAACGGAGTAGTAAAGGAATCCATAAGTGAATTCCATTACGAACAAGAAAACAGAACAAAAGTAGCCCGCACTCTGTGTGTTCCTGACTGGTAAAATCAAGAACAACTGAACAAACACCGAGATCACGCGTTGCATCCAGAAATGAAAAGAACACAATGAACACACCCTGACCAAGGAGATCAAATCAGCAACTGACTTGGTTGGGCTCTAAGAAACTTCTCACAAGAACAAGTAGTCCAGTAGCTACGTACTTATAGTATGCATCTGCGCATTCGTCTTACCTATGGCTGAAGTCATGCACAAGCAGTCAAGGGTGTGGGAGATGTGCGCAACTGCGTACCTGTCTTGCGCGCGTGGACGCGGGTGGAGACGGCGGCCCACGCGCGGCGCGCCGGTAAGACGATCTTCTTCCGCCACCACCCCATGACCGCGCGCACCGGCGCCGGTATCCTCGCGGCGGCCAGCCTCGACGCCGACGCCCTCGCTCCTCCGGTCCGGGCTTTGATCTCGACTCAAGAGCGCTCCTCGCTTCCTGCCGCGCGGCTGCGGGCGGACACAGTTTGGCTGTTGTTTGTAGCGTTTGTTACGGGAGTTATTGGCCGCCGTCGGCTGTGCTGCTCTCTTAACGTCCGCTAATTTCCGCTCGCGCTTTTAATTTTTAATTTATTATTTTTAAATTTTATTTTTTTCTGATCTTTTAGTTTTTAGCTTTTTCTGTATTCGTTTGTATTATCTATGATAGACTAATATATATATATATATATATATATATATATATATATATATATATAATTTTAAAATTTAATTACGCTAAATAAATCATCATTATCAATTACAGTATAATTTTAATCATAAACTAATTTATTTTAGCCCAACGGCTCCTAAGATTTCCTGCGTTTTGGATCTGTGTGCTCTGCTTTCTATCCAGTGCCTTTTGTTTGGGGAAACGGTCTAAGGGGAGGGCCTCTCTTAGGACCCATCTCCTAGTAGAATTTGCATCCTTTTTGCTGGGGCTGGTTTGGGTCGGGCCTACTACTCGCACCCGAGCGCTTCCAATTGAGGTTGAGGGTTTGAGACAAGGTTTCGGTTTTACGTCGGATTTCGCGCTAAATTTTGGTAGGTTAATTGGATTTGGTAAGTATTTAATTTATTATTAAACTTTGCAATAAGATTTGGCAAGACTTAGTGAAGTAATTTTTGGCATCAAACCAAACAATCTAAATCCCATGATCTTTGTTATAATTGCAAGTTTCAACATACTATTATTTTATGGTCTATTGTAAACTATTGTTAGGACTGTTTCGATTTAACGTTATGATAATTTATATCTACACCTTTCACATGTTAAGTTTTGATCAACTCATCTTGTACTGTCAAAACTAAAGTGAAAATATAATATCATAATCATAATATTTCCGTATAAACTTACGTAGTCTACGTAGTTGCAAATAATTTTGGCTTGTCCGCGGTAGCTAACCCTTGGGCCCACCTGTCATTGTTGCAAGCCTGAACACATCAACACCTGGTCCACCTCTCAAGTAGTCAAGTGTGAGCACAACATTTTCAGCAGACCTGGCCCAGGGCCACGCAGCCCATCACACGAGGCATAACCACCGGCAGACCGGCTCCTAAGGTGGCACGTGGGGGACTCCTATTTGTTAAGGATCAACTAAGGCGTACTACTTGCTTTGAGAGCCCCCCATCCCTGTGCAACTTGAATGCTCTTGCCGTCTTTCGTCTCTGATTTCCTCTTTAAAAAAAACACCGGAGTAGATATTTCATCTGTGTCTGATTTCCCCTTGTTATACATGTGTCAGTTTGAATGTTTGATCAGTCAGCTAAACCGTGGGACACAGTCCTTCTGGTCACAGATGAAGAAATTTCTTGAAAAACAGTCAACGTAGATGGTGTTGGACCGATGAGGTAATAAGAGTGGACGGATAATTCCTGGAACTTTTTTTAATCGTATTTAAAATATTTACTTAAGTCAAATTTATATTACACCAACTATCCTTCGTAAATTAAAGCTCGAAACCTAAACCAACAAAATTAGGGATATTTAACGTAGGGCCTGTTAGACTATCACGATGGATTGGTATGACCGTAGGTTTAGAGCCGATCTGATCGGACCCCTGCTTCTGGACTTAAAAACATATCAGTCCAAAACTTAAATCTCAAGAATTTGCTCAAATCCCATCCAAACATTTTTAAATTTTGCATGAGACTTATTCAATGTATTAAAAACATAAACAAATCAAGAATCACAAGATTCTTGGGCTTGAGTTCACTAAATTAAAGAAAATGAAATATAAGTCTTAGAACACCCAAAACACTAAAATCCAAATTAGTTTTTGCTCGAAAAGTTTCTAATCAAAAGGGTGATTAGGATCTACTCTAGGCATAGATTCGAGATAAAACTGTCTTAACCGCGAAAACCCAAATTTGAGCCAAAAACAAACAAAATCGGACTTGGTCTTGAATCTTATCATATGAATGATCTAGATAGGTAAAGATTGATGAACTAGACTCATCTTCTACGTCTTACTCATCATATATCATAGCAAGATCAAAAGGAAGCTCGGGAGAAAAGAAATCACATCAAGAACACAAGATATAAGCAAAATTTTAAGACACGAACAACTAGTAATTTAAGAGGTAGGGTTTTATCTTCATTACCACATAGAGAGAAAAGATTACAACAATATCAAGATTGTAAGGTGCTCCAAAAGCATCACTCTTTTCTCTTCAACTCTCTCTCAAACCTTGGAAGGATGCAAGGTGAAAGAGCAAAAACCTCAATCCTAGAATCTCGTGGATATAACACCTCATCTCATCCCCTTTAATAACCAGCCAAAAACCCTAATGGGTTTAACCCATTAAGACAACCAGGGGAACCCGTTAACCTCAACTAACACTAAGTTTTACTCTCTTGCACGTTTCTCAAAGTACACACAACTATTAAATCTGCTAGTGAATCAACACTTAATTCATTTAACATTTTTATCACATCCTTGACCTAAACCACATCGCTTGCACCTCCTCGTATTGTGATTTGAGCAAGCCTCAACTTTCTGGTTTGTGACAAAAAGATTGTTTTGCCCCCAAACCATCTTCCATGAAGCTTCACGTTTCCTTCACCTTGAAGCAATCTGGTACTTCATCTTCAACTCCATATGACCCTAATGACTTACCACCAAACCTCTCACGCATTTGAATCCCATCGAATAGTCCTTACTTGCAAACTGGTCTAAGTCATTTGGTGCGCCACATGCCTCTCCATACACCATGACAGCACCCAGCTTCACTAATTGTTCTGGACCTTAGCTCCTCCCTGAGATTAGTCTCGATCCACCTTGTTATTGATTGTCATATTTACCATCGGCAACTCTCGCTTTGGTTCATTGTCTTCTTGGCTTCTAACCACTCCGCTAGCATCAGTCATATTTCGGTGTCAATGACACCTTGATCGTTCTGGACTTTAGTTCCCCTAACTTAATCCCAATCCCTTGACCACTCTGTATCTAAGATTTCCTAGCTTAGCCCAGTCACGCCCGTCTTAATATGACTTAGCTCCGGAATCCTACAACCAACACCGACAAGTAAACCATCATGTAGTACAGCACAATACACAAAATCATCAATTGACACCATTCATGAGCCAAGAATGCTTACATTCATACCAAAACATCTCTACCCTCTCCAAAGTACTTTGGAAACCCTAGGCATACCCCCTAGATATGTCTGCCCTCTCCTGCACCTTTATCAGTAATAGCGGAGCGGTTTGACCGCAACACCAATGTCGATCAGACCGCCAACAGTTGGCCAGTTAGACTATCACCCCTGGCCGGTCTGACCGCGCCTGCTCAGTGGTTTGGCCTGTCCCACATACCAACTTGACTGATTACATGATAGCGGAATTGAATTTTATTAAAGTTTTGTAAAATTAAATTCAACTCAATAAATATGCCAATTATCTTCACTAATTAACCACGGACATGGAATACAGAGCATCACGAAATCTCATACTTAAAGTCAAGAATACAGAGCATTACAAAATCTCAAACTTAAGTCAAGAAATAGGCCGTACGTGAAAGAAAAAAACGAATGCATCGTGGCGGCACACGAATCGAACACTTGTGAGCTACAAGACGCGTCCGTGCGGATGCTTGGACAAGGAATTGACCTCAGTGCGACCCACATCACCTCTACATATTACATATGTATAGCCACACGAGAGAGGGAATTGCTTGGAGACGGCGACGTAAGTCACATAACCTTTGGCCGTAATGGTAGCGTCACCGTCCATTCCATCCAGGTTAGGTAAAGTTTGACACGCACACTAGTTTCTAATAAGCAGCATCTGTGTGCAGGTCGTAGTTACACTTATAGGCACATTTCTGATCAACATGTACGTACCAAGCAATTGGAATGCCCTGTTGATTTGGTATTCAGAGGTTGGTTTGATATCAACAGTTTTTTACTTTGGTCGCTAGGATAACCGTTGATCTTTTCCTTTTGAAGAGTGTATGAGTTGGATCATACGACAACGATAAAAGAAAGCGTTGTTGGATGATCGGTTGATAATAGTTTTTCTCCCTTTTTTCCTCTGGAGAAAATTGGCTTCCTGTAGACCACAAGAACTTGTGGACTCTGCATATGCTGCAAAGTTGTGGTTCAATTTCTTTACATCTTCGCAAGCCAAACAAGTCGCATAATGTGAAGCTTTCGACCTAACCAACTTGCATCGGCTAACAAAGCTTTCGACCTAACCAAGTCGCATTTTGTTTTCTCCAATTTGCGAAGATCGCCTCAAATTGATCAGCTAGATGCACTTTTCAGGAAACGCCCAGCATGATCTAGAGGAACTAATGGATGGACACCCGAGCTTAAATTGAGAGGTCGTTATCTGTAATTACGATTGGCTGCTTTTTTGGTAAAAAAAAGAAAGAAAAGCTGGAGAATTATTCTGTCCACTCAGGGGAGAGTTAAGGATACGACAGAAGCAACGGTTTTAGACATGTCTGGGTGAAGCTCTCTTCCACTTAACGGAAGATACTTCTATGCTAGCTAGGCCTAGGAGTAGAATCAAAACCAAATGGACATGGTGATGGAGGCGTCCTCCGCTCTACACCTGGCCGAGTAATCTCATCAGAAGTCGTTATACTGCACCTCAACGTCAACAGTTACAGTGTTACACACTTGCCGTCTCGCAGCTCTCGTTTTACGTGACGTTGAAACCTGCACTAGCTAGTGAAAGTTATGGGCTTACCGCTTACGGCGAGTTGCCTCCGCCTCTCCGTTCGCTAGCCCCCGGCAGAGCTCGTTCCGGGAGGGAAAACGACGGCCGCACCCATGCGCGCCGCTCATACGCTGCCTTCGGTTGTCCGTGAACCGCGGCCCACATATGCAGTGACGAGCTAGAAAAATTATAATAAAGATACATATTTTATACGTACAATTTCTTAGTTTGATGTAATTGTTTCGTAACATTATAACTCCGGTATATAAATTCAAAATTTTCCAAGAGTACGATACAAATCGGCAAATCAAAATAAAAAAACTTTGTGGTGCGTGACTGTGTGTCGATGCGTGCCCACCACAGCGCACGTCGCTGCCTCTCTGTGCCTCTGTACCGCACTGCCTTTGGCTCTGCTCCCCTCCCACGCCAGCGCCGCGCTGCTCCTCCTCTCTGCGTTGTATCGGCGCCGAGCCCTACCTCCCACCATTGTCTATCTACTCCTGCTCCCTGCTTGGTTGCTCTCAATGGAGAGGTGGAGAGGAGACAAGAGAATTAGGGTCTGAGAATTAAGGAGGAATTGAAAATGAGCTTGGTTGCTCTCAATGGAGAGGTGGAGAGGAGACAAGAGAATTAGGGTCTGAGAATTAAGGAGGAATTGAAAATGAAGGCGGCTATGAATTAGTTTGGTGCACATGAACTGGTGCGGGGTCACAAATATGCATTCGTTAATTTTTTTTTATTTCTAGGTGTGCCTGGGCTCCACCCCTGCTCACACGCCCCGCGCGGTCCCCTACTTGGCTCCCCCACCCGCGCGGCCCACGATTACCCTCGCACGCACGCACATAACGGTGTAAGTCGGCGGTTGGCGACGGCCCTGAGCTCCGCGCCCCGCGCGCGTGCAGGTCGCGACGGCCGCCCCGCTCCATCCCTCTCGTGCTCGCGTCGGCGAACGAGGTTGTTGTGGTGCCTGTTTAGCGACGCATTGCCTCCCCACATCGCGCGTCCAACCAACGGGTGGATCCTGGCGCGCGCGCGCACGCGGCCGCGCCCACGGGGGGATTCCTTACGACGCGTGCGTCGACGCTGCGCCCAACCGCGGCTGCTGTTTGCCCCCGTACGAGACCGACATGGTGGCTCCTGGCGGCTATCCGCGCCGGCGGCTGTAGACTGCGGGTGCGCGATCCACGGTCTGCCTGTTCGTCGCGGCAGCGGTGGCCCTCGGCGGCAAACGCCTACGCGTCGCACCGGTTCGGCAAAGAAATTATCGAGCTCTGTTGAGGCAAGGAACAAAACCGAATCTGGTGGCTGCGCAGGTTCGGCAATCTCCTGTACATGCTTGCTTGGCGCCATTGCACCACACTACAACTCATGTCAAATTCTCAATCGCGTGGATTTTTGCTGCCCGGCCGGTACACAAATGTCGACCAAGCCGAAGAAAGAATCAGTACAAAAATGCGAGCACCGCAACAAAACCTGTGTGAGCTCTGAATCAATGAAGCAAAAAAACTCCTGAAAACCTGTTCACTGAAAGAACAAGCAGAGCCTAGGAAAAAGAACAGACTCGAACTAGGTGAAGAGAAGAACCCCACGATGACGTGAAAATTGGTGTATCCTCAAAATTGGTTGCTGTCCTCAAGAGGAATACGAAGACCAAGGGCCATTCAACAGAGCTGAGCTAAAAGAGTTGGAGATCAGACTTTAGCTTGCTCTGCTTCCACTTGGGAAGCTTGTTGAATGCTGCCCTTGTCATGCCGAACTTCCCTTCGAACTCGGCTGACGATAAGTACACCTGCATTCAGTTGACAACAGTACATCATGTCATCATCGTCTAACAACAGAATTAGAATTACAAGTGGAAGATCAGATGCTCACCTCTCGCTTGGTGACGTCAATGTCGGGGGCAGGATCATCAGCTGTGGTTATCAGACGTTCATATGGGTAGATTGTGCGCCCCTCATCATCTTCGGGCTCATTTTCATTTACATCGGCACCGCCGGCCGTGGCATCTTCCTCATGCCTTGCCTTCACTGGCTCATGGCTCGCTTAATTTTGCAAAAATCCAGAAAGGAGAAATGTAAGACAAATAGAACTTTTGCACTCTATTGTTCTAGCAGAATTGGCACTAAATAGTTGTATTGAACATACCTTTTACTGACTTTGGTATTATACTTTTCATGGGACCCTCGAAAGAACTGGTGAGAGCACTGATAGCTGATTGTTTGGACGATGGCTCGGACAGATCATTTCCACCAGATTTTGGGAAAAGCTTTTTAACAGCAGGGGGAGGGGTGGAAAGATTCCTGGTATTAGGTTTCTCAAAGGCGGAAGCTAACGCTGTGAAGGCTGGAGATCTGCCTCGAACACGACGTTCCGGGCTGGTGGACATGCTTCTTGAGCATTGAGATTTATCTTGTCCCGTACTCCTTCCTGAAAATGCTAGTGTTCGCCGTTTTGGTTTCTGACAACATAGAGAGAGTCGGTAAGAGATATTTTTCAGAAAGGTTAGTAAGAGATTTTTTTTGTTATTATCGTGTTCGAAAGCAATGTATATAGTACAAGGAACTTCAAGAAAACATATTAGGCTGGCATATAACTAGATCATGCATTAACACCAAGTTGCATACTACTCCAGATATTGTAGTTGAAAGCCACTGGTGCCACAATAGGTGACCAAACATGCGATTGTACTGAGCAGATGCAATTATAAAACTGAAGAAGAAAAATGAAAAATCAACCAATGATCCCACTCAAATGCTATTGTTAGCAACCTTGTAGTCCTTATTTCACACTTATGCTCAGCATGTTATTAAGACACACTTATGCTCAGCATGTTGTTAAGACCCATTCATACAGATGTCCGAATGGTTCTAGAAATGCTGAAGTTGAACAATGGCTCATTGGTATGACCGTGTGAGAAATAAATAGTCACATCCATATATGCACAGATAAGCACAAATATCCACGATTGCAAGAGTATCAACAGACATGGAGAGATTCAGCCAGCCACTAAGAGAGTAAAGCATCGACGTATAAAAAGATTGCTTACAAGCAATGAAGCACAAAAATCTACTGATACCCACCAAATACAGGAAGATGGTTAGATTAAGACTTACATCCAACAATGGAGTTGGTCCACCCTTTACAATAGCAAGCTTCCTCTGGTATGAACTGCCGTGCATCTGCAACAAAAACAAAGTGGATGTGATGCATTTGTTTTCCAAAACTAAAATGAGTGGTATACTTCGGTGTTCATCTAATCACATAGAAGAGAAACTGCTGTTAAATTCACAACAAGCAGGTCAAATCTACATATCAACTACTTACCAGAGATTTTACTGGGTCCCAGGTGAAGAACCTAGTAAAAAACTGTGGCTCACTTCCTTCCAAAACAGTGAAAATTGGTGTTTCTCGGGAGAGATTTTCCATAAGGAAATCAAGCACAAGAAATTTCTGGCACAGCAGTAGTGAGAAAAGAAAGTAAGAGACCAAATAGAAAATATAATTTCTAATTAGACTATGCAGAGTAAATTTTGTTATTACCTCTCCAATATCCATAGCTTGTGATCTCACTTTGGCATCCACCTCCTGCCCAACCCAAACAAATATGTCCGAATGACAATCTAGAATAAAAACATCCTCTGTCATCAGATCATCCTGAGTAAAGTGGTGTATTTCTTTAACCTGACCAAGTAGATTATAAAAGAAGGTTTAGCATTAGACATTCAAATGGAGAGCACACTCAGCAGCAGAAGCTTGACATCTTTGCTTTCCTTACCTTTACATCGCCTTCATGACCCCCAACAGCAACATTGGTAGCGCAAGAAAGAACAAAAGCGTTAGGAGATAATGAATTGCAAATTTCGCTGAGCAGATCCTAAGAAAATCATACAATGTCTTGTTTGTGATTACCTTTGGATAAGATACATGAGAAAAGATGAGGGTCACTTTCATGCTCTCTTCCTATTTTTTGGTTTGAATACTTGGATTTACCACCCAGTAGTTCCCAGAATTGGTCAGTTTCTTTCCCCTCCTTTTGTGACCTGGACGGCAGATCTGGCTGTATAATAAAAAAGGGAAGCACAAAGAAAAGGTTAAATCAATGGATATGTATACCAAAGTCAAAGCTGTTTCAGAACATAACCAAACAACACAAATCAAATCAACCATGATAGCAAGGAGGGTGATGACAATGATGAGGGATATAAACATCCAATAACTAAAGACAACTATATCTTGATACATAGAAATATAACCCATTTACTCTCATGGGCATTTCTTTCTTTTTCTTTCGCAATTAGAACCATAACATAAAATGTGAACAAAATCTCATCTTATGCCCTTATTTCTTCATGGCTAATAGGCTCAAATATTTAAAGTAAATTAATATGGCAAACCTTTGTAGGGGGTTAATCAAGGCTTTACATTGATACCATGTACCAAGCATCAGAAAGTTTCATGAGTACAAAGATTTATATTTGCCATAATAAGGAAGATTATTCACACCTTAATCACATCTAGCTGCCTCTCAACCAAGTCATGATCTAGTGAGGTTGTAAGGTTCCCAGTCCATGTGAACACAGTGTTTCCATCGTGCAGAATATAACAATAGGATGAATTTAATGACGAAGCCACCTAACAAAAATATGATAAGATGAAACAGATGATTGTGAAGATAATAATTATGCTCTCATATATCTTCACATACAAAAATATGACTTCGAACTTACCGCATCAACTTGAATCGCTTGCATGTTTTCTGATCGTGAGCCTTGAATCCGGAATAGGGCAAGCCTAGCTTCAGAGTAAGTGTCATCGTCGATACCATTTTCAGCAATAAAGTTCTTGTATCCAGAGCTAAGACCACCCTACGTTGAAAATTCAAAGGGAGAAAATAGATGTAACGTTCAGCTCAAATTATCTAACAGTGCCAATGTAGATTTTTTTTTGTGTATGTTATTACTTCACTGAGTGTTCAATACACTATTTACATGCTCATGGCATGGGCCATATGGCCCACCTAAAACCCACACGCTCAACACTCCTCAAGATGGGTGATAGATATCTATCATCCCCATCTTGTCACATGCCGACAAACACTCTTTAGTTCCCAATCTCTTTGTTAGATAGTCGGCTATTTGTTCTTCGGAGGTTACATAACTCAACTTCAAGGTACATTGATCAAGTCTCTCTTTGATGAAGAACCGATCTATCTCTATAAATTTTGTTCGGTCGTGCTGAACTGGATTATTTGTAATGTTAATTGCTGACTTGTTGTCACATCAAAGCTTTAACGGTCCACCTGTTAATAACCTCAACTCCGATAGAAGACTTCTCAACCACAATAATTCACATAAGCACATTACTATGGATCTATATTCTACCTCGGCTGTTGATCGGGACACCATCAGTTGCTTCTTGCTCCTCCAAGATACCAAATTTCCTCCTACAAAGATACATTACCCCAATGTTGATCTCCTATCATCAAGGCAATTGGCCCAATCAACATCACAATAGCCATCAACATCTAGGTGATCATTTCTTTTGAACCATAGACCTTTTCCAGGACTTCCCTTTAAATATCATGGGATTTGATGAGTTGCTTCCAGATATCCACTCCTAGGATCATGCACATAGCGGCTCACAACACTCACTGCATAGGAAATGTCAAGCCTTGTGTGACACAAGTAAATAAGACGACCAACAAGCCTCTGGTAGCTCTCCTTGTCAACTGGATCTCCTGACTGAGCACATAGCATATGGTCTTGATCCATTGGGGTCATAGCAGCCCGGCATCCAAGCAATCCTGTATCACTGAGAAGATCCAAGACATACTTGTCCTGTGAGAGAACTATTCCTTTAGGGCACCTCGATCTCAATGCCCAGGAAGTACCTCAACTAGCCTAGATCCTTAACCTCAAACTCCTTGCTCAATCTCTGCTCTAGTTGCAACATTTCAACAGCATCATCTCCTGTAATGATGATGTCATCCACATATACTACAAGGATTGTGGTGTGACCCCCTAAGTAACGATAGAACACAGTATGATCCCCGTTACACTACCTGTAGCCCATACTACATATAGCACGACGAAATCGATCAAACCACGCTCTTGGAGATTGTTTAAGCCCATACAATGACTTCCTCAATCTACAAATTTTCCCTTTAGTCTGATGTGTACCACAGTCAGGTGGAATCTCCATATAAATCTCTTCCTGAAGATCACCATGTAAGAATGCATTCTTCACATCGAATTGATATAAAGGCCAATTACGATTTGCTGCACAAGATATCAACATTCTTACTGTACTCATTTTGCTACCGGTGCAAAGGTCTCATCATAATCAATTCCATAGGTCTAACTATAACCCTTTGCAACTAGCCTAGCCTTGTATCTTTCAATCTTCCCACTTGGGTCTTGCTTCACTGTGTAGGCCCACTTACAATTGACCACCTCCTTCTCTATTGGGAAAGGTACAAGCTCCTAAGTTTTATTCTTCTCTAGAGCTGTCGATTCTTCCAACATGGCCTTGTGCCACTTGGGATCTCGCTTCGCGGCTCTCCAATCAGTTGGGACTACCATAGAGTGTAGTGAAGCAATAAAGACTTTGTACTCTGATGACAAAGATTCATATGACACATAGTTTGTTACATCATGCTCGAAACCATACCTTAAAGGAGGTTTCCCTGCCCCAGCTCGTGGTTCCTTCCTCAAGGCAATAAGCAGATCCATGAAGTCATTTGTAGTGCATGGCTCATCATTAGATAAGTCAACACCTTCAACAGCCGTCAAAACCTGTTGCTACCTCCTTGAATACACCCTTAGATTTTCTTCATCATTTACCCTTCTCCACCTATCATCAGTACTTTCAACAACCGCTGGAATCTGTTGCTGCCTCCTTGTATACACTCTTAGATTTTCTTCCTCATTGACTCTTCTCCACCTATCTCCCCCCCATAGGACATGGAATTGAACCAACCACAACCCTCGGTTGCTCACCTTCCTCAATCTTTAAAGCTTCAAGCTCTCCCTCTCGACTAGCATCACCCATGCTAGGAGAGTCAAGGTCAGACAGAGAACTAAAATATGTTCTCTCTCCATAGAAGGCCTCTAACTCCCTGAAAGTCACATCCATACTCACAAACGTGTGTCGTTCAGAGGGACTCCAACACTTATATCACTTCTGTCCAGAAGAGTATTCCAGGAAGATACACTTAACAGTCTGAGGATCTAGCTTCCCCACTGAGGGTCTGTGATCTATAACAAAGCATGTGCATCCAAATACCTTCGGAGGGACGATGAACTCATTTTTCCCTTTCAACATCTCACATGGAGTCTTTATTCCAATTACTCTTGATGGCATACGATTAATGAGATATGTTGCAGTCATAACTGCTCCACTCCAAAGAAATTAAGGCACATTCATAGTATATATGGGTGACCGGGCTACCTCCAAGAGATAACGAATTCTGGGGCATGTATCTGGACAGGAGGTTTGATGTAAATTCCTTCAGCTGATAAGAAAGTATCAAACTACTTATTCACATACTCTGTTCTATTATCTGTTCTTATAATTTGGACATAGGTATTGAATTGTTTCTTGACATACACACAGAAATCTTGAAAACACTTGAGCACCTCTGTTTTGTGTCTCATAATATAAATCCAAGTCATACAAGTGTGGTAGTCAATAAAGGTAACAAAATATTTCATGCCACTAACAAAGACAATAGGTGATGTCCATACATTAGAATGCACAAGAACAAAGGGAGACATTTTGGAGTCCCTTGCTCACATATGAGGATCTAATGTGGTTTCCAAACTCACATGTATCACACATTAGCTTTCTCCTATCTATTTTATCCATTACATCAAGGAATACTTTACTCATAATTTCAAAAGATATATGGCCCAGTCGAGCATAAGCATCACCTTAGCCTCCTCTTCACTTGACGTTGCCATCAAAGAAGTGCATAGCCCAACATCTTCTCCCCTTGGATCCAAGTATCACAACCCATTACTCCTGATGCCAGTCCCAAGCTTTTTGCCATTCTGTCTCTCTTAAACAAGACAAATTTCTTGATCAAATATAACCCGGCAATCCAAATGATCAATCAATGAACTTACTGGGATCAAATTTATTGGAAAGGAGGGAGCATGTAAAATTGATGATAGTGTAATAGAGGGACTGTATTGGACAACACCGACACTTTTAATGGGTTGGGATGTTCCATCAGCCGTTTGGATAGTTTCCATATTTGTGGGTGAGAGTGGAGCATATGATTTAAATTCATTTAACATACCCGTAACATGTGTTGATGCACCTGAATCTATAATCCATTTACTTGATTGGAGCCAGATTAGCGGAAGCGCTGGATACAATCGCAGTCCTTTCATCTTTGCTTCCTAAATTTTCAACCTTCTTCTTTAGCTGCCTCAACTCCTCTAGCTCTACAACTGAGACCTCCACACGTTCAGGTGACTCTTCTCCAGTCATTGTAAAATTCGCCTTGTAGTGACTCTTGTCTCCCTTGCTTCCACCTTCTTTCTATCCACCCTTAACATAGACTCAATTTTTACCCCGATTAGGCTTGCGGAGATAGGGATAGTTACGGCTTAGGTGACTTGTCTCACCACAATTGAAACAATCTCTTGTTTCAGATACCGAAAAAACAGGACGAGCAACTGGCAATGTTGTGTTGTCATCACCTTAGTCTAGTCTCTTCTTGTGCAATAGCAGCACTTGCTTCCTCCAGTGTAGGAAGAGTAGGCTGGTGAAAAATAGCAGCTCGTCTTCCATCAAATCTTGGATTTAACCCTTTCAAAAATTCAATCACTCGTCTGCGTTCAATCCACTTCTTAACAGTGGATATGGTCTGCATGAGGTAACTCAAGAGGATCGTAGTGATCTAGATCAGCCCACAATCGTTATAGCTCAACAACATACTCTATCACAGAGCTCTCCCCTGTCTTAGATCACTAACTCTCTCTTGTGTCTCAACTATCAGCATTACATTCCCTTTTCCTCTAGTACAGTTTTGACAAAGTTTTCCATACCTCAATCGCATTTGAGATTGTTTCAATAGTTGCAGCAATCAGGGGCGGAGGGCCCGATAGGGCAAGGTAGGGCTTACGCCATAGCTTGATTTTTTCAGCAGCCCCCATATACAGTGGACCGAGGCCCTCGCTAGCCCCATTGCACCGACAGCGAGCGAACGTGGCGAATCTCGATAATTCTTGAACTGAAATCAAGGCCATCCCATCACGCTTCATTACGTTCTAGTTTCACCGGTTTTTCTTTTGAGCAATTTGTGAGCATGTGGTTGCAATGTGTGTATGTATGTATGTCAAACTGTTTAATGTGTCTATATATATGCGATTGTTTTCTAGTGATGCATATGTATGCAATAATGTGATACAATTAAGGTGTACGCATGCCTTGCTCTTTTGTGTGCTAATCCATGCATGTAAAATGTCGAAGAACAGAGACTTGGCGGCAACTTGCCCAATGTCGGTTGTAAGAAGAAGCGAGAGAATGAACAATGTTGGGATTTGGCAATGCAATGTGCTAATCATTCGGAGAGGCTTGATCCGACTGTAGGAGTGTATGACTGCATCAACCATGGACTGCATCAACCATGGAATTAACAAGAGGCTGACATTCAGATATGGTGGTGATCGGTTGAGCTTAAGCTTCTGGCTTCCAGCTTATTTTTCACTATTTACGATGTCGGTCGCGTAGCGGCGGCAAAGGCGGCGGCGGCAAGCACCGGTGGCAATGGCAATGGCGCTGAGGCCTGCCACAGCTGCGATGGCGTAACCGGCGCGGCGACGGCAGCGGCAGCCACCGGCGCGCAAACTCCGGCGTTGACAGGGTTGGAGGAGCTTGAATGGTATTGCTTTCGATCCGCCCCACCTTATTTTTTTTCCGTCCCCCGCCACTGGCAGCAATAGTTGGAGACCCGAACACAATAGCCACGCCACCACTAGTGAGTTGGTAGCACTCCAAGTTCGCCATTCTACACTTATCTTGTCCGCCGGCTCTATTGATTCTCCTTTGACAAAACTCTCCAGCCTTTTTGTCCTCATGATCAACAATGCACTCCATGACCAACTCAAATAATTTCTCACACCCTCCAACTTAACATCATTCGGCATCAATTCTATTTTTTGCACTATTTCAGCATGAGGAACAATTGCACTACTTGAAAATGATGTCCCACCGGTCTCTGTGAGAAGATGTGCCAAATTCTCAAGCACATGTTGCAGTCCTTGACTCTCTCCCATTTTCCCTCGATTTCTGCCCTAAGGACTCGCCTCCTTATTTCTACTAGAGAAAACAGTAACAAGGGAATTGCAATGCACCTCGAGATGAAGAAATCGGCACAACAGTGGAAGCACTAGCCTCAGAAGTGATGGAGAACTAGCAAATCCACAAAATCCTTCACCTCCCCGGCAGAAATCCTCCGCCTCAAAGCCGAAGCCACTGCTGACTCCTCCACCTCAAAGCCGCCTCTTGCCGCTTGAGGAAGATGTTCTCCACCCACTCCGCCTTCTCGTCCATGAAGAGCCCACCGAACGCCTCCGAACAGGACCTTGAATCCACCGACGTCGCCGACTCCTACGCTCCCGACACTGTCTATCCCACTGGTTCCACTTCCACCCTCGCCAGCTCCGCTACGGCCTCGTCGTCGTCGAGCTCCTCCACCGACTCTCGACACGCGCCTTCAGCACCTCCAGGACGCCGGCTCCTCAGCTCCGGGAGCTCCCGGCTGCCGACAAAAAGAGGATCGAGGCCGCCCTCAAATCCCGCCGCTGCATCTCCTCTCTACCGGCTCCCTGGCCAGCGGCAGCAACTCCTCCAGCCGTCGGCTCCTCTCTGCCGACTTCTTCCGCTCCCTCCCAGCCGCCACAGCCCGAGTAGCGCGCAACCGAGCGACGCCGTCGCCACCGCCACCAGCTTTGATACCTTGTAGATTTTTTTTTGAAAATTAAATATATAGGATCAAGTTGAGACTGCTTTGGTAAAATAAGACCAAGTTATTTGTGCTTGTAAATATAGGATCAAGTTGAGCTACTTCTTGCAAATATAGTATTTTTCCTATTTTAATTCCATTTTTGGTTTCCAGCCTACTTTTCCCTATGCAAAATGACTGAACTGCTCCCTTGTCTTTTGCCTTTTGCTCCCAGCGACCGAAGATAGAGGGGAGGGATCCCTGACCGAAGAAAAAACCATCCGCCCCGATTCCTCCTAGCGACCGAAGAAAAATCCCAGATCCTTGGCGATCCCGCTTTGCTCTGCTCTACTTTTCCCTCTATCTTCGGTCGCTGGGAGCAAAAGGCAAAAGACAAGGGGGCAGTTCAGTCATTTCGCATAGGGAAAAGTAGGCTGGAAACCGAAAATGGAATTAAAATAGGAAAAATACTATATTTGAAAGAAGTAACTCAACTTGGTCCTATATTTACAAGCACAAATAACTTGGTTCTATTTTACCAAAACAGTTTCAACTTGGTCCTATATATTCAATTTTCTCATTTTTTTTGTGTATGCTATTACTTCACTGAGTGCTCAATACGCTATTTACATGCTCATGGCATGGGCCATATGGGCAGCCTAAAGCCCACACACTCAACAGCTAGTCTGTCAAATTAGCTCAAGGATATTGTCTGTTAAATAAAATCAAACCTTGAACACTTGGATACTCTGAAATATGACAAAGAACTGAATTGGTTCTTTCCCTTCATAAAGGCGAGCCTGCGTGTAAGCAAGAATAAATTAGAGACCGACAATCTAATTCAATATATAGAAATTTAATGGGTTACCTGGACAGCCTGGAATTTCAAAGCCTGGACCATCTTGCTAGCCAGTGAAATTGCTGACGCCCTCTCCTCCTGAAAGCAATTATGATTATTTGCATGCAGAAACTTGCATGGAGCACGTACTAATTAAACATGTACAGATAATTAACAATTATGAAATTATCCAAATCTCTATTGACCTATCAATCAAGAAACGGAAAACAACTAAAAGCTTAAGACTGCTAACCTTCTCTTAGTTCTTACTAACAACTTCACAACAAAATATTCAATTAGTGCCTAGCAAGCTAGCACCTATGTGTATGTCAATTCCAAAGGTAGCTAGAGTTGATTTTGTGCATAGATATTACCTGAACGCTCTTCTTCCCAAACCAAGTTCCAATAAGACATTCCTCCTTGTCATCTCCAGTATATGTGTATTGAAAAATGTAGCAATCTCCGTTGTAAAATTTTGATTGATCACGGGATGACAAAAGTGTCTTGTCATTCCCATTTACTCGCCATACCTGATAAGAAAATGTAGGAAATAAAACCATCAACAAACTTACACCAAAATAAAATGGATGAATGTTATGCAAACAAACTTTTGTGTATGAAGTTTGGTTGGAGGATGGACATCAGAGGTAAATACGTGTAGATCAATGGAATGATTGAGTTTGAGGAGTTACCAAGGATCTAGATGACCTTCTTGCATAGATTTCTTACAAGGTTGTTAGTTTCCCTTTATTTTGCATGAATGTATTTGGCAGACTAGAATGGGATATTCAAAAGATACCTAGCATCTTGAAAACAACTCTGCCTATGTAGTTTTTTACATAGCATGTCCCAAGCCAGGAAAAAGGAAGGTTGTGTTAGACTTGGCGAGCCAACGTAAAATCATGTCATCTTTTCATGGAATGAAACCTAAAATAGTTTCATTGGGGCGTAACCCTCTTAGCGACATGCCATATCAGAACTTGGGTGTGGTGATAAATGAGTAAGGGCCGGAACGTCACTCCTTTAGTAACGTGCTACGTCGGCGCCCGGATATAGTCGAAAATGTGCAAGGGTCTTTGCACTTTACTCGACGAGTGCGAGGGGCAAGGAAGCTAGCTGAGGAAAGTAAGATTTGTATAGGTAGTTGGAATGTAGGGTTCTTAACAGGTAAGTTAAGAGAGGTAGTTGATACATTAATTAGGAGACGTATAAATATCTTGTGCATTCAAGAGACTAAATAGATGTGTCAGAAGGTGAAGGAGGTGGAGCATACTGGCTTCAAGTTGTGGTATACTGGAACAGAACGAAACAAGAATGGAGTAACCATCTTAATCGATAAGCACCTCAAGAGCGGAGTTGTTGACGTGAGAAGACATGGGGAAATGATTATCCTAGTCAAGCTAATTTTTGGCGACTTGATTTTTGAATATTGTTAGTGCATATGTTCCACAAGTAGGTCTCTGGATGAGGCCGCTAGGAGGCAATTTTGGGAAGACCTAAATGATATGGTTAGAAGTGTGCCTAACAACGAGAAGATTTTTATAGGAGGTGATTTCAATGGTTATGTCGATACAACTAGTGGGGGGTTTCAAAGGGTGCGTAGGGGTTTTGGTTATGGCAATAGGAATCAAGAGGAAGAAACTATCTTAAATTTTGTCGTAGCCTATGATCTCATGATAGCAAACACCTTTTTTAGAAAGAGACATTCCCATGTAATTACCTTTAGCAGTGGTCAGCATTCTAGCCAAATCGATTTTGTCCTTGTTAGGAGGGAGGACAAACAAGTCTGCATAAACTATAAGGTTATACCTGGAGAGTGTGTTGTTCAGCAACATAAGTTGGTAGTCTCCGACTTTCGTTTTAGGTTACGGGTTCGACAGGCTAAGGTCACTAGAGCCACGAAGACAAAGTGGTGGAAACTTAAAGGGGACACCACACAGGCATTTAAGGAGAGGATGAGTGCGGAAGGGATGTGGGACGTGGGATAAGCGAATAGTATGTGGACAGAGACAACAACTCGTATTAGGAAGGTGGCTACGGAGGTGCTTGGAGTGACCCGAGTAACAAGAGGCGAATCTAAAAACACGTGGTGGTAGAACGAGGAGGTGCAAAAGGCTATCAAGGAGAAGAAGTTATGCTACAAGCACATGCATCATGATAGGAGCGATAACAACATACAGAAATATACAGTAGCAAAAAGAATGTGAAGAAAGTGATGAGTGAGGCACGAGACAAGGCATATGAGGAAATTTACCAGAAGTTAAGTATAAAGGAGGGAGAGAAGGATGTCTACAAGATAGCTAAACTTCAAGAAAGGAAGATGAGAGATTTCAACCAAGTTAAATGCATTAAAGACGACACTAATAGACTTTTGGTGAAAGACAAGGAGATCAAGGATATGTGGAGAGATTACTTTGACAAGCTGTTCAATCATAACAATGATGATAGTATGATTGAACTGGATAATGCTTTTGACGACACCGATAGGTGGTTTGTTCAAAGAATCCAGAAGTCAAAAGTAAGAGAGGTCTTAAAAAGGATGAAAGTGGGTAAGGCGTTGGCGCCTGATAACATTCCTATCGAGGTGCGGAAATGCCTGGGAGAAGTAGCAATTATTTGGCTAACTAATTTGTTCAATAGCATTTTTAGGTTGAACAAGACGCCAAACGAGTGGCAGAGAAGCACATTAGTACCAATTTTCAAAAATGAAGGAAACATTCAAAATTGTACTAATTATAGAGGAATTAAGTTTATGAGCCACACAATAATGAAGCTTCGGGAACGAGTGATTGAGCACCATTTAAGAAAAGTGACTAGTGTGACGACAAACCAATTTGGTTTTATGCCTAGGAGGTCAACCACGGCGGCGATTTTCTTGCTGCGACAGTTGATGAAGAGGTATAGAGAGCAAAAGAAGGACCTTCACATGGTGTTTATTGACTTGGAGAAATCTTATGACAAAGTGTCAAGAAAGGTCATGTGGTGGGTGCTCTAAAGGAACAAAAGTCTCAACAAAATATATTACTCTAATTAAGGATATGTACAAAAATGTTGTGACTAATGTCAGAACATGTGGTAATGTTACTAATAACTTTCCAATTAAGATAGGACAATACCAAGGGTCAACGTTGAGCCCATACATTTTTGCCCTAGTGATGGACGAGGTCACGTGGGATATACAACGAAATATCCTTTGATGTATGCTTTTTACTGATAATGTTGTGCTAGTTGATGAGAGTAGGATAGATGTTGATAGAAATCTGGAGTTGTGGAGCAAGACCTTAGAATTGAAGGGTTTTAGTATTAGTAGGATTAAAACTGAGTATATGAGGTATATTTTCAGTGGTGCCAAGGCAGATGATGGAGATATTAGGTTAGACGGACAAGTAGTGCCTAGGAATGACATGTTTCGTTATTTGGGATCAATACTACAGTGGGGACACTGAGATTGATGAAGATGTGAGCCACATGATAAGAGCGGGGTGGGTGAAATGGTGCCAAACATCTGGTGTCCCATGTGACAAAAAAGTCCATCAAAAGTTAAAGGGCAAGTTCTATAGGACGACGATTAAACCCGCGATGCTATATGGAGCAGAATGTTAGGCGACTAAAAGACAACATATACAGAAAATGAGTGTAGCGGAGATGGGGATGCTGGGGTGGATATGTGGTCACACAAGGCGGGATCGTATCCGAAATGATGATATATGTGATAGGTGAGGATAGCACCAATTGAAAAAAAAACTTGTCCAACATCGTTTGAGATAGTTTTGATATCTCCAACGGAGGCCACTTGAGGCACCGGCATATAGTGGAATTTCAAGACGTACTGAAAAACGTAAAAAGAGGTAGATGTCGACTAAGACTGACGTGGAAGGAAGCAGTTAAAAGAGACTTGAGGGATTGGAATGTATTTAAAGTATTAGTTGTGGATAGGAGTGTATGGAAGTTAGCGATCTACGTACTGGAACCATAAAAAAGTTTAGAGGTAGTGTTTTAGACTCTTGGCTCAGATGGCAAAATGTACAACTTATGGTTTTAACATTATAGGTTTTCAAGATTCTCGTCTCTTTAACTTTGAAGAAGTTTTATTCCTTAACTACCCCAATTTAAGGCTTTATTGTTGTTGTTGTACCGAGCATCTTGAAAACGTGTATGCACAAGGCAGATTTACATTGGCTACTGCTCATAACAACACAAATCCATAAAAATTAACCAAAAGAATACCTGTAAATGACCAGTGCAATCAATATAAGGCTGAGGTTCTTCTTTTATAGGAGCAGCTTTCATTAAGCCTTTAACATCTAATCCTTGACTTTTGAGGAGAGCTGTAAGAAGAAAATAACAGAAATGTGTGTAATTTAAAAAACCTTTCAACAATCCGTTGCACTGGAACTGATAAATCTGTAGGCAATAACCTGCAACTTTGCCTCTTCCATCCTCAGCCGATAGTTTCAAATCAGGTGTCGGTGGCCACTCATTAAATTTTGACTTGAACATGACTGTTTCGAATCCCTCAATCACTTTGATAACATGTGATTTTGTTCGGCTACCATCAATAAGCAATTTCTGTATAAAAGTAAAAGAATTTGATCAGACAGCAACACAGAATGTAAACCATGAATATGTTTTGAGCATCCTATTAAAAAGATTTTTTTTAAAACAAATCAGTATGATATTTCAACAAGGTGGTATTTTTGCTGAGCAAAGGGATAAATAACCAATATTTTTTTTCTTTTTGAGAGGGAAATAACTAAACCTTCAGAAACTGACTATAATTTTTTTTATCGAACACGCAGGAGAGCTACGTATCATTATATTAAGAAGAAAAAAGGGACAAGAACCCAAACAAGAAACCTAACACACGCAAAACACAAAACCACTAGGAACCTAAACAAACAGTCGCGCCCTTAACAAGAGTTGGAGACGACCGCTACCACACTCAAAACACTACCACACTCAATACACGAACAGCCCCTGGGCAAGGAGATGATTTATGCCTCTCGCCCCAGCAAAACCCCAAAAAAGAAGCTCCTCACTAGCAAACAAAAGTGCTCTAGCTAGGTTAGGAGGTTCACCATCAAACACACAGCGAATACAAAGATTCCACAATGTCCAAGCCCCTAAGGTGATGATGGAATTGAAACCCTTTTTTAAATGATCAGGCACCCTTCTTGAGCTTTTATCCCACCAATCATCAAAGGAGATCTCGTCGGATAGGGGAGTGAGACTGTGTAGTCCAATTCGGCGCAGAAGGAAACCAACAAGATGTATTACAATATCAACCAGCAAGTGAGACGCTCAGCTTCTAATCGTCAGATTCTTCAGCCTTGTATAATATTTTTGAATGAATGTAATGATGATGCAAAAGTAATTTAGGCAAACAAGAAGTTACCTCAGCAGCCTCACTTGCACCCTTTCTCTCTTGCAAAGAAGTACTTCTGCCCATCCAAACATACATTTCAGCACCACAGTCTAACAAGTAGCATTTGTTTGTCTCAAGTAACTCATGTGCCAAGGATTCAAAACTAATATGCTCCATCTTTCCTTGGTTAAAACTGAGAAGTCATAGAAATCATCAACTCAGTTTCATAATTTCAAGAGCAAATCATTATCATAGATGACACCATTTTAATAGCAAATTATTTTCATTGACAACTAACTGCCGTGTTGTGGATATATGGGAATAATGATAGTGATTTACCAAAGTAATTTGACCACAATGTCCCTGTCTTCCCCATTATCCTCTGAAGGTGTCTTCCTTGGAAGAGGAGCAAAGCCACCAAACAAACCCCAAAACTCACCAGCTTCGGCATCAGCCATCAACTTTCCGTCCTCTATGAGAGAGATCCAAATTGTCACATCTTGTACATGTCATTTCAAATATTCAAGGCATATTAACAGAGCTGCTTACCAACAGCTGCAACTTCACACTTGCCCTCATGGAAAGTATCTTTGATATACTGCACGACTTCAAGAGCTTTTGCTCTCTCTTGAATGCACGAGTTGGAGCCATTGAACTGGAAAATTTTGGACTTGGTATCCAAGATAAATATGTCCTCATGATTAAGGGATGAACGAGCAAAAGGAACCTGGTTTGTGAAATAGCAAGCATAATCAAGAAATGAGCAGAGCTTAGGCAGAAAAGACAGTAGTTTAGATAGTTTGCCTCTTTAACATGAACAACATGCTTTCCTCTGCACACATATAAGCGGGTAACATGCTCCTGCTCATTGACTTCTACATGGTTGAACCCAGAAGCTACCCCTCCTGGCTGCGGCATGATGCATGGTCTAAAATATGACAGAAACTTGTCAGTTTCATTGCCTTGTAATTCCCGGTACTGGACAGCACGTCCTCCAAGGGCAGCATCAAGCTGCACAGCTGAAATTGCAGCAGTTCCAGCTTCATCCTACCAAGAAAAATATTATCGGGCATTTTGGAAAACGATTAGCTAACATAAAGCCTGTGTTGTAGCTCTGAAAAGCTAAATCAAGTGATGCATTGCCAAAATGATTTGAGAATATACCTGACTAGTATCTTTACCAAGCCAATAATGGATGTCATGACGAAAGGAACCATTTTTCAAGGCTGTTGTCTGTAGGGAGCAAAAGAACACGAGGAAAAAATTGTTCGATGCAGTAAGCATAATGCAAGAGCTGAGTTCAAGCCTTACACAAACTAAGCAACCAAGATGACAAGTTTATGCATAAATGACCTATCTTGATATGGATAGTGAAGCATATGATGCACCAAAATGATTAAGGCTGGCATTGTTTGATGTAGTAACCGGAAAGAGAAACAGAAAACAAAGGAAATATCTTAGCTCAGGTTTATCATGGACTGCAAAAATTTGTTTCAAGATGAACCAAATCTTCTACCTTTTCAATTGTGCACCAATGATGTTCCAAAAAGAAAAGGGATATGCATAACAAGTCATGAGTACTACCATACCTTCAAGACGATATATGAATCACCCACGTAAAATTTTCCATATGAAGATGTTGGAACAGAAACTGGCTTGAAATTTTCAATACGCCATATCTCCAAACCACTGCAATGTTATTAAGGAGTACAATGCAAGTACATGTATGAACAATAACACAGTGTAGGGCTACAATGCTCATGGTTTTACTTTAACTTCATCATTCTTTTTGTTTAGTTTAGTCGCCCTCCAATGCAATGAATCCACTCCAATTTCTTCTAGACAATTAAACATTAGCTTTGTGATAGTTTTCTTTAGCATTTTCTCCATCACTATGACTGCTGGCTAACGCTGAGGACATTTAAATAATTATTACTCATTATGTGCATCGTTTTCAAAATGGAAATGGTGATCCACTATCATATTAAACCTGCACACTAAGCATCTTATCAAAGAATCATCAGTAGTAGTAGTCAGCGATCACTACCCAAGTGCAACGAAAGACAAAAATGGAAGTGCTCTGTAACAGCTTAGCTGCCAAACAATTTGTGTAAGCTGTCCATATTACTCGGACTAACCAGCAACCACACTATTTAACCTCTTCGTGGTCAACAATTTTACTGCTACAAACAGTTAACATTTTCTTTGTCTGAAGAATAATCCTTTGATCTCAAAATGCACTTTCTATAAGAATAAGTGGTCAAGCCATGAAGAAATCCTATAATGCAGCGAAAGGATACTCCTTTTGTCCAGCTCCGCGGAAAGCCGGGTCCAAATCTTTCATAGAAATTGACATGCTGGATATTGCGGAAGAACCCTTGCCTGATTTCGTCTCAAAACAACGCTAACATTATCCTGGAAACAAGGAACAAAAACCAGATGGATGATACGAGCGCCGTTCAGTGATCAGAAATTACAATCATGCGCAATGCTTCTTTCTTAGCACCAGCGTTATAAGAATGTTCTTGGCGACACAACGATAGCTCAAAAGTCCTTAATGGGACCAGATCGCCACCTTGTGTCTAATCTATTCGCCACGTCGAGCAGCGAAAGGAGCAGGAATTGCAGAAAATTGCAGAGGAAGAAAAAAGACGGATTCCAACTGTGCCTCACCTGGAAGAAGCCCAGGTACTGTTCTTGTCGATCGGATTGGGAAATTCTTGGGGGGTGAGGAGGAGCGATCCGGAGAGAGGTGGAGAGGGGCAAAGTAAATGGCCATCCGCGAAAAACGGGTTCAAGAGGAAGAAGAGGTTAAATGCGAGGGAGAGTGCATGTCTCCATCCATCCATCGGCTTCTTCAGACCGTTGGTTCGGCTCGAGTGGAAGCCACTGGCCATTGCTTCTTTGCTCGTTATCTCCATTTTTTTTTCTTTTTTGAGAACCTTGGCTCATCATCTTTCATCAGAGCGGACGATGTTCTCATGTGTGATGTTATTGGGTGGATTCTTTTAGATTACGACTTATAACTTAAATTTTTTAATTCTGTCTGTTCGCGAGAGGCAGTATGCAGAGAAAAATAGTCATATATAATTTTGACCAGTATAGCTGCATTCAGTTCACTTACCGTTTAAAAGCTAGTTACTGTAGTATAAGTCATAAGACACAAGCTATAAGTGAAAAAGAAGGCACCCATATTGAGTCGGACCTGGTAATTGGGTCAGAATAGGACCAAATCTAAGTGACTTTGCAAAATAGCTGAATCCGCCCATTCAAGGAGAAATATAACAATTGGGCATCTCTTCTAGTTCTCATATTGCCCCGCGTTACTAGAGATTAAGCCGACGCATGCCGTCGGCATGGGAGAGGGAAGCTGGAGCCACCACTGAGAGAGGTCCTCCGTCGCCACCTTCCCATTCACTGCTTACGTCGCACGAGTTGCTTCCCTAGGGGACCTCCGTCCTTATTTATCCAGGTGCAAATGTCTCCCTCACTCTATCCAAATAGCAAGGGCAAATCCAATGGGGGGGCTTTATCAAGCTTCAGCTAACCCTCCGCTAGAGGAAGTCCCCTAGGCCACCGAACAGCTTGCCGCCAGCTTCAGCCATGTCTCTGCCCTCAGGAGGAACTAAGGAAGAAGAAGAATGAACATGGGCTTTTCTCAATCATTCAGCCCACAAACCCATAACTAGTTCATAAGGCCCACAAGCAATAGTAGCAAATATCAACCCACATTCATAGTTTGACATCACACATGACAAATCTTGAACAGAATCGCACCTAGGCTCTAAGGTAGTCCTAAATTCATCGGTGGCGCAGTCGCACGGGGAAGGTAGTGTTGGAAGACGGCCGGTGGGGCACGAGGCTCGGTAGTCAGCACCGTTGTTTGTAGGGACGCATGCACAAATCTGCCAGGGTGAAGCTGGAGGGACAAAGGAGGCCGGAGGCGGGAGCATATCTGCTGCGAGCTGCTGGCCTAGGCGGCGAACGATGGCTGATAGGCCGCAGGGGCGTGAGCCTAGGGTGGCGCGCTCCGGGGGAGGGGGAAGTGTGGGGGCTAAGGGGAAAAGTGCGGGGGACTACGGACTGAGCTGACTAGTTGATGGGGAGATGTATATACTGTAATTCTCTTAACTCTTGAGTAAACAGTAAACTATCTTTACTATTATAAAAATATGAGTTGATGGTCATCGGTCCGTTCTCCCTCCTCTCTTCTTAATCGTCCGATCAAAGATCAGCCGTCCAAATCTGCATGTAGGTAGTTCTTCCGCTCCTTATAGAAAAGGTCGGACCGACGCGTGGGCCGCACTCCTCCTTTTCTCTTCCCCCACATCCTCTGCCTCCCGCAACTACTCCATCTCCCGCAACCCCCGCCTCCTTCTCTCCCCCGAACCCTCGTGCCGCGCCTCCTCCTCCTCAATGCCGCCACCAATTCCTTCCCCGTACGACTGCATTTGGTCGCAGTCCCTCAACTTCCCCAGCAGTGTTGCATCCCCTCGTCGACGCCTCCCCAACGCATTTGCCTACCGCCTCCTCTCCCCCATTCGCCCACCGCTGCCTCCCCACCACCACCTCCTGCAACCGCCGCCTTCTTCTCCCCCGATCCCTCGTGTAGCACCTCCTCCTCCTCGACGCCATAGTCGAAGGGGGCCGTGGTCGAAGGGGGAAGTGGTCAACGTCGAAGGGTCGTGGTCGAGAGGGACAGTGGTTGAAGGGGGTAGTATTCGAAGTCGAAGGGGGCAGTGGTCGAAATCTGGGCCGTTGTCGAAGTAGAGGCACAGCAGGCTATCGCCGACAGTTGAGCGATAGGGCACAAGCGCACCAGAGGCCTGCCAATGTACGACCACCAGCGATAGTCGACCGCTCCCGACCTACGATCACACGCGATGGTCAACGGCTTCTAACTTACGACCACGAAGTGTGATCGATGGCTTGTAATTTACAACCATGAACATTGGTTGATGTGTTTTGACTTACGATCACAAGGTGTGGTTGATGTCTTCTGACTTACGACTATGAGCGTTGGTCGATGTGTTCCAACTTACGACCACAAGGTATCCTTGATGGCTTTCGACTTACGACCACGAACGATGGTCGTCGGCTTCCGATGTACGACCATAAGCCATTTGTCAAATGTTCCCGATTTAGGACCACAATCGATCGTTGACCGCTGCCAACTTACGACCACTAGCAATGGTCGACCGCTCCCGACCTACGATCACGTGCGATGGTACACGGCTTCTGACTTACGATGACGAGGTGTGCTCGAGGGCTCCTGACCTACGACCACAAGGTGTAGTCGATGTCTTTCGACTTATGACCACGAGGTGTGATCGATGGTTTCTAACTTACTTAACAGATTTAAAAACTTTTAGAATATGTTTGTATGCGTATTCTAAAAATTTTTACCCCCGTGAGTTTTAAAATATGTAGTATGATAAATTTTAAAAATCCGTAGCAACGCACGAGCATTCAACTAGTAATTTGTTAATGGTTAGATATTATCTATTAAATTAAATGTTAATTATGTTTATTGTTTAGTGACTTATTATTTATTCTTTAGTATTATTTGTTAATTGTTAGATATTATGTAGTGTTAATAATGAATTCTATAATTTGTTATAGATTTATAAATTGCGATAATAAAGAAATAAACTTTACATAACTATTTCACAAGTAATTCAAGTAGTACTCCCCAACCGATGCTTGTCAAAACTAAAATCATAGTAGAGTAGCAAGTTTGCTAAAAAAAGATGGAATGCTTCAAATTTGTATTTATCATACATTTCTTAATAACCTTGGTAATATTTACAAATGAGCTATCACTTGCTTTGCAAAGGAAGCATTAAGACATTGTTGAAGCTATGGGCTTAATAAAGGATGTGAGAGAACGCTTGTAAGATATGAGTGACAATATGTGGGGCTTGGTACAAGATGTGAAAGAACACTTGTAAGATATAAGGGAAAAATGGGTGGAAGCCATTAGTCGACCAAGTCAAAATATTTTGTGAGGTATATGGGATTGTTGTGCCAAATATGGATGATACCATTAGAGTTATGGGTAAATCTATATGTGAGAAGTACATGGTGACTCAACATCATTACTACAAAGTTGACATTCTCAATGCTGCTCTTGATGCAACTATGAATGAGATGAATCATCGCTTCAATAAAGTTTCCTCTGAGTTATTGGATGCATGCCTTGTTTTGATCTGAGCGACTCCTTCTCTAAGTTTGATGTTGATAAACTTATTCGACTTACTGATATTTATGTTGATAATTTCATGTTAGCTGACTGGTTCTTATTAAAAAGTCAACTTTAAACCTTCATTCTTAATATTAGGAGAAGTGAGGAATTTCATGGACATCATGATATATCAAAACGTACTCAAACGATGATTAAAACAAAAAAGATATAACTTTTCCATTGGTAAATCACCTCATCGAGTTGAAATTGATCCTTCTGGTGGCAATAGCATCTGTTGTAAGAATATGTTTAGCAATGAATATTATTAAAATAGATTTGAACAACAAGATAGCTAATGAGTGGCACAATGATTGGATAGGGTACTACACTAAGGGAGAGGTATTTAAAAGTATTGATGATGATAGAATCATAAGACGCTTTCTAGGCATGAAATCTCGCAAAATGAATTTGTCTCGTGGTTCATGTTAGCACCTTCGTGGTATGTTCCATTTATTTTAAATGTTCATGAGTCATGACCACTTACAATTTATATTACTAATTTTGCTAGTTTTGACATACGGATGACAGATCACTACTCACTAGAAGGGTGAAAGCATATTCATATGTTTTGGGATGCGCTTTTCATTATCGAGGTACATTTATTACATTTCTCTCTTGTTTTGTTTCACTTATCAATTTGGATTGCATAAGAGTATAAGACTATGTTTATCAATTTAACTTAGTTCATTCAACACTCTCTCCATTTTTATCCTAGCTTCACCATGGCTGAATAGCTATGATCTCCGATCATGATTGCAAATCGGTTAGGGTGTTTCGACTAAAAAACCAAGAGCTATGTCAAAGCGACCGTGTTTGTTGGGTCACTGCTCCGGCCATGTGGCGAAGTTTGCTTATCAATTTCGATTGCATAAGAGTACAAGACTATGTTTGTCAATTTAGCTTAGTTCATTCAACATACCCTCTATTTTTATCCTGGCTTCATCTCTGATCATGATTGCAAATTAGTTAGGTTGTTTTGACCAGAACACCTAGAGCTATGTCAAAGCGTACGTGTTTGTTTGGTCACTGCTCTGGCCACACGGCGAAGTGACCGATGCCGCCACGAAAGCAACAATATCTCTATCTACATAATGTTGGATGACTAGGAGAGGGGTGCAACATCTACAGGGTGGGCGAGGACGATTGGACTCCAACTTTGATGTCGACGCTGATTTGGAGGTGCACATCGCAAGTCCCCGCTCGGCCGCATTAAGGCCAAGCACCCATTATCGTGGTTTTTTGCCGCCCAGGGCACAAAGATCTTGGTGATGCATCCCACGGAGGCTAGCCTCGGCATCCCTATGTTTGGCACCGAAACATTGGGAGTGACAGTATGCTCTTCGCCCAAGAGCCACGAATTAATTGGAAAACCCTTGTACGTGTCCATCAATGGTAGGCTCTTCGTGATGATTTAGACCTCGTTTGGCACAGCTCTAGCTCCGAGATCTATGCTGGATCTGTAGTTTGTTGACTAAATTAAAGTGATTTAAATATTTTTATTTAATATATAATATAAATGACATAAGTCATGTAAATGCACTTAACATGTCTGCAACTCTAGATCCAGGATTTTCTAGAGCTACAGATGACCAGCTCTAGGAAATCTACAGATTTTCTAGAGTTAGAGCTCTGCCAAACGGGGCCTTACCCTATCCTTGAGGTGCTCCCTGCCACCACCTGACAGCGAGGAGCTGTGGTCCTAGACTTAAGACAACAAGGAGCTATGGTCCTGGACTTAAGTGGATCCACTCATGCCATTCACATCTGACCAAGTCATTTGCCACGCGTTGCACCCAAACGGGTGCACCATCTTCGTGTCCGTGAAGGGCTGGAAGCCCAACCCTCATAGGACACTCTCCTATAAAGGCAACCGGCAGAATACCTTCTCCTTTGACACGGAGAGCCTCAGGTGGAAATATCGTGGTGAGTGGCTACTACCGTTCAAAGGCCATCCCTACTATGACAGCAACCTAGGGGCATGGGCCGTCACGATAAGGGAGCTAGGCACATATGCTCCTGTGATGCCCCGTCTTCTATCTAGTGTGAGACCATACTGGCCTGGTGCAGGATCAAAGATAACCGACTAGAGGGGGTGAATAGGATGTTTTTATATTCTTTTGGTTAAAACAAGTTTATAGCAAGTATGAACTTAATTAAAATTGTTTTGCACAATTAAGACCTAAATTATCTATGTATCACTAAGGCACCACAACTCTAAGTCTATACTAGATATAATTTTAGCTACACAAGATAATTCAATAATTGCTAGAAATATAAATATGAAAAGTAAAGACAAGAGAGATAAACCACAATGAAGACAAGCGATATTTTCCTATGGTCTCGAAGACTTACCGGTCTTTCCTAATCTATGTTGAGGTAAGCCCAAATAGATTAGACCAGCTCCACAAGTTAAGCCTAACCACCTCGAGTCCATTAGGGTTGTTGTTCCTCCACTCCGGAGATGGTGAGCACCACACTACTCACAATGTGTCGGGTGTCTTCACAAGCTTCTTTAAAGAGATCACTGCGCAAAGTCATCCAAGTTGTCTAGATGTCGGCAATCACCAAGAGTAACTAGTCACAATGTTTACTTGAAGGTTTCCAAGTGCCACAAGGATTAACTAATGATGCAATGCACTTGAATGCTCTTAACAAGCTCAAAATATAAATTAGCAAATGAATTGAAGAGAGAGTAGCAAAGGCTCAAGGATATTCGATGAGGTCCAAGAAGAAGCTCTTGCTGCTGGCATGAAGGTATTTATAACCTCCATCCACCAGAATAACCATTGAGCTCAAAATCCCTAAAAATCAGGGGATGTGATACTACCGCCATGTAGTGGCCGCTACAATCGCACTTACTGTTAAATGGCTACTTAAGATTCATTAAATGCATAAAAACTAGCCATTAACTTAAATATCGGTAGTACCACATTCGCAGTGCTACCGCACCTTAGCTACGGTAGTACTAATTTTTAGAGGAGAGAAAATACTACAAAATACACATTTCTAGAAATTAGCTATCGCCAACTAAAGTGTGATCATGTCGCTCTCCAGTAGTACCAGTTTCACCGCACAGTCATATCGCCTAGCGGTACTACCGCTCAAGAAATGCAGTCATACAGCTCTACGGTACTACCACGTAACACATACGGTACTACCACGCAACACATGTGGTAGTACTGTTTCTGGCAAAAATCAGAAATGTACCTCTCTGAAAATAAGCTACTGGCATGTAATGGCTAATCGTATTGATGCAGCGGTATTACTGTCAATAAGCATGCGGTCATACCTGTTTCAATGAAAAATTCAGATAGGGTTCCAAATAAAGTTCCAAATGCATGCATGAACCATATTTGATCAAAGTGGCATAAGGTTAAGTTCAAACTACTAGACATGATCCCTATTTATAATATGATATCTATTCTATAAATCCACTCTTTTCAACCAAACACGGAGACCGGTAAAAATATAAAGAGGTCCTCAGACTAAAATATACCTTTGCTTTGAACCATATCTTGATCCATATTGATCTTTGATCACTTTTGCATGTCTTTTCTATAATGTCATCAAAATTTAGTACTAAACCTTTCAATCATCTGAATAAATAAGTTAGTCTATTTAATCATTGACATCATTAATTACCAAAATCATTTTTAAAGGCCTAGATGCTTCACCTGGAAGCTCAGTAAGGATGAGGTCTTTGATGCACGCTCAATGAGGCATCATGGGGCCACGCTCATGTACATGGGCTACAAGGCATTCGACCTGGTCGAGTGCCAGGCGCACATGGATGATGAGGAATTTGCCTACCCGCGCCACCATGTGGTGCAAATGACCGCCTTTGTTCTCAAGTATGACGAGGAGGGGGACTTGCGGACCACCAGCCATCGGGCTCGTGCATCTCGTACAAGCTTCGAAAGCCGAAACAAATGGGGTGGTTTCTCCAAATGGCTTCTAAAAGCCATTTCTCCAAATAACTTTTTGAGCCCATTAGTGCTTGTGTCATCCATATTAACGTCTCTGATATCTATCATCGTCTCAAAAAGTACAGTAAAAAATCATCAGTCATAGCCCAAAAGAAAAAGATTGAGGTTGCTCATGAAAAGACTGAGCCGACACTGTACCCTGCGACTTTCTATATATAGCTAGGCCAAGGTAAAAATGGAAGGGATCGAACTTGTTTTTTGTTATGTGGGTTAAAGAATCACTAATGTATAGCAGTACTTAGTACCACTAATATATAGCAGTACTTAGTACAGGAGCATGTCAGGCCTCGTTTGGAACATGGGAACTTCTCCCGATTTATGTGGGAATTAACTTGTTTAATATGAAATTTCTGTGAAAATCATGTGAAATTTTTGCACCCAAATGGGTCCTCAGGGCATCTTTGATTCACAGTATTCTAAAAACATTGGAATAGGAAAAAAATACAGAAATAAGATAGGAGTACATGTGCAAAATAGAGGATTCAAAAACACATTTTTTAAAAAAAAATTGGGTGTTTGGAACACGGGAAGAGGAAGAATACAAGAATCATTCCGGGCCCACTTGTCAGCATACCAACCAACCTATCACCCAAAAAATAAGGATGGAGTGAATGTTTTGATTCCTTTGAAATTTCTATGGTTTCATAACCTAACGATTCGTTTGAGCGGTTCTTTTGAATCAAATGTAGCCACGGTGCGAAATCCTATAGAATAGGAACCCTATGTTTTTTCTTTAGAATTCCTTTGAATCAAAGAGGCCCTCAATTTCTAATTTTGCAGCATGAAGGATTAACATTTGATCTGATGCTCAAAATGACCAGTCCAAAATTTTTCTCTTTTTTTTTGTTTGAGACGTCCAACCATGTTGTTGAAGCGCCAATATTGCCAGGTCAAAAGCAGTACAAACTTGCTTAGGTTGCCGGCGCGTTGCCACAGGGCAATCCACCATTTTGTGCCGAACAAAATCGGGCTCAAGTGGTGCTCTAGCTACTCCAGTTGGGTCTTGTGTGCTGTATCACATGCCACAGGAGGGAATACGAGTTCTGTCTCCCTCAGGCATAAACGGCGGGCCTAGTGTAGAGTCCATCTAAAACATTCATAGAGACGGAATCTTAAAGTTTCAGACTGCAGGACTGTTCTTTTTTGTTACGGCTTGTGGCTTTTAGCTGATATGAATGAAGTCAATAAAATATGTACTACAATTAACTAGTAGATTCTATCTTGAAAAAAATACTCCGTTTAAAAGTTAGTTACTGTAGAAATATCCGAAAATAGATTTTAGAAGTTGAAAAGAACAGGACCTGCCTCAGACCTGGCCTTTGGTCAGCAGCCTAGCCCAACACACCTGCCATTCTGCCGCGCCTTCCCCATGCGCAATACTCCCCGCCATCCCTCGGTGTACTGCCCCCGCTCGTCCCCCGTGCAGCCGCTGGAGTAATGGAGCACCATCTCGAGCCGCTGGAGTAATGGAGCACCATCTCGCGATTCTGGTAATGGCACACTCTAGCATTGCGTTGCCTCCTGGCCATGCATCACTCATGGTAATTGAGGGTGTGTTTGGTTCGTGGATGGATGTTGCATCGTATATCCTGGATGAGTGGATGCAGGCTGAGTGGAATCGTATTTCAGAAAAAGAAGATGTTTGGTGAGGTTTGTATGAGCGGATACAAAAACGAGATCTTTGTTTGGTTGCTGTATGAGCGGATGCGATCTACCAAACCCGAGAGGTCGACACGTGGGACCGCATAAGATACATCGCATCCACTCATCCAGGATGGCTAGTGAAGCTCATTTTGAGCGTATCCACCCATCCAGGATGAGGGCGTATTTTTGCATCCGCTCATACAGGCTGTATCCGCTCATACAGGCAACCAAACAGGCTATTTCTCAGATTATACGGATCCACCTATCCAGGACGAAGGAGATTCAGGCAACCAAACACACCCTGAAACTCTGAAACCGGAGGGTTCAGCAGAACTGCAGACATGCAGTGATGCTTCCACTTTCCACGGCAGTTAGAAAAGGGAATGCAGAGTTGCAGACATAAAGGCAAGTGGTTAAAGCACAGACTACTGTACAAATGTGTAGTGCAATCCAAGCTTAGGCAGTCTATTCGTCGTTTGTTTTTTTCTGTACAGTTATCACACATTCACACTGCGCTTAAGTATCGTTCTAGCTGACTTATGCAGATCTCGATGCAATTTGTTTAGTGATTTCTATGAAATGGCTTGCTTTGTTTATGCGCAAACTACATGAGCACTGCAACCTCAATACCTCGATCATGCTTTAGACTTCACTCTGTAGGGAACTCAGCAGCTGACACATTCACATTTACTGACTATATAAGCATGTGTGAGTTCTGTAATTAATCTCCGCATCGTATATATGGCCAGAAATGGTTGCGCATTTTTGCTAATGTCTTTCTTCCTCGAGAAAGAAAACAAAGAATGAAACAATCTTCCCAAAAAATCTCACACCATGCTCGATCACACGCCGAATCATTTCTATCCTAAGGCAGCCCACACTCCTTCGGGTAGCCATCGGGGAACCTCTTGGCGTCAGTGCAGTAGTTGTAGATCATGTACTTGCCCTGCACCTCCTTGAGCTGCTGCTGCTTCGTGTCGTCCGCTCCTCCCCCGTCGAACCAGTCGCCGCCGCCGGACGGGGCCTGGCCGCAAACCCACGAGTACGCGCTCGGCACGCAGCCGTAGGCGCTGTAGTTCCGGAAGTAGGCGACGAACGGCGCCTGCGACCAGTCGGTCTTGATGCGCCCGCCCTCCGTCGCCCAGTCGTCGGCGTCCCAGAGGCAGCCGTACAGCCTCATCGGCTGGTAGACCGGGAAGGGGACGCCGGCGTCCCAGTGGTTCTTGAATTGCCGGATTGGTATGCTGTCAACCAGGATCCTGAAACTCACAAATGACATGTATATAGCTCAATGTTTACAGGATCCTGAAACACATACAGTAGTGTAGAATCAGGTTAGGCTTGCTTACAGGATCTCATCTGGGTTCCAGATGATGGAGTAGGTGTGGAAGTCTTGAGAAGGATCGAACCAAAGCCGGTACTGCACCTCCCTGCCGCCTTCGCCATTGACAAAGATGTTGGTGTGCAGGGTGTACGGCTGGCCGGTGACGTTGCCCAGGAACTCGAGGTCGATCTCATCGTGGGTCTTCCAATCCTTTTCGGAAATCAACTGTACCGCACCATATATCATCAGTCAGGGATGCATGCATTACGTACATGGTTGACGACTTGACATGTCAGTGTGCTGTTTCTTGGTCACTTACATATATTGTCGTGACGGTGCCGGCGGAGTTGTCGGCGACGAGCTTGATGTCCATGTCGATCCTTGCAAAGAGGTACGAGGTCTTCGACCGGAAGGCCGACCCCATTACGTGGTCCAGGGTCAGCGCAATGGTCTGGTCGCCGTTGCTATCGTTGAGCAGCATCGTCTGGCCGAACAGTACCTCGAGCTTGTCCGTCAGGCCATCACCGGTCACCGTAGAGGCGGCGGCGATCAACGCAAAAGCCGATAGGCAGGCTAGGAGGTGCGCCCTAGCCAGTGCCATGGCTTCCGGCCGGTGGTGTGAAGTGAGTGCAGCGACTGAGTGTAGTGTGCAGGGGGCAGTGAGGCCATGGTCAAGTAAGTGCAGGCTATATGCAGACTGAGGTGAAGGTGCAGGATTACCAGGGTGAAAGTCCACGCAGCCAGATCGATCTCATCGAACCCGGCAACGCCTTAGATTCTTGGAAGCTGTAGACAAGTTTGGATTATGGACTGGCTACTGGGGACCCAAGCATAGAAAATGATGGAAAATTCATAGCGAAAGGTGAGCAGAGCTGGGACTGTTTCCTAAGGGCGCACAAAATTGTAACATAGGATACGTGCACTAGAACTGACGCGTTCCAGGTTCCTTACAGGTTCACATGTGTGGCACATCGCATAGTACATACATACTACGGCTGCCTGCGTAATTGGTCTGCATTCTACTGCAGAGTGCAGTATTGTATCGTTAAGAGTACTGAACAGCTGTATCTTGATATTCGCCTGTAAGTTTTTGGTCATGCCACATGACTCAATATATTATTCTTCACTTCTCAATAGCTCAGAAGAACTATGCGCATTTTCCGGAAACTTGATGTCCCCCAAAGATGCACAACACAGATACTTGGCTTTTCCTTTCACTACCGTTGCATTTTAGGAATAAGATAGAGAGTCACGGGTATATCACACAACTCACTTCTCTCACTTCTATCACGCCGATGTATCTCTCCCTCATTTTCTCACCGCTCGTGCTTTCTTTCTTAAAGTCACTTCTTTCAGTTATTACTGTTCATTTTCAGCTAAAAACCATCAGCAAAATCTAATATAAATGCTCTTTTTGTCTGGCTTATAAGCCATAACTTTTGGCTTTTTCACTGTAGCAGCTAAAAATATACTGTAGCGGATGTTATCTTTTTCTGACTAATTGAATTTAGAAAAATAAAAAAAATTATATCATAGTGAATAATACAAAAGAAATAAAAGGTAAAAAATCTAAAAATAAAAAGACAAAAAGGGATAAAATTAAGAAGCCATTGGGTGAAATCGAGCGACGTCCAAGCATAACTCGGGTGCACACTGTTTACCGTACAACCACTAAGAGCAACTCCAGCAGGAGCCCTCAAATCAGAGCCCCTACTTTTGATTTGAGGGCTCCCCCTACTGTTGAGGGCCTAATTTTTTTGCTTCTACTCCAACAGCACCCCTCAAATCAAAGCCCTCAAATCTATTCCACCACACTATGACACATGGGACCCACTCCTGACAAATCCATTCCACCACATCGACACATGGGACCGGCGCTGCACGGCACGGCGCCGAAGCTCCACTGCGCCACCGGCGACTCGGCGCCCCGCGCGTGCGCCGGCGGCTCATCCGCCGCGCGCTCGCCGCGCGCCCGAAACACACCCGCCGTCGCGCCGAGCGCCACCGCCGGCTGGACCAGCCGCCGCTTCGCCCCTCCCACGCCGACGGCTGAAGCCGCATCGCGCTGGCCCCGCTCCTCGCGCTCGGGTCGCCGCCGGGCGGCGGGCGGTGGGAAGCGAGTGAGTCGAGGCGAGGCGAGAGGCGGCGGCGGCGGGGAGGCGGCGGGGAGGCGAGGCAGGCGCCGGGAGGGAAGGGGCGGCGGGAGGCGAGGGCAGCGAGGAAGGGAGTCGGGGCGGCGGGGAAGAGGCGGGGCGGCGGTGGAGGGGTGGAGCGCGGGAAGGGAAGGGGCGGCGGGGAAGGCGGAGGCGGCGGTGGAGGGTGGGCGCGGGAAGGGAAGGGGCGCGGTGGAGGCGGAGGCGGCGGCGGAGGCGGGACGGCAGGGGAGGCGGGGCGCCGGGAAGAAGCGGCGGGGAGGGGTGGGGCGACGGGAAGGGGAAGGCGGCGGGGCCGGCGCGGTGGCGCGCGGGGAGGCGGGGCAGCGAGGAGGCGCGGCGGGGAAGGAGCAGGAGGAGGCGCCACAGCGGGTGGGAGGGAGGGCGGGGAGGAGCCGAGGAAGCGGAGGCGAGCGGCGGCGGGAGGCGGGGATTTTTCACCGAGGCGGGAAAAAACAGAAAAATGAGAGTCAGAGTAGGAGGCCCCTGGGAATGAGGGGTGGGAGGGGGATTTGAGGGGCTCCTCAAATTTGAGGGCTCAAGTAGGGGCCCTGATGGACCTCTATTTTTACCTCAAGCCCTCAAATATGAGGTTTGAGGGCTCAAGTAGGGGCCCTACTGGAATTGCTCTAACCTTTTGAACAACCTTCTAGCCTTGCGTTCTTTACTGGCTGCGTACGTAATACAGACTTTGGGTTGACTGTGTACTTGAAATCGATATTAGTACGCATCTTCAGTACTACTGTATATTTTGGAGTACCGCCGCATTAGTAAAAGCACAGTAAAACCCAGCGCGAGAGCCGTGAGCAGCGCTGAGCATGTGCCCATCACTGCTTATATGTCGAAGGCCGTGCAGCCGTTCTGCTCGGCATATGACCTTTGGCCCCCATTGGCGCTAATTTCCTCAACACACTTTCACGTGTCCTTGGATCATGGCAATGGGGCGTTCATTTCGGTTTGAGTTTCTAACTTTAGCTTATTTTTTTACTATTTATAAATTTCGTTTTTTTAAACTTTTAATTTTTTTGAGCTTTTTTATCGGTTCTTTTTTCCTGTATTCATTCGCGTTGTCCGTAATGAGTTAACATTTTTTTCTATTTTTAATTTTTTTAAAATTTAATTACACCAAATAAGCTACTTTCAACTACGATTGCAATTTGGGGCTGTTTGGTGGCCTAAGCGATCTGCTTTTATGCACCGCTCTGATTACCTAACTTTTAAGCAGTATTTTCTCAAGACGGGTCTACAAGTTAAACGTAATACACGTTAAAAGCCCAACATCTGTACCGGTCAAAATCGCAATTGAGTATCGATTTCTCTGTAATCTGTACCGTAAACAGCCAAAATTCAAAAATTTAAGCCAAAACCCATAAACCGCAGCTAAAAAGAACAGACCCTCAGCCATAAGCCACAGCTTTTCAGCCCAACCGAGTGGGGCCTAACTATACTACTCCACCATGCGTGATATGGTGGCATTCTATCTGACCTATAAGTCATGGCTTCTAGTTTTTATATTGTAATAGTTAAAATTACACTATAATGGTTATTTGTTTTTTTAAACAATTTGATTTAAAAAGTTAAAAAAATTATATTATCATAGACAATAAAAAAATAAGAGAGAAAAAACCAAAAAAAAACTAGAAGACACAAGCGTGTGAAGTGGGCCAGCAGGACACGCAAGAACCAACTTGTCGTAATGGCGCTTTCGTTCTCGTTGCTACGACCACCGCGAGTCTGCCTCGAGCCAATGCAGCATGATGAGGTGAAGGCCTTTGTTTTCGCCTTCCGAATGTCTAGGCACATGAGGAGCGTCGAGACCGACGGAGTCTGCTCGGCCGGAGCATGGCACGGCATGGACTACCCGGAGCCGGAGGCAGGTGGGTTTGAGTACTTAACGACGATCGAGGATTCGAGGTCCAAAAGTATCTGATTCCTGAATTCTCACTGCAGGAAGCTTCAGATTTTCATTCAGAGGAAGTCGGGGAATTATTCTCAGCTTGCCGGACCTGTTTGCCTTAAGTGTAAATGGTTGGGGTAATCTGACGGCTGCTGCGGATACCGCACGCGTAGTGAGGATGTTGGTAGGATGCTAGAAACCCTCAGAAAATACACTGGCTAGTAGCCGGCTTGCAACATGCTCCACGTAACATTACGAGCGGACCTGCAAAACATCTCAGCTAGTGGCAGAGCTAGAAATCAAGGCCCCCGTTTAAAATGGTTCTTTTGGGTTCTGGTTTTCAGAAACTGGAAACTATTTTAAACTCGTTGATTTCTTAATATGGTTTTTTCTTTGTATTATCTGTGCAATTTTCTCATAGTTTCTGCACCCATTTGCTACTTTAAAAAATTCTTAGAGTGGTGCGCAATCAAATAGGCGATTAAGCACAAATGGGCGGGGGGCTAATAGCCTACTGCCCAGTCACTGTGCAGCAGGCCTGGTGCAGCACAGTGGCTGAATGGCAAGCCATTAACCCTTGGCTATTAGTGCTTAATTGCTTGTTTAATTATGTGTTACTCAAATAATTTTTAGAGGTAGCAAACTAGTGCAAAAAAGTTACGTAAAAATTACACAACATAGCACGCCGCATCAGAAAGCTCCACAAAAATTTTGTAATTTTTCAAGACCATTTAGTAGCTCTAAAAATTTTTGGAGCGACACATAACTGCTTAATCATCCGATTAGTTATATGTTGCTACAAGAATTTTTAGAGGTACCAAATAGCCGGAAAAATTACAAAAACATTATACAATGTACCACGATGCCTCAGGAAGCTCCACCAAAAAATTTGTAATTTTTTAGCTCATTTTCTATATTTAAAAATCCGTACAAGTATAGCATAAAATTACGAATTTAGACATGTAATTAAGCCAGTTTAATCACCTGCTATTTTGTGGGTAGACAGCAAGCCACCTGCCATCTGTTGGTCGGACGGCAGGCACCACATGTCAACTGTCGCACGCTGCTGCTGGTGACCGAACGGCAGAAGCGCTATTTTTGTCAATACCGCTCGCATACAGCTCTTTCTATAAATACGCATTAAAAAGATGCTATATGTGGCAAAAAAATTTGTATATCGTGGTAGAATAGTACTACTCTTTTCGTCCAAGTTTATAAGACATATTTTCTCTTGTCATATAAATCAGGGAAAGAGTAAAACTAGCTATATTACCCCTAATTAATATCTCTAAGCACTTATGTTCAATTTATGTATGTAGAGAATAGAGCAAATAGGCTGCATATTTATTAACGGTATACAGAGTGATGAGGATATAATAATCCTCAAATTATTATTTATCTGCAAATAATATTATTAAGTTATTAGACTCCTTGTGTTTACCCCTTATATCCATAAGAGAGAGACCTAACCATATGGTCGTGAGCCATTCCACGATCGCTCCTTGATCGTGAGCCTTTCCATGACCATTTCATGGTTGTAAGTCCTTTTGCGAGCATGACACGATCATAAGTCTTTCTACAAGTATGACATAGTCGTAAGTTGTTTCTACGACCTCCTTGCGATCGTAAACTCTTCAACGACATCGGCTGCACCTGCACAGGTTCCCCCTGGCCTTCAACGCAAGCTTACGAGCTTCCCTCTCCGACGTCCGCGATGGTGTGAGCTCCCCCTTCCGGCCTCCGGCGCGAGCTCCCTCCCCCCTCCTGCTCTGCTGTCATCTTCTTCCTCCCTTCTCTCCTCCCCTATTCCTCTCCTATCCTATTCCTCTTCTCCCCGTCTGGACAAGGCAAAAATGAACAGAAGATTGAGCTAGAGGTGACGCAGGGGAGCTAGCCCGGTGCTAGAGACCGATGGAGCCAAACGGAGTTTGTGTCGAGTGGAGCAAGAGCCAGAGAAATGGAGAGAGCAAGAAATTGGAAAGAGAGATGTGAGTTGGGGAAGGAGATAAGGAGGAAAAAGAGTGTAGGATCGGAAATGGCAACAGAGGCGGATGAATGGTGCCTTTAAAAAATGCCCCTCAAGTATCCACTAAAATACACTCCTCTTCGATAGCTACAGAAGCTATGAAGAATATGAGTCATGCTCTCTAGAGATTCATACTTGACAACCACGAGAAAGAAGCAAGGAAGAACAATGCTAAACAAGAAAATCAGCAGCAGAGAAAACAGAGACCAGCACAGTCTGCAGGGGCCGGTCGGACCGCCTAGCAACGGCGGGTCAGACCGCCAGCTAGAAACTGGTCTGACTGCCAACCCTAAACCGATCTGACCGCCAATCATCCCCTGGTCTGACCGCTTATATACCGCTGGTCTGACCGCCATTCAATTTTTGGTCTGACCGCTGTTCAGGGAGCGGTCTGACCGGTCGAAAACCTAGAGGTTAGACCGGCTCCCTGAAAAAACAGACCAGTCGACTGAACTTTTGCGCAGTTTTACTTAAAATGTAGATTCCAGGCAAATTGACAAATTGCTGTTGTTCCTTTCTGGCCAAAAGAGCAAGAACTTATTCTAAACAGCATAGAGACCCTAGGAAACAAGAAAATACATCAGAAGAGCTAGGAATTAAGATTTGAGCAAAAAATCTGTAAACAAAGATGAGAATGAGACTAATTTCCAAATTGCACATCATTCTCAAATCTTGGCTCAACAACCTGTGAATCTCAACTGGAGATGATCTCACAACACTAGAGCACAAATCTAAGGTCATCTCTTGAAAACAAACCAAGAGCAACATCCATGCTGTCTCCAAACCCTAACTTGAGAAAGAAGCAAAACCACATAATCTAATTTTTGCTCTTAGGAGTTAACTGACCAAATGGTCTTGAGGCAAATCCCCATCACAGAGTAAAAATTAGTAGCTACTTTCTCAAGAACTCAAAGCCATAAAAAGAAGAACATTATCCAGAACAAACACAGAAAAGAAGGCAGAAAACCAAATCATCTCAGGCACAACATTTCTCATACTGATTAGGAGAGATGAATGATTACAAGCAAGAGTTCTACAGCCCCATACGCAATTGAGGAGAGAATTCACTCATCTCACTACATGCTTGAGTGAGGAACATACGCACACACTCTCAGCTCAACACAGCCAAAACACAACCCTTGCTCTCTCTCTTGCTACTTTGAGCTTCCTCCAGCTGCCCCTTTATCTCCAAGCTCACACCCACAAGGAGTAAAACAAGAAATGGCAGCTCAAACCCACTCCATGCCTCACACCCAATTGAGGCAATAAGTCAACACATATAGGAATGGACGGAAACCAGCCTCTCCACTCCAAACTTGAGTCAATTCTCCAAATAGCCCTCAAGCGCCTTCCCGGAAGCTTCCCGCAACCGGCACCTTGACCGTCTGGACCTCGACTCCTCCTGAGTCTAGTCCCGGTCTGCTCCGGTGCACACGATCGCACCCGGCATCCTGACCGTCTGGACCTCAACTCCTTCCTGAGCCTAGTCCTGGTCCACCTCGCCGCTGCCCGTCATGTCCACCTGACTCCGACCGAGACCTCCGACTCCACCTGAGTCTAGTCCTGGTCTGTTCCGTCGCACACGACCGCAACCGACATCCAACCATCTGGACCTCCGACTCCTCCCTGAGTCTAGTCCCGGTACACTCGTCGTCGCCTGTCGTGTCCTCCACCGGTAGCTCCAGCTTCGATTCCTCGTCTCCTGACTTACAACCACCTCAGCAGCCTCGATCATCTTCGGCATCTCCGACCGTCTGGACCTCAACACCTCCTGTGCCTTGTCCCGGTACTCCTCGCCTCACCATGACCTAGCTCCGAAGTCCTGCAGCCACACAGACAAGCAAATTGTCACATAGCACCGCACGAAACAGCATAATCAACAATAGCATTAATGAAAGGTACTCAAACCTAGAATACCCAAAACAAACTCAAACTCTCTAACACAACCATCAATTACTCATCACAAACATGGGGATACCTCCACATGGTCTCTCAAAGAGCAAGCAGTGAATAGCTATTCGGCCGATTGGGAAGAAAAAAAGGAAAGGAGGAGAGAGAGGGAAAGAAAGAAAGAAAGAATGAGTGGCTTGGGACATTTGGCCGAACAGTAGATAAACAGTAGGGAGCCATGGAGGAAGAGAGAGATGAAAGAGGAGAGAGAAAGTGCACGCGAGTAAATTCTATTCATGAGTTTTAATACGGAGTATTCCGTTGCATGTTTAAATTACTCATTAAAATTTATGTTAGTCTAAATTGTAAAACTCCACAAGTAAATATTCATGGCTATTAAAAATAAATTAAGTACCATCCATAGGCTAAAACTTGTATGCGTACGGATTACATTCACGTACTGTCATCTAAGATCATTTCAGTGTATGCTTAAATACATAGATAATTTTGTTACTCATTTAAACTATAGAAGCCCATTAATATTTATTATGATTATTAAAGGAAATTAAGTGTCGTAATGTCATTTAAATCATTCTGATACAAGCTTAATTAATTAATTTGTTAGTCGCATGTAGATAGTAGAAATCCATTAGGAATTAAAATAGCAAATGAGCCATAAAAATCTGCTCACAATGTCCACAATGTTGTCAATACATACTCATATCCATAATCTTTCAATATGATATGTATGTGATATGTGCACTCATATGCCGAAGGTCAAGGGGAGGCACCAGAATCTATATTCAAACACTGAAATGTGTGATCTTTGTTTTTGTGTGTTATCCAATGAAATATAGTTACCGTATCGAATCCGGTCCGTATTCGTGACCGATACTATCTGTATTCGTATTCATATCCGGCATTATCCGTGTCTGACTCCGACTCTGACAAAAAACATGGTATAGGATATAGGATTAGTGATTATCAACCATATCCGCTCCGATTGTACCCCCTAATCATATGTAAGATCGTTATTAAAATACCGATAAAGAGAATATCATACTAATTTTGTATTGTAACGTGAAATACGTCATATATTTATGGATAAGATCATTAAAAATATCCTATAAAATTGTAACATGAAATATATTATATATTTATGGATAAGATTATTAAAAAAAATATGTCTTTTAAATTGGAATGGAGTAAGTGGATACGGACTAATTTTTACTCGGACTTTGGATGGGCGGTCAGCCGGATGGGGCCATTTCTAGATGGGCCCCGTGGGTCCGACATCTAGCCTGGTCCAACAACGGAAAGGAAACGCGTGGGAGTAGCCAATCCTGAGCTGCGCTCCTGATTTCGGCCCGACTCCGTGGTATGCATTGTGATACTCTGTTTCTGCTCGAATGCTACAAGTGCCGGTTGAACTAGGCAGAGGATGCAAATTGACGTATAATCTAGCCCATTTTGATGATGTAACCAAGCTACCGGCGCGCGAAACATCAGCTCATACGAATTGCATACACGTAAAGCTACTATTTGTTGCTCCGGTAGCAAGACACAATGGACAGACTCCAACCCATGTTTCCCAGAGAAGCAATACGCTTTACATACACCAACAAAGCACTCCATGCTCTGTTCCCCCAAAGAAAGAAGTGACATGCCGACATATAACATCGAGTTCAACCACGCCCACGTATGATTACAATTCAACTAGCAGTTCCAATTGCCGGACAACTGAATTTCAGAATAAACCACCGCTTTCATAAATCTTCTCGACAACACAAGCATATGTATATCTATTCTTTATACATAAAAGAATGAATCGATTTAGACAAGAAATGAGGTCAATGCTACTAGTACAATGTATATGTATAACCTGCCCTGATGCTCTATGGGTGTGATCAATATGGCTTGAGCTTTTGGCTTCAGCTTATTTTTGCACTATTCATAAATTTCGTCTTTTTCTGAATTTTTAGCTTTTTTTTGAGTTTTTTTTACCGGTTCTTTTTTCCTCGTATTTGTTTACATTATACGTGATGGGCTAATATGTTTTTTCTATTTTTTAATTTTTTTAAATTTAATTATGGTAAATAAGTCTCTGTCATTCTGATCTTTTTTTTTCTGCCGATTCTGATGTTTTTATCATAACGGGCTTTTTTCAGCCAGCTACAGTATAACCGACTTTGCAATCAAAGTGCATCGACGCGTTAACGAGTAAGCCTCTACGGCATGTAGCACTCGGGCGGGTAGCCCTGGGGGAACCGTTTGCTGTCCGCGCAGTAGTCGTACACCATGTAGTTGTCGCGCGCCCACTTCATGGCCTGCTGCGCTGCCGCGTCCATCTCCTGGTCGTCGTACCCCGCGCCGGCGCCCACGGCGGTGAAGTTGCGGTACTGCGCGACGAACGGCGCCTGCGACCAGTCCGTCTTGACGCGGCCGCCCTGAGTGGCCCAGTCCTCGGCGTCCCACAGGCTCCCGTACAGACGCATCCGCTGCGACGACGGGTACGGCACGCCCTGCGCCGCGTGGTTCTTGAAGTCCCGGATCGGCGTCCCATCCACCAGCACACTGCACGCAATCAATCAATGTCGCGTCTCAATTGTCAGCTTGATGGACATCCATGGATCGATGCTCATGTGCACCGGGGAATTGATATCGGTACACAGTAATGCAACGCGGATATGTACTTACAGGATGTGCTGCGAGCTCCAGACGATGGAGTAGGTGTGGAAGTCGGTGGTCGGGTCGAACCAGAGGTGGAACTGCTGCTCTTTGCCGCCGGTGCCGTTGGCGAAGACGTTGGTGTGGAGCGTGTACGGCTGGCCGGTCAGGTTGCCGAGGAACTCGAGGTCGACCTCGTCGTGGACCTCCCATGACCCCTCCGAGATGAACTGCACACGGACAAAGATTGAAAATCCATTAATTGTCAGCTCGAGCCAAAGATTGCACATCGATCGACTCGATCATAGCTCGAAACGCATGAATTAATTGCGGGCTTACGTAGCATGTGGTGACCGTGCCGGCGGAGTTGTTGGCGACAAGCTTGATCTGCAGGTCGACGCGCGCAAATAGGTACGTGTCCTTGGAGCGGAAGCCCGAGCCGGAGGTGTGGTCGAGCGACAGCGAGATGACCTGGCCGTCCGGTGAGACGCTCCCGCGGCCGTCGGCGCCCCACGTCACCTCCAGCCCATCGTCGATCCTCCCTACCGCCTCTGCCATCCGCACGCCAATGCAGAGCCCCAAGAGCACCACGAGCACGCAAGTCTTCGCACTAAAAGCCGTTTCCATCGCCATCGCCTAAGCTTTGCACCTTGCGTAGACTAGAGTTGCGACGAAGGGAAGAGTTCAAGAGATGGCCGTGTGGTGATCGGTGACCGGTCGGTGTGTGTCTCGCAAGGCTTATATAGAGTTCGGGGGAGGACTGGACTCTGGAGGAGTTAAGTGTGAGAGGTGACGGGTGGTTGGGAGGACGAAGGACAGTACAGTGCGTGACTGCAGAGGCGAGGCGCACGTTCGTGTCAGGCTCCGGGAAGGAATGTGTCGGTCTGGGCTGGCAACGCGCGGAGGACAGCGGGGCTGCGCCTGCCTGTGCGTGTGGGCGGCGTTGGGCGGGAACGGGATAGCGTACGTAGGTTTCGTGGGTAAACAACGCACGCGCTGCAGCTTTGCCGTGCTGAGAAGCGGAGACATGACGAAGCGGGCGACACGGTTTCTCATCGTGCTCCTTTCCTCGCGTTGTGCAGCTGAATATGCATTTCAGGCATGCAGCAGCACCGGCCCTATCGGCCAGCAAGCCGGCCCCAGCGACCGAATTGAATTGAATTCTGCGCGTATGCCAACTGTAGGCCGCTAGCGACGTGGTGCCCGGCGTGGCGAAATGCGGAGGTGTTAGAAACCAGCGTTCTCTGAAACATTCAGTATAGAATACACGGCAAGATATAAAAAAACAGAATAAAGAATAATCAGAATCACGAGATAAAGATTTAATATGGAAAACTTTTACAAGAAGAAACCGTGGACATATAATTAACGATATCACTATATGAGAAGTTGCATAACACTCTTAGCATATTACATATGTAGATAATTTGTGTTGTGCGTTCTTCGCTATCATGAGGTTTACAGGGAAATATATAGCATTAGGAACAAGAGTTTTAGAATGAGGAAGGAACAGAGCCCTAGTCATTAATAGAAATCGAGACCTACTGGGAAACTGGAACAGTAATATACTTGGAGACGGGAACAATACCCCGCTCAGAGACGAAACAGAGTCTTAGAAGATAACGATAAAGAGTTTTAGTTGAAAGCGCCTTGAGTAGCCACATTTGATTTCAGTCAGTGGAAACAACTTTGGGCATCATGATGATGTAAGTTGGTGTAGATTCTATCATGGATATGAATATTCCAATTATAACCTCCAACTAGTTCGTATTATCAATCAGTTATACTGATCAGAATATATTTTTGAACGAAGTCCGATCGAACTTTTAAAGTGATCAGACTTAATCAAATCCGGATCATAAAATATAACAGAAGAAAATTGTTTGGATAAACAAATGTGCTAGTAGGAGTACCTTTTTTATTCTCGTTCATACCGGTCATGTGAGTTTCAAGTTTAATTCATGGGCCATTTTTTAGCTTTTGGTTTCGATTTTTTTGGAAACCGAAATAAACAAAGCGATTTCTTCAAGCGACTTCTCGAAATTGTTGACTCATGTATCGTCTGTGTCAGCTTCTTTATCATCTATTATCATCTCAAGAAATACAGCTAAAAGATGTTGATAGAAGCCCAAAAAGAAAGCATAGCTAAAAGACATCCGTGGAAGCCCAAGAACAGGGTCATGTGCGCGCGACGATATATCAGTTATAACTGACTACTGGTAGCGCCACCGTCATTTCGGCCGTGTGCGCCGTTTTGCCGGCCTACGTGACGCCCCAACCCAACGGGCAGGCCTACGTGTTCTGCCGCTTCTGCTAAAACTAGCATCATTAGTTTCCCTGAACTGTGTACGTGGACAGCTCGAAATAATGAGCCGAAGTTGAACAGTATAGGTTGCAATGCAAGAATTACGGATTTACGGTTAAATGAAGCAGGAGTGCTAATTGAACAACGTCATGTGTATGATTATGATCACACAGTACCAAGTGTTAATTTAAATTGGTATTACACCGTATAGTTAAATCTACGTTCTCCAAGCCTGAAAGTAAACGAAAGGGGTTCTTCTATATTGACACTTGTTTTCTTTTTGCTTAGCAATGTTTTCTTTTTGCTTAGCAAGTCACCCTTTAACTGGTTCCGTAAGCAGCTTCATCCTCCTAGAACAACCATGCAAATCGTAGCAAGTCAAGCTAAAACAAGTTTTGCAGCAAGTTGTATGTCTACGTATGCCAAATAGAATAATATTTGACAAAGCGGCCAAGCCCACTAGCTAGTCAGGTCACACACTCGACACATCCAGCTTATAAACAAGAACACTGAACACGCATATCCGTTTTCTTATTACTGAGATTTACTGGATGGCGTTTGAGTATCTAGCTGATTCTTGTTAGAAGCTCGCACGTGTATTTTTTCCACCGCTCCATTTGCTCTTCGATTCGTGCACTACAGGTTCACCAAACTCTTGATCCTAAATTTACCACCGCAGCAACTATTTCTTGAAACAAGAACACAGAAGCAACCATGGAGTGATGATTGGTGGCACTGGTCATGGACGCGTTGTTGCCAGTTGATCACTAACCGGGGAGGTGCAGGCAAACGATAGATTAGTACTTTAGTACTACGGGAGGAGCCATCAGACGAAGCCTCAACGCGTCTGAGGAAACAGCGGCCGAGTATTTTGGTTCGCCTTATCATTTTTTTTTCCGAAGAAGCAGTTACCTGCTTTTGGTTCATTCAATCGTTAGGACGTTAACCAATTGCCTAGAACAGTGAGAACTGAAAAGTGGGGCAAGGTATAATTTGGCGCATTAATCCAAGCCACACGCATGAATCACACCAAATTTCAAACCACAAACATGTACAGGTGTTTGTAAAAGGTTGAAACCATGTAGAGCCAGTGCCGTGGTGCAATTTGCTCTAGGAGCAATTGCCAATTGGTATGGCAATATATATAGCCATGTTCAATTCAATTTTTTCTTTTAGCTTTTGAATTTTAGCTAAAATAGCACCGTAGCGCTAGTGGCCGTTAATTTTTCCTAAAGCATTCAATTAAAGAAAAATAAAGAAAAATGAGAAAAATGAAAAACACAGGTATATTTGCACGGACAATGCAAAGGAAAACAAAAGAAAAAAAAAGCCACGTTAAAAAACCAGCGTGTTTCAAACAGCTATTGGCAAAAAAGCCACGTTAAAAAGCCAGTGTATTTCAAACGGTTGTTGGCTTCTGCAAGCTAGAAGACAGAAACTAAAAGCTATATGTACAGAGTACAAATAATAGGGGCACCATGATACCTTGACTCCTATACTATGAGTCATTCGATTGCTTTAACATTTGCGCAAATCATACATGTAGACAGGGGCGGAGGCACATGTGCCAAAGGGGGTTCCCAGGAACCCGGTTCCGAAACAAAATTTAGTTATTACTAGTAAATATTCACCTTTTGTGCACCCCCTTTGGCCCAATATGGTGTACCCCTAGCTCAAAAAACACCCTCACTCGTCCTGTCCAGCCCATTCGTTTTGAAGTGGTGCACCCTCTCCATTTTGCTCTAGCTCCGCAACTGCATGTAGATATTTCATAAATGGAAATAAGATCCAATCCGTTAACAATTCTTTTCATAAAATATGCATGCGGCAGATTTACTATGCATATGATCGATTTGCTCTTATTTAATTCTCCAAAGGAAAGAGCTTCATGCGTATTCTCTAATTTATTTGGCCTTTCTAATTACACAAGTTCTTTCCAAATTTGTTAAACGTGCATGTTGCTTTCTTTTATGGTTGACACGTGGATTAATATGTGAGCACCCACTGCCCGACCTTCAAATCAGGATAGAGCCCCTCTCCAAAGCTTGATTACTGGGTCATTTGCCTGACCGTCAGTATTTTTGCCGACGTCTTCTAAGTTTTATTTCTCGTTCATCATTCCAGATATGTTTTATGTTTGTTACCCCCACCCACCCACACACACACACACACACACACACACACACACACACACACACACACACACACACACACACATATATATATATATATATATATATATATATATATATATATATATATATATATATATATATATATATAAAAGTGTATCTAGTGCAAATAGACTATTGGGTACTAATATGCAAACGCAGCTTTGAGCCGTCGGATCTCATGGGGACGGCCTAGATGCAGGGGCGGGATGCCCCTCACACGTATGCTGGTTTTCAAAAAATCCCCCGCATGTGGCTCTCACTTTTCTCTCAACGCCCTCTTTTTTCCCCGACCGCCTCAGTCTCCATGATCAATCCAACGGCTCACCTCCCCCTCCCCTCCCCTCCCCAATGCCGCCCTTCGGCTCCCTCCCCGGCTTCCCTTGGCGCCGCCCTCTAAGGCCTCCCTCGGCACCGCCCATCGGACTCCCCCTGCGCTGGCAACACCGTGGCCCGAGATCCTCCCTCCTCCCTGGCCTCCTTGGAGCCAGATCTGACCTCCCCACCGCCTTCGACCACCACCGCGACCACAACCGCCTTCGATCACAACCACAGTTGCCTTCAACCACGACCACCATAACCATGACCGCTACGACCACAGCTACCTTCGACCACAATCACGACCACCTCGCGTTCGACCACAACCACAGTGAGGAGCAGCATCGAGGAGCCCGAATGGTGCTAGGGGGTGGTGGTGTCGGTCGTCGGGTCAAGGCTGGCGATGGTGCTGCAGGGAAAGGGGCAGCACCAAGGAGCCCGAGTGGGGCCAGTGAAAGATCAAGTTCCATTTAAGTTGATTTTTGGTGTTAATGACAAATACCATTATAATATTTTGGTAAGAATGACAAATGCATATAAGAGACTAATATGATTGTTTAAGTATATTTATGCCTAGTCTCATTTGAATGAAAATGTGAAAACATTGAGAAATGCATTTGATATCTTTCTTATATTCTAGTCGCATTTCTCACATTCAAATATATGATTAAATGATAAATCTTTATTGGACTAATATGTTTATGCAAGTATACTATAGTTTAGTCTCATTTGGATAGAAATGTGAAATCAAGAGGTATGCATTTGAAATCACTTTCTTATATACTAATGCATCCCTTAGATCCAAAATATAGATTGAACTCCTCGATTAGTCCAAAATGAATATGTGCATATGTCTTCATTATATACACTTGTATGCACACATTTCGGATGAGCTATCTCTATGTTTTGGAGTTTCATAAGTATTGATCCATGCTTCTTTTAATATGCATATTTAGGATCTTTACTTTGAAATATATTCTTGAGTATATATAGCTTGTGTAGTTCATATATACTAATATGCAATCGGGTTGTCATCTAACTTCTCCATTATGTGTTAATGGATGGATAATTAATGACAACCGGATAAGTAAGCTATATTTAAAGCTTATCTTAGAGTATATAATTGTTGTGTATAAGTTATATACGCGCAAATCAATTTTTATCTCATTATTTGTTGAGATTATCATGAATTACCAAAAAGGAAAGATTGTTGAATCTAGTCCCTCCATTATGTGTTAATGGTGAAGTTTGGTAATTGATGACAATTGTTTTGTGAACTAACTTTTTCCATGAGTTGGATGAATATGTTAGGTTCCACAAATGAGGATAACTTGGGATGACTTCATGTATTGAAGATCATTAAGTCAAGATCGAGAAGAAGATAGCTTCATGAGTTGAAGGCTATTAAGAAGAAGATGGCTCCATGTGTTGAAGGCCATCAAGAAGAAGATGCATCATGAGTTGATGCATGTCTAAGATGATCATGTTTTGATCAAGTCAAGTGAATACCATCATGTGTTGATGGAGTTGAAGAAAATGATACATCATGAGTTGATGCCTATCAAGACGATGACTTAAGACAAAAGTATAACTAGCTAGGGTTAAGGATGTGTTCTTAGTCTTTTACCAGTTTTGGTGTTTGGTTAGAAGACCGGATTGCTAATATAGGTTGCCATACTATTAAGAGGGGCCATGTCTAGTAGTTTGAGTATTATCATATGTTGATAGCTCAAACCTCACTTGCTCTAGCTCTCCTGACATGAAGCTTGCATTTGCAAATAGTTGAAGTTCATGTGTTGAATCCTACTAACATGAGACTTAGGCTTTGCGAATGTGTTTTGCAAATGTAGGAAGTCCATGTACCAATTCCTTGTGTCATGATTTCAAAAGTGTGCAAATGTGTTTTGCAACTTGTCGGAAATCATGTGTAATCCTTGTGTGCATGATATCGTAGTTTGCAAATGTATTTTGCAAAGCTTGTTGAGATATCTGCACTTCTCAGGAAAATCGGAACTAGTGACTCTGTGTGAGTGGTATTACCGGGTGGCGGTCTGATCGGCCTGCGAAACTTTTGTTCCTCTCGCGGAAACTATTTTCTAAAGAGCGACTTTGTTGAGTTTCTTAGAAGCGGTCTAACCAGTCCTGTGTGGGCGATATGACCGGACCTAGCGGTCTGACCAATCCTGTGTAGGCGGTCTGACCGGTTTTTCTGCGCAATGGTTATTTTTCTAACCGTTGGCGAGGTGAGCGGAAGTACCGGCCTCTGGCCGGTGGTACTTCCGTTTTCACTGATTTTCCAGGGATTTGGTTCCAACGGCTAGTTTTTAGGTGTGGGGGTATAAATACCACTTGTTGCCGGTTGGAGATGTTGTTGCTTGACTTGTTTCTGGTCTTTTGTGCTAGAGTGAGACTCTCCACTTGATTGTGCATGTGTTGCACTTTGTGAGGAGGGACAGAGGATCTAGAGTGCATGTGTTGTATCTAGAGGTGGACTTTGTGTCCAAGTGAGCTTGTGCATTCGTTGCACGTGGTGAGAGTCAAGTAAGAGACTTGACTTGTTACTCTTGGAGTTTCCCGATTCCTAGACGACGTTGGAGGCATCGTGCGCGGTGATCTTCTCAAAGAAGGTTGTGAGAAGGCTCGGTGAAGTTGTGAAGATTGGAGCTCATCTACCCGGAGCGGGAAAGAGCTACCACTAGTGGAATTGAGGTGGAAGGCTTAATTCGTGGAGCCGGTCCGATTAGTTCGGGCTTATCTCAACGTGGACTAGGGGACACCGGCAAGGCTCCAAACACCACGGTAAAAATAGATTGTGTCTTTTGTGGTTTGTTTTCTTGTGCTCAATTTACTTTCAAGCAATTTACTTACTTAGAATTAATTTGATTGCTTGTATATCTAGGATTGCAAACCTTGATCTATATTAGAATTATTAGTGCACTTAGACGCTATTTGTACTAAACCAACTTGAATTTAGGTTCCGCAATGTTTACTTGGTTTAGGCAAATAGGAAAGGTCTTTAAGTGTTAGTAATAATTTAAAGAGAATTTTTAGACCGCCTATTCACCCCCTCTAGTCGGCTAGAATTTCGTCTTTTCTGATTTTTTTGAGATTTTTTACCGGTTTTTCCCCGTATACGTTTGTATTATACATGATGAGCTAACATGTTTTTTATTTTTAAATTTTTTAAATTTAGTTATGCCAAATAAGACACCATCAGTTATAATATATTTACAGCCAACTATAGTGCGATTTCAGATATAAACCATCTTATGTTAGCTCAGCCAAGCGGTACCACATGCATTAATTCACTGTAGTCACATTAGTGCATGGATGGACCAACTGTGGCTTAATTCGACGTGTTTATTAAAAAAGCTGAGATTGGATTCAGTTGTTTGAAATCACTTTTGGCAGAAATCTAGTACTTTGACTTGTCGTATTATTTTTTCCCATCTTTGATCGATATTTTTTTAGTGAGGCTCAGCCGGCATGTTAGCCGTGCGGGCTTCTCATGTGCCTCCTCGCATTTCTCCCCCCTTTATTTTAAAAAGAAACTAGTTGCATGTGCTCATGCTTCGAAATATGCTGTCATCGTGTGCCTATCTGCAATTCACGTGTTGTTTTCAGCTCCTAGTTGGGCTTAATTACGTACATAGAAGGTAGCGGCCGCTACCCGTGCGGGCTTCTCATGTGCCTCCTCGCATTTCTCCCCCTTTATTTGCTTCGAAATATGCGGTCATAGTACGTGTGCCTATCTGCAATTCACGTGTTGTTTTCAGCTCCTAATTTGACTTAATTACGTACATAGAAGGTTGCGGCCGAGTCGCCCGGCACGAGCTTCAGCTCCATGCTGAACTCGCCGAACAGGAACTGCTCCTTGGACTGGAACCCGGAGCCGGAGGAGCCGTCGAGGGTGAGCGTCACCAGCCGCGCCCGCCGTCGACGACCCCGACGTGGTCATCACCCCATATCACGTCGAATTTCTCGTAGAAACCGCTACCTGCACCCGCACTCGAACATGCTGCAGAAGTTGCAACGATCACGACTGCTGCTACTGCCGATGCAAGCCGAGATCTCGACATGCTCTACGTTCTCAATGCAGCGTTTGGCTTTTGCAGGTGGCACGAGAGGAACTACAGGAAGCGTGACTGCTTTATATTGTTCAAGCCTTTGAGATGCATGACAAGACGACTGACGATTCACGCGTACGTGCACGAAATGTATGCACAGACGGTTGGGGTTGCGCATAAGAAAGCACAACCGGTTGCAACCTTAGTCAACTTTCGTGCAGCTACGTTTCTCTGTGCCAATTTAGACAGGGCTGTGGCCTATAAGAACGTACGTATAGTCGTATATGTAGTACTAATCGTTGTGTTAGTTGTCCAGTTTCAATGTGGGGTTAACAAACGCGATGCTTAGATGGTTCGCTTTTTAGGGTCTGTTCTTTTCAGCTGCGGTTTATGATTTTTGTTGAAATTTTTGAATTTTGGCTGTTTATGGTACAGATTACGGAGAGACAGATACTCACTTGCAATTTTGGCTGTTACAGATGTTGGGCTTTTAACGTGTAGATCGTTTAACTTGTAGACTCCGTCTTGAGAAAATACTCCGTTTGAAAGTTAGGTACTATAGCAAAATCAAAAACTGACAGCTTTTGACTTAAAAGAACAGGGCCTAGGCTTACTACAGATATAGGATGAGTTAGGAGACTTTCAGAAGCCTCTGAATTCTGATCACGCATGGCTGGCTAGCTAGCTGTACATAACTAATAATTGATTTGGACTGCATTTGCATGCATTGACGTCGCGTGCTGCACCTCATCTTGGTATCTTTCAAATATCGTAGAGGTCTCACTTTCAGATAGATCTCTGCTGATTGGGAGTACTTGCGATCAGAATGGGGCCAGCGTCATGATCCATACGGAAGTATATATTCTCACGGGGCTCGTCCCAGTTGTCAAATGGAGTTCTGAAAACGGCCGCAACCAGCAGGCTCCGCTCTGAATAGTCGTCTACGTGATTGTACAAGCATGGAGTGTTTGTGTTCTTATGCTCGACTTTGAATACTTGTCTACGTGATTGTATACACGGAGTATTTGTGTTCTTATGCTAGATTTCACGTAACCGTACGTATGTTAGTGGCAGAAGAACATAACTGCCACACTTCTTCAGATACTTTAATCCGAGGTCAGTAACTCCAGTTTTACATTCTGTTCTCTGCACAACAAACGTGCAAAATCTCACATCTCATAGTTGTCCAAGAATAAGAAGTACGCTCGCAAGTTGCAACTTCGGAACTCCCACGAACAGTTGTTCTAGGTGTTACAAATGTTTTACGAGGAGACAAAAACAATAAACTAGTGATGTAAAATTTACTATTAACAGTAGGCTACTCATCATACTTCAGAATATACTCAAGAAAAATATAGTAACAAAGTCGTACGCGATGAAGAACAAGAAACCGCGCAGACTTGACGCAGTGCAGATCGTAGATGTCGCAATGCAGTGAGCAATCGCGCAGATGCGCTGCCCAGCCCTGTACAGAGGTACTCTTTGCGGCAACAGTCCGGAGTGTATGCGCGCGTGTGATTAGACAGAACCTTACGTATACCATCTCTATCTATATTCAAGGAGTGGTGAGGACTCCACCATATAAATCGGTCTTTCTCACTTTTTCTCAGCAATATGGTACTAAATCATACATACTTTGAAATTAAGAAAATAGATCATAAATAAATGGGCTAATTTCTAACACTAGTTGCCTTACCTGTGCGACAAATCCCACTGTTCTTCTATGGTGATCCGTTCTCGATTCTGATTGCTAGGCCTAGGCCCATGTATATGGTATGGCACCAGGCCCTGTTAAATTGCGCCCATGCTGCATGAGGCTGCGATCATTGTGGCTGATGCACAGTACTCATAGCTTATTTGGCACTATTTATAAGTTTCGTTTTTTTCTAATTTTTTGGCTTTTTGTTGAGCTTTTTTGCCGGTTCTTTTTTTCCCGTATTTGTTTGTATTATACGTAATGGGCTAACATATTTTTTATTTTTTATTTTTTTAAAATTTAATTATGCTAAATAAGCCTCTGTCAGCTACAGTGCTTTTTTCAGCCAGCTACAGTGTTTTCAGCCATAAGCCACGAGCTTTTCAGCCGAACCGATCACCCCCTGAGTTCCATCAGAATATTTGCAGTGACTGTGGGCCTGTTTGGTTGGAGACTGACAAAACTGCCTGGATAGGCATACATCTCAAGCGTTCGATTTTGGATACCTAGAGTCAGGATATGTTATCTGGCAGGCAAATGCTTGCTAGACCTCCAACCAAACAGGCCCTGTGTGCTGCTTCCACGATTCTCTGTGGTAAGCACTGTACTGATAATTCAGGAATCTTAACCCATTTTGTCAGGGTACTTGGGGATCAGAATCTGCAGGCCAAACACTGTGGATCCAATGTGCTGAGTAAATAATAGAAGGCTGACACAAAGTTCATCGACCTCGTCTTTCCTCAGACTTGTGGTCAGCAACTTGACACGAGGTCGCTTACGAGAAAGCCACTCAAGGCCAGTGCCGCTGCCACAGCTGAACAGTGGATCGATTAGCTGTCAAGGAGTTCACTCATGCCATTCACCAAGCACTGTATAGAGACGCCGGATGAAACTGGGATGCCACTCGACGTTTTTTTTACACACAATCGATCAGATGAGAAGAATAGGTCGAGCACTGCATGCACCACTGTTTGGCAGTCTTCCGAAAAGAAAATTTTCACGGTATATTTTACTGATAGTAAGAGATTGATAGTAAAATTTAAAGCTGATCATTGATTTATAAGTATGAAATAGATTTTTTATATAAATTTATTTTTTGTAAGAGTATTATGGATTTTTTCTCTGAACCTATTATTAATCCTTTCTGTTGTTGTCGCCGCCGCCGTCATCTCTCGTACGCATGCTACTGCGGCGCTTACAAAAATTAATCTTACGGCATATATTTTCTTTACAGTTTTACCTCTTTTAGAATTCAATGCAAGTACTATGGGTGGTAGTATAACTAAATTTTAGCTAATCTAATCTAATGAATTAAAAAAAAGTAGATAGCTCACGTCTATTTTTAAGTACCGTAAAAAAACCCTCTAAAAACACTGTTTATTGGGAAATTGGAGCGGTACGGTGCTGATTTCTCGAAGAACGATTGCTACACGACGTGTGCCTGAACGGTCATGTCTCGTTTGGACGCACATGCCTCTGGTCTATCGACACGTTTCAGTGCGCAATGCACTCAACAGCAGTGCCACAGTACTGCTGTACTTACATGACGTGAACTCGGCGAAGAAAATTGACACAGGTTGTTACGAAGCGGCATTCGATCTTTTGACAATACCGCGCTGCTTTCTGCAGTTCCGACGTCTCTTGAGGAAAAGTAAACTGAAGAGTTGCGATGCCTGACAGCCTGACGTCGCAACGTTGGACTGCACATTGAACGACCAGCACAAACGAAGAACAACGACCAACGCATGATGGAGAGAACTTACCGAGACAAGTCAGCATATGTACGGTGATGAATTATGGCGATGTACTAGCAGCTTGATCGGCTGGGTGGTGCATGGAACCATGAATCGTAAGCCGATGTTAGGATGTTACCAGTCCAACGCGTGTAAACGAAATGTGATACGTGGTTGACTGCTAGATCTAAACCCGCAGTTCTTTCGAACTGCGTTGTTGTTGTGCTTAGCATGTTGTTTTTCAACTCCGTGTGCGTTCAACCGGCGTCGCGTGACAAGAGATACTTCCATTCTTTCACAGGTGCTAACTATGCTTTCAGGTTGTTCTTTTTTTCGTTTATTTTAGTCTATGACTTATAAATTTACTTGAATAAATAAATAGAATAATTTCTTTATCGTTATTTTAAAATAATTTATTAGCATAGTCTTTTTAAAGCATCTTATCAACTTTCGATTCATTCGCACAAAAATTTATACTAAAGCTAAAAATTATAAACCGTTTAGAGCGGCTCCTATGCCTTAAGATTGTGTTTGGTTTAGGGATAAGGTGGGATGGGATGGTCCTGTCCCTGATTTTGGGATGGGATGATCCCATTTTTTTGTTTGGTTGGGAGGATAGAGTCATCCCTGTTTTTTGTTTGATTGAAAAGATAAAATGGGATGGAATGGTCTCATCCTTTGTTTGGATGGAAGGATGAGGGCGGGGGTGTGAGGATGATCTGGACCGGCCGTGAAGACCGCCGCGCCGCGTCGCCTGATCTGGCTTGCCGCGCCGCCTGCCGTGAATCCCGCCGCGCCGTGAAGATCGGCCGTGAAGACCTGCCGCCATGAAGACCCGCCGCACCGCCCGCTTGGAAGACTCGTCGCGCCGCCCGCCGTGAAGATCGCGCGCGGCGCCGCGTGAAGATTCGCCGCGCGTGAAGACCCGCCGCCTCGAGCCGAGCGCCGCCCGCGAATCCGCCGCGCGCCCGCTTGAAGAGCGCGCGCGCCGCCGCGAGCAGCAATGCGCGCGCTAGCTAGCCTACACGCGCGCGCGCGTGTGAGAGGCACGTCGGAGACGCGCGCCGACGAGCGAGTAGAGAGGCGTGAAGACCGGGCCGCGAGCGAGCGGAGGCGCTCAGCCAGCGAGGAGCCGTGGCGGCGCTGTGGTGACGGAGGAGGCGGGCGGCCCGGGTGAGGAATCGGGAGAAGACGGAGGAGCCGAGGCGCGGGATTTTTTCGGTGTTGCGCACGCGAGAGAGAGAGAGCAGAGAGAGAGGCGCGCGCGGAGCTGAGAGAGAGAGAGAGGCGCGCGGAATGGCTCGGGATGACTCCGTCCCTTAAAAAAAGAGCATTGCCTGGTCCCAGATCTACAAGAAATATTCCTAGTGGGATGTCCTTGATTCTGCTTGTCTCTTATCCAAACACCTACAAAAACAGGTCCATTCCATTCTATCTCATCTTGTCCTTGCAACCAAACACAACCTAAAAGCCACGTGTTGTGGTCATTCGAAAATTCGTTGGCAATTCGTACGTACTTCATGCAAGGTGGCACATGTGTAAGCAATGAAAAACGTAGGTAATCTTCTATGCCGATCATTGTTCATGAATCGGTGCCTAAGCTAGCAATAGAAATGACACGTGTTAGGTTCCAATTTCGCTTACCAAATCGTCTAGAATTTATCCAAGAGTTCAACCTACACGCACCAACTCCATTGGCGAAAATGTTTTTTTCAAAAGAACTCCATTGGCCAAAATGGTCAAACTGGAATAGGCATGAGCGGAGCCAAGGGTGCCCCGTATCCACGGGCACCCTCAAACATTTTAAAAATTATATATTTATTTTTTTTGTTATATGTTCTAATTTGCATTGAACTTCATTGTAATTTGACAATGCTCGATGGAATTAGATACAAATTGTATTTCGTACCGTTTTTCAAGTTTTGTACACAGCTTGGTACATTTTTTTTCTTTACCTATGTGGTACCATGTAAATGATATGAAAGTGCTTTATTTTTTCGATTACAAAAAAGATTCACACACACGAGTGCATCATCTTAGCACAAGCCTAGAAAGATGCAGGCCAGAATAAATTCATAACCTCATAAAATTCCTACTGAACCATCAGGATTTGAACCCTAACAGATTTAAGTCATACATCCACAACTCTTCCAAACCACCAAGAGGTGGTTCCCGTGCTTTATTTTTTAGCTATTAGGAACTTTTTTAGTTCCTAACTAAAAATCAAGTGTCCGATTCTCTATTTGTTTAGGCCATCAGGACCATTATTTTGAATGCATGATTTATATGAAATATTTTACTTACAAATTTTGAAGTTATATGTGAAGTTAATAGGCAACATCAATATTATCTTACTAAGTATAGATGTACTAAAAATACTATGTATTTTTTGAGTGGTAGACAACACGAACTGTAATACGTGTTATGTAGTGTATTAAGAAAAATCTATGGAATTTATTTGTTAGTGTTAGTATTTGTTATTGTTGTGATGCCATAACATTAAATTGGTTTCACAACTATATTTGTAAAGTAGCCAAATAATTAGGATGAAAACACAACTAATATATAGTAACGTTAAAATACCATGTGAATATAATATTCACAATGCATGATTTACCCACTGCTAAAATATTTTATTACTCCATCCACTCTTTTTAAGTGGTATTTTTATTTTTCACGATCTACGATATGTGATTTTGACCATTATTATTTGCAACTTTATCTTATTACATATTAATAAAAGTATAATATTACGAAACTATTTTTAGCGACAAATCTAGATAGTTTTAAATGTATTAGCAATCAAACTTAAGTTTGATAGTATGAATTATATGCGTCAGTTACAAGAATTATGTGGATGGCACGGCGAGTTAACGACTGCAAGGGAGTGCGCTAGCAGGTGCCTAGCGTCCGAGATGAGGGCGTGCATCCAAGGAAGTGTGGCACGGAGGTTGGGACACATCCAAGAAGGTGCGGCACATGCAATGTGCATCTTCAATAAAAATTTTCTAGCTCCGCCACTGGGATTAGGGTCCTACTTGCCATACATCACTACTACAGAAAGGCTAATAGTAGACGCCAAATCATAGACGGTTTTGTGAAACCGTCTGTAATGTACACTATTACAGACGGTTTTAATTTGAAGGCCGTCTGTGGTATTTGTGGCGGGAAAAAGGAGTATCACAGACGGTTCTTACCGCTGAACCGTCGTGATCTTTGGAATATCACTGAGCGGTTTTATTAAAAACCGTCGTGATAATCTGAGATTATCACGAGCGGTTTTTTTTATTAAAACCGTGCGTGTTGTGTCGACTATCACAGCCGGTTGTTGTTAAGAACCGTGCAGGAATGTTCATGACGGTTTTTCACAAGAACCTACTGTGATGTCCTTTGTCTGTCATAATCTAGATCGAAGTTAATATATAAGTACACATTGCTTCTAGTAACTTAACTACGTAACTCTTGAGAGAAGAGGTCACAAATTAAAGGCAAATTTATTAATTTCAATTAGAGGCAAATTTATTACAAAAGTCGCATTGTAAAGAGTTTCCCAGTTGTATTCTTTTGGGCTTCGTAGCTTCTTCTTCAACTTGGGGACTTGGAGGATCAACCGCTAAATTCTCGAACGCCGTTAAGATTGCCCTTGTCCTCGGCACTTCCTCGTGCGGCTGGGCAAATGATCGGCACATCCATAATGTCGCATGTGATAGCATGAAAAGATTCTCGAGAATCTGCCGCGCTTGATCGGCAAGGCTATCCATAGGACTCGCAATGCGTGTAGAGATTCTTCCGCATTGCGCACATTGTGGAGAAGAACCAGGGTAAGGTCGTTTCCCTTTCTTGAGCGGCGGCGAGACGCCTCCGTCGGCGGCGGAGGATCAGTCAAGCCGACGGATGCAAGAAAGTCGGGAAGGAGAGCGGGCGGGTGCGTAGAAGTCGCTCGGATGCAAATTGCTGGCGCTTTGTGTAAGGTTCGGCGAACAATTCGTGATGAGCAGATGAGAGGAAGGAGATGATCACAAGAACGATGGTAGAAGCCATGTTGTATTGTATATTGTATTGTACGTGCGTAGAAGAGACACGGATTAGAAGCGCATATTTAACTTTTAGCACAAACGGTTCGTATACCCAAACATTAATGATATAGACGCTTCGTATAATGATCGAGAGACGTTAATTAGACGATTGAAACACGAAGCGTTCTGGCATCGAACACGCGCGCGTTCGGTATGAAGCTTATCACGAGCGGTTTTTATAAAAACCGTGCAGGATAATTATTATCACGACGGTTTTAGTTAAAACCGTGCGTGATAATGACTACGGCATTTATTGCGCCGCTCGCACCGCATCGTCTTCATTTCGATCCAGATCTAGCCATCTGCTGCGCACTTTTTCACTCGGGAGGAAGCTAGAGCGATTTCAGCCTGTTAATTTGGTGGGAAGAGGCGAGATTGAGCTTTGAATTAAGATTCGACTTTCACGATTCTTGTAGATATGGTTAGTAATGAAATTTATTTATTTTTAATTCAATTACAATTTAGGTGTAAGTAATCCATGAGTGGTTATTGAAGATGGTTAATTAATTTGCAAAATTGTTGGTTATATAATAGCTATTGTGTTTGTAATATGAATTGAGCTAGAAATTAAGTCTCAATATAATAAATGTGGCGTATATATGTAGTTATAATTAGTTATTCTAGATTTTAATACTAGGTTGTTATATATGTACGTAACGTATGACCGAAGTTGGATGTATCTTTGCGAGCCGTGTGAGTGAAGAGTACATTAATGGTGTTTCGCTTTTATAAGAGTCGCGAGGTGGATATGTTGAATAAGGGTGGAATATATGTCTGTCCATGCACCGATCGCGAGAATTTGAAGATGTTTAAGAACCGAGGGCAAATTGAAGCGCACTTGATTCGGAGGGTTTCAAAAAGGATTATACGTGTTGGACCATCATGGCGAAGTGAATGATCATATGCCGCGGATGACATCGCCGGTGAAGTGAATGATATGCCCCGGATGACATCGCGGTGAAGTGAATGACATGCCGCCACCGATGTCGATTGTGGCTCGGATTCGGATAGGTTGCACGATGATAATCTGGATCGGATGCTTCGCGATGTAGAAGAGAACTATGATGAGAGAGAGTATGTTAAATTTCGTGGCTTGATGGAGGACTCAGAGAAACCTTTGTACACGGGCTGCAAGTACACGAGGTTGTCGGGCGTGCTTGAACTGTTGAAACTGAAGGCAAGCAACGGTTGGTCCGACAAGAGTTTCACGGCGCTGCTAGGTCTTTTAGCGGACATGCTTCCGGAGGGAAATGAGTTGCCTAAAACCATGTATAAAGCCAAGAAGGTTCTTTGTCCGTTGGGAATGGAAGTAGAAAGAATACATGCATACCCGAACGACTGTATCCTCTACCGTAAAGAGTATGCAAACATGCATGTATGTCTGGTGTGCAACACATCCCAATACAAACGTAACAATCAATCAGATGATGGCGAGGGAACAGAGGCGAATAAAGGACCTCCTGCTAAGGTGGCATGATATTTTCCTATAATTCCCCGTTTGAAAAGGTTTTATGCAAATCCAAAGGAGGCAAAACTGCTGCGTTGGCACTCGGAGGAGCGCAAGAAGGATGGAATGCTAAGACACCTTGCTGATTCCGCGCAGTGGAGAAACATCGATAGGAGTTTTGCGAGTTCGGTGCGAGAACAAGGAATATAAGGTTTGGATGATGCGGATGGAATGAATCCATTCAAGAGCATGAGCGTGACCGACATAGCACATGGCCCGTGACTCTCTGCATCTATAACCTTCCTCCTTGGTTGTGTATGAAGCGAAAGTACATTTTGTCGCGATACTTATCCAAGGGCCAAAACAACTCGGGAATGATATCGATGTGTTCCTAGCACCGTTGGTGGAAGATCTAAAAGTCTTGTGGAGCGAAGGGTGCAGGTATGGGATGCATACAAACGAGAGAACTTCACTCTGCGCTCCTTATTGTTCTGCACCATAAATGATTATCCCGCCCTTGGTAACCTATCGGGCCATAGTATAAAAGGTGCCAAAGCTTGTACTCACTGTTTAGATGGTACCGAGAGTGTGTGGTGAGACACTCACGCAAAACCGTCTACATGCGTCACCGCGGTTCCTTCGGAGGGCTCACCCATACCGCAAGATGAAGAAATAATTTGACGGAGAAAAGGAAGACGGTTCAACTCCAAAGCATTTAAGGGGCGAGGTTTATGATATGGTTAAGGATTTAGATGTTGTCCTCGGAAAGGGACGTAAATTGAGGGCTCATGAGAAGAACACCGGAAGAAGAGATCAATATTTTGGGACTTACCTTATTGGGAGTACCTAGATGTGCGACAACGCATCGGCGTCATGCACGTAGAAAAGAATATGTGCGGCGACCTGATTGGTCTCTTCTGAACATCCGTGATAAAACAAAGGGCGGCGTCAACGCACGGCTTGACTTGGTGATATGCACATCGGGCCCGAGTTAGCACCGACATGCACCGATAATGCACGAACGTACCTTCCCCTGCGTGTTACACTCTGTCCAAGGTGAAAAACGAAGCGTGCGGTGCTTGCATGGTGTCAAAGTTCCGTCTGGTTACTCGACAACGTGAAGAAACTTGTTTGATGCAAGATTTGAAGTTAAATGGCATGAAGTCTCATGATTGTCATGTGTTGATGACACAGATGCTCCTATTTCAATTAGAAATATTTTGCCGATCAAAGTCCGAGAGACAATCATGAGGCTATGTTATTTTTAACACAATTGCTCGTAAGGTCATCGATCCCGAAGGACTAGATGTTGTGCGGACGAGGTGGTGATGACTCTATGTCACCTTGAAATGTATTTCCTCCTTCGTTTTTCGATATCATGGTCCATCTCATTGTTCACGTTGTGTGGGAGATAAAAATGTGCGGGCCCGTATTCCTCGTAGCATGTACCCATTTGAGAGGTTCATGGGAATTCTCAAGTCCTACGTGCGGAATCGTTCTCGGGAGGGCGAGATCGTCGAAGGTTATGCAAGCGAAGAGCTCATTGAGTTTTGTGTCGATTATATGGCTCAGATTCAACCGATAGGTGTCCCTCAATCTTGTCATGAGGGGAGGCTGAAGGGTCTCGGAACTATCGGAAGGAAAGTAATCACTCCAGATATGGACATGTATACTCAAGCCCATTTCACAATGTTGCAACACATGACTGAAGTGGCGCCTTATGTGGACCAGCACAAGGGTGTGCTTGACAATGAAATCGGAGCGGCGGATGTTTGGATCATGAGGCAACACAACCGTCGGTTCAACCAATGGTTGAAGGAGCAAATCGCTAGGAGCTCGCCGAGTGAGACGCTGACATGGTTGGCAAAAGGGCCAACATTTACAGTTGTGACATGGCAAGGATATGACATAAATGGGTACACATTCTATACGCAGTCTCGGGATGTCAAGAGCACTAACGAACAGCGGTGTCCGCATAGATGCATTCGATCCGATGGGTCGAGAAACTCGTACTATGGCTTCATAGAAGAGATTTGTGAGCTCGACTATGTGGTTTTCAAGATCCCCTTATTTCGCTGCCGTTGGGTGCATCTCCCACAGGTGAAGGTTGACAAGTACGGTGTCACGACTGTGGACCTCCAACGTGTCGGGTACAAAGATGAACCATTCGTACTCGCCAATCAAGTTGTTCAAGTTTTCTATGTAACCGATCACAGACGGTTTTTAACTCAAAAACGTCTGTGATATGTTATCACAGACGGTTCTAAGTTTAGAACCGTCTGTGATAATCGTCCTACATATACCCTCTCTCTAGGGTTTTCCGTGTGCGCTGCAGTTATTCGATTAATTCTAAATCCCAAGCCCGTCGTCGCCGCCGCCTCCCCGAGCCCTCGCCACCGCTTCCCCACCCTCGCCGCGCCTCCCGGACGAAGACGTCGCCGCAGCCTCCTCCTCCTCCGTCGCCGCCTCCCCGAGCCCGTCGCCTCCTCCCCCTTCGTCGCCGCCGCCTCCTCCTCCTCCGTCGCCTCCCCGAGCCCGTCGCCTCCTCCTCCTCCGTCGCCGCCTCCTCCTCCTCCAGCGTCCCTAAGGTCACCAAAACCGTAAGGTCATCAAATCCCTCCCCGAGCTTCATGCTTACTGTTAGTGTTTAGGGTTGATGCTTGATGCTTCATCTTGTTATGGTTAGTTGCTTAGTACATATTTAGGGTTGATTCTTCATGCTTCTTTGTTAGTGTTTAGGGTTGATGCTTGATGCTTCATCTTTATTATGGTTAGTTGCTTAGTACATATTTAGGGTTGATGCTTCATGCTTCTTGTTAGTGTTTAGGGTTGATGCTTGGTACATATTACATTGGTACATTGTTTATCTGCAGAGCTTAATTAGTTTGCTATTTGGTACATACTACATTGGTACAGTGTTTACTGCAGTTGCTTAGTTTACATTGGTACATATTGCTTGTTGTGTTAGTATATAGTATATAGTATATAGTATATAGTACATAGTATATAGTTTGAAATCATTTGGGTCCCCCTTCCCTCTACTCCTCTCCTCCCTTCTCCCCCTTCCCTCTACTCCTCTCCTGATCTCTTTCTAGTGTATCTGGATAAAGAAATCTTGCGATTATTGCAAAAGATACATTGACCATTTGGGTGGAAAGAAATACATTGTGTCGTCAGGCTCATGACTGCCAATTTGAAGCATAGCGTAGCATCCGAGGCACATCCAAGGCCTGCAGCTGTGTCTTGAGGAATCCCAAGAGCTGATCTTGGATGTGGCATTCCTCAAACTATAAATTATGAATCTTATTCTCATAACCCATCTGAATACCAGCTCTTTGTTTAGAGACCTTGTAGTAATAGTATTACAAAATTCAAGGAAATTTTAGTACGAAGTTCAAAAAAACAAATTCAGATTCTTGGTGAGTAGCGATATAGCGACTTCTTGGTGGCGACTATGCATCGCTTCTTCCCACTCCTTCTCTTCATCTCGGTCTCTGCGGATCACGTGCGCGATGCGATGATTCGATTAGATGAATCATCGCTCTTGGCGTGCGTGATCCGGAGGCGAGAGATGAAGAGAAGGAGTGGGAAGAAGCGATGCATAGTCGCCACCGAAGAAGTCGCTATGTCTACTCCACCGAAGAATCTGAATGTCTTTTTTTGCACTTTTGTAATAAAATTGACTTGAATTTTGCGGAAAAAGAAGGACTTGATACATTGGTACATTGGTAAGATAGGCACATCACCCCCTCTCTATGTCCATATCACCCCCTCCCCTCTACTCCTCTCTTGTCTTGCAATTCAATATGATTACTTTCTCATCTTATCTTAATAGACCCACAAAATGAGCAACATGTCACCTGCACATTCTTCAACATCATCGCCGGAGGCGTCCGCTCCAACATCAAGACGCCAAGGAAGAGGGCTATCAAAGAAGCCTGAGGGCCGACAGACCATCACAGCGGTGAATGCATTTGGGGTCCCTATCCTTCCTCAAAAGCGATGCGCATTCGAACCATGGTCGGAGTAGTTGCACGAGCAATTGAGATCACATACAATTCGTGGAAGAACGTGCCTGACACTCAGAAATGTGAGCTGTGGACCGAAATTTTGGCATCGTTCGAGTTCCCAGAAGAACACCTGGACGCTGTGCAACAACAAACCTACAAAGCGACGTGCAAAGCATGGAAGAACTTCAAGAGCACGCTTGTCAAAGAAATACGTGGAAACGGACGAAACGCCTGTTCATAAATACCCATTCCTGGAACCACAATGGGAAGAGTTCAAGGCGATGAAAACGACCGAAGATTTCAAAAGTACAAGTGGGCGCACAAGACCCTCCAGGCAAAAATACACACCTCACGGACTTGGCACACCGGGTATGCGGGTAAAATCGCGCGATGGATGAAGGAGGATGAGTGGCAATCGCACGGACATCGCCCGCCGTTTTCAATATCCGGACGGCCGCGCTCGAAATTGGATTAGAGCAAGGTCATCTACAACGACATCGGGGACATCACCTTCCGAAACCCTTGGACGACCAAGTGACCGGCGCTGGTAAGATATCGATCGAACTACGTAGCTTGTAATTACTCCACAACCGTGCAATTGAAATGACATGTCGTGCTCTTGCGGGAAGAGCCGAGTTTTCAATCTACCCGGATCATTCCAGGGAACAAGGGAGAATGATATGCTCTCCGTGGCCACGGAAACAAGGAGCACTCGGGCGTCGAGAGGCCTTGGGCTTTACGTTCCTTGGAAACATGGTTTCCAAGATGACTCCGACATGTATCGGCGCAGAAGAGAAATAAAGCGTGCGTGACGCACGGCTACGAGAAGAGCTCAAGGCATCTCTTAAAGAGGAGAAGCGGGTTCGATGGCTGATATAATCGAGAGATGAGGTGCAGCAGAGAGAAAGTCGCAGCCGCCACCGCCGCTCTGTGCTAGCTAGCCCGCACAACCATCCGAGTAGGCTGCGCGTCCGATCCGACGCAAACTCGGTCCAAATTTCCGTGGGCGACATCACGGTAATAATTATTACCTCTCGAATGCTTGCTCCATTGGTAGGCCTATTCGAGTAGCTAATTTTGTATCGTTATGTAGGAGCCTACGACATGCGGGCTCCAAGTGAGATATGGCTCCATTCCCTTGTACGCTGCTTGGGGCGGGCATATTAAATGCAGTATCGGGGCCATGGTGCACGGTCAAGCTTTAGCGCCGAGCTTATAAAAGTTAATGTGGATGGTGTGTATGCCAATTTTGAGGTGGTCCCGCTCACCAAGCCCCCAAGACGAGATCGTGAATCTAGGGCGTGCCATTGGAATATTCATCCGATGGCCCAAAACCGACATCTCCTGGAGGCTTCTTCACGGTGGCGGCACGAAGTGCGATGCGAACCACGACAACTTGCACTGGTGCCATCTCCACCGCGGCGGTCGAACCACGACTACCGCACGTGCTATCTCCACGGGTGCTATTCTCGCGAGCAACTTGCACCGTCTATACCATTACGATCGACTAGCATAAAGTCGACCCACAATCGAGGCGATGGCGGGGGCAAATCAAAGACGAAGGATGATGACGAATTCCGTCCATGCCATTGGCCCGCAAATTCGTGCTAGCTCACCGATGGTAGTCGGGAAGAGCTCCAAAAACTAGGACTTGGTTGCCAAAGATTCCACCTTTGGTATATGGAAGTGTCCAATAAGCGAGAGCGTAACGGCGCTCGGTATAGTTTGTCAAATTCAAGCCGGAACATTTCTTGCACGAAGCTCAGGACTGTGTCTTCACGGTGACCTTTGACGATATATTTGATCTTTTCACGCTCAACGCTCTCGACGCCTCACTCGTTCGATCTTTGGGCGCCGTAAGTCTGTACAATCAAAGTCTCTGTTCACGTATCTTGATATATGTCACAATTTGTTGCTTTCCTATGTTATATATAGATTCATGCTGATCGAAGCTAGATCATCGAAATCACAAATTGGTTTCCTGGACCCACGCTTGGTCGCCATTGATACCATCATCGAGAATGCATCCTTCGTCGAGGACTATATTACAAAAGCACTGCTGGCTCACCAAGATAAGGAATTTGTTCTTATGCCATACAATGAGAATTTCCATTGGATTTTAATTGTAATTATACCAAAATGGAACAAGGCTATATACCTTGATTCTCTAAGTAAGAACAAATTCAAGTACACAGCTATCGCCCGAATACTCGATAGATGCGTACATTGTACATTGTACTCTTTCTTTCCTTCGAATAACTAATCTAACTTTTGAATAACGAAGGTCGTTCGCCACATCGTTCAACAAACACGTGACTCGGCAGCGGGGCCAAAGCCTTGAAACATGATCGCAAGTTTGGGTATTCGCTAGCTACACATTAATTAATCATATACAACACATAGTAGTAATGCGACTTGATTTAACACATTATATTTTTGCGATGCCACCAAATAGGAGCGGGCAACACATGTGGATACTACATGTGCCACCATATGAGACTACTCCTCGATTCCACCAAGATCACTAATTCTAAGGTTTGTCAATCTTCCCACATTTATTTCATACATGTCGGTTTTATATATGCGCGTTGATATTCCTATCGACAGTGCGTCCATCTCTACATCTGCATTGACACGGCCGGATTTTGCAAAAATTCGAGGAGAGCTCATTTGGTTTTGTGGTCAAAAGTCGTAAGATCGGATGGAGAGTTCCACTTGCCCGAATGATTTTTATTGTAATTCTAAGTGCAAATACATGTAGATCTTTTACAATTGTGTATTTGTTAATGGATATTTTGTTTCAACTCAATGAATTGATTTGCGAAATAGATGCTTTATGTTTGTGAAATGAAGTGCGTTGTCAATTGGATGTTTTATATACGTGAAATGAATTGAGATGTGAAATGTATCTCGAAATGAAATGAGATGTGTGAGTTGTATATGTTTATGTCTGTGATTATCTGCTTGTTTGAGAGGGCATGACTAGCATTTCTGAGGCTAGCTATAAATGAAATAGATTCTGGGGAGGAGTATCACGAGCGGTTTTCATTAAAACCGTGCGTGATTATGCGATATCACGATTTAAAAACCGTCGTGATATCGGATAATCACGAGCGGTTTTAGTACAAAACCGTCCGTGATATCGGATAATCACTGACGGTTTTAATGACAAACCGTCGTGATATCGCATAATCACGCATCGTTCAAAACCGTCTGTGATAACTTGGATTATCACTGATCCATAATTTCAGACGGTTCAGAAAACCGTCTGTGATGACGTTTCTGAACCGTCTGTAATGTGGATTTCTGTAGTAGTGCATGCAACTTCTCAATAATAAATGGATATACTCTCGCAAGAAAAAAAAATACAGCCACGGTACAAAAAACGATGCGGTCTTAATATTGTTAAAAATTAACGCACACTCTGCAAGTTCAATTCTACGAACAATTTTATCGAGGTGATATTTTCTCTCAAATACTGACCTAGTAGCATGGCAGGTATGTCAACCACAGAATGCTACACGCCAATATATCGAGCCTAAGTAAACATACACCGATCGATACATAAGATATCCCAACCGCAAACGTGTACGTGCAAGCTCGCACACAAATTAACAAGAAAGCAAGCAAAACAAAACCAAAACGATTAAAGCAAAACATATACATGGCGTACAAGTGCACCACACCACATGTTTACAAATTAGAACAAGTGGAACGAGCTCGCCCAAGTCAACGAATCCGATTCCAACCAACGCGCGCGCACCTGTAGCTGGGCGCGCGCTAGCTTTTTTTTTTTTTTGGTGCCCATGCGCTGCTCGTGGTGAACGCAATGTCAAGGCTCGAGGAACGGGGCATCTTCCTTCACCTGTAGATCTCGAATCTGGCCATCCAAGCAGTGATTAAACCGATTTGTCTAAACAAGTTTTGCTCGCCGGCGAATAAACTAAACCTTCGTTAATTAGCTAGTTGCTTCTGGAACGGTATGGACGAAGCTTCAAATTTGGTTGGAAGACAAATCATGGAGTAGTGTACAGATTAACAAAGTTGGACGCACGATTAGGTTTGACTTGCCTGTTTGTTTAACTAATAGTGCAGAATGGTTCCTAGTATTTATTTTAAGATGAAGACGGAGTCAACCGATGCGATCTTATCCGGCGTTTTTAATACTTGCCCAAAGGTCTTAAACTTTCCCGTAAAATCCCCCCAGAATTTCCAACAAAGCGGGGACGAGACGTGTGGGAACGGATGCAGAGTTGACTCTTCGTATGCTTTGATTCGAATATTTAACACCAGAATAATTAGTTACTAATATTATTGTCTTCCCTTATTTTTATGTCGTACACTGCCATCTGCGTAATATGATCTTGAGAGTATCTGTTTTAATATATTTGTTTATTGAAAAATCTAAAGGATAGTTATTGTACTTTTTTTTACTTTCTACTTCTACTTAAATGTCTTGGAAGAAGTTAATTGGTTATGTTATATCATTTAATAGAATATTTACGGTCATTTCTCATTGAATATTTATTAGATGCGGTGCTTCTTTTCAGTGCACATGGTGTTGTGTGGATAAATATAGCCAAACGGAGGAAGTATATTATTTAAGTTACAAAAAAGTAATATTATCATATGTATGTATGTATATATATATATATATATATATATATATATATATATATATATATATATATATATATATATATATAGGACCAGTGTTTCATGCACCATGGTGCCTAGGCACCAATATCAATACCAGTTGATTTGCTTGAGATTATAACGTTTGATGTGGGTATCTTCATATACCCATAAAAAGTATATTTGAGATGTCAAACTCAAAAAATTTAAATTCAACTGTTTAATTAGTTTGAACTATTTTTATGGTATATACTCATTGTAGTTGCATTGAACTCAAAAGTAGTTCAAACTAATTTGAACTGAGTTCAAAACTTACTTACCATAAATATATCAAGAGTATAAAACATTTTCATACCCAAACTCAAAAAATTATCAATCATACACATGTATCGGATGTTGGTGCCTAGGCACCATGGTGCCTTATGTAATTTTCCTATATATATATATATATATATATATATATATATATATATATATATATATATATATATATATATGTATGTATGTATTTATTTATTTCATATGAAAGTATGAAACTAAAATTGATGTGTGGACTTCATTACAGAACTTAATGGATATATGAATTGTTGAAACACTTTCACACAAAGAATGGATATCAAGCTATTTGCAATTTTGACAATCTACTTATTTTTCAAGCTTGTTGTTTACTCCGTTTTCCTGGTTGCAGCGTGAGCACGACGAGTACACGACACAGTTTTGCATACGGCAAAATCATTTACAGGTCCACAACCCGTCAAGCAGAAAGACAAAGCGGGAAAGCAATGCAGCCTCGGTCCTAACGCCCCGTTTACTTCCTCAATCCCAGCAACGCGACGCCGCCGCGGGCCCCACCTCTCTCGGTCAAACACATCGCATCGGACGGATCAGCTTTCCTCACTCCCTGATCAGGCGGCCATATTTGTCCTGGCCCCGTGCATGCGTGCCTAGCTAGTACTTGCCATCGTAACCACGCCTGCTTTACTTTTTTTTTTTTAACTGCTTGCTCCGATTGCTTTTTCACTTTAGCTTTATTTTAAGTGCTTCTCTCTCGATGACTCGACTCCCATCTCTCGCTCTCTTCTTTCTAGAAAGAGAATTGCTTCTGCGAATGCGAGCAAAAGCGAACTCGGCATCCTCAGATTTTGCTCGACGATATCCGCTTTGTTTTTTAGAATCAAGATCCATGCCAATGGACACCAAACGATCTGAGATCAGTTGTTGAAAACAACTCTGCCAGCTTGATGGAGCATACAAATTAATGGTGTATTGCATAAATAAAATCGTTTTGGTGAGAAAGCCGGGGTTTAGCAGGAGTTTTGTAAGTTTTAGGTTTCGTTTTTTTTTTGCGCCAATGAGGTGCCAGATCTTTAACAGCCAGTTTGAACACTTCAGTAATCCTGCTAATTATCAACAGGGTGTAATCTACTTGAGTTCTAAAAAGACACAACATTTGTTTTTTGGTACCAAACAACGATGGAGAGATCTGAATCTACTGCTGTGGTCATATTACAATTGCACACACTTATAAACCATTGGATTGGCTCCGTTCGTTTTGGTTTCAGTTTAAGGTTTTTAGTTCACTATTCTTTAATTTCGCCTTTTCTTTTTTTCTTTTTTTCTGTATTCGTTTGCATTGTATGTGATAAGTTAACATGTTTTTCATTTTTTTAATTTAATTATGCTAAAAAGACACCAACAATTGCAGTGTAAAATAAGTTATAAACCAGCTTATTTCAGTCTAACAAAGTGCCCCCGAAGATGGATGAAATGGATTTATCGTCACTTGAAATAAAGGCAATTGTTGTTGTTAATGGAAGTCCTCAAGTAAAACATCAATTGCATAGCCCTCAATGTCTAGAAACAAGACTATAGTTGTAGTTGCAAACTCGCAACAATTACGACTTTGCATATTTGCGTTATCGCCTCGAATGCCTTCCATTTTGCTACTGCAATAGGTCAAGTACTTTCAAGATTGGTCCACCTGTCCCTGTTCTGTTCTTTTGCAATTTGGCATATTTGTTGGGAAAATTCTACACAAGGTGGAATTTCGATTCTTAGCATAAATACTTGTTTGACCCATTTCTTAAGCTGTAAAAATTGCGCAGCTTCAATTTGCATTTGTTAATTGTTCGGACGTGTGAACGCGATGTGTTGGTAAAATAACAGATTTATTCATGAAGCAAGTGCAACATCTTGCACCCTTGTGCAAAAATAATCATTTGGCCACTTGCCAAATTAGCAAAAGATACTAACACTAGCACACAATCTTTTATTATACTATTAAAGCAGAAACAAAAGAAGCTGCTACATTCACTCTCATGGATAGAAATTACTATGTTAATCGTAGAAAAAGAGAAAAATCCACACTGTTGATCGTAGAGTTCATATTATAACGATCTAGATTAAAAAAGAGTTTAGGTGAAGTATAATCCAGAAAAACTGAAATTAGGGATAAAAAATAAAATAAAGTTAGCAATTTATTTCCCATATGAATTTTTATGTATAATAATTAAATAAATATAATTTGGAATGAAATAAAAAATAAGAAATTTAATTTCAATATGAATTCAAATTAAAATCCCTAAGTTACTATAATTTGGAATAAAATTAAAGAAAACAAGCAATTATATTTGTGTATGAATTGCAACAAAAATTGAAATTCCAAATAAAAAATAAAAGAAAAATACTATTTTGATTTCATTACGAATTCCAAAGTAAAATATCTAAATAATAACAATTTGATTTCCATACAATACATAAGTAAAAAACTTACATGAATATAATTTAGAATACAAATAAAATAAAATGAGCAATTTAATTTTGATACAAATTCTAAAGTAAAATCCCTAAATAACTGTAATACGGGGACAAAATTAAAGAAAATTTAGCAATTGGATTGTGTAGATGAATTTAAACAAATAATATTTGAAATTTGGAATAAAAAAGTTATAATTTGATTTCCTCTAAATAATAGAAAAACATAATAAATTAAAGAAATTTAACAATTTGATTTGTATATGAACTTCAATAAAAATAACTAAAATGTTAAATAAAAATAAAAGTTATAATGATGATAACATGAATAATGTTGGATGAGACTATGAAAGAGTGCAACGACATTGATCTATCCTGCAAGAAGATATTGATCCACGGGGAAGCGAAGAGCTGAGGTGGTGATAACGGAGATGAGGATAATGTTGCGCTGCTCAGCTTATCCATTTTGACGAGGGCAATGTTGTGTTGCTAGCGGGAGTCATTGAAGAGAAATGCCAGAGTTGAAGAAGCTACATATCACAATGACGAATTGTGAGCATTAACGTTATTAAAGAAATAAGTGGCCAAAGAAGCTCAATGATGGGAAAGTTGTGGCATAGAGAAGATAAAAACTTTGCATTGAATATTGGCTATGGATGATATGAGGCCATTGGGTAGCTAGGAGTGTGCCATCGCCGATGAAGGGCACAACAGCATCAGCAATGGCGAGAAGGCTCTTTGTATCGTTGTTGTTGGAGATTGAAACAAAAAAAAGCTGCGACAATGAAAAGAGATAAAAAAATACACAGCTCGGTGGGGGCAGTCGACCACCGTGTGAGTGAAGATAAGCTTAAGGTAGGGTGCTCATGGTGCATCAGTGTTTGTGTGAGCAAGGCATTCTAGTACCATATAAACTAATAAAATAATTTACCACATACGTAATCAATGTACTGCTTGAGATGGGTTGCTCATTTGAGTTTTTTTTGCGGCTTATGGCTTATTCTGCACTGTAGTTGTTGGTGGCTTTTTTGGCGTAATTAAATTTAAAAAATTAAAATAGAAAAAATAGGTTAGCCCGTCACGGACAATGTAAACGAATACGGGGAAAAGGAAAAAACCAAAAAATCGAAAAAAAGACAAAATTAAAGAATAGTGAACTAGAAACCAAAATCCAGAAGTTGAAGCCAAAATAAGCGGGGTACATGTGTTTGCATATATTTTAGAAAATATTAACTAATAGAAGAAGAATATGGGCATGCAGCTATATGATCTATGCATGATAGAGAGTTGTTACGTTTCTAATAACCTCAATAACTTATTATACTCAATGATATTCTTCAATCAAACTCATAGTTCAATTATGTTCCTCGGTTGTATTTCCCTTCAAATTTCTATGTCATTGTATTTCCCTTCAAATTTCTATGTCATTTTCAATATTTTTGATGTCTTAAAATCTTAAATAACCTATAAGACATATAAATATATTCTCAAGCTAAGTAAGTTATATCAATTAATACTACAAATTTTCAAACAATTCTCGCCGTGTATTTGCACGGATCACCTTGCTAACTATGTGGAAAATATTTCAACTCTTGATCACCCCAGATATGCCAGCTCTTATAGACAGTCTGTCAACGGGCTGAACAAACAGAAAGAGTAGGGGTCCGAAAGTTCTCAAAGCAGCCGTGCAAATTGCTCTACCAATTTATCAATGAAAATTAGAAGGGGCAATATCTCAAGGGGTACGAGGGAGGAAGTAATGCTGCTTTTTTTTTTTTTATCATGCCCCGCTTTTTTAAATCTAAAATAAAATGCACACTTCATTATTCCCAGAACCTCACCTAGTCACCTCTGTCCAGTTGACTTCTAAGCCAAGACACATATGCCTATATTTCTCTCTGTGGTGCTAGCAATAAAGGCCTTAAAAATTGATTTATTTCTATCTGCAAAGTCCACTTTCTCATGGCCAAGAAGATGTCATTATCACACCCCCATTGGGCATTTTTACACAAGAGGCCTCAGCTTTTCTCAATTATGGAAAACACAGCTCGGTTGCAACGGTGAACAAACTATAAGCGGTTTAGACTGTAGACCATCCCATATAAAGAGATCCGCAAATCAAATCAAACATAATGAGAAAATAGGTTCTTTTTTATCCTTTTACTATTAGATTCTTTACTGAAAATTCATATACTTCCTTGATGCACAATTTCTCTTCCTAGTGCGAATCTAGCTACATATCCATTAGCTAAAACACTTTCACCTCATCTAATTTGAGCATACTACTTCTTTCTCCACGCGCAAATCATCCCAGATTTGCTTTGTTTTTGTCCTCTAAATTTGGAAGCTATATTTTCAGAATACTTTGAGACTATACTTTAATATTAAGATCTAATAGTAGACTACACTTTACTAGAAAAATAGTTCAGTGAGGCTTGGAACTTCGCCAAACATCTCTAATTGTGAAGGAAACTAGTGGGCTTTCCGAAAATGTCACAGTCCGCATTGACTAGCATCATCGCCTCCTCTCCCCATTTCCACCTATAAAGGAAGCTATTTGCCTCCGGCCACACCTCCACCTCCCGGCCAAACCAAGAACCCAAGCCGAGATCTGCACGGGCACCGGCGAACTCCTCTGGCGACCATGGCCGTGGACCTGATGGGCTGCTATGCGCCGCGCCGCGCCGACGACCAGCTCGCCATCCAGGAGGCGGCCGCCGCCGGCCTCCACAGTCTGGAGCTCCTGGTGTCGTCCCTCTCCGCCGCGCCCCACAAGGCCCCGCAGCAGCAGCAGCCGTTCGGCGAGATCGCCGACCAGGCCATCTCCAAGTTCCGCAAGGTGATATCCATCCTCGACCGCACCGGCCACGCCCGCTTCCGCCGCGGCCCCGTCGAGTCGCCTCCTCCCGCTCCTGTTGCTCCCCCTCCACCGCCGCCCGCTCCTGTGACCGCCGTTGCGCCCGTGGCGGTGGCGCCGACCTCGCAGCCTCAGAGCCTGACGCTGGACTTCACGAAGCCGAACCTGACCATGTCGGCCGCGACGTCGGTGACCTCCACGTCGTTCTTCTCGTCGGTGACAGCTGGCGAGGGCAGCGTGTCCAAGGGCCGGAGCCTGCTCTCCTCCGGTAAGCCGCCACTGTCCGGGCACAAGAGGAAGCCCTGCGCCGGCGCACACTCCGAGGCCAACACCAACGGCAGCCGATGCCACTGCTCCAAGAAAAGGTATCACCCATGTCCCAGCTCGTAAAAGATCGGTTCCATTTATGGCAATTTTCTCTCTGAAGAATTCTTCTAACTGTGGATTGGATTCTTTCTAATTTTGCAGGAAGAACAGGGTGAAGAGGCCTATCAGAGTGCCGGCGATCAGCTCCAAGATCTCCGACATCCCGACGGACGAGTACTCGTGGAGGAAGTACGGCCAGAAGCCCATCAAGGGCTCCCCTTACCCACGGTAAATCTCTTCCCCGGTTATGATTCGCAAGATTAAGCGCAAGTATTTCCGTGTGTGCGCAAGGATCTGATGGATTGTACGGCGTGGTTTCAGGGGCTACTACAAGTGCAGCACGGTGAGGGGGTGCCCGGCGAGGAAGCACGTGGAGCGCGCCACCGACGATCCGGCGATGCTCGTGGTGACCTACGAGGGTGAGCACCGCCACACGCCGGGACCCTTGGTGGCGCCGTCTCCGGCGGCGATGCCGGTGGCCGCTGCCGTAGCTAGTGTTTCTGCCGGCAGCGGACTTACCTAGCTTCGATTAGTCTGTTTCGTTCGTTTTTTTGAGTGGCTTCTCAATCTGATGTGCGTGTAAAAAAGGATTGTAGAAATTTAAGAGGGAGAGGAAAACTTGAAGCCAGAGATTTACCATCTCCAGCCTCCCAGCTCGTGTTCTGCTTTCATTTTCCATTTTCCCAGTGTTTGCGAAATCACGACGTCGCTACAGCACTTGTGGTCTCCGGTTTTGACCATCAGATCTGAGTAGTAGTGTTTACACGCATGATTGGGAAGAAATCAAGAAATTTCTTCTCAGTAAAACTGTCCACTCACTTGTAGCCGTATACGACATGGAAATTGAAGACGTCAATAACACCACACCGATTTGGTAGGGGTAATTGTCATTCGCTGGTTCTGCCGTTCCTCTGGTTGGTCACAGTTAATAACGACGGAATGATTTTTGACTCTAGTATCTCCAACAGTATGAGCTAATTACTAGTTCTAAGATAATTTCTTCAATAGTACTAACTTTTAGCACATAGCTCATAACATAAATAACTTCACATGATACTCTCACATAATCTTGGAATGTGTGTATGAGACTATCTCTTGATCAAGAGATAGCTTTTCTCTCTCTTCTATTAAAATATAAAATAATATGTTTAGAGATGACTCATAAGTCACTATTCGAGATACTCTTATTGATCGATTGCAATATTGGGAGGGTCTTTCGGTGTCTCATGATTTTTGTTTAAATTTTTAAATTTTAATTATTTATATTTATATTTAGATTAAAATTTTGAATTTTGATTATTTATAAAAAATAGTACGAAGAGAGAAACATTCATATGTAATTTTGGTTAAATATGATAGTGTCTATTATAATTAATTTATAGACATTGCACAAGCTAAATGCTATAAGCCTAAAATAACCTAGACAATACATTGTGCGCTCATCTAATCGAATTTTTGGCACATATAGCTTTTTGGAGTTCGTATTTATAAGAATGTTAGTATGCGTGCGATAATAGTGAAAATGTCTGTTTTGTCCTAAGCTCTCCTACGACCGTACGATCATAAGTCTTACTATGATCATATGATCATAAGTCTTACTATGACCATATGGTCGTAAGCTGTCATACGACTTCCTTATGGTCGTGGACCTTCCTGAGCAGTCCGGACACATCATTGGTCTTGTTTTGTCCTAAGCTCTCCTACGACCGTACGATCATAAGTCTTACTATGATCATATGATCATAAGTCTTACTATGACCATATGGTCGTAAGCTGTCATACGACTTCCTTATGGTCGTGGACCTTCCTGAGCAGTCCGGACACATCATCGGTCTTATAGAAAACTTTCACGTATATCTTATCACAAAGCCAAAAAAATAATGGACAACCTGACCTGCAGCCGATCAACAGACCATGCCGTGCGCATCGGGCACCAGTGGGGGCACTGTGCTCACCTGCCAGGTCATCATGACCTAGCAAGTCCGGCTGGCCATTGCAACCTACCATGTCTGGCCAGCGTCATAGTACTAGCCATCGATCATCCGCGGGCCAGATCGACAAGGTGGTAATTTACGTATAAACCTTTCTGTATGTCTTATATTCCATTAACATCATGGCGTCCTCCCGCGCGTGGGTTCGTCGTTGAGATGCATCACTTTTACCCTCCGCACACCCTACATGGACTACCGCTCTCCATCGGTCATCTTCGCTGCACATCTTACAGGTACGAGATTCGTATTCTACATTCGAAAATACTTATTGTGACTAATATCATTTTATCTTGTAGTCTTCAATTCAACGTAGGGTTGACGGCCAGTCGACCAATGACGATACAGGCCTCATGACTACTTTTAGGGAGTGGTATACAACACTAGAGTTTACAACGTACGTGGATCAGAGCTTATCGTTCACACCATATGCATAGTTTGAAGACTTCGATGGGTAGAGCTCCTCCGGCATCATAGGCACATCGTACGGTGAAGGCTAGGGCTTCTCCGCACAACGGGGATTTCTAGAGTCTCTCGTTCACGACTTCATCTCTGGCTGGCCCCAATTCGGCATGTCTTGGCAAGAGCACGTCGATGCTTACCACTAGACACCGTCTACCGTATCTCAGCCTACTAGACTACCGCTAGTTACTCAATAGACAGAACGATTTTCATATCTCCTCTGATCTGACACGAATGCTCTAGACCAACTATCGTACCCCACGGGACATGCTTAATGAAAGACAAGGCCATGCACGTGGAGGCAAACACGACGAGGAGATATAGTAGCTTAGATGTTTGAGCCATATAGTATCCCGTGTGGTGTGCTTTTTTTTTGCTATATCCTGTGCAATGCGTTTTTTTAGTACTATATGTACTCTTTGCGTAATTGAGTAAAAAATTACATCATTAAGCCTATTGCTATATTTTTTGATCTCATTTTCTATATTCAGAAATTCCTACAAATAGTTTACGTAAATGAAGTTTTGAGTAAAATTTATAACGAAAAAATTACGAACAAATTATACAATGAACTACGCTGCGTCGGGAAGCTCCATATATAAATTTTGTAATTTTTGGTGCTCATTTGCTATATCTAAAAAATTATACGACCAACGTGTGTTAAATTTTCTAATCATGTAGCTAAACTAATTAATTATGGTGCTAATTACCTAGAGCTTAATGGCTGGACAGTAGGCCACCTAGAGCCCGGTGGCCGGTGGACAGATCCGTGCCGTATGGCTACGGGCTCAAGTACCAGATGTCAACTCTACAGCATCGTCGTCTAGTGACCGAGCGATGAAATAGATATTTTTGCTATTATCATACATATACTGTTATTTTATAAATATAAGTTTAAAATATACTATTTATACCAAAAACTCCATCTAATCCACTACTAGTAGTCTTGGGTTTTTTTGGTGGCTTATGGCTGAAAAGCACTGTAGCTAGCTGAAAAAATATTGTAGCTGACAGAGACTTATTTAGCATAATTAAGTTTAAAAAAATAAAAAATTTGTTAGCCTATTACGCATAATAGAAACAAATACGGGAAAAAAGAACCGACAAAAAAGCTCAATAAAAAACCAAAAATTCAAAAAAACGAAATTTATAAATAATAAAAAATAAATAAAAAACTAAAAACTGAATCCAAAACGATCACACCGTACAAAGAACGGAGGAAAAACATCTCGTCAGACGTAGCTGCTTAAACCTAGCGCAATAATTCAGCGTTGTCCTGGGGCGCGTTGTGCAGAGGTCAAGGTGGCCATCGATTTGTTTTGTGCCTTTACTTTTCTTCATCTCTCTGCGGCTTTCTATCTCCTCTGGAGGCGGGTGGGGCCCGCGTGATGGGCTCCCGGTCAAAGGTGACGGGTGAGGGGTCGCTTTCTCGGCTGCACCCCGTAGTTGACCGCGGCGCTCTCATCGGTCTAGAGGACCGTAGCGAGAGAGAGTAGGAGCACCTCTCCTCTTCCTCCTCCTCCCGTACTCTGTGATTCTTTTGGTCTTGTCTCAAAGGGAGGGCGTTGGTGGGGCCCGCACCGCACTAAGCCAAACGAAAAGAGGAGTCGTCATGGACTCGGGCTCCCTCCGCCCTGGATTTGCTCGCCCGCCTGCCCCGCCTCTTTCGTCGTCGTCGTCGTCGTTTCTGGAGGAGCCTCGCCTCGCCTCCGTCCGATCCGTTGACCTCGTTCGGTGCGGAGCCGTGCGGTGCGGGCCGTGCGGCCAAGCCTTCCTTCGCAGCTAAGCCTGTCTAATCTGTTCCCTCTTGCGCAAGTGCTAGCGTAGTAGATTCGGCGGTACGTAAGTTGACTTATACTTTTATCTTTTAGGTTTATTTAGTATTATTAACGATGATTTAGTTTTTTCCGCACTGTAAATTTTTTTACGTAACTAAAATTTTAAAATATTTAAAAGAAAACAATAGGTTCTTTCGTCTCAAACATGCAAAAGGTTTATAAGACGACCCATCAATAGATTTAGCATAGCATTTATAAGACGACCCAAGTAAGCCTCCTCAAACAGTTTTTTTTCCACATGACATACGTAATTTGCCCGGTTCACCCGAAATTTTCCACCTTCAATTGTTTAGAGCAGTCCCAATGCTGGAAACTACACACGGTTTCCATAGCAGCCACATCAGCAAGAAATCATCTATAGAAACCACCTCACACAATGCAGGTGTCTTCGCGTAATAAATATTGCCTTTTTTTCTCTCTCTCCCAACTCCACACACGATCCACCGGAAGCAAAGCCACCAATAGCAAAGCCGAAGAAGCCCCGGCCCCCGCCCCAGATCCACCCACCGCCGCTCGCCTCCCATGGCACTCCCCTGCGCCGCCCCTCGCCACCGCCCTCCTCATCTCCCTCGCCGGCGAGAAGTCCAGGAGAGCAGCTTCGAGCGCGGCTCGGCGAGCGGCGGCGCGTCTGAACTCCGCGCAGCAGCGCGAGCAGCCATGGCGGCGCAGCGCGAGCTCCAGCGCGCCTCGCGGCGAAGCGCGGCGCGTCGTGTGCTCCCGACGCCGGCGAGGCAAGGGGACGGCGTGCGTGGGTCGGTGACGGCGGCGCGACTGTGTCGGACGCGAGCGGCTCAAGACGGCGAGCGGCTCGGGCGGACGGCGGCTCGGGCGGCGACTGCGACGGCTGGCGAGCGATCGGCGAGTGACTTGCGGCTGCGTGGACTGCGGCATCGGCGGCTTGTTTCCTGCTGCGCGCGCGCGCCGACACAAAGAAGCGGCGACTTGCGCACGGGATGCCGTGGAGGCGATGGAAACTGGTAGTTTCTCCCCAACGCGTATTTTCTCGTTTCTTCGCGCATCGTTCCGCATGAGGACGCGATTTCTTGAGGAGGAAACGATTTCTTGATTCTGCACTCTCTTTCCTCAATAACTCCTTTGCCACATCATCAAATTGCTGAGGTGTCAGCATAATTAAGAGGGATAGAAACTACCATCAATGTCCCATTGGGACTGCCCTTATCTAAGATGAGTTGGAACGGTGCACCGTGCACTTCAGCTGGATCTGTGCTTAACTCCACTAGCATCGAAGCACAACGAATAAACTCACAGTTGCTATATTTATTTATAGTCTATCGAGCTGCGCATAAATTAAAGAAACATTAATATTAAGAAATAGTTAATAAGAAATGACCGTACATAACTCTATTAAATAACACATCACAACTAGTTAATCTCATCTAAAATATTTAAGTAGGAATAGAGAGTAAAAATTGAAATAACTACACTTTAAATTTTTTTTCAATATGCAAATATAGTAAAATGAATGCTCTTGAATCTATGAACAAATATAACCAAACATATGTAGTGGCGTATACCACACTCATGATGGTTAATTGGTGCCACTAATTTACTTGTACCGCAATCATTTTTTACCTTTTGTGCGAAGTGGCCATAGTTAAGACTTGTATATCCTACTCTACAATTACAAAGTCAATGCTGCTAGTAGTAATATAATTGTGAGAGCTTTGCCTAGCTAGGTTATAAATCCATTGTTGATACTTTTATTTGAGGCGAACGTGGCCGGTGGAGGGAGGTGAAAGGAGAGTTTTTTGAAACGATATATGGTTGGATACTTAGCTCACACCACACTCGTAACACGTAAGTATATGTGTCGCTACACATGTTGAGAATTTTTATAAAAGTACAAGATCTCGTGGAGTGTGAACATACGTTTTTCACTGAACATACATACTTTATTTCTAATTTATTCAAATAAGGTGCACAGGATTCAAACCCGTTGCATGCTCAAGGTGCACGTCCTGGGAGAAAGGAGAGTTGGACAGCTAGAACATTCTGCCCCCACTTTTAGCCTAACACACTGTGAAATCCCATCCCATTTCTTTAATCAATGCTCCCTCCGGTTTAAACAAATTATTTTAAACATTGACGTGATTTTCAAAATACAATATTGATCACTAATATTATTATTATAATATAGTTATAAAATCTAACAAAATTATAATATTATAAAAGTACTTTTGGATACGTATCTATATATATAATTTTTATATGTCTAATCTAAATATTTAAGAGATTAATAATAAAAGTTTCTAAAGTTTAATTGTACGTATTCTAAAATGATTTGTTTTTGAGCAGAATGGAGTGCTCCACTAGTAATCCCTGGGTGAACCAGTTTCCTTCCTTGATTGGATCAACCAATGCAAGATTTCTCCCCTCTCCCCCTGGGTGAGCTGTCCAAGTGAACTTCCGTAATGGGCTTGGTGTGACCTAAAGCTAGAGCGCGAGTGATCATGTTTTAAGTATTGCAAGCTTAGGACCTGTTTGGTTCATGATCAGAAGTTGCTTAGCCACAAGTTATGTGTGCCACAGTTTTTCGGTAGCTGTTTGGTTCACTGACGTAACTGTGGCATGCCACACTTTCTTAGCACCCGGCCCCACACGTCATAGACTCAGTTTCTTGCCAAACTTTGCCACAAATGTGGCTTCGATTTTGTTAGCCACATTTTCTGTGATAGCTACATATTGTCTAAGCTTAGGTATAACAAGGTTAAGCACCAACTAAACATGCCTTTAATGTGTAGGGAGCAATATACTAGTAGCAGTTAGGTCTGATGCCACATCTGATCTATCAGCCAAAATGTTAGTGCCACACATTTTGGTGCTTGTTTGTAGTGTCCTGCTTGTCTGGTCATAGACAGCCCTTTCTTCTGCAGGGCAGTGAGTCACTGTGTACTGCAGCTGACATGTGAGTGGCATCCCATCTGGTCCTTAATTGCGTCAGTATATCGTGTGGTTTATGTGCTCATGGTGCCATGACTTTTTGCAAAGAAGACTAGGATGAAAAAAAAGAGTCCTCCTCAAAGCGGAGATGGAATTGTTAAAAGTTGGGGGCACGTAGAATATTGGACTTTTGGTGGTCTTCTCCACTAAGCTCTCCATCGAGAGGCTTTTAATTAGTAACTAGTACTAATGGTCTAGCGCCACATGTTTTTGACTAATCACCATGGTTTTGGTGCCTAATGGGGCAAGATTTGATCATGAGCAGGGGACAGATTGCAGTGTTAAAGGTTATTATTAGCGAAAGGGGTCGCCAGACAACTCGCATAGGATGGTGCCCCCATCATCTCGCAACAAGTTGCATGCTCTTTAGTGTTTTCTGGTCATGTTCTTTATCTGGGATTCGGATCCTCCCATCGTGTTGAGGTCAAACGGCACCGATCCTGCCTCTTTCCGTGTGTGACAACTGAAAACAAGTGCTCAATTGACAAGACGGTGGATGTCAAAGCGGGCGAGGAATTCTAAACACCACCATTTCTTTTGGAGTTAGCAGTAGTAGTAACCTACTAAGTCGAAACGTTATTTTCTCATCAAACGATCCGCTTGTGTGTCTTGTTCGTGAGGGGGAGGTTTTTCAAAGGCAGCAGTGGAACTCGGTAAAAGTACAGTAACGACTAATGGGTCGTGAACGTGTCCATGCCTAAACGGGCAGAACAGGAGAAACATACGGTCGCGTGGACTTGAGCATCCCGAGCTGTCGCGGAACGAGAATTTGATTACATTCCAGACCCAGTGATAAAATAAGCCTGTCTATCAAACCTAGATTATAAAAGTATCAACTAGACTGAATTGAATTTATTCGGATTATACACTAGATATTTTTGTATATCCTAGACTAAAACCTACCCTATCCGGGATGTAGTTCCGCCCTTTATCCCAAGCACGGTTCGGCGCCACCAATCCGCCATCGTGCAGTGTACATATTCTCGGCACTGCGCACTTGACCAACGGCGGGCACAGGCGGCGTCGCTGCGGTTGCATCGCGGGGACGCGGAAGAGGACGCGGGGCGGCGGCTCACGTCGCGCGGGCGCGGACGAGCTGCCGCCGGCACGAGTCCGAGACGCGCCCGCGCCGCTTCCACGAACGTGCGGAAGCTGAGGAGAAGCCCATCGTCCCACCTCGGCGGCCCGCGTTGAGGTTCCGCGTGATGGGCAGCCACCAGCTGTCCAAACAGGCAGCCCAAAAGTGGGTTTTCGCCGTTGGGCGTTGGGAATTGGCCCGACTGTACACAGGTTGGCCTCGGCCACTGTGTCTTTGGTTTTAATGGTCCAATTGGCGGCCTAGAATACGTGTGAATAGTCGCAAATAGTATGGGCCAGATCTAGAGTAAACCAAGCTTGCTGGCCCATCTCGCTTGCTTCCTGCTGGAGATCTTGGGTGGGTATTTTAGATTTATGAGGTATGGTTTAAATATTTGAATTCTAATTGTTCGTAAGAAATAGTATGTATAGAAAAATAGTCATATATGATTTTAGGCGATATAGCTAAACTCAGTATACTTTTTACAAAGCAAGTAAACTTCGACTTTAAGTAGTGTGTACTTTGATCCTACATCATTTACCTTTTGTTATCTGTAAAGGAGACCATTATATCCCCTGCATTAATCCTTGTATTGATCTGGAGCGCTTTCTGTATATGGGTAACATTGGAGGTGAAAGGAGAGACAACTGAAAAACTTGGCTGAGAAGCTGGAAGCAGCTGCTGTCCGGCACAAGCTGTGAATAGAGCCGCCTGAAAACATCCCGACATGCATAGCCACAGTGCCCTGCCCGAAGTCGCGGTTTGCTTCATTCTTCAAGAAGCTAAAGCTTTGCAAATACTCGGTCGACGGCAAGCAGCTCTTCTTCGCCGCTTCAACAATCTTCGCTTGCCACAAGTGCATCTGGAAATCTAAAGCGTCGTTGCAATGTAAGTTTTTTATGTGATTGGTCATTCATGAGAAGTGTCTCACCAATGATAATCTCCAACAGTGCGGCTGGCCCAATCTTGGGTGTTGTTCTCTTTGCAATCACCCTGACGAGAGTTGCAAACACATGTTCGTTGACTGTCCCTTCTCGACCGAAGTCTGGGCAAGATTCAGGACATGGAGCAGAGTCCAGTTCCTGACCCCCTCTGCTGCGATGTCTAGCTCCCAAGTTTGGTGGCTTACTACGAGGAAGTTAATCTCAAAACCGCTCTGACGTGACTTTGACATGGTGATCATCCTTGTTCACCGGTGTTTATGGAAAGAACGTAATGCTAGAATCTTTGACTTCTCGTGGAAGGCTGCCAGATGTGTTTAAGCTATTTAGTCTTCTGTGCGTAACTTGTCACTGCTACCTTAGCACAGGCGTTTGAGATTGTTAGGTTTTTTCCTTTGTTTTTTTAGATAACTTTTTCTCTATTCTTGTATCCTGAACTTGTTCTCCTCTTCTTAATATATTTGGTCCAGGATTCTTCCTGCAGGCCCGTCGAAAACAAGCTTTGCAAATGAGCCAAGATTGTTTTCGTGTTTCTTTCTTCATCCGCTGGAGTGGAGCCATTATAGAGGATCATCAAATTGGAAATCGTCCGTCGTTGTTTTCATGACAGGTTTTGGTACCATGGTTTGGCATTAGGAGCATAAGTCATAGATACTGCGGCCATGTACCGTTTGTATCTGTTTCAGTCTCGGATCTACTGATTGCACCTGAATCTGATTGTCCATGTTTCGGAATGGATTTACTGACTACTGAGTTGTATAAAATAATCAGTGAGAATGTACATCTTCACCTCTGCAGTCTTGGATGATTTCGGCCAATTAGTTTGGAGCTGAAAATGCACCAATCCTACCTGGCATCGCTGCACTACCAATCAGCTTGTAGGTATTGGGGATACAAAAAAATGCTATTTGTCACCGAGTAAGTCATTATTAATTCTGGATTGCGTTGTTGCCATCGTAAATACAAGTTTTGGTTGACCAAAGTGAGCAGAAAAATACTCCAAACCTCAAACTTTATGATCACTCGACATCTAGAGGATACAATTACTCAGAAACACTGCACCTGCAAAAGCATCCGTAGGGAGTAAACAAAAATACAGAAGGAAATAAAAACACCCTTCTTATGTACATCAATGCCCTATTGTACTACCATATATACCTCTTCAGAACATATACACACCTGCAGTAGCAGCAGCTTAATTGTCCTACGAGCATATCATCTGAAGCAGCAAGCAGTACACAAAGCTGGATCACCCTTGCTAATGCTTGGGTGAATTCCTCCGCGGCGAGAAGAGCCGCCGTGGCGACAACATGGTGAGGAACCTCGGCGAGGCGATTCCGTTGAGCCACCGGTAATCCGACATCAGGAGGCCCTCCGAGTTCTCATGGACCCTCGTGCGGCCAGGCGTCATCCCCGCGGAGAAGGTGCTGTACTTGATCAGCTTCTTGGGCAGCCACGCCTTCTTCTTGGCGTTGGCGCCGGTGCCGTTCATCCGGGCGCTGAGGTAGGCGCGCATGGCATCGAGGCTCTGCTCGACGACGTCCATGGGCGGACAGACGAGCGGGTTCCCGACGGCGCTGAACTTGACGAGCTTGGTGAGGCAAGCCATGGAGTCCGGGAGCACGGCGATGGAGTTGTAGCTGACGTCGAGCTCCCTGAGCGAGTGCAGGAGCCCCACGGCGTAGGGCAGCTCCCGCAGGAACTGGAAGTTCTGGCTGACGTTGAGAGTCTCGAGGTTGATGAGGTTCTCGAGGCCGTCGGGGAGGGCGCGGAGGCAGTTGAGGCGCGCGTCGAGGGCGAACAACGCCGTCATGTGGGAGGTGGAGAAGGGGAGCTGCGCGAGCTTGTTGGAGTTGACGGAGAGCTTGCGGAGGCTGTGGAGCTCGAAGCCGAGCGTGTCCGGCAGCTTCGTCAGCTGGTTGAAGTTGGCGTTCAGCTCCTCCAGTGCACTGTCAATGTTGAACACAAGTTGATCACAAGAATCCTTTCCTCTCTGAATTAAACTGTACCTGTCAACCATTTCTACGTGTGTTGGTGAGTGGAAATCACGGCGACTTACCGGCATTCCTCGATGGTGGCCGGCAGGGACTCGAGCAGGTTGCCGGAGACGTTGAGGACCTTGAGCTTGGAGAGACACCCGATGGAGTTGGGCAGCGACTTCAGCTGGTTCGAGTGCACGTCTAGCACCACCACGTTCAGCAGCCGCGCGACCATTGACTCTGGAATGCTCTGCATTTTTTTTTTGAGAAAACTATCAGCGCTTCTTTTTTCATTGAAAACTTCCTAAAGAAATATTTTGTCCTTTTGATGGCTGCGTTGTTTATTTAATTGAAGGTCAGTTTTCAGGGGTGTATTTGAAAAAAAAAGAGCATGTTGGGCCTCTGCATGATTTTTTCCGGTACACTGCAAGTACTACCGTTTTTGCCTCCAGGAAAGAATTTATTGCACTTGTACGTTGCACAAATAAGTCAAGCAGAAGTATGAAAAGAAATATGTTCATTCTGCAGTAGTTCTTCAGGTGTGATGGTGCAGCTAACTTGCAAGTACGTTCTGCTTCTCTAAGACCGAGTTCCTACTGCATGTGTGTAGTTTCAGAATATTCTTGGCACTCAGCTGAGAGTCATCATGGTATTTTTGGTCCTCACAACTTGCAAGAGCCAACGCAAGCGTCGTAGCAAAAAAAAATAAGAGATTGCCATGAGTGACGGCTAACCTTCATGTGTTAATAATATGCCATGCTTATCTAGTAGAATTGCAGTTAATTAACCTATCACTATGATATAAAAAAATGGCACTGCCGTTTCAATATAAGTTCTGCTAATTATCCATTCGAATAGAGGGAAGAAGAGACAAAGATGATCATTCTAGAGGACAATACAATGGAAGTAAAATGACAAGAAAAAAGTTGATCTTTTGCCCTCTTACATCATAGATGTTTCATCTGATACCCTTTATGCGTATCAACCCTTATATTGAATTAGAGTTTGTGAGATACGATACAAACATACACGATATCAAGAACGAAGAAGTTAAATCTTGTAGAGAGAACAAAAATATTGACGTTGAAAGAGAAAAAATTTAGCGAAACTGACCAAAATTTTCTTAAGTATAATCTTAAAAAAGTATAAAAGATTATAGCTCACTCACAACATTATCGAATCTTTTAAGACTCTTGAATCCTACATCTATATAAGAATCTAGTGCTAAAAAATATTCTAGCCTCTAATCATCTCTTGCGTCTTTTTCTTGGGATAGACTATTGCACAGGCGACTGAAATTTTTTTATCTTTCAGTCACCTAAAGTTGCACTTTGAATCACCTGAAGTTGCACATGTTTTTTTGGAGGGGGGCTGCAATTTTAGTTGATTGAGAGTGCAATTTCAGGTCACCTGAAGTTACACTCTGAATCACCTAAAGTTGCAGCTGTTTTTTTGGAGGGGGCTGCAATTTTAGTTTATTGAGAGTGCAATTTAAGGTGACTGAAACATAAAAAAATTTCAGTCGCCTGTGCAATAGCAAAACTGCTTTTTCTTTAGATGAGTAGGTTTGATTGCTATGTTGCTCCTTTTCTCTATGGTCACCCCTCATGGTTTATAAAGTTTCTCCTACCTCTTCTTCAATTTAGAATAGTAATCCTAATCTAAATAAGAATAGAAATCCTAATCTTAGCAGAATTTATCTAGAACTCTTTATAGCATATATTTTTAAATTTTAAAAGACTAAATATAAGTTACGCTAACTCAGAGATAGAAAACTGTCAACGAAGCACTTCGTGATAGTTGTAACACAAGGAAAAAGATGTATTATTAGATCAAAAGTAGAAGCAATATACAAAACCTACCTCGAGATTGTTGTTGGAGAGATCCAAGGTGGTGATGTGGCCAAGAGACATGGTGAGATGTGGGAGTGTGTCCATGCACATGCCGCTCATGTCTAGCTTCGATTCCTTGTGTTTCTCTGCCTCATGATGCTCTACATGCACTCCTCCAAACCCAACAACATTAACATGTCCACGCCTCCTCTTCTCTCCCATGTCCCTCATGTTTCCTAGCTTCTCCACTTCTAATTATATCTAATTAAATGGCAAGAAATTGTGCCATTAGTAAGCAGATAGGAGGAGCGACAACAGCCATATATAATTAACATTACTGACTGTACGTCCAAGACGTATGCAACACTAATTAAGATTGAGACATAAGGGAGGCCCATACTAACAAGAAAACACGAAGGAAGACAAAGCATTAAATACATGTTGCAATCAGAAAAGCTATGGCTAATCATCGAAGAAAGAAAGAAAAAGAAAAAAAATGGCATGGCTAAAGAAGAGAGAGGGTTGGTGAGAGATTATATTAGTAGCACCATGGGGTAATGTGCTCACAGCCTCACAGTAGAGGTGATAGAAAAAGATGCTTTCTAACTGTAGAGTTTCTTGCTGTAGGGGCTAGGCAACTCAGCTGCCTAGAACGACATGAAAATCATGCTGTTCTTGTGATGAGTTGGCCAAGAGCAAGAAAAATTGGAACGAACACTGAAGAGAATACTCCTACATCACCAAAGGAGAGCGTTGAAACCATGAAGAGAAGAGCCAACTAACTAAACAAGAAGACTACTCATAAGAAACAATGGAGCTGGTTAGCAGCAGCAAGATATTTAACCATATAAAGGCGTTCTCTTCCTATGTGTGTGTCTGAACCATACTTACAAAGCCTAGCTAGAACAAGAATGCGAGGCAACTTGAACAAACCAAGAGAAAAGTACAGAAACAGAAGAGAAAATCACAACAAGCACTAGGCGTACGTATGTTGCTTTATAATAGTACACAGTTGAAAAAAAGCGAAAAAAAAATCCAACAAGAGAAACCATCACAAGAATGGCGACTTGCATATCAATCTGTCCTCTCAGCGCAAGAAATTGATAAGAGAAAACAAGCTACCATGCAAGGAAAGAGAACGGAAAGAACAAGTAGGTTTAATTAGAGGGAAAAAAAGATATGAAAAGCTACCTAAACAAGAACACCGCAGATTCACGCATGGATGCATGCAAGTAAAAAAAAACCCATCAAATTAAGATCGAAGCAGCAGTAAATTAAGCAAACAAACCTCTCACTTCAAGTGGGTTCTCTTCGGAGGTCGACTCTGCAGTTGCAAGCAGCAGCTAGCTGGAGGCAAGAGGAAAGTTGGGGAAGGAGCTGACCCTTGGAACGAAGAGAAGCCTTGATATATAGCTAGCGAGAGGTAGAGAGACGGGGAGGCAGACGCACGGGGAGCTGACCCTGCGACCCTTCCCACACGGTACAGCGCGTGTAATTATCTATGCTGATTTATAAAAGTTCACTGAATTAGAAGAGTAGCAGACGCCTACGTGGCACAGGCACTCCAGGTCAAGGCCGCCACGGTACGTCCGTACGTACCGACCAGCCGGGCTCACAGATCCGTTTGGGCGGCTGGTTGATTTGGAAGGTCAAATGCATCGGTTAACGGAAAACATGGAGGAAGCCAAGATGAGCTGCGGAGGCGCCGCTCCATCAGACGTTCATCAACGGCGAGCCGCGAGCTAGCAGTAGTACGGTATGGGATGGGCAGGAGGTGTAATCCCTCGTTTTCACTTTTCACGGTGCAATGCCTCCGTACGTCTTCGAATCAAATCTCTATAAATAAAAATACACTAGTACAAAAAAAAGACTAATACTAAAAGCTATATCGCATATGGTTAATTAAAACCGTCAGTGTTAAATATAATCATAGATAATTTTAGTTTAGAGACTGTCTATATTGCTGCCAGCGCTAAAAACTGTTTGTGAAGAGATAACATCACAGACAGTTCACGGTGAAAACCGTCTGTGAAGTATCACAGACGGTTATCAATAAGAAACGTCTGTGATATTACCAAATATCATAGACAGTTTTTTCTTTGAACTGTCTGTGATACTTCACAGACGGTCACAAACAGTTTGTATTAAAAACCATTTGTAATAATTTCACTATATTAATTGCAGACCTGTCGACACTCACAGATCTATCTTAAATTCTAGATCTGTTCTCATAGGCTGTTGCTTTGAGGAGGTGGGTCTTTGAGACCATTTGGTGAAAGGAGGCTGTGAATTTGGCAAGAGTGATTATAAATCCATTAAGTTCTTGACTATCCATAGTTAGTAGTTTATTTCTAATTGTATTATATTTTAGATCTAGCTTTTTGGTGAAAGGTGAATTAAAGATGGTTTAGATCTAGCTTAATGTAGAGAGAATATTATTTACATCTACTATGATTTAGGGTTTAGCCAATTCATAGTCTATTTCTACTTAATTTAATTTAATTAATTATTCTTGCTACATATAACTACTTTAGATAATATATATCTAGTATACTAATTAATTGTTTCCCTAAAAAAGTATACTAATTAATTAAATATTCAATATTATATGCGTAACGTAGGACCGAAGTTCGATCTACGAGGTGAATCGTGTTAGTGAAGAGCACATTAATGGCGTCTCTGATTTTATAAGAGTTACCGAGGAGGATATGTTGAATAAGAGGGTGGAATATATGTATGTATGTGTGTGCACGTATGGTGACTCAAGCCAGATTAACAAAATCATCGGTAGGTTTCCTTGACCCACACTTGGTCTTCATGGATACCATCAAGGAGAATGCATCCTTTTTTTGAGAATTACATGCCGAAGGCATTCATGGCTCATCACAATAAGGAATTCATACTTATACCCTACAACCAAGGGTAAGTGCTACACTAGTTCTATACTTGTTGATTTGTATTTTATAAGCAATAGAATATAGGTTTAATGACCATAACAACATACCTATATAGGTTTCACTGGATTTTAATTGTAGTTATACCAAAATAGAACAGGGTAATATAGCTTGATTCTCTAAAAAAAAGCTAAAACCTACTTCATAGTTGTCCAACAATTAATCGATAGGTAAACACATTTTCTTCATAGATAACTATATTGTAGTTTTTCCTTCCTTCGTAATGACTAAGGCTAATTTTTTCGAATCATATAGGTCGCTCACCTCATACGTTGCTACTGTACGAAAATCCAAGGATGTCAACACCCTGTGACACGATCTAGATTTCCCGGCATTCGCTAGTACACATTAATCTTATATATAACACTTCATAGTAATGACTCTCTAACTAATAAATTTTATTTTTGAAGTGCCACCAGTAGCTACCGGATATTTATCGAATGGATTGAAAGGAAGATTAGAAGTAAGGAGCATTTTTAATACGGATTATAATATTAGAAGAAGAATCTTACCTTGTTCTTGATGTATACCTCGATCTACCGAGATCAAGTTGATGTAAAGTGATTGATGTAAAACCTGATTTGCTAAGGTCTGTTTGATGCGAATGCTATTTTTTCAGCAGGGTTGTGATTCTATGATATGTGTAAGCCATGTTTGTATAATAAGATAGAAAACCTACCGAACGGTATACCGTTCTCACGGAATACCATCCCCCACTCTCTCATGCCGCTACTCCTCTCTCTCATGCCGCTGCTCCCTTCCTCTTGTGCTCCCTCTCGTTCCCGTCCGCCACTTCCTCCCTCCTTGTCGTCTTCATCCCCTCTATCTCCTCCGTCGCTGGATTTGGCTCTCCTGCTCGGGTTCACTCTTCCCCCCAAACATGGAAAGAGGTAGGTGATGGTGGGGGCGATGGGCGATGTAGGAGAGTGGTGGCAGCGACGGCTGTGGCAGTTAGGTTGGGCAGGGCAGCGCGGCGGGGAGGGGTTGGGGACTGCGGGCTGCGACTAGTGGTGGAGAAGGCAGGGGGAGATGGAGGTGGAGCGTGGAGCTGAGTTGGCGCCGGAGAAGAATGCGAGGAGGGTGGTGTTGAGAAGAGAGAGGAAGGGGAAGGAAGCAGCGGAGAAGAATGCGGAGAAGTGGCGCTGAAAGGTTGCTATACCGTTTGGATCGATTCGAACGGTATGACGTGACGTAGTAGTGCTCAATAAGATAATAATCGTGTAAGAGTATGAGTCCATCTCATAGTATTTGTTCAGCTACCCTATACGCACATGCTGATAAGAAAACTATATACTAATTAACGGAATTGAACTATGCTTATCTCGTATTAGACGATGCATTTCGACCGGTCAGTATATTTCACGTCGTTAATAACAGGACAAAAGTTTGTGAAAGAGATGGAATGGTTCGAGTACAATAATTTACAGTCGTACGTACTACTTAACCACTCCGCATGACATCCTAGGAGTATATGAATAAACCTAACATTTAAGGGGTAACACTATGCCTGCTTACGTGTTGCATTAAAATACGAGGTGTTGGGTTTAGGAGCTCTCCAGAAACATCTGGCGAGTTCATCTGCTAAAGATCTACCAACCAAAGAAACACACCTGCCTGTTCAACACCAGAAGCCAAAACCTATAGCGATCGATTCGATCGATGTCAACGACGAAAAAAATGTGGTGCTCAATCGAAGTTCTTAGCCAATTGAAGAGATCTTGCTCTTTCGGTGCGCTCTCCAATTAATAGCAGCGAATTGAGAGGTGCTGACAGAGTTGTCTTTGTCTAGACGCGCTTGTGCTTATGCGTTTCCTGAATTTTAGCAAGTAAATGCTAAATCTCACACGCAGATTCACCGCAGCCTAAAGCAGCAAATTGCTAGCGATGGATAGAGCGAACAGATACGTTAGCTAGGGTTCCGAGTCAATTCGAGCGCGACATGCAATACATCGATTTCCATGTGTACATACGTGCGTGTGGTTAATCAGCTGCAAATTAAATGCGATCGGCAAGCAAGCTCGCGACGTGCCAACACATCCGTGTTACTTGTACAATAAGCAAGTATTTCCAGCTTCTGACTTTTGCCGCATCTTAGTAACCAAAGCAGAATATACGAAGCGCAGAAATAAGTACAGAGTTGAAAGAAAAGTTCAGGGTTTGTTTATATTGGCTTCTGTTAAGCTAATACAAACGCTCAAGGTTCTATAAACCACTTCTATCAGTTATTATTATTTATCAACCACTACTTTTTACTTTCATATATTGTAATGTACTTTATATTTTATTATATTATAATTCTGTAAGTTGTATGACGATACGAATGTTGTACTGCCATGGGTACCCGAAACCCGATACCCGGTGGGTTTTTACTCTATTAGGACATAGGTCTGAGTCAATTTCCTAACCCATGGATCTCTTAATGGGCAAAAAGCCCAACCCATCGGGTCTGCCGGGTTCGAGTACGTTCCTATAGTACAAAAACCTGTAAACCCATGAGTAATATAAACCCGATCCATAGGATTATAAACCTAGGCTCCCAGCCTCCCAGGCAAACCAGCCCAGCCCATAGCCCATTAGCCATTTAGCCCTAAGCCCCCAAATCCAATGCGGCAATGCCCCATTACCCATACGGCTAACCCTAGCTAGCACTCGATCACGATCACTACTCACTCCTCCCCAGTCCCCACCCCGATTCAACAGCCACCGCAGCGGCGGCGCATCTGGCGCTCCCCACTTGGTCTCTGACAGTCTCCACGCTCGCCCTCCCGTCCCGCAGCTCCCGCTCCTGCTCCCGCCACTCTCGCCGCACGCTCGTCCTCCCGCACGCCCTTGCCGTCGCCTCGCCTTCCAGTTCAGCCCGCCGCATCCAACGCGCATTGCAGCAGTAGCCAGTAGGCCCTTGGCCATGGCGCTGTCCTCCGGCTCCAACGAAGATGACCGGTGAACTTCTTCCTCCTCTCCATTAACCATTGTTGCAGCTTACATTACTGACCCCACGGGCGACCCGTGGGTACCCGTTAACCCAGTGGGCATGGGTCTGGGCAAAAATCTGCACCCGTCATGGGCATGGGTTTTTTAGCGGGCACGTCCAACTTTCATGGGCACGGGGTTTGGATAGCAAAACCCAGCGGGTTTGTGCCCGTTGCCATCTCTATGTATGTACCCAGAAGAACAACGACCCGAATTTTAGTTAAATTTTAAGTAGTAATTATATTGTTAATCATCTCTAATTAAGTAATTAACTACATTAGCAAGTAAAAATAAATCACAGCCAAAATTACAAAAAGAATTAATAAAGTTCATGATAGTCCCGGTTATACAAATTAGTACACCATCTAGTGTCTTTTGATAACACAAATATAACTGGATCACAATGAGGGAAAATACTCAAAATTACTACCCGTAGTACATATAGAGGTACATCCTTGATAAAAATACATCAATAGTAAAATACAAGAGGCATAGTACACTTTGACCACTACAAAAGAGACAACACGACAAGTAGAAGTTAAATTGTTAGTATAAGTGCTGTCAGATCCAAGTTGCCGTTTAGCATCTGTTCTTTTAGTTCACTGAGATACCAGAATCATTCGGGGCCAGTCAGCACCTCTCACTGATATAGGGATCATCATCCGGCTAATCACAAATAAACCAGTCTCAAACCATCATCAGACAACCAAACCCAATACCATACCTTTTTGGCAAAGTCAACTCAGTTGCAACAAACCACATAAGGCTACCAGGATAGTCAAGGAATCCATTAGAAGGTATATTCCTCATTTGACAACCATTCTCATGCCATATCCAATAAGCCACACCTGGGACAAAACTGAGGAGTTTACAACCTTAGCCAACCCAAACAAATATAAGCAAATGATCAATTGAGGGCCCTCCATTCCCTAACCAGCCAATAAGAGCTCAACAACATAGTCATGATAGGCCAAGAGCCAATGAAAAATTGATAGTAGCAAGAGGCAGCAGAGGGATGAGAGGAGTCGAGAGATAACCAAGCTAACAAGGAAGAGAGGCCAAGGGATAAGACCAAGCAACAGAGGAGAGAGCCAGCACTCCCTCTCCTTCTTAAGAAAACCAACAGAGAGAAGCCAAGCACTCCATCGCCACACACTCCCTTCCTATTTCCCATTTCCATTTCCCTGTCCAAACTGAAACCAAGCAAACAAAGAGAGCCAAGACAAAGCAATAGGCAAACATAGAGAGGGAGCAGAGAGAGGAAGCCAGGATGGCGAGGAACCCAAAGGAGTTGGGGAAGATCGATGGAGCAAGGACCATGACCACAACGGCGTAGGAAGGAGGATGCATGCGTAGGGAGAGGACTGGCTGGGGAGTCAAGCTGGGCGCAAGCAGGGGAGGCCGGAGGCGGGCAACACCGAACAGTCGGTGGATAATAGGGAGCCAGCGAGAGGAAAGAAATGAGTGATGAAGTGGAGATAAGAGATAGAGAGAGGGGAGAGCATGGGTAGTGGGCCAGCCCAAGCTAGCGGCTGGGTGGATGAGGAGAGAGAGTACTAATTGCTCCGTTACATATTACCTAGTTAATTTTGTAAGTAGTATTTAAATTGCAAAATCTATTAATAATTATTCATGATTATTAAACTGAACTAGCTGCAATCAGTAGACAAAAAATTGCATGGCGGTTTAAATAGGAATTAAGTTATAAAAATGTAAAATTGGCTAGATTAAATTCGGGGATAACACTGGAACACATCGATATAGTTTATTTTTCTGTATATGTAAATTGAACTGTAGCGTATGCGTTAATTGTAGGAAAAGAACCAGATCCAGAGGATGAGTTTCACGCGAAAGAATCTGAAACTGAGGTTTCTGACCCATACTCAGGCAAGCATGCCTTTGATCATTGAACTAGTGTAATTTTGCCGAAAAGTTATTTTTATGCTAAGTTAATATCACTCCTTGTATAAAATGAATTTTAAAAGGAAATCACATGCTTGCTGATGATAGTGAGGATTATGTGCTTGAGATTAATAATGATGATGAATATAAAAAGGTATGCAGTTGAAGAAGCCACTGTACTGTATTACCGATAAATAAGAGGTGGGTGGAAGGTGACCTGGAAAGAAATGATAGTGGTAGATGTGGGGCTCTCTGTATATGGTTATTATATAAGGATAAACTAATTCTCACTCGTGCAACAGGCTGTATTAATCGTATCGACCATAGCCTCATCTAAGACAGGCAAAACTCAATTACCTTATCAAGTTACTATACATTCTACATGGGTAAGGAGTATATAATTGTGAGGATAGGGTAAGGCCAGAGATGACAAGACCCGGACGCCTATAAGTAGCGCGGTGGAGTGTTGGGTGAAGGCGAGTCCAATCTGACCAATGACTAGCTCATTGTCAGGTAGGTGTCGAGCGAGGATAAGAAATCGCCCCGAGCCAACAACTATGGCTAGCTGGGGGGAGGTATAGTATAAAATAAGAGAAACGACTGATTTGAGTGTCGCATCTAAGGAAATGCAAGAAAACTGATGGCAATTAAAGTCAGAGTAGCTATGGGTAAAGTGATACCAACCTGCACAGGGTTTAAATTGTGATTCATGCCTATATCTTGGACTAGATGCTATGGAAGCGTATCAGTGGCCTTTTCTCTGAATACGAGTGATTAGTATATTTATATATTATAATTGGACCTTTTTACCATATAAAAACTTATTTTTGAAACGACGATGAATAAGATAGAATTGTTGAGATGAGGAATTGTTGGCATGGTATTGCATGTTGCTATTAATATTTGCTGAGTAATTTTGTGCTCACTCTTACTATTATTTCTCTTATTTAGAAGTAGATCGGTATAGAGATTTACTCAATTCGGGTGAAGTCTATGTGGAGGACAACTACCACGTGGAAAGGAGTACAAAGGACCCTGAGTACAATGAATACGAGATGGACGCCTCGTATGGAGGTCAAGATGAGTAGGCGGCGGCCGGGAGCCATTTCGGTGAACCCAAGTATAGTAGTGTATAGCTATTTACTCATCTTTATATAATTATTAGTTAGAAGAATTTCTTTTTCAAGTATTGTGTGATATTTAGGTAGAACTTGCTAACTCCTATTTCAAGCAGTAGTTCTATATGGCAATATTATAGTAATGATGTTATATCATTTGTTTGAGCGGTATTTTACTAAACAAACAGATAATAATTTATTAATTAGTACTATTACTTAGTAATGATATGGTAGTCACAACAATTCTATGCATGCATGGTTACCCCTGCTTAAGTAGTAAAGCCTTATAATTAGCCATTTGGCGTATCCCTGTATCGTACAGAAAAGGAAATGGTTGATGTTTCTGCCTAAACAACCGGCGGCCCATCACCAAAAGTCTCTGCATGCTCACACTTCGAAAATTCTATTGACATCGTACACCTGTACGTCTGTACTTGCAGCAGATATGCACGACGTTTAACTGAGATATTGAATTAGAAGGTCAGAACAGTAGGTATGGTAGTGTGCTTTATTGAGAAGAGAAGAACTTTTTTTAGAGTACAAATAATGGAAATATTTCTTTCCGTGCGCCATATCCAATTAATTCTTTTTACTTTTTGCTCCTCCAACATAATAACGCCTGATTGGTTGCTGTGCAAACGCCTATAATTCACTACCTACTTAATTAATGTATGTCTTTACTCAAATCAATAAGAAAAAAGCAGAGGGAATCATTACCTTGAATTTGCTCTTGGAATTATACCGATTTGCTCTCAAACTTATCTTGAATTTGCTTATCAAATTTATCCCAATTTTGCTTTTGAATTTTATATTTGATTCACTCTCAGAATTATCCTAAGTTTTGCTTTTTGAAAATATCTTGAATTTACTTTTGAAATTATATTGATTTACTCTAAAATCTATCTTGAATTTTGCTTTATGAATTATTCTGATTGCTGTCAAACTTATAACAATTTGCTCTTAACATTATCCTGAGATTGCTTGCTTCTTGAATTGTCCAGCCAACGAGAAATTAGCTTCTTGAATCGATTAATCCATCGCAAAAAACAGTCGATTAACGGCCAGTTTGATGTTATTGTGCTACACTGTGTTGCAGAATCTAGTCTGGACGAATCTTTACAAATTTTCAGCAAAATTCTGATGCATGTTATGCATCCGAACAGGATGTTTCCATCTAACTGTTATCTCCTTAAAGTAGAAAAACATAAGCACTTTTCAAAAGCTATCGCAACACCAAACGGACTCTAAGTGGGTCATTTGATGTAACCAAAATAGGTCAACGTGTCTTCGAATGCTTATCAGGGCATGTTGCAGACGACATACTAGTTGACATGCATGGCTAGCTAGCTCATCTCATAGCCTTCTTGAAGAACGACAAAAGCTAAAGCCTACAGGTCCATTTTATTTTCTCTCGTCAAAACTCAGAAAATAGAAGCACAGTGTAGATACATATTTCTTCCAAGAGTTCTTTAATTACCATGTACTAGATCGAGAACAGACCGGACTGCTAGATCTGGTAGAGGAACTGCATAAAAATTGCTTGTATGATCAAGTTTAATTTAGATGGTTTGGATGAAAAATAAATTGCACCTGCGATTTTTCTACATTGGCCAATCCAGAGCACTGATATATATGATTATTCATCGATTGCCTGCAGCTAGAATCCACTTCAACTAATCCGCATCCGTAGAAAAGCTGCTAGTTACTACATATATGATACAAGTTAGGTCAAGTTCAACGAACCTATACTCAATTACTTGAAGAAAAAATAGCAATAAAACAAGGTTTATTATAATCTCCTTTGCAAGGACTTGCTAGCTCGGTGGCTAGCACGAGAAAAACTAACTTCAATGATGAAACCAGCTAGTTGAAATAAAAAACAGTAGCTAGGACTAAATTTAAAATGTGATATTTGAGACGAGGAATAAGTTAGTGCTTCGACGACATTGTTATCCATTATCTTCTCTGCTTAGATCAGCCGCCCATGTGATCGGACTAGCCGATTATAACGAACGAACGATAAGTATACGCCAGTGATAAGATGGTGGTACAAGTCATTGCGTCACCCCTAGACAACCTGGACTACTCACACAACTGCTCCAATTCACAAGCAATTGAATCCAATTTATGCATGTTTGGTTTCTTTGTCATGGCACTATATATATTGCTTGCAGTTGTAAATTACTCGCGTGCAAATTGACTAATTCGATCTAGTAATTGCAGCCTGCAAGATCCATTCACGCACTGCTATTAAACGTGCGCAATTTCCTCATGATTGAAAATGAGCTTTCTTATCTAGCAATAATATGAAAATTAGTGTGCTAATATCTAACAAGTGTCCTCTTTAAAATTTGCAAAAAGTGTATGCTCGTTGCACAAAAATTTGCATAAGCTCAATTCAGATTTTAAAGTCTACTACTACTGAACATGCAAATTGTAAATCAGCCTAGTAATAACGAATAAACAAGCAGCTAACAAACAGACAAAACGGGCAGATCTTAAAGAGATTAGAAATATCAAGGTCCATGTCACTCTGATCTGTATGCCTCGACCGATACATCAAACTCTGAATTATTTATCTGCCTCTGTCTGGTCCAAACTGATGTTCAGCGCTGCCGCACTTGGTAATAGATTCTCTCCTGAACCAATCTACTGCTACAATATTAGCAGCAGTTTGTCTCATATAGGTTAGCCAATTACTTACTACTACCTTGCCATCATGGTTTGCCAGCTGCTAATCTTACATAAACATATATAAAAACGTAACATCACGAAGTCTGTGTAAGAAATTTGCTGAGATGTAAAAAGTCTGGCCAAGTTGAAGTTTTTGTAAAGGATAAGCTCTCCTATAGAGAAGTTGACCTTTTGATTGTTCGTGTGGGCCACTACATGTTGCTTACTTCCAGCACATGCATGCATGCTAGCTTGATTTTGTACGGGCAAAGGACAGTTGACCTTCGTAGCAACTGGCCGTTACATGATCTGCCAGTTAGTTGAACACAAATGGAACAGTACCGTCCGTATATCCATGTGTTGGTTCGCAGTTAGCACAACCAAACATGCATGATTATAAACCATAATGCAACCTTAATCTATTGGATTATCATATGTTTTGGTAAACGCCAATAAATCTCGAGGAATCAAAGTACAAGTACGTAAGGCTGCATCGAGCACTTTACAACATGTCCTGGTTTTCCTTAAAAAAATCATAGTTTGAATTTGCTAATATATGTGCATCTTCCATTGCATTTTCACATGTAAACCAGTCCTATTAAATTACATTTTGGATTTGTCTGCTAGCTCATCAAATAATAATTTTTATAGACTTCAACTCATCAATAATTCTGAGTGGTTACAATGTCATTAGCCATTAGGTATGTCATCCCTGTTGGAAAGTCTCTCTTTTATATGTAACCATGCTACACATTTTCTCATGATCCTAGCCTGATACATAATCGTCATCGAGAGCTAAAAAAATTGTTTATTGCCGGTGAGTTCCACAAGCTAAAACTAAGAAGAGAAAATTAGCTCGATGTCATCACAAAGATGTATAAATTAGAAAGTACTATCATATACAAGGTTGATAAGTGGGCTCTGGAACCATATGTCAATGACATATTGATGGTATTTTCCAACTCAAATGATCTTTGGCCCCGTTTAATTCTGTTGTGGTGGATGGCTTTTAGCTTTTGGCTAAAATGTCACTGTAGCTATTATTAGTTTTTGGTTAAGACATTCAATTAAAGAAAAATAAGAAAAATAAAAAATCGTTATATCTCCATAAATAATACAAAGGGAAAATGAAAAGAGAAAAATACCGTGTTAAAAAGATAACACGTTCAAAACAGTTTCTAGTTTCCGAAAGCTAGAAGTCAGAAGCCAAACTTGTTTGAAAATTTTAATTTTAAGAAGCAATTTGTCCCAACTAAGAATCATTGGTCCATTTTGGTTAGTTTATTTTTCGAAAATATTTTGATTAGTTTATTGCTCAATGCATCTGTCCGTTTTTGACTTGTGCACTAAGCACTCCTCGATTGACTTACAGATTGCGACGTCTAATTGTTGCCCTCCCATCTTTCCTAGCCCAAGAAGAAAAAGAAAAAAAAATATGTCCAACATGATTTAGAACTTGAGTAAGTAACTACAGACGCGCCGTACATGCAGAGCACTTGCGACGATCGCTCGCAAAGTCAAAGCAGCAGCAAGTCGTGTTACGTGAAAGGCAGAGTCAGCCAGTCTCTGGGTGGCGTGCAGCTATGTGCATGCAAATGGGGAGCTCTGAACTAGTACCAGTTTCCGTGCGGCAGCTAGCATGTTTGTGCAATTTTTTTTCTGGTTTTTTTTAGTTTTTTAGCTTTTTTTGACGGTTCTATTTTTTCGTATTTATTTATACTGTTCGTGATAGGCTAATCTGTTTTTTCTATTTTTAAATTTAATTACGTTAAATAAGTCACCGTCAGCTACAGTGTTTTTTTAGTCAGCTACAGTAATTTTCAGCCAAAAGCTACTTAAAATAAATCCTTATAAGCAGGGCCATATCGTCGACTGCCAACTAATCAAGCGTAGCTGCAGATCGATCGTACGATCGGGAGTTCTGGACTAAGCATTACGGTGTACCGTCACGGACAAAGAATGTGCAAAGCATGCAAGAATCCTGATCCTGATCACGACGGAGTCATATGTACCCTGAAAGAAAAAAGGAGTACAGCATCCTTGGATCCGTTACCTGTCCTGTCCACACAGTGCACACGTACAATTAGTCCACGAATGCGATTTAATCACGGTCGTATCCAACCTGCTTGCTTACATCAATTCCTTGCGGTTCATGCAATCTCTGGCATCTCCATTAATGGTTTCTCGCCCGGCCAAGATATCACCTCCGGATCGTCGAAGGCTAAAGAAAACGACCGGCCGACCGACGCAACTGGCCGGGTGGTCTCCGGCCCCTGAGACGAGCCCGCCGCGCGCGAGCTTAAGTCTGTGCTCGTTTTGATTTCAGCTTTTAGCTTCCGATTTATTTTTTATTATTTATAAATTTTGTCTTTTTCTAAACTTTTAACTTTTTGTTGAGCTTTTTTGCCGGTTCTTTTTTTTTCTCGTATTTGTTTGTTTTATACGTAATGGGCTAATATATTTTTTATATTTTTTAATTTTTTTAAATTTAATTATGCTGAATAAGCCTTGTCAGCTACAGTGTTTTTTCAGACAATTACAACGTTTTTCAGCTATAAACCATTAAAAAAAGCCCAAATGAGCACCACCGAATCGACTTCCACAAATCCACGGCGCTCATACATGCATGATCCATCTCCCGTAACCACCGTGATTACGCGCGTCGAGACTCGAGAGTCCGAACGAAACTTAGACGGAAAGGAAGAAGTTTTCAATGCGAGACTCGAGACGGAGCACCGCCGGCCGCGCGCGCGATGGATCATGCGCAGGTGTGAACGGCAAGACATCAACGACAGGGGTCGTGAGGTGACGCGACAACGAGGTGTCGCCGGTACGCCGTCGCCTTCGCCTCCCCCCTCTCGTGCCGTCGCCGTCCGCGGAGCTGTCGCCGGTGGCGAAGTGTGAACCCCGCATTCAATGCCCGCGGAATTTCCTGCGTGCGCGGCCGGCCGCTGTCCGTGGGACCGCGCGGTTAGCCGGAGCGCGCGCGAGCGTACGTCCGCCCGTGCGGTGCAGGCGATGCCTGGTGGAGGCGGCGCCAGAACAGAACCCGTCATCCGTTGAGGATGGTTACATGGCATCTCGTGGGAGGAAGAGAGGGCGCCACAGGCCACGGCCACACTGTTTGGGTCGTCATCACCGCAGCAAAACACAGGGTTTTGTATGTGTGTGCCGGAGGTGTTACGTGCGCGCGACAAAACTGCACACAAATTCTCTCAGAGAGCCACAGACAAGCGTTCCCTTGTAATGTTGTGTTCCTAACGATAGTAGCACGTATAGAAAGGGTTATGATTCGTGGAGGTAACGAGGGTTGCGATCAGAATCTATGTTGTGCCTGGTGCTTAGCGTGTTCCTATCCATGGAGAATATGCGAGGCACAGTTGTTTCTTTTCTGATTATGGCTTATGACTCTTTCTTAAGAAATAAATGTGATAGTTTTTTACCGTTATTTTAAAGCAGTTTATCAGAAAATTTTTTCGAGACGGTTTATCAGCATTTAGTCGTGCTAAGATCAAAAGCTATCCGACACAGCCGAAAAGAACAGTATCAGACTCACGGCTGCGAAACTATAAAAACACTCGATTGCCAAGCGAAAGAAGTCGCGAGTACGTTTTGTTGATTTGTGCTCCAAATTCTATACATTAGGCCAGCTTCTGGACGGAGCGTAGCGGAGGCCCGATTGTTGCTGGCTGGCGCCCGTGGTTTTTTCCCTCTCGCATTGAGAGAGTTTTCTACGTTAAATCTTGTGTCTCTCTGCGATTAATCTTGTTTACTTCGTCGTTCCACAGCCGTCGCGTATAACACGTTTTACACCTTAGACGTTTGCAGACTCGCAGTCCGTCCCGGCAGGGACAAGGAATAGTCTGAAATTCGGGCAGAAAAGCGAGTGCAAGTTCATTACTAGGCGTCAAAATGGCGGTGCTTGAAAGGGTTAAAACTAAAATGTTCAGATAAGGATGGACGCTGCGTTTATGGGAATAGACCGAAACGACGTAGGTGGTGACTTAGCGTGTGTTTGGTTCAGAGTTATGGTGAGACGGGACGGATCCAACCTATTTTTAGAGATAGAACCGACCCTGTTTCGTGTTTGGTTGTAAGGGATAGGACGGTCTCTGTTTTCTGTTTGGTTTAGGGACAAAAGGTTTGGGATGACAAATCTGACATGCGGGGTCTACCTGTCAGCCTCTTTTCTGGGATTGCAACAACTCGTGGGGCCCACTCGTCCCACCTCATCCCTCACCATCCCCTCATTTCTGGGGGACAGGAGCATCCCCAATTTAAGAGTATATTCGTAGAATATTCCCTAGAGGGATATCCCCTATCCCACTCGACTCTGAACCAAACAGCTTTGAAACGAGGACCGCCCCACCTCATCTCCCATAGTCCTATGAACCAAACACATAATTAGATCAGTTCGAGGGCTCCCATCTTCGACTTTTCCCGTGAAAATCTAGAGCTGTTAAAACGTCAAGAATTGCTGTGAGGTCCGGCTGCTACTACACTGCGTTCCTTGGTCTGTTTTCCCCGTGGATTACCCAACGGCGGCGCCACTTTATGCGTAAGCAATTAGTCTCCTCTGTGGTGTTCATCACCTTCCCATCTTTTCATAGCAAAATCGTCAATAAAACCTGTAGATTCTTGACGCTGTCTGCTGTGCCGGAGAGCTGAAAAAAAAGAGAAGAAAATATCGCGAGCGTGATAGAGTTAACCTAATTGTTTTCAGGTTCTACGACCACGGCAGATTACGACCACGTTTAAGTTCTGTAATAGTCATAAATCGCATAGACTGTAGCAGTTGTAAGTTGAGTCAGAGTCTATTTAGATTCAGAGTTGGAAAGTCGGGTTGTTTCCGTATTGGATTCCAGTGCAGTATGTCATGTTGGTTTCAAAGTCGTGTATATTGCTCCTCTATATAAGAAAGAAGAAAAGGATGCAGTCGTATCGCATTGCATTGCGTCGCAAAATTCAACTTGTGTCTACTTGTGTTTCGCGTGTGTGTGATCGCAAGAGGTTGACGACCATCGCTCGTCTAGACTCCCTAGGCGATTTCACACAATAATTGGTATCAGAGCTTTAGAGGATGAAGCGATGGTTAGCAACATGAGTAACCCGTTGAAGTCAGGAGAGCTCATCAAGACCCAGGCGATGTACTCGATCCATTGAAGACAGGCGTGCTAGTCAAGCCGACAACAAGAAGTGCCACGATGCCGATTCAATACCCAATGTTAAGCAAAACGAACTACAGCATATGGGCCATCAAGATGAAGTTAATCTTGTGTTCGTTAGGGGTTTGGTTGGCGGTCGAAGATGGAGACGACGACGGCGACAAGGATCAAGGCGCGATGGTAGCCATCTCGCAAGCTGTGCCAGATGACGTGATGATGTCAATCACTAAGAAGCAGACGGCGAAAGAAGCCTGGAGCGCACTCAGGAAGATGCGAATAGGCAAGAATCACGTCAAGAGTACTCCATGAAACTCACCACGCTGGTGGGTGAGATCCGTTCGCTCGACTTGAAGCTGGAAGAAAGTGACGTGGTTGAAAAGCTGTTTAGCTCAGTACCAGACTAATTCCTTCAGATATCAGCACAATTGAACAGTTTGGCGATGTTGAAATGATGTCGGTATCAAAAGTGATCGGTCATCTCAGAACTTTCGATGAAGGACTTAAGGGTCAACGGAACTCGAAGGACGGAGGAGACAAGCTACTCTTTGCCAAAAACAAGAGGGAAGAGAGGAGCTCGAAGACTAATAAGAATGAGGGCTCGAGCTGCGCTCAAAGAGGTGGTCGTAACGGAAGAGGACAGGGACGCGATCATGGTTAAGGCGATGGCCGAGGAGATGGCAATCGAGGTGGTGATGAATGATTGCCGCCAGACTTCAACAAGACCAAGGTCAAATGCTTTAACTGTAACGAGTACGAGTACTTTGCGAAAGAGTGTCCAAATCCAAACCGAAGAGCAAGGGCGGATCTTGTAGCGAAACAGAATGACAACGACCCCCAGCTACTGATGATCGAAATGTGTGAACTCGTCCATACAGTCACAACGCCTAAAGAAAAAGTGTTTCTGCATGAAGAGAAGGTGACACCGAAGTTGAGTGGCACCCAAAACAAGGCATGGTATCTAGATACCAGCGCGAGCAACCACATGACCGGATGCATTGAAAAGTTTGCTGAGATTGACACAAAAATAAAAGGTTCAGTTAAATTTGGAGATGGTTCAGCTATGGAGATACAAGGAAGGGCTCAATACTCTTGAAGTGTTCCATGGGTGAATATCGTATTCTCACCATTGTTTACTACATCCCAAGGATAAGAAGCAATATCATCAGCCTCGGATAGCTGGCTGAAAATGGCTGCAAGATCATAGTTGAAGGAGGAGTAATGTCTATCCTAGACAAAACTCAACGGCTGTTGGCCAAGGTGAACAGATCAAGGAACCGGATGCATGTATTGAACATCAATCTGGCTCTTCCAGAGTGTCTTCTAGCAAGGAACACGGAAGAAGTGTGGAGATGGCACACTAGGTACAGGCATGTTAACTCCATGCTTTAAAAGATCTGGTTCACAAGAAGATAGTGCAAGGCATGCCTATGACCGAGTACATGGATTGCATCTGCGATGGTTGTCTGATCAGCAAGCAACATCGGAACCCATTTTCGACCACGTCTCTATATCAAGCAGTCGTGCCTCACGAGTTATGGCACAGTGACATATGCGGACCAATCACTCCGACCACACATGGCGGAAATAGTTATTTCCCGTTGCTAGTTGATGACTATACAAGGTATATGTGGCTGGTGTTACTCCGAAATAAAGACAAAGTCGAGCTATTCAAGAAGATTAAGGCTACAGTCGAGATGGAAAAGCATCAAAGAAAGCTCTGCACGCCAACCGCGATGATGAGTTTGCCTCGAACAAGTTCAACGACTACTGTGAGATGGTGGGAATTAGGTGCTATCTGACAGCGCCTTACTCGTCCCAACAAAATGGAGTGGTCGAAAGTAGGAAACAGATGGTGGTCGGTATGGCGAGGAGTCTTTTGAACAGCATGGGTGTCCCAAGAGATTTTTTGGAGGAAGCGGTTTAGACTGCCGTTTATCTCTTAAATCGAGTGCCAACAAAAAGCATCATTGGCAAAACTCCCTATGAAGCCTATTACGACCGCAAGCCAAGTGTGGGTCATCTCTGCACTTTCGAGTGTGTCACACATGTAAAGATGACAACATCTCACCTCTCCAAGCTGGCAAATCAAAGCAAGCCAATAGTGTTAATTGGGGTGATTCAAAGACAAAAGGCTATCGGATGTTTGATCCGATGACACGACGAGTCATAGTGACTCGTGACGCTGTGTTTGAGGAGAGGAAGTGGGAGTGGAGCAGAGATCCCTCGGTAGAGGTACGACCTATAGAAGACATCTTCACGGTGCATTATCCTCCTAACTCTGATGCTAGTCTCGATGACTATATAACTGAGGCTACAACCACGATGGGTGAAGTTGGAGGACATGACCACGTTGTAGAATCTCCAGATACGACCACGTGAAGTCTGAGCACGGGAACTGGCTTACCCGGCTTGACTACACCACGCACTCCAATAGTGACGGTGAGGGTCCCGGTCTCTCCTAGTGCTCCGCGAAGATTAGAACTTGATACGAGGTTGCCTGAAGGACCTCGATGGGAGCGTGACATCAAAAGCCTCTAGGATGCCATATCCTCGATCGAGCTAGAAGACTCCGAGTATTGCTTGCTCGAAGAGGAGCCAGCAAACCTCGAAGAAGGAAAAAAACTAGAGTGGAGACGAGCGATGGAGGAGGAAATATCCTCTATCCAAGAAAATAAAACTTGGCAGCTTGTTCTATTTCCAGTCAATCACAAGCCGATTGGACTGAAGTGGGTGTATAAGGTGAAGGACACCCAAGGCGTAGTCATAAAACACAAGGCGAGGCTAGTTGCAAAAGGGTATGTTCAATGACAAGTAGTTGATTTCGACGAAGTCTTTGCCCCTGTATGCAACAAAAGTGCTAGATAAATGCGGCATAAAGGACTGTAATTCAATGCAAACTCTGATGGAACCCCGCCGAAGATGAGCAAAGACAGCACAAACCCGCCCGTAGACAAGACTTTGTACAAAAGCATGATCGGAAGCTTGAGGTACATGCTACACACACAATCGGATCTGACGTTCTCTGCTGGGATGGTGAGCAGGTACATGGATAATCCGACAACAGAGCATATGGGTGCAGTAAAACGCATCCTGAGGTATATCAAGGGAACACTGAATTATGGGTGTGTCTACAAGAAGAAGGAAGAAGGTTTGGAGCTAGTTGGTTATTCAGACAGTGATCTAGCTGGTGATACAGATGACCGGGCGTGGTGTTTTTCTTGGGGTCCAACTCAGTCAGCTGGTTTTCGTAGAAGCAGAAGGAGATCACACTGTCATCGTGTGAATCATAGTACATTGTAGCTTGTGCGGTGGTCTGTTAAGGGGTATGGCTGGGTCTGTTGTTGGCTGACATATTGAAGACAAAGGCTAAGAAGGTAACCTTGAAGATTAATAATCAGTTGGCAATTATGTGGTGCAAAAACCCAGCCTACCATGAGAGAAGCAAACACATCGACACTCGGTTCCATTACATAAGAGAATGTGTAGAGTCGAAGGTGATCAAAGTGCAGCATATCTGCAAAGAGGATTAACTCACAGACATCCTGACCAAATCACTCGGAAGAAAGAAGCTCGTGGTGATGAGAAAGAAGATCGGTTTGCAAAACATCAAAGATGGAAGACAACAAGGTTAAGGAGGAGATTGATAGAGTTAACCTAGTTATGTTCAGGTTCTATGACCACGACAGATTACGACCACGTTAAAGTTCTGTAATGGTCGTAAGTCGTATGGACTATAGCAGTTGTAAGTCGAGTCAGAGTCTGTTTAGATTCAGAGTTGGAAAGTTGGGTTGTTTCCGTATTGGAATTTATCGCGGTATGCTGTGTTATTTTTAAAGTCGTGTATGTTGCTTCTAGAAAATGACACAGACACATCATATTATATCACATCGTAAAATTTGACTTGTATCTACTTATGTTTCACGTGTATGTGATTGCAAGAAATCAACTACCACCGTTCGTTTAGACCCCCTAGATTTCACGCAACAGAGCGGGCGTGTGTCGTCAGTACGAAAGAAAGAGATCCCTTCACGGAACGGTACGGCCAACGTGTCAGCACATAACATCTGAACCCAAATTTTCAACGACGCCATGCGCCATGGACACATGCATAGGAACCCAAACCACCGAAGTGTAGTAAAATTCTGTGAACCTTCAGCCTTGTATACTTGTACTCCTATCATGTCACATCGAACCAGATTAGCCGCCGTCTTGTTTCGGTTACGAAAAACCAAAAGCATCACTTCTTTAACGGCAGCTGCTTCTCTTTTGACTGGTCCGTACAAGTTGCTAGGGTAAAAAAAAGGCCGAAGCGCGACGACCCGGCTCGACTTAGCTCGAGCTTGTGCCATAAGCGAGTCAAACAGGTATTTCTGTTCGTTTGCTTAACAAGTCGAGTCCAAACTAACTTCTGTTAGTTTGCTTAACGAGCCCAATCCAAACTAACTTAGTGAGTTGCTCGTTAGACTCGATCAAATTAAAACCCAACCGGCCAGCCCAGCAATACTCCCATCAACCCTAACTCAGGGGCGGATCCAGCGGTGGAGCGGGGGCTCGAACCCCCCTATCGCTACTGGACCCTTGGAGCCCCCATTAAATTTTTAGCCATAGATGTATAATATAGAAGGGGCTGAGGTCGAGCTGAAGGTACTTCAGCCCCTCCAAAAAATTTTCCTGGATCCGCCACTGCCCTAACTCAACGCAATACAGGGTAGGCGCACAGCACAAGCCAAGGGCAAGTGTGAAGGCATCCAAGTAGAGCATATTGAAACGCCCGTGCAAAGCTTCCTGCAGCAGCTGCTGCTAAATTCCAGCTTCCAAGCCTGTTGTCAGGTATCAAGACGCATGGTTAAGAGAGCGTGGCAAATTTCCAAAAGTGTCCCCCCCTATCCATGTGAAGCCGAGTGTATTTACAATCCCAATCACAGATAATTACAGCCCGATCATGTTACCCTGGCAAAAAAAAAAAACGCATAAGGTCCTCGATGCAGACCCATTGCTTCATACATCGCTGTGCTCGCCGCTGCCTTCATTCGCACCAGCAGCTGCACAAAATGGAATTAATATTAGGCATGTGCGATGGAAGGTGCAAAGAGGTAGTGGCATAGAACCAAAATCAGGCAGAAAAGCGAGTGCAAGCTCATTTAGTAGGCATCAAAATGGCGGTGCTTGTAAGGGTTAAAACTAAAATGTTCAGATAAGGATGGACGCTGCGTTTATGAGAACAGACTGAAAGGTGGTGACTTAGATCAGGTGGAGGGCTCCCATCTTCGTCTTTTCCTGTGAAAATATAGAGCTGTTAAAACGTCGTCAACAATTGCTGTGAGTCCGGCTGCTACTACACTGCGTTTCTTGGTCAGTTTTCCCCGTGGATTACTCAACGTCGCGCCACTTTATGCGTAAGCAATTAGTCTCCTCTGTATGGTGTTCATCACTTTCCCATCTTTTCATAGCAAAGTCGTCAACAAAACCTGTAGATTCTTGACGCTGTCTGCTGTTGCCCGGAGTTCTGACCCTTGAGCAGAACGACGAACACGCTTGTAGGCGTTGAAAGTGCAGGAGAGCTGGAAAAAAGGAGAGATGACAAATATCGCGATCGAGCGTGTCTTTAGTGGGAAAGAAAGAGATCCCTTCACGGAACGGTACGGCCAACGTATCAGCAACCCAATTTTCCAACGGCGCCATGCGCGTGATACGTAGCAGCATGTGGACACATGCATCAGAACCCAAAAGCACCGAAGTGTAGTAAAATTCTGCGAACCTTTAGCGTTGTACATTTGTACTCCTATCATGTCACATCGAACTAGATTAGCCTCCGTCTTGTCTAGGTTAGGAAAAGCCAAAAGCATCATTGTCGGGAGGGTCTGCGCTATCTCGAGTCCACAACCAATTCAAAGCGATATTGCTTGTGGGAAGGTTTACCTCGAGCCATTATTAGAGTTAACTCTGGACGAGATATGCAAGACCAATCTTGAAAAGGTCCGAGGGCGACTCTAGATGAGGTACACAAAACCAACCTCGGAGGGATCTAAGGCTGACCTTAGGCGAGGTACACAGGATCAATCACGAGCAAGGTACACAAAACCAACCCTGAAGGGACACAACCCCAGACGAGGTGTGCGAGACTAACCTTGGAGGGGTCTAAGGCCAACCCTATGTGATACAAAACCAACCCCAGGTGAAATCTGAGGCTAACCCTGAGCGGAGCCTAAAGCTGGCCACGAACCCCGAAGTCCCGGATATGGCGGGGCTTGCACGGGGCAAATGACGTAGATACCTCTAAGAATAAGTTGTCCCGAGAACAAACTTGTAACTTCACTCGCCTTCCTCTTCTCCTCTATAAATAGGACCTCATGTAATGGAAGAGTGGAAGACCATTTGTAACTCTAAACACACATATTGAATACACTTATCATTCTTATACTTCTCTTTAAATCTCTCCGCGTCCTCGGTGATCTTCACATCTATCCAGGATGCTTTTAAGTTTACTATCTGGATTCGTATTGATAACAATCACATTATTTAATGGCAGCTGCTTCTCTTTGACTGGTCCATACTAATTGCTGGGGTGAAAAACAATCTCGAAGCTCACAACATACTTGGCTCGAGCTCGTGCCATAAGCAAGTCGAGTCAAATAGGTACTCGTGTTTGTTTGCTTAACGAGTTAAGTCCGAGCTATAGCTCACAAGTTGCTCGTCAGGCTCAGATCAAATTAAAACCCACCTGGCCAGCCTAGGACAGCAACAGATTTAGCCCAACAGCACTTGGGCCCATGGCCCAGCAATACTCCCATTAACCCCGACCCCAACGCAGCAAAGGACAGGCGCACAGCCGTAGCACAGGCCGCGGGCGACGACGCCGATGCCGCCTACCGCCTCCGCCCACCCCGTGTTCCGACCCTCCTCATCCGACCTCCAGCATCCTCGCCCCCTCAGCCTTCAGCGTCCATGTTTGACCGTTGATGAATGATGAGTTGATGGCTTTACTCATTATGGGTTATTTTTCCTTTTTTGGATGCATAAACCTTTTAATTCATGAATACATCATGCATGCAATTGGCGAATTTGAAATGTATACTTCCAGGTGCTCATTACATGGTACTCGTTTTCTGCTTATTTGCCGGTGTCGAACGAGCTTGGGCTGAGCGTAGCCGAGCCAGCCTGTCATCCACACCCCTACATGGGAGAGACGAATTGACGCCCAAAAAACGCAGCAAGTCTCGTCTTTGTAAATGAAACAACAGAAATGTCTCAGGTTGCAAATCAAAACCTCTTTGTACATGAAACAACAGAAATGTCTCAGGCTGCAAATCAAAACCACTCCCAGATGCTATGGCTCCCAACAGACGGCAACCAGACAGCAGCATATTAAAATGAACACACTAGTATGAAGGCATCCAAGTAGGTATATTGAAACGCCCGTGCACACCTTCCTGCGGCAGCTGCTGCTAAATTCCAGCTTCCAAGCCAGCTGTCCGGGTATCAAGACGCATTGTTGAGAGCGTGGCAAAATTCCAAGTCTCCCCTATCCATGTGAAGCCCTGTGTATTTACAATCCCAATCACAGATAATTACAGCCCGATCATCAAGGTCCTCGATGCCGACCCATTGCTTCATACATCGCTGTGCTCGCCGCTGTCTTCCTTCGCATCATCAGCAGCTGCACAAAATGGAATTAATGTTAGGCATGTGCAAAATGGAAGGAAGGTGCAAAGAGGTAAGTGGCATAGAACCAAAATTCCCGAGTATGTACTATACCCCTAATAGTCCCACTCCAATGTGGCTAGGCAAAGCTACTACACGATGACAAAACACAATGCAGTACATACCTGTTTTCCTCCCTGGGCAGCAACATGCAAAGAAATCTCCGAATGGACGGTCTGGAACAGGAATAAGCTTTCCCAAGAATGCCAATGGCCAACTGAACAAAGCAAAGGAAAATCAATCAGGTACCTTAAAGTAACAAACTTCTCAGATATTTAATGTTTCATTATACCAGAAAGCACATCTTACGAGTTAGTTAAGAGATTCTTACCTAAAAAAAGCAAGACCTACTGATACCAACCACAGCTGCCAGCTTAGCCTGACTGTTGACGTGAACTTGCCAAGGAACTCGATGATAAGAACCTGCATATAAACAGGAATAAGCATATGGAAATAACAAACATACAACATTTCATGTGCAGTACAAAAATAATTATGTAGTGGTTTTCTACCTGGAGTACAACCGTTATCGCTACAATGGCCATGAAGAGGTGATTCCCAGTAATGCCCTTGAATATATTCAGCTCATCTGGTTTCCGAGAGTTAAACTCATTGAACACCTGAGGACGAAAATGCATGATATGTTTAGCCCCACTGCATCAGTTGTATAAATGTCCAAGCAACACATTAGACCAAAAGGTAGTAACTCACTTGACAAAGAACAAATGTGTTGAATATGAAGGTATTTTTCACTGTATCTGCATGTGCAGGGTTGTCATTTTTCAACTGCAAAAGGCTCTTGCCCCTGAAGTTCAGAGTAAGAAGTACCGAAACTTGAAACAAAGCCTGAAGGAAGAACAGGTAGTCAATAGAAAGATATCAAATATTTAAATTAAAAATATGTCAAATACAGTGACATAAGTAGCATACCATTATGATTAAGTTTCTCCACATGATATTTGTTATTAAAGGCTCCCTGAAAACAAGGAGGTTGAGACACCTTCAGCATGCAGAAAGCAAACTATTTTTGACATTTAATTGCAGAATGGAAAATATTGGTGATACATGATACAGATGCAGAGAGAGTATCCTGCAGCCAACATTGTAGTATCTAGAGTTCTAGACACAAATGTATTGGCAGATATTTAGGAAAAGTACATGTAATCATGAACATAATCTTATGACATACAATCAATATTATCTAACCACGAAAATTATCAACAGTCTCATATTTCTAATTCTTCACAAGATTGATTATGTACAATCACTAGTGCCATTAGGTCCAGTAAACATATTTTTAATCAAGCCTAGAAGAAAGATGGCAAGTAACTCCAAATCCGTAAAGTTTGCCAGTCAGATCAACAAAAATATTTCCAGAAACCAACCAAGATAGTTGAGCAACAATAGCACAAGAACAAACCTCCGTCCAACCGGTGGTCTCTGCATAAGATGGTCGGTTGGTGGCTCAGTTGCCAATGCAAGAGCACCCAAAGTGTCCATGATTAGGTTAACCCAGAGCAACTGTCAACCAAGGGGGCAAAAACAACAAAAAAATATCACCCATCAGTATAGAAACTATAATGAGCAATTCATATCATCTTATAAATACTTGCAAGCATGAGCACAAAGGAGATTCTCTTCAACCAAGTAAATTGAGAAGTAAAGAAACAGCACAACCAAATATTGAACTTATAAATGATATAGTAGCGAGGCATATCAACCTGGACAGCATTCAGTGGCACGTCACCAGAACTGACAGCGGCAACTACATTAATTATCAAGGCTGCGACGTTGACAGTTAGTTGGAACTGTATGAATTTCTGGATGTTTGCATAAACTGAACGACCCCATCTGACAACCTAAGGCCACAAACATATATCAGAAGTTGCAGTAGCGGAAGGCTGATAAAAGAACACATTGTACATACCCTCACAACTGATGCAAAATTGTCATCCAAGATAATAATATCAGAACTCTCCTTGGCAACTTCAGTTCCCTGAATACCCATTGAGAGACCAATATCGGCCTATAAATCAAAAATTGCATAAGTAATACTGGATGATGGTTCTTGAACATGTGCACAAGGTTTGCTTGTTTCACAACATGATGGACATTTTATTGAGATTAGTGGTTCACAAACCTCATGCAATGCTGGGGCATCGTTTGTGCCATCTCCAGTTACAGCAACAACGTGACGTCTGCTCCTCAGTGCCTTAACAAGCAAAAGTTTATCATTTGGTGAAGACCTCCCCATCACCTGTAAGTTGTAACCATATACTTAATTGTAAAGGTAAAAGTAGTAATTATATGCAAACATAAAGCAAATCGGTATAAACTACAGTTTGAACACATCAATTTAAGAAGGAATAGCATAATAGATACAATCATAAAGAAAATCCTATTCATTTGCACTATCATGGTTGTATTAATTTATTATTTGTTTATAGTGATACTTCATGTCAAGGTTGAGGGTCAAAAACATTTTTGCGTAAATAGTGAATATTAGTAATCATGGTAAGGGGTGTTTTCCGAGTTGGAACAATTGCATCATCTAATTATTTGTTAATACATGAATCCTGAGCGCTGAATCTTTACCTCCTTGTCCATAAAAGGAAAAGGAGGAAAATCATGACTTACTAACCACATTTATATCTTTTTAAAAGAACCAAGGGCGTAAACAAAATCAAAACAAAGATAAGCCTACAACATACACAATACAGTATAAGTCAATGTAGGTAAACTAGGGACTATGCCCTTTAGTTGAGACTAGCAAACTTTGGTTAATTTCTACACAGCTGATGCAAATCATCTGCATATTGCCTTCTCTTGGTTTTTGGTGTCATACATCTCATTTTCCAATTCCATGCCATGGGGATTAAGAAATGGTAGAAACAAACACAAAAACTCTTTTGGATTTTTCTACATGCATGTGAAGTTGCGGGTTGGTATAACATTTCATGGTTTGTCATGTAATTCAAACCACCACATATACTGCCTACTTCTATATTATGTACTTACAGTCCTTGAAAAGACAATGTTACCAATGAATGTGTTAAGGGTATTTAGGTCTTTTCCTATATGTCTAGGGTTTGTGTCCTTGTGTCCTTTGTACTATATATGTGCCCATGGGCTATTGCAATACATCAACTATTCTCCTAAAAAAAGCAAATGCAAAGAGAAACAAACATACAGAAATTTTTTCAGCAGCTTCCTCCCTTTCTAAATCTGATAATGCCCGAAAAGCCTTTCCTTCAATGATGAAGGGCTCTGACACATTGGGATCAGTAAGTATTCCACACTCCAAGGCAATGGCTCTGGCAGTTTGAAGATTATCTCCGGTGACCATGCGAACCTAACAATTCAATAATGAGCTGAATAGAAGTGACCAGGAAGAACTTTTGGCTAACATCCCTAGATGAAGCAAATGCATGGATCTCAGCAGAAGGATAAGCCATCTCATCTACATTAATCAGGTACTAAGATATACCAGAAAGTAGTATACTGTCACTGACTCACTGAAGGATGAATTCACAAGAATATGCAAAAATTACCTTAATGCCAGCTGCAGTACATAAGCGAACGGAATCTTGAACTCCTGGGCGGCAGGGATCCTGCAAGGTGAACCAGTTGTAAATTATTCGCAGACTAATGCAGTCATAGATGGTTTACAAAGGATTCTTCTTGTGCAGTACTAAAGCAAATTTTACAGAATTAAAGAGCAATCAAGTTGCTGGAGTCTTTAATGTACAATACGAGGGTCTGAAGAAGTAGGGAAAAAACTTACGCAATGGTTTTGTAGCAGTACATTTTCTAGAGAGAATAATTGTCATTTGAGCATGTACTTTGTGAGTTGTAACTAGTTTATTGTTGAAAAATTGGGTACAAGAAACAGAGAACTAAAGCAACCAATCAAGAGGTATGCAGCCATAAGAGGGGGAGTAACACTGTAACAGTGTAGTTAATCAGAGGCATGCAGAGAAGTATATCAAGAAATCAAGAATTTACATACAAGTCGTACAAATATGCAGCAATGCTACCACAAATGTCAACCACTAATAACAACATCGGGACTTCGGGAGAGATGCATGGCACAGTTATCAAATTAATTCATTAACAGAAGTAGGCAGTAGCTAAAAGCATAAAATGCATATTTGCTATTTACCTTTATTCCCACAATACCGAGCATAATCAAGCTATCTTCGGGCAATATCCAGTCAGCCCTCTGATCCTCATTTGGAACATCATCCATCGCATAAGTTCTATAGGCAAAGGCAACACACCGAAGGCTAGCAGCAGCCATATCTTCTATAAACTTCTTAAATTCACCAACCTGCAACATTAATTAATGAGTTACAAAGCCATATTATACTTAAGCAAATGAATAAAGATTGAACAAGAAAATTACTTTCTCGGGAGTCATTGCGTTCTTTGAACCATCTGCATCAAGCCAGCTTGTGCATGAATCCAAAATAATTTCAGCAGCTCCTTTCCAGTATACATGAACATCAGAGCCACCCTCCAGAAGTAGAAAAATAGACCATTAATTAAACCATGAAAATACAGAGAAAATAAATCAAGTGTATCAGAGAAAACAGATTAGCAAACTAACAGAACATATCTGATTATGGTCAAATCTCATTTCATATTTGTTCAAGCCTTCAAGGCAAGGATGTAAATGATTAGGTGTATTGCAGGTAATAATTTGGGATACATTTAACCTGTTGACAGGACCTTACTACGTGCAAATTACAAGTCACAGTTATATATGACAAATGAAGGGGGGCTGACAGAAACAGGTACTATTTCAACAATTGAAGCCATTAGCAGTACATGATAACTATCAAGACATACCCAGAGAGTGGGCGGAGATGCTATTAGCCTATTATTATAAGGCAGATTAAGATGTAATGCAATATTGTGGTCCACTCAAAAGGTCACAACCAACAAAAATTTGCAAAATATATCATAAACAGTTACCAATAAGGAATTTGTTGCTGCTGCAGATAAAATGAATTACCAGATGCACCGCAACACCGCCTCGCTTTTTCTCCGAATTGAATGGGAAGACTTGAAGAATGGAGGACTTTGATCTTATTTCGTTGAATCTCATACCAAGCTGTAGAAATTTGCAGATCATGGTCACCAAGCAGAACCCATTGAAAGAATCTAGGCCGACGATACTAAAAGGCGTATGCGTACCTTCAGCCCCCAAGACAGTATAGCCTTTTCGGTTGGCGATCCAGTCACCTCTGGATCTTGACCACCCTGCTGAAACATTGAAAAAATGTCAATAGCCACCAAGCTGATCCATAACATGAGAAAGAAAACAAATGCTGGTTTCATGCATTAAAAAAATGAAAAGGTGCATGTTACATAAATGCCAAGCGGGAATAATCAATTGAACATCAAAGGGAAATAAATAAATAAAAGTATAGACTGACCTCAGGCTCAAATATGCTTCCAGATGTATTCTGAGCAATTCCTTCAATAATCAATGACGAGACAGTAGCAGATAACATCTGAGCATTATCTGGAGGATCCATCTTCTTTCCACCAAAGTAAGCCTCAACAACAGTCATCTTAACAATGACCAGGAAAAAAGAGAGAACAAGTCATGGCCAAGCACATTTCAGAAATCACAAATCATGCTCTGGAACCTGCATGTATTAAGTGAACAATACTGAGAAAACAGTAACAGCATTCCACCTGATTTAAAGTCAAGGTGCCAGTCTTGTCGCTGCAAATTGTTGTGGCCGAGCCCATTGTTTCACATGCTGAAAGCCTCCTGACCTTTTTTGCATTAACCCAATTAAGATAATGCATCACATAGGCTGTTACACCAAGTAAGCACAATACAACCAAGCAACAGGAATATACCAGAGCTTTGTCCTTCATCATTTTGCGCATTGAGAAGGCAAGCCTGACACAAATATGTAGGGTGAGTGATTGATAATACTGTTCAGAGTAAATTACACAGTAAAATCATGCTTACGTCAACGTGACAGCCAATGGTAGTCCTTCAGGAACAGCCACAACCACAATTGTGACCTAATTACGTCCCAAAATGGTGAGATACCAGAAAATACAAATACCGAATCAGCAGCCATGAATAGGGAAGCTAATACCTACCGCCACAGTGAAGATTTTAACTACTCCACGTATTGTCGTGCCTACACCCATCTTTCCTCTCACATACTGCACAGACCCATCAGGATTGTAGGTATGCCCAGTGAAGTACCTAGAAGAAAACAAGGTGACACAGATAAACAAAACAGGTAGTTGGCCAAGTTAAAAACACACCAATTATACCTGGCCAAAAGGACAACAAGAACTGCAACTGCAACAGAAAGTCCAACCATTCCGATGAAGGTAGCAACACCATTCAAGCGAACCTACTCCAGAACAATAAATGCATGTCAACTCATGAACTGAACCTACTACAGAACAATAAATGCATGTCTACTCATGAGCTGAACCTACTACAGAAGTCAAACTTATGAACTCATGAAAAGGCTAGCAACAATTACGAGATCAAACCTGCAAAGGTGTTTCTTCACCAGAATCTTCAGATATGCTTGCCATTAGCAGCCCCCATTCAGTGTTAATACCAACAGCGGTCACCTGGGCATTATAATAGTAGGATTCCCATGATCAATGCCCTATTGCATAAAAGACTATCACCAGCTCTCTGTTCTGGCCAATTATATAGATTAAAGAGCTAGTGAAACATGCATAAGTTATTTTGACACCCCAAAATAACCACCACCTGAGCTAAGGCTCACCAAGATTGCCTTGGAAGGGACTAGCCTGGCTATTATGTATTGATAGAAAAGTGTTGCACAGTTTTATTATGGGAAATATGTTACACAGTGATTCAACTCTATTTACAATATCGATCTAGAACTCCATTCAATGTTTGGATTTACACATTTAAATCGTAACTCTCACCAAAGTTCCATATATTTGGTATTTTAGTATATATATGAGATGGGCATAAAAGTTTTAATAGCAGCAAATATTATTTGCCTACCATAGACCTACAAAATCAGCAGATATTGCCAACAATTACAGCATCAAGATACCTTTGGATTACTTTCACAAAGCAAAATAGTTTCGAGCAACATCAGTTAAACAATGTAATGTATATTCAAGATGGATCGGCATAGAAAGCTGATTCGGTACTTGGTATTGAGGCTACTCCATTTCTACTTCACAAAGTGAAAGAACAAATAATAAGAAACTGATAGCAGTACGTTCTCTCCATTCAGTACGTAGACACTGAAACTCACCAGCATAATGCCATATCCATCAGCGACTTTGCAACCGGACATTAGAAACGGTGACTTCTGGTCTTTGCGTACCTTCAATTAAACCACCACACAGCAGTGTCAGCTTAAAACCTCAAGTAAATTAGTTCCCAAAGTAGTGTCTGCGAGCAACTCACGATTTTACTTTCTCCAGTCATACTCGATTCATCTATGGAAAGGGAGTGACCACTGATAAGGATCCCATCAGCAGGGACCTGACAAAGAAAGTAGATTAGCCCCCTTACATATACAAATTGCTAGCAGACACTTGATTCAAAATGAAGCTCGATTCAAAATGAAGCTCAATGACCTCTGTACCTGGTCACCAATATTGAGAGGGATAATATCACCAACAACCAAATCATATATTGATACCATGATTCGCCTTCCACCTCTAACTACCTGAATAAGAAACATTCACAACGCTATTTAGGAAACAAGAAACAATTTTACAGCAAGATGTTCCTGAAATTTTAACCTCCAAATGAATGTTCTGTTTCTCCTCATTCAAATTTTGGAATTGGAGAGACTGCTTGTAATCGCTGGTAGCTGAAATAAAATGGCAGCCATTAATAGTGAAGCCAATAAAGAGGTTTTCGACAACTTTGAAGTTTGAGGAATACATATTGCAGTTGGACTACATCACTTTAAAGCACCACTCATTTTGTATCATCATGTACTGGCCCATATTGTCGAGGGCTTTGACACTTACTGCTCGATGCCCTTCTAAAGGTTGATGGGTACTACAATTGTTCACAGAAATAATCAGAAATAGGAAAGATGATTGTGGTAACACACCTGTGACAAATACAACTAGGAGAACAGCAAAGGCAATGCTCGCTCCATCGTACCAGCCTTCTTTTATTCCCTACACACCACAAAAAAGTTACCAGTCCATTCGTATCTGCAAGCATAATGAAACTTACACAACCATAACCAGAAATGAGATAAAAGAATAGTGATGAACAGTCCAATTAATGGTAAGCGGCTGGGCAAATAGCAAAAGGAAAATGGAAAATAAAGAATGGTTTTGATTCAGAATTGCAAGTCAATGATAACTGAATAAATCTAGGCAGATTCAAAATATGTAATGATATACCAAGTGAACAGCAAAAGGAGGGAAAACAAATTACTCATACAGTAAGAGAAATGATATTTGGCCAATTCAGGAAGTCAAGAACTTAAGGTGCAATGCCTACCTCTGTTGTTATGCCCAAGGCCAGTGAAATAGCAGCGGCGACCATAAGGATGATGAGTGTCAAATCTTTACAAGCATCCCATACGAAAGCCTAAATAAAAGTGACAATACACAGAGAATGAGCATCCCAAAGAAAAGAGAGCAATTATGCCATACAAATATAAGAGAAACCTCAGCATACCAAGAAGCTTCTTCCTTTCTTACGGGGGTATGTATTTGACCCAAATGCATTTCTTCTTGCCATCAAATCTGAATCATCTCCACTGATTCCCTTCTCTAGATCTGTCTTGAGCATACTTGCTACCCCTGCAATCTGTAGAGGAAGTTACAAGGTGGAAACTATAAGAGATACACGTCAAAGGACAATGATACCAGAATTAGCTCACCCCTCTGTACTGTTGTAGAGCAGAGTAGTTGTGATCTCTGGTCAGCGCAGTAAGCTCATCTTCTTTAATTCCAAAGCCGAGCGCGCCATGTGGTGCTGAAGAAGTCAGCATTGAAGCAAAAATATTAAATGATTGCAAGAGCAAATTGCATATCACTTTCATAAGACTTATGTTCTGAATTCTGATCACCAGTATCAAATCACATAGCATAGTACATATTAGCAATAGTGCTCCTACAACATATTAATATATGCTCTGCTTGGAATACATGAATATAGCAAACCACAAGGATAAGCATAGAAAGCAGATGAATAAATGTAACACTTACAGACTCGATAAATATGACAGGCTATGATGCAGAAAGTGTAAGCGCTTGGTATCAGCCAAGCCTCTAGAGAGAAGTTTAATATACTTCTAAGGTACTAGAGAATTGCCTCTTTGATAAACAGGAGATGCGGCTTCTGTAGAGCCGGTTACATCTTGAGGAAAAAGAAGGGCATAATTAATTTGGAAAAGGATAATCTGAGCTAAATGATACAACGTGTTATAACAATACTCCGCCCATGGTAACCGGTCCACCCATTGCCGTGGTCAATCTCCTATCATGCAACGGATATCATGATCACCTTGTTAACTGCCTCAAACTGGCCATCAGATTATGGATGGAATGTGGAGCTCTTGTGAAGGTGTACTCCAGAGTCCAGACATCCAAAGAGATCTTGCCAAAAATTGCTTGTGAAAATCAGGTCCCAATCACTAACAATATATATAGGCAATCCATGCAAACGCATTATACCCTCAAAGAATGCACGAGCTACTGAATTCGCCGTATAAGGATGTGATAATGGAATGAAGTGTGCATACTTGGAAAAACGATCAACCACTGTTAGAATTACGAGCTACTGAATTCGCCGTATAAGGATGTGATAATGGAATAAAATGTGCATACTTGGAAATGTTATGAATAGCGCTTGTATTCATATGAGGCCAATGGGCCAGTATATATACACAAAGTACAAGTGGTAAATATGCAAAGAACCCCTCATAACAATGGGGAATAACAACCTATACATATGTCTCTAACACCCCCCCCTCAAACTCATGATGGATCAACAACACTGAGTTTGGAGAGATAGAAGCTGTGCTGTGCTCGAGTCTGGGCCTTCGTGAAGAAATCCGCTATCTGAAGCTCTGAAGGCACATACTGAAGAGAAATCACCTGATCATGCACACCAGACCTCATGAAAGAAGCATCAACACCAATGTGCTTGGTGAGCTCATGCTTCACAGGATCACGAGCAATACTGATAGCACTGTCTTGTCGACAAGAGAGGGTCGGTGTAGTGTGAAACACCAAAATCCTCAAGTAACCACCGTAGCCAAGTAATCTCTGCTGTCAAGAGAGCCATAGCGGCAACTCGGCCTCTGCACTCGAGCGGGACAACTGCGATCTGTTTCTTCGTCTTCCGTGCAATAAGAGAACCACCAAAAAAACACGATGCAGAGATAGACCGCGATCGGAGGATCGGCGCCCAAGTAGCATCCGAATAGGCACGAAGGCATGTGAGTGGAACGTGGAAAGAAGAGACGGCGAGAGATAGTCCCACGAAGGTATCGCGAACTCGAAGAAGGTAGTCGTAGTGAACTGAGTGGGAGCTGAAACAAACCGACTCGAATATGAACTGGATAAGTGATATCCGGACGAGTAACGACAAGGTAGACAAGACTCCCAACAAAATGACGATAGCGAGTCGGATCGAAAGAGGCTCGCCATCGAGAGTCGGAGGTGAACATTGAGCTCCATGGGAGTCTCAACGATCTGTTGATCGATGAGAGAGGCGCGATCAAGAAGATCTGAATATATTTCTCTTGGGACATAAAGAAACCATCAGGAGTGGAAGTAACCTCAATCCCAAGGAAGTAACGAAGAGGACCAAGACCGACATAAGGAAGCGCTCACTAAGACGAGCCTTGACAAAGGCAATGTACTCGAGAATCATCTCCGTAATGATCATATCAACATACGGGAGAAGAAGAGTCCGACCACGAGGCGAAGTGTGGACAAAGAGCGCAGATCATGATCACTAGCTGAAAAACCAGCAGCGGTGACCACGGATGAGAAGCGCTCAAACCAAGCACGAGGGCTTGCTTAAGGCCATAGAGAGCGGCGAAGGCGGCGGACCATGCCCTCGAGAGCGAGAATACCCGGTGGCGGATGCATGTAGGCGACCTCACGCAACTCGCCATTAAGAAAGGCATTCTTGACATCAAGGTGAAAGCAGACGATGGCGACGCAGACGCCACCGAAGAAGAGTGCGACGGTGGTCATGTGGGCCACGGAGCAAAAGTCTCGTCGTAGTCAACACCATCTTTGCTTTGGAAACCACGAGCAACAAGACGCGCCTTATAGCGCTCAAAAGAACCATCGAGCGAGTCTTAATCTTATAGACCCACTTACACGTGATGAGATGAGAATGAGATGGAAAAGGAACAAGATCCCAAGTACCAGTACGCTCGAGGGCAGCAATCTCCTCGGCCATGGCAAGCTGCCACTCGGGGTGAGTAACAACATCCGGTGGAGACAGGCTCACGAGTAGCTGCACGGCAAAAAGGCAAAAGCAGGCGGGAGGCCGAATCGACTGGCGATCGCGGAGAGCGTAGCGAGAAGATGGCCCATCAGGAGAAGATGGAGCATCAGAAGAAGATGGAACATCAGGAGAAGATGGCTCATCGGAAATATTCTCATCTGAGGTCGGCGAGTGTAGGCGATAGTGGGAGGAGCACGGGAGTCGTAGGAGACAACACAGCGGCGACAACGGCGGAGAGGCCACGGGGAATATGTGGAGACTCGATGGGGCAGTGGGCGAGGCAAAACAGATATAGGAGTATCGGAAAGGTCAAGAAAGACAGAGACTCCACGAGGAAGCCGAAGGAGAGGCGGGGCGTGGGTAGAATGGGCGAGACTCGTCGAAAGTCACATCTCGAGAAACCCGTATCCGACGACCAACGAGATCCCAAAGACCGATATCCCTTGTGCTCGCATGTACCCGAAAGACACACTCAACGGTGGCGGTCGGTTTGGTGCGTTCTCGAGGGCAAGGAGAACGTAGCAAACGCAGCCAAGCAGATGAAGGGCGAGTAGTCGGAAGACAACCACGAGACGCTCAGCGAGTTGCACCCTTAAGAGCGAAGAGGTGGATGTTGGCGAGATAGGTGGCGATGGAAACGACCTCGGCCCAAAAGTGAGGTGGAATAGGCGGCGATCATCGAGCACGAGCCGTCTCAAGGAGGTGGCGATGCTTGCGCTCCACGACACCATTCGAGCATGAGCACCGGGACAAGAAAATCGGCGAGTGCCTGCTCGGCCAGAAGCTGCGCAGTGACGAGAGAGTACTCGCCAGAGAATCGGCCACGAAAGACACGAATAGGAGTGGAGAAGCGTGTGTGTATCATAGTGGCAAATTGTTTATAGATAGGCAAGGCCTCACTCGAGAAGACATGAAATATATCCAAGTGTGGCGAGAGAAATCATCTATAAAAATAATATAATAACGATGACCCCTTTCAAACGAAGGAGCGGACCCCAAACATCCGAATGAACAAGATCAAAGGACGCCGAGACACGCCTCACTATGAGGATAAGGAAGCTGAATCATTTACCTAACTTACGTACGACAATCTAAAGACACGTCTCTGAGACAGACCCGAAAACCACGACGAACTAAGAACGACAGACGAGATCCACACAGATGGCCAAGACGGTGATGCCACTGCTGGAAAGAGCCGGTAGACGAAATGGCAGAAGCAGAGAGACTTGCGGCGGTGGTGGCGGCGGAAGGAAGATGAAGCGATCAAGCTCCCGAGACGCGTGAGTCACGGCGCGAGGCGAGAACCAACGAGCTCCGTGTGGCGATCCGAACACAACAAGAGTCGAGTCGAGAATAACCCGATAACCAAGGTCGATGTCGCCCGTGAAAGAAGGCTGCAAGGTAAGGCGAGGAACATGAGCAACGAAGGAACATGAAAAGATGAGTTGCTAAGAGATCCTCGACCAGAGATAGAAAGAGATGTACCATCAGCAGTAAGAACACTGACAGGAGAATCAAGAGGTGTAATAGAAGACAGAGTGGAAGGATCAGGAGTCATTTGAAAAGATGCTCCAAAATCAAGAATCCACAGGGAGGTACTGATGTGTAGGAGGTGGTCTCTCGGTGCAGAAGAGTCGATGAGCGAACTCTGCAGAACACATCGAGGAGAACTCGAGCGGCAAGTAGGCGTCGAGTCGGCTATCTCTGCTTTCGGTGAGAGAAGGCATTGAAGAAGTCAAGGCGACGCGTCGTCGTAGAAGCACTAGTGCCGATGAAGAACGGCGTGAAAGATGCCGCTTCTTCTTGTAGCACCGACTCGGTGTGGCCATCCTTGTCGCAGAGGAACAGTGAGGACAGCCACCTCCAGACGGAGGACGGCCACCACCACTGTGGTAGCCGAGGAGGCGATGTAGCAGCGCGACGAGCGGCGAGCACGAGAGGGAGTGGCATCGATCAAGACCACTCAAGCGAGTCTCCTCTGCGCGTATCTCGGTAAGAGCCTCTAAGAGAGTGACACGAGGTGGCGTGCAAAAAGCGGGCACGCCTTTGCTCGAACTTCGGGGCGAAGCGAGTAAGGAACTCGTAAACCAGCGAAACTTCAGTCGGCCGCATACATCGAGCAGCACGGACAGTACGACGGCGGCGATGCGAGTCAAGCGGCGCCAAGCAGAGCTCTAAGCGTAAAGGCGTCAACGGTAGCATCACCTGCTGAAGAGAGTGCTCTGGCGGACCACGGGCAGTGCAGGGCATCACCGGAAGGCTCGTAGCGCCGACGAAGATGAGTCCACATCCGGAAAGCCAAAGAGAGTCCCACCACCTCGAAGAGAAGCGAGGCCGGACATCGGCGATGAAGACAACGGCACCGGCGCCGTCATCGTACACCGAGTGTAGACGGTCGAGATGATCCTTGTAGGAATCGAATCCTCTGGTAGGTAGAGGCGTCATCGCAGCAAGGCGGCGGCCTCGATGCGCGCCTTATCGGTATCGAAGGCAATACAACAGCGTAGGCTCGTCGGAAGAATAGGGCAAGGCGGGCGGTGACATCGCGAGAGGGCGCCCGAGGCGAAGACCACGCATGTGAATGCGCATGAGACACGAAGTCGGTGTAGTTAACCCCATCAAAGATCACCGGCGGCGAGGAGAAGCAGTGCCCATTGGTAGGCGGCGCCGGCGCGGCGCAGTTAGATCGACGTTTTTGCTTTTTTGGCTTCTTTGGAAGCTACCTTTCCTTAGCTTCAAAAGGAAGCTCGGCCGAGATCCGACGGCGGCGGAGGCGACCAGAGGCGGGTGGCGGCGGCGGCGGCGCCCCCACAAGGCCGGGCGACGGCGGTCGGCGGAGCGGCCGGTGGCGGCCGGCAGCGCGTGGGCAGGGCGGGTCGGCGACGGTCCCGGCGGCGGCGGCGAGAGCGTCCCAAAGAGCCGCGGAGGCAGAGGTGGCGGCCGCGCAAGAAGCGCGCGCGGAGCGGCGGCGTCGAGCGTGGCGCGGAGCGGCGCGCGGCCGCGAGCGCGGCGAGGGACGAAGGAAGCGCCGCGCGAGGAGCGGAAGCGGCGGCGTCGCCGCCGCGGAGAGAAGCGGCCGGCGGCGTCGAGCGAAGGCTGAGGCCGAGGCGGCGAGGAGTCGGCGACAGGGAGTCGACGACGGCGCGGCGGCAGCGCGAGTCGGCGCGGCGGCGCAGAGACGGCGACGGCGCGTGGAACTAGGTAGGCCAAAACCCTAATTTTGGCTCTGATACCATGTTATGAATAGCGCTTGTATTCATATGAGGCCAATGGGCTAGTATATATACACAAAGTACAAGTGGTAAATATGCAAAGAACCCCTCATAACAATGGGGAATAACAACCTATACATATGTCTCTAACAGGAAAAACGATCAACCACTGTCAGAATTACTGACTTGCCGTGTACACGAGTAAGTCCTTTATGAAATCCAAGGCAATGTGAGCCCAAACTGAAAATGGCACCATTAAGGGCTGCAACCGACCGGCTAGAAGCATATTCTCAATCTTGTTGCACTGGCAAATAGCACAAGCCCACATCAAGTCATGGACCAATCGATTATCGCCCAAAATGTGGAAGTCACGCCACAAATGATGAAGTGTCTTTTGTACACCCTCATGGCTGCTGTGCGCCTGATCCAAAATCACCTGCAATGATAGTGAAGATGGCTGCACATGCACCCAGTGGTCATGGAGGATGAGGTCACCTAAACTTCAAATTGTAATGGTCGGTACGGACAATAAATGAACAACCCCATAAGTATGGCCGTCAATGTCGAACGGCGTGGAATAGCCCAATGAGCTTGCTCTCATAGGCTGCGAGCTTCGCATGATAAGGAGTAATGGCCTTGCTGAAGAATGCCAAGGGTCCCTCAACCTGGTAGAGGATGGCACTGTTAGACAGGCATTATGGGCTTATAGCCTTAGGCCCAGATGTGCTTAGTATGGTTGGTTAGATATCTATTATAGGCAAGGATCTGTCTGTTTTGGCCCATGCTTCTATTAGCCATAACCCTAGACATCCTTGCCTATATATATAGTTACCCTGTACTGCTACCCATAATCAATCTACGATTCATTGCACTCTTGTTGCTTTCATGGTATCAGATTGGGAATTCCTTCCCCTGTTCTCGCTTCCGCCCTAGCGCGCGTGTTCCCTTCACGCCGCGTCTCTCCTCTTTCTCCGCACCGGCTGTCTCTGGCCGTCGCTGCGTCTCGCGGGCGAATCCCTCGCCTTGCGCCCTCTTCTCATGGCTGGCCTACCTCCCGCCGCCCCTCCTTCCCCAGCACTGCCGCTACTGGCGCTGTTGCCGCGCGCGACGACTACCCGAAGGAGGACTTCAAGTCGCCCGCCGCCGCGCAGATTGCCCGGATTCGCGCCGCCGCGAGGGAGAAAGCCCTCGCGATCGCCGCGGAGGCTGAACGCGAGGCCGTTGTGGCGACCCAGGAGCGAGATGCGGCTGTAGCTCGTCTTCGCGATGCGCTCGAGCGCGCTGCTCGCGCCCGTGCTGATGCTGCCGCCGATCCCCTGCAGGAGGCCGCCGCCGACACCGCATCTCCTGTCTCCAGCGACCACGCCGTCCAGGATGCCATGCTGCTTCATGAGGCTGCCGCTATCCTCAATCTCCACGCCCAGGTAGTCGCGGTCCAGAACGTTCGTTCTCTGGTCCCCATCGTCCTCGACATGACCTCCGGTAATTATACCCAATGGCGCGAACTCTTTCTCCTCGCCGTGGGCAAATTTTCTCTGGAGGATCACATTCTTCGCGACGCCGCTGCACCAACCTCCCCTGATTGGCTGCGCATGGACTGTGTGGTTCGGTCTTGGATCTTCGGCAGCACATCCGCCGACCTCACCAGGATTGTCATGGAGCGCGGCTCCACCGCTCGAGCTACCTGGCTTGCCATCGAGACCCAATTTCTCGGCAACCGGGAGGCACGAGCTCTTCTCCTGGAGGCCCGGTTCCGCAACTTCCTTCAAGGAGACCTGTCGATCACCGACTACTGCCAGAAGCTGAAGCGCATGGCTGATGACCTTGGCGACCTCGGCGAGCACATCTCCAAACGCACTCTTGTGCTCCATGTCATCCGTGGTCTCAACGAGAACTTCTCTACCATTGGTCTCCATCTTCAACGCAGCCGACCCTTCCCCACCTTCCTGGAGGCCCGCGCCGACCTTCTCCTGGAGGAACTCAACCTGGCGCATCGCACGCAGGCGCCCTCCATCGCCCTTGTCACCACCACCGGCGGCTCTGCGTCCTCGCCCGGCTCCAACCATTAGACGTCCACCAGTTCCAGTGGGGCCTCCAAACCTGCTTCCCGCGGCAAACGTGGCAAACGCCGCGGGCGCTCTGGCAGCAGTTCCACCACTGGCGAAGGCTCTGACGGTGGGACTCCTCAGCAGCCGCGGCCGGCCGGACAAGGCGCCACCGCAGGGCCTTGGCCCTCTCTTCACCATCCCTGGTCCGGCTCCATCTATATGTGGCCGGGTCAGCGACCACCACTGGCGCCTCTTCCACATCAGCGTGCCGTGGGTGGTCCACCGCAGCAGGCTCTTCTGACTCACCACCAGCCGGCGTTGCTTGCCCCACAGCCGCATGCTCTGTTCGCCGGTGGCCAGGGCCAGTGGACCATCCCTCCGCCGTTGCCCTACAATGCCACTGGTGGTTTGCCTTCCTGGGACCAGCAGTCTCTGGCATCCACATTCAACACCATGACTCTCCAGCCGCCTCAGCAAACCAACTGGTATTTTGACTCCGGTGCCACCTCCCACATGACATCCGATGCTGGTACTCTCACATTTTCTCCCCGCGGAATTCAGTTCCTTCTTCCATTGTTGGCGGTAACGGGTCTTTACTCCCTGTAACCACCATGGGCGCAGCCCACCTTTCGGGTTCACTTCGACTTAATAATGTTCTTGTTTCCCCAAGTCTTATTAAGAACCTGATTTCCGTTCACCAGTTCACCACTGACAACAATTGCTCTGTTGAATTTGATCCCGCTAGTTGTTCTATGAAGGATCTTCCGTCCCAGAGGGTGATCGTCAGATGCAATAGCACCTGTCCACTCTACCCTCTTCACCTGCCTGCCGACGCCCCCTACCCAGCGCCTTCCTCGCCGAATCCTCCTCCCTTTGGCATCGTCGACTCGGCCACCCTGGTCAGGAGGCGTTCAACACTCTCATGCATACTTCCTCCATTCCACCATGTAATAAAGAAGTTAGCACCTCTTTGTGTCATGCTTGTCAATTGGGTCGCCACACTCGACTTCCGTTTCCTATGTCCACCTCGCGTGCTACTCATAAATTTGACCTCATACATTGTGATCTTTGGACATGTCCTATTGTCAGTGTTTCGGGATATAAATACTATTTGGTCATTCTGGATGATTGCTCGCATTTCCTTTGGACATTCCCTCTGCGACTCAAATCCGACACATTCACCACACTTGCTAATTTTTTCTCTTACGTAGCTACTCAGTTTGGAGCCACCATTAAGGCTGTTCAGTGCGACAATGGGCGCGAATTTGATAATTCCAGCGCGCGCACTTTCTTCCTCACTCGTGGCGTCCATCTTCGCATGTCCTGTCCATATACCTATCCTCAGAACGGTAGAGTTGAGCGCATTATTCGTTCCATTAATAACATTGTGCGCTCCTTACTGTTTCAGGCGAGCTGTCCTCCATCTTTTTGGGTAGAGGCTCTCAATACCACCACCTATCTCATCAACCTCCTGCCGACCAAGACCCTTGGTTCCTCCACACCATACTTTGCCCTCCACGGCAAACCACCCACATATCATCATCTTCGTGTCTTCGGTTGCGCATGCTACCCCAATTTATCCGCGACAGCAATTCACAAACTTGCTCCGCGCTCTGCGTTGTGCGTCTTCCTTGGATATTCTCCTCACCACAAAGGATATCGCTGTCTTGACGTTGCTTCCAATCGGCGCATCATTTCTCGCCATGTCGTCTTTGATGAGACCTCGTTTCCCCTCGCCAAGCAGCTCCAGCAATCCCATGCGGATCTTGCTTTCTTGGAGGATTTCACTAACATTCTGCCATCCCCCATCGGCCAAGGTTCTTTTCTCCCTGCAGGTCCATCCGCCGCATCAGTGCCCACTGCAGCCTCGGCACTCCGCATGCCCCCTGATGCTGCGACCATGCTGGAGACGACACCCGCGACAGCACACGCAGCCCCGCGCCTCGGTGGCTCGCCTGCGCGATTTCCCTGCGGTGCTCTGGCGCCCGCCCGACCATCGCGATCCGGCACTTCCTCGGCCGGATCGATCGCGCGCCCTACGGCTGTTCGGCGCACCGGCCGCACCATTGCCACCATCGCCGTGTCCTTCTGCTGGCGAGGACTTCGGTCGTCTACTCCAGGCGGTCATCTTATGCGTCAGCGAACTCGTCCTCACCTGCCGCGCCCGCCGATGCCCATGCGCCTTGCTGGACTTCCATCACTCACGCAGGGCGCGGTTCTTGTTCCGCCGGTGACAAACAGCCATGCTATGACCACTCAGGCCAAGAGTGGTTTCCGCGTACCTGCCCTCTTCGTCGCCGCTCCGCTTTCGCCGCTCCCGAAGACCTACCGTAGCGCCCTTGCCGATCCTAATTGGTGAGCAGCTATGGAGTACCGCGCTCTTCGGCAAAACAATACATGGGATTTGGTTCCTCGACCACACAAGACTAATGTCATAACTGGTAAATGAATCTTCAAGCACAAACTTCAGACAGATGGTTCTCTCGAGTGCTACAAAGCGTGTTGGGTACTGCGTGGTTTTACACAACGCCCGGGAGTGGATTTCGCCGAAACATTCAGTCCTGTTGTGAAGCTAGCAACCGTGCGGACGGTGCTCTCTTGCTCTCTCCAGACAGTGGCCGATTCATCAGCTTGATGTGAAGACGCTTTTCTCCATGGGACCTTATCTGAGACAGTTTATTGTTCACAGCCATCTGGGTTCGAGGATTCTACTCATCCGGAGTTTGTCTGCCGCCTGAACAAATCACTTTGTGGTCTCAAACAGGCTCCCCGTGCATGGTACAGCAGGTTTGCTACCTATCTGCTCTCTCTTGGGTTCACTGAGACCAAGTCTGACACATCGTTGTTTGTGTACCACCGCAGCACTGAGATTGTCTACCTGCTTCTTTATGTTGATGACATCGTTCTCACCGCCTCCTCTACCGAGCTCCTCCGCCGCATCATCACTGCCTTACAGCGGGAGTTCTCTATGAAGGATCTTGGTGAGCTTCATCATTTTTTGGGGATGCATGTGCAGAAGTCTCATGGTGGTCTCCTCTCACAGCGTCAGTAATGATGGACATCCTGGAGCGAGCAGGCATGGCAGACTGCAAGCCATGCTCCACCCCTGTTGACACAAATCCGAAGGTGTCGCCTCAGCCGTGACCACATCGATGATCCCGACTTAGGAGTTTAGCAGAGGCCCTTCAATATCTCACCTTCACCAGATCGGACATCTCTTATGCAGTTCAGCAAGTGTGTCTTCATATGCATGACCCTCGCGAGCCCCATCTTGCTGCTCTCAAGCGGATTCTTCGGTATATTCATGGCACTCTCCATCTGGGACTACTGCTTCAGCCTTCCTCGCAGATTGACCTTGTGGTTTACTCTGATGCTGACTGGGCCGGTTGCCCAGACACGCGCAAGTCCACCTCGGGCTATGCCGTGTTTCTCGGAGATAACCTAGTTTCCTGGTCCTCCAAGCGTCAGAACACGGTGTCCCGCTCCAAGGCAGAGGCTGAGTATCGTGGTGTGGTCAATCTTTGCTGCCGAGGCCTCACGCTACGTCACCTCTGTTGGAACGCATACCCTCTTGGCGAGCTACCTTGGTATACTGTGAGAACATCAGTTTAGTCTATATGTCCTCCAGTCCAGTCCAGCATCAGCGTACCAAGCACATCGAGATTGACCTTCACTTTGTTCGCGAGAAAGTGGCACTTGGCGATGTCCGCGTACTGCATGTTCCCACCACTTCACAGTATGCCGATATTTTCACCAAAGGCCTCCCGTCATCGGTCTTCAGTGAATTCAGGTCCAGTCTCAACGTTCGAGGTGCAGACGCTTCGACTGCGGGGGGATGTTAGACAGGCATTATGGGCTTATAGCCTTAGGCCCAGTTGTGCTTAGTATGGTTGGTTAGATATCTATTATAGGCAAGGATCTCTCTGTTTTGGCCCATGCTTCTATTAGCCATAACCCTAGACATCCTTGCCTATATATAGTTACCCTGTACTGCTACCCATAATCAATCTACGATTCATTGCACTCTTGTTGCTTTCAGGCACCAAATCCTGAGCCCGACGCGTCGCAGTCCACCATAGATGTGGCCTCGAAGTTCGGCATTTGGAGTACCGGTGCCGAGGATAGGACGGCCTTAAGCTTGTAGAATGCGTCTTGAGCTACCTCGGACCATTTGAATCCCTCTTTTTTAGGGAGAGCGGTCAACAGGGCAGCTATGATGCCAAAGTCTTGGATGAACCTACGGTAATATCCCGCGAGTCCCAAGAAGCCCCTTAGGCCACATGCGGAGTGGGGTGTCGGCCAATTCATCACTGCACACACTTTGTTAGCATCCATGGCCACACCGTCAGCCAAGATGACATGCCCCAAATAAGTCATTGTAAGTGTGGCGAAAGAGCACTTGGAACACTTGAGGAAGAGTGAATGGTCCTGCAGGACCTGAAAGACAAGGCGAAGATGGCAGAGCTCTGATCAGGATGAGCTGTAAATGAGAATGTCATCAAAGAAAACCAGGACGAAGCGATGTAGGAATGGTCATAATATGTTGTTCATCAATTGGGCTTGTTCTTTTTTTGGCTTATAGCTGTGGCTTAAGGCTTTTGGCTGAAATTTTCGAAGTTTGGGCTGTTCGCGACAGAGGTTACGAATAGAGAAACTCGCTTGCGATTTTGGTTGGTACAAGTGTTGGACTTTTAACATGCACTATAATTAACTTGTAGACCCCCCCGTCTTGAGAATATACTTCGTTTGAAAATTAGGTACTGTCGCAAAAGCCAAAAGCCGCTTTTAAAAACCGCAAAGAACAGGCCTTAATGCCTAGAAGGTTGCTGGCGCATTAGACAACCAAAAGGCATGACTAGGAACTCGTAGTGCCCATTGTGGGTGTGATGCAGTCTTGATAATGTCTTCCGAATGTTCAGGGATTTGATGGTACCCGGAACGAAGATCCAGCTTGCTGAAGAACCGGGCACCACGCAGCTCATCGACGGTAGGGATTGGAAATTTTTTCACCATGTGCGCATTGAGCGCACGATAATCAACGCAGAAACACCATGGCCCGTCGTGCTTCTTGACAAGTAGTACCGGGGAGGAAATCTCGAAGTCGTTTTCCCTGAAAATCCCTTGCGTCAGCATAGCCGCACATTGTTGCTCCAACTCGTCCTTCCGTAGTTGTGGATAGAGATAGGGCCGTACAGCCACCGGTGGCATGCCCAGGTGCAATCGAATGCGATGGTCCCAGCGACACACTGGTGGCAGGCCAGTCGGCTCGACGAAGATGCCGTCAAACTCTAGGAGTATATCTTCCATGAGTGCCGAGTCGTGCCCGTTAATGGAGCGCAGCACTTCAAGACATGGAGCCGCCAAACCCGTCCAGGAAACCATGCGGCCACGCACACGGAAGGACATCCAGATATTATCGAGATTCCACAGAATGGGCCCCAATGTACAGAGCCACTAGACGTCGAGGACCACATCAAAGCCGCTTAGAGGAATAGCGAAGCAGCCCACCTGGAACTCCAAGTCGCCAATGCACAGGGGAACAGCGCGGCACACGCCACTACCAGCCGCCCAGTCTCCGTTGGCTACCATCACACGGAGGATGGGTGTGGCGGTTGGTGTCAAGCCGACTCGAGCAAATGCCATCGCTGAGGAAGTTGTGTGTTGAGCCGGTGCCCATGAGGGCGGTGAATCACTGTGCACAGATGAATACCTCCACTTGCATAGTCTCTACCGCACGAACACTCCAAAGTCCTGTGAAGGCCTGAAGTGAAACACATGGCTCAGCCAAAGTGTCCTCCACGAGCATGTTAGTCAACGCTGCCGTCGTAGTTGCCTAGCTCGGCGAGCACACTTGTGACCGCGCACATAGTGCTCATCGCAGTCAAGGTTGTCAGAATCGTGATCCTGAATCAGATCAAAGGTTCTTTAGTAGGGTCACAAATCGTAGGATCGATGTAGAATCTAAGATCCCACTTGATTCTACCAAAGAAACATTTTTAAAAATCTGCATTGTATTACAACACTTCTACATTTTTAAAATTATGCCTCTTGAACTTTTCTTTACAAAATTGTAAAGGTAAGATCATGTGTTATTTTATGATAACATGAAGAGAAAAGTTAAAATTTTCAATTAAAAGTATACAAGTAATTATTTATAATAAAGCGATTCTAATATAGTGAACATGAAGAGAAAAGTTAAAATTTTCAATTAAAAGTATACAAGTAATTATTTATAATAAAACAATAGAATCGACAGAATTGAGTAGAATCGTATGAAAATGTTGATCACGATCTTACAAAAGTTTGGATAGAATCGTAAAAAAATTAAGATTCTATCATAGAATCGAATCGTTCTAGTCAATCTTGGATCGTAAAACCATAGAATCGTATGACAGAATCGAAATTTTGACTACCTTGATCGTAGTTATAGAACAGTCTATACTTGCGCCGTTCCGCCATATCCACGAGTGAAAGGCGGCGGAGTGGCCGGAGTCGATGGGCGTGGGCGTATCGCTGGCAAAGCGGTAGTCGAAGCACCCGTCGGTGAGTGCCGACGTTCATATGCGCACACCAAAGTTATGGCCACCTGCAGGTCCACCAGCTACTGGAGCTCCATGTCCGTGCGCAGCTCCTCCGGAAGGCCAGCTGTGTAGAGGAAGGGTTGCTGGCTAGGCAAGAGGTTCCCAATTGCGCAAAGGAGTGCGAGGAACTTGCTTGTGTAATCGGCAACAGATGTTGCCAAAGGTAAACGAGTGAGCTCACTGAGAGGATTATTACGGACCAAAGGTCTGAACCACAAGTGGCATGCCTCTTTGAAGTGCTACCATGTAGGCAGGCCGTAGTCACGCTCCAACTGGAGATACCAATTCTGCGCGTCCTCTGTCAGATGATAGGGCGCCAACCAGACCTTGTCTACCTCCGTCGTGCGTTGTCCCCGAAAGAACTGTTCGCATCGGTTGAGCCACCCGAGAGGATCAACGGAGCCGTCGTAGGTGGGAAACTCGAGCTTGTGGTATTTAGGCGCGACCGAACTAGCACCCATATGCAAGCTCGGTTGTTCGGCTTGGGGGGCGAGGGGGTGTGGCTGGATGGAGGTGGTGGGAAGTATGGGCGTTGGGGAGGTGGTTGGGCCGGGTAGGGTGGCTGAAATTGTGGGTAGGAAGGGGAGAAGGTTGGCCGAGGTGTTGTGGAGGGTGGTAGTTCGAGAGGGTTGATAGTGGTGGTGGCTGAGATTGGAGGAAGACGGAGGGTGGTCGTAGCGCTGCGAAAAAAACGGCAGCAAGGACAGCATATAGCTTGGTGGTGTCAGTGCACTACCAGGAGGTGGTGAGGCGAAAACTTGGCCTGAGCTGGGAGCAGCCGCTGCCATTTCTTCCACACAAGCTGCTTCTCCACAGGCGCAAGTTTGCACAGTACATCAGTCATCAACGCACGGTCCTCTAGGCGATCTTGCACGAAGTTCTCCAATTGCTTGGTGATGACTTACAGGGTGTCCTCCATGCGTGGTGGCAGAACAGGGATCTCGCTCCCAGACATGAGCCTGGGCGCTGATACCAAACTGGTATCAGCCAAGCCTCTAGAAAGAAATTTAATCTACTTCTAAGGAACTAGAGAATTGAAATAGCTTTTTTATTTCTTCATTGCCTCTTTGATAAACAGGAGATGCGGCTTATATAGAGCCGGCTACATCTTGAGGAAAAGGAAAGGCATAACTAATTTGGAAAAAGATAATCTGAGCTAATCTCTAAAACATGGAAGGGAATAGAACCTTCCTAATAATAGATAACTTCCAAACAACACACCTTATTCCTACTTTGCCGCAACCTTTGAACTAGGCCTACGGCGCTGGTATGTGATACCCCACGCAATAGCATTAGTGAAACTAATAAGCAAATAGGTAAAAATAGAAATAATACCTGTTATCTCCTTGGGCTGAACGACTCGACCTGCTTCTTGAAAGCAGAATGCAGCCTAAAGAAGGAAATAAAGATATCAGCTGACACCAACAAAAAAAAAAAACGAAAAAGAAAATGATGAGAAAATACCCTTATAACATGATATTGTGCACGAATTTTTCTAATGGCTTCCTCCTTTTGTTTCTCTCTTTTCAAGTCCAACGTGTACCTAAAGCGCCTTGCTGCATTCAGCACAAGAGTTGCTTGCTGCAGTAAACAGAAGACAAAAGGGATTATATTCCAAATAGGCTAAAAGATCAGCACTCTTGACTCAATAGCACAAAGAATCATTGTATCCAGTCTCTTCAAAGAAAAACTCGGGCAGCTGACAGTGCCCAGCAAAGCACAAATCCCACTAGTCACTAGCCTGAAATACACTACAACATGTCAACGTCCATGTTTTCTCGATGACCCAAAACACCACGATATCATCTTATTGAAATCTTCTTTTTTTTTGGCAAGATCTTATTAAGATCTTGACATGGCAAATAGAAGGCTGTTCCACCAGCACAAACTTAGTTCAGCGTGCTGGGATATTAAGACTGTAAGATCATATGTGGTGTCAGAAACGTTTTGAGGAGATCCACCACAATGGTAGTTAGGCCCAAACACAACAGGACATGCAAAAGAAACTTTTAAGAAAAAGGAAACTACCACAAACCCTAATGGCCCAGCAACCACTTGTGCATGAGGCTGCTAGGGGCCTTAGTGGGGATCCAGCTACATCCACTTGTTTCAAACAAGTCCAGATAATTCCTCCACTTCTGTATTAAAATAGTGAACGAGGTGCAGAAGATGTGGTCCCAAATCAAAATCTGGAGGAATCGCAGATGACAACAACAGATTATGTCCTTTTACGGTGTTTGGGAGTCTGGGATAACTAAGCAACGTAAATACAAAGAAATTGTGAAGGATTGTCAATCAGACAAGTTACAACATTTTTTCAGAATGCTTCGCCGGCTTGCTCGTTTCGGTTCGGGTTTCTGGCTTCTAGCTTATTTTTCACTATTCAACAATTTCGTCTTTTTCTGGTTTTTAGCTTTTTTGACGGTTCTATTTTTTCCCATATTCGTTCGTACTGTCCGTGATAGGCTAATATATTTTTTCTATTTTAAAATTTTTTAAAATTTAATTACGTCAAATAAACCATCGTCAGTTACAGTGTTTTTTCAGCCAGCTACAGTGATTTTCAGCCAAAAACCACTCAAAATAAGCCCTTTTGAGCAGACCAAGGAGGACAGGAATGACAAAACCAAAATTAGCCAATCTAACAGGAAACAAATACTATTACTCAATCCCTCATCGGCAGCATTCGGACCCCTAGAGCGGTAAGTCAAACCCAGATATCCATAACAGCAGAAAATTATGTAGAGCACAGGAGTGAGACTGGAACATCAACAGCTCAACACCGCCACAATTCGCCCCGTGGCTAGTCCAGAATATTCTACAGACTACATCAGTGCATCTACAGTGCTAGACAATATCCGTATTACAAAACATTAAAGCGCGCGTATCTCTGGATAAGAGAACAGCCATCCAAATCTAACGCAGCTTCCAGTAGCGTCAAAAGCAGCGAACAATTAGAAAGCATTAGGAAAATAATCAAGTGAACGCACGAACAAATCCCAATCAAATCCGATAGGCGAGTGCGTTACCGAAAAAGCATCTGTTCAGAATCAAATCTGAAGCAAATGGCTTGTTGCTTTTACGCTCACTGGCCGCAGGCCAAATCGAATTTACGCTACGAAGAACAAACGCAACGACCGATGCACCATCCACTCCAAAGCGCAACAGTGAAACGAGGTAGCACACACTCATGCATCTGAATTCCTTAGATGAAACCGTCCCGGTGAGGGCGGCAGAAATCTCGTATAAACGGAACTGGAAGGTAGTAACTGCCAAATCTGAAGGCAAGCACGAATGCCTCCGAGAATGGGAGCGTCGAAGGGAGAAAACCCACACTCCACTCGCTAAACAACCATCAAAAAGGGCAAAGCCACTGAATCATCTTCAGACGCAACCTCAACTCGAAAATGTCGAGACAAAACCTCGACAAGCCTGAACTCTGAGCACATGCACATGATATCTAACTCACCAAACCAAAACAAAACCTAAGCCACAAAGGGCTAAGCGCAAACAGAAATTTCTCCCAAAAAATCGTCAACTCTGAAGGAAGAACGCGAGCTCGAGCGCCTAACAGAAGCCCCCGCATCCTGTAACAAATGACCACCTCGGCAGCTCAAAAGGCTTCCCAAAATACACCGTTTCAGGCCAAGTAAAAAAGCAAACGAATGATACGGTGCTTCGAAACCAGTCATGTCATGGTGAAGCCGAATCGGTTGAACACACCACATTCATCACAGCTACACGTCACATCGCCCGAGCGCGCCGACATCATCAACACGTAGCTGAAAAGGCTAGAGAGGATGAGCGGCTTACCCGCCACTTTTTCAGCCGCTCGAGGGGGGCGCCTTTGGCAGGGATGTCGAAGGGGTCGGAGGCGCCGCCGCCGCCCCCGCTGCGCCGCCGCGCCCTCGCGGCGCCCGACGACGAGGACTCCATCCGCAGGAGAGATGCCGCGGCCGAACAAACCCCTAAACCCCAGCACGTGGCCTCCGGTGTGCAGGGTTGTGGGGTGAGGAAGCTTTTCCCGGCGAGGGGAGGGGCTTTTGGGATGTTGAGCAGTTTCTGGCGAAAGTTCCAGCGGTTCACAAAAGCCAAAAAGCGTGATGACGCTGCCTGCCTTTTTATCGGAAGAAGCCTCCCGTCCTTCTATAAAGAAAAGTCCATTATAGATCCTTAAACTTGCGAAAGTTCCAGCGATTCACAAAAGCCAAAAAGCGTGATAACGCTGCCTGCCTTTTTATCGGAAGAAGCCTCCCGTCCTTCTACAAAGAAAAGTCCATTATCGGTTCTTAAACTTTTTATACTGTATCATCTTGGTCCATAAACTTTTAAAGTATATCATCTCAGTCTTTAAACTTTTAAAATGTGGCAATATTCTATGTAGTTATAGCAGTAAACTTTTTATGCTGTGTCATCCCGATCCATAGACTTTCAAAAGAAATTACCACATTTTGAAAGTTTAAGGATCAGGATGACATACTTTAAAAGTTTATGGACCGAAATAACACAGCATAAAAAGTTTAAGGACCGGTAATGGACTTTATCAAATAATAACAATAAGTTTATAAATAACAAACAGGGCCAGTGTTTATGTTTTGCTTTTACTGATACTTTTGATTTTAGTTTATAAATAACAAACAGGGCCTATGGCGTTTATATTTTGCTTTTACTGATACTTTTGATTTTAGTTTATAAATAACAATAAGTTTATAGATAAGTGTATATAGAGATATTTGTATATAATTTTTATCGATATAAATAAAGTTAATATTTACTACAATTTTTATTAGAATTAACTAGTAAATTTTATTTTTTAAAATATTTTATTTAAAAATTAAGTACTATGAAAAACGATTTTTAGAACTCTGGGCTTACTTTTGTTGTTGCAACCAGTCCGGCTAAGGTGCTATAAAACTGGGTTTTTTGTTGTTGCAACCTGCCTGGCTCAGGTGCCACTGCACATGTAATGGTCTCGATGTCGATTTAGGCACTGCCCAGCTGTATCTTTAGACGGCAATTCGATATGGACATGCTTATGAATTTTATTAGATCAATCTCTTATTGTACTCTTGTGAAATTTTTGTGTTCTAAACAATTTTTTTAGTAGAAAAACTTATAAGAAACGAGGATCAAACATCATGCTTTTAATCGGTTGCCGCTATTATGCGAGTTTCCTATTGAATCTATTGTTACATTAAAAACTTCTTTTAGGGAAAATGGGCTTGCTCCTTTGAGATCCTATAGCGTCGGATGATGAATGCGTGGAACCTTTTGAAGAGATTAGCCAAAAGAAGTATGTAAATTTAGTGATTTAGCTATTCTCTATAATGAATCTCACTCCAAAAAATAAGACTACTCCAACAGGCTATCTAAACTAGAGGGCGCGAGGTGGGTCGCGTACGCGCGGGATGGGGCGCAGCGTGTGGGAAGGAAACGCCGACCGCGTCAAAAGGCTGGATGGTGAGCGAGATAGGCTATCCAAAAATAGAAAGCGAAGGAGGATGGATAAAGAGCTACTAAATTTGGAGAGTCATTTACAGAGTCTATTGGAGACATTTTTTCTCCAATAATAACTAAATTTACCTTTAGAAAATGATTTAGCTATTCTCAGTTGCTCCTAATCTCAAAGGCTCAAAAGCTTTGATCGACTAGTGGTACCCAGGATCGTGCGAGGACACGTGCATGTTTCCAACTTTACGTGAATTGAACTTGGAAACTACGTGAACAATAGTACGTACGTACTAGCGTTTGATTGGTTTAGCTTGGCGTGTGCACTAGCGTTTGCTATTAGTATATTGCCATTTGCATGAAACGGTGATGGCAATGTGTATAAAAAAACAGTTTTACGTTTCTTTTTCAGAAAGGTTGCTAGATTGCTGGTAGGTTTCTTTCGGAGAAGTTTGGACAAAAATGGTACTACTTCTAAAAATACGAGACGTGGCCTCTAAACCAGTGCAGTTCCGTTTTTAGCCTCCTCTCCCACCATATGATTTCTTGGCGTCGACATGTAGCAATCGTGCGGCGATCAGGGACCACACGACACCGAAATCGTACGGTCTCTGACCGCACAACTACTATTCATCCGAGTTATGCGGTCCCCACCGCACGACTTGTATGCTACAGTATTTGTTGATCAGCTGGTGCGTTTGTTGCTTATAACGAGGTCTAAAATTATCATGTTTTGTAATTTTTACACTGTAGTATGCAAGTTGTACGGTCGGGGACCGCACGACTCGAATGAATAGTGGTCGTGCAATCCCCGACCGCACAATCAACCCATGAACAGTAGTCGTGCGATTCTCGATCGCACGATTGCCACATTCGGCGCTAGAAAATCGTGCGGTGGGAAGGGGGTTAGAAACAAAATTGCGCTGATTTAGAGACTACATTTGGTATTTTTAAGAGCAACCCTGCCATTTGTGTCCAAACTTAAGAATCAGATGTACTCTCTCTCTCTCTCTAGTTTGATAGCAGTTTTTCGCTGTTACGAAGACAAGTTGGTGACGCATTGCAGATATAGCACACATTTTCTGTCTCCAATATCTGGTTGACTAAGGAGAGAGAGGAGTCTAAGGCTGCGATTAAATTGGCTTATGAACAGTGCTCATGGCTTATTTGGCACTATTCATAAGTTTCGTTTTTTTCTGAAATTTTGGTTTTTTGTTGAGCTTTTTTGCTGGTTCTTTTTTCCCGTATTCGTTTGTATTATACGTAATGAGCTAACATATTTTTTTATTTTTAAATTTTTTAAATTTAATTATGCAAAATAAGCCTCTGTCAGCTACAGTACTTTTTCAGCCAGCTACAATATTTTCAGCCATAAGCCACAGGCTTTTAAGCCAAAACGATCACCACCTTAAAAATTTTCGTAAACACCACATTGGAGTCAGCGACTGTCAACCGACCATCCCACCATCGAGTCTCATACAGAGTTACGAATACGATTCATTTTTAACGTTTGGTGTTAATCTAGTCACTCATGCTTAGATTTCCGTTGCCGCTACTGCATGTGCTGGCAGGATCCGATCCAACCGACCAATCCAATCAATCCATGTGACCGCTCGTGGGGAAGCATGCATATATGCAGGCCCAAGGTGAACACATGAACTGGATCGATCGATGTGCCATGCACTCCAGTTAATCCAACGCATACTCGCATGGAAAGGCGAAAGAAGAACGTGCCTTGTTCTCTCTCTGGATCATTGGTCCTCATGCATGCATGATCCCATTAAGGCTTATCGTGCACTTCAGTTTTCAACAAGTACGTACGTAATTGTGGTATAAGCACGATCAATTCGAATGCTTGCACTTAGTTACTCCCATGGTCATAAAAGAGTGATGCTCCCATGCAGTCAAATCCTATAAATTTTCACCGAGGGCATTTTGAAAATGTTTGATTTCGATATATAAAAATGATACTAGCACTACTACAGAAAACCCTATTACAGACGGTTCAAAACGCGTCATCACGCACGATTTTACAACCGCTCAATTTATAGGTCGCTGATAATCGAAGGTTATCACAGGCGGTTTTGAACCGCTCGTGATGTAAAGATCACGACGGTTTTTAACTAAAACCGCTCGTGATATCTAGCATGACAGTTGCTCGTGCTATTCTCTTCTACCCTAAATTTATTTACATTTATTGGCTAGCCTCGAAAAATGCTAGCCATGCTCTCTGAAACAAGCAGATCAACATGTACATGTATACATCCAATTCACATCTCAATTCATTTCACAAACATAAACATCCATTTTGCAAATCAATTAATTAAAATGAGAACAAGCAAATACAGTATGAAACACAGTACACATTTTAAGATTAGAGTCTACCATTACAAGAATAGACAGACAAACAACAAACAATAAAGAGAAGGAGAACAACAAACAGGTTGCTCATCTAGCTAACACAACAAGAACAGAGAAAAGTAAAGATCCTCTATGCCTAGGCTTTCTCGCCCCTGATGCAGCGCGCGAGCTGGATGTCTTTGCGCCCACCATCGCCGGTGTTGATTGAGCGCTGCCTTGTGCATCGTCTGCTTCGTGAGACTATTATGGTATGGGTTAAGGAGCAGGAGGAGAACAGCAAGGAGGAGGAGAACAGCAAAGAGAAGTAGTACAGCAAGGAGGAGGAGAACAACAAAGAGAAGTAGAACAGTAAGGAGAAGGAAAACAGCAAAGAGGAGAACAGAAAGGAGCAAAGAGGAGGAGACTATTATTTATAGGGGAGGAAGAGGCGCGGGGACGGAGAGGCGGAGCTACGATCCATGGGGTAAGAATTGCTGGATTTCTATTGGCTAGAATTGGGTTGAGGAGGATCGACGGACCCATAGATTATCACAGTAGAACCGTCTGTGATGAATGAAATTAGAGCACAAAATTTTATATACCGATGCAATATAAATAACTAGTCTGAAAAGATAAAATAGCAAAGATTTATATAGGTTATATATACTCATTTGAAAGTTTTCGATGAGATCTACAACTTTTCAGTTGAAGCAAAATCCAAATTCCAGAAGGAAGACCAAGAAAAAGGGCAAAAACAGAAATCAAAAACTTGCGACGCAGGTTTAGGTCCAAAGATGGCCGATTTTTGGGGTCTTGGAGGGCGACTGGCTCAAAATGATCATTTTTTGGATCGGGCTCGTCGTTAGCTTTCCAACGAGTACAACAACGTCGAAAACGGACACCGTATGCAAAAGTTATGCCCGTTTTACTGAAGGTGTGTCAAAACTGAATCCTACTCGGACTCAGGCGGGAAATTATGAAATTTTGGGAAATTGCAAGGCGGGAAACATATCACAGACGATTTTTTTTTATTAAAAACCGTTTGTGATATTCCAGTATCACAGACGGTTTTATAATAAAAACCGTATGTGATAATATGGAATATCACAGACGGTTTTTATTATAAAACCGTCTGTGATATTCCAGTATCACAGACGGTTCAGTGGTAGGAACCATCTATGATACTCCCTTTTCCCGCCACAAATACCACAGACGGCCTCCAAATTAAAACCGTCTGTAATAATGTACATCACAGACGGTTTCACAAAACCGTCTGTGATTTGGCGTCTAGTATTAGGTTTTCTGTAGTAGTGTAGTGAATTTGTCATAAAAAATAATTTTATAATATTACATTTGTACAACTTTTTTTAACATATAATAAGATAATTTAGTAAGTCACAAAAGCACCTCGTTGAATTTGGTGACAGGAGTCAGAACTTTGTAGTTAAGCACGCGTACGTCTGAACTTCGAAACAAGGTAAAGGCTGGAATTGGAGTAGAATGACGATTTCTTTATTTTTTTTACGCTCCTTTTCTGATAACCACAGTTTCTTTTGTACCGAAGGCATGGAGCGTTTCTACTTGCCAAGGAAAGCATTATGCATGCGAGTCGTCTGCTTTTCTAGATATGCTGACAAGTATACAACTAGTAAAGTCGTATTAGTCATTGGTGCGAATAGTTGATTCATCTAATGCAGCTCATGTTCACCTCGAATCTCATGCTTCTTTTCTTTGATCTATGTGTTTTGCGGGAGTCGTGTTTGCTCTCTTTCGGTGGCCGTTACGTGAACCTTCCAAAACCGGCCGCAAAACGAGAAGAACCTGCAATAGTCTAAAGACTCCATCGAGAGCGTTCCCGTAACAGCAGAGAGAAGGCACAAAGCTAAACTGAAAAGAGAACAAGAAGACGCACATTCAAAAAGGGCAACAGTAGGTGTAACAAATCAAAAGCCCAAAGTTAGTTTAACTACATATGTAAAGATCACACAGCTCGATCGGCCTGGTAGGAACGAAAAGCAGTAGTGCCGAAGCAATGTGCATCCTATTCTTTTCGGTTTGTTAGAGCATCTCACCCCTACTTGAACCCCTAAAACCAAATTTAAGGGTTTGAAACAAAAATAAAGCTCCAGCAGGGCCCCTACTAGAGCCCTCAAATTTGAAGGGCCCCTCAAATCCCCCCTCAGCCCTCATTCCTGGGCTTCTAGACTAAGCCTCCAAATCACAGTTGGAGCAGTTTTCTGCGCGCCCCACCCGGCTCTTTCCCCGCCCGGCTCTTTCCCCTCCCGTGCGCGCTGCCATTTTCCCCGCCTGCCTCTTTCCCCTCCCCGCTCGCCTCTTTCCCCGTCTGCGCTCGCCGACGCCCGCCTCTCCGCTCTCCTCCGCCCGCCTCTTCCCCCACCCGCCTCTTCGTCGCGCATCAAGATCCGAGCTGCGAAGGCGCAGCGGCGAACGGATTCGGGCGGGAAGCGGCTGGATCTGGTGCGGGGTTGCCGGATCCGGCGGCGGAGAGTGGAGGCGGCCGGATCAGTGCGTGGTCGCGGATCCGGCGGCGAGAGCGGGCGCGCGCGCTCCTCGGCCCCGGCCTCCTCGGCCCTTGCCTCCGCTGCTCCTCTGCCCGGCCCCGGCCTCCTCAGCTCCTCTCGGGGCGGACGCGCGGCCTCGGCCCGGCCTGCGGGCCTCCTTCTTCCCGGCGCGGCCTCCTCCTCGTTGCTTCTTCCCGGCAGCGGAGAGCGGGCGGCCGGATCGTGCGTGGTCGCCGGATCCGGCGGCGGAGAGCGGACGCGCGCGGCCTCCTCGGCCCCGGCCTCCGCTGGCTCCTCTCTACCCCAGCCCCGGCCTCCTCCCTCGTCTGCTTCTTCCCCAGGCTGCCGAGAGCGAGGGGTAGAGAAATTTGAGAATGACGAGTGAGCCCTACATGTCATTCTCAGTTGGAATGAATTTGAGGGCCCTGATTTGAGGGTTTCTGCTGGAGTTTAACTCAAAAAACAGGGCCTTCAAAAATAAGGGGAGCCCTCAAATTAAAAGTAGGGGCTCTGATTTGAGGGCTCCTACTGGAGATGCTCTTAGTATGTTTTTAGTTTCGACTGCTATCATCGATACTATTTATCAAAACTACTAATCGCAACAAAAAAAATCATAACGCTTGATGGGAATATTCAATGACGCGGAATCATATCGCTAACGAGATAGGTATGGTCCTTTGGAAAAGAATTGGTCGTGGCGATCCTAATGCTGACGGCGCGAATCGAACCGACTGTGAACTCAGAAGATAGGATAGGGAAATGCTGCTAGCTCACGACCGGATATATGCCATCAGTACGTAAGAACGATCTATCTTGTTCTAATTTCTGAGATGGCCCACACGAGAAAGCTAGCTAGCTAGCATTCATATTTGCTTGCTATCGGCTAGAACTCCCGGAGCTGGCTTCGATCGAATCCTTGCGACGTGGCTCTGGAGTACGAAAAACGCGTCCACATGTTTACAAACGCAAAGGATCACACAGGTAACACCAATCGTCGTCGCCCGGTCGTTTTGCGTGGGCCAGAAGAGCTTTCGCGCTGCTAAAATAATTGCGATTAATCATGATAAGCGAAGGTTTCTTGCCCGTGAGTATTCTAGAGCTAGCATTATTGTTTGCTAAATAAGGACATGTATGATCGTATAGATAATCGTTATCTATAGTATTTCTCTATATTATCTATAGACAACATTAAAAATAGTTTTTATAATAGATTGTTTATTATATATCTCTATAGATAACTTCTCTATGTACCATGTGTCTTTTTCTTATGTTACAGTTGACTATTGTATGACAGATTGCTCAATTCTCTATGTTTCCTTCTCACTTCTACATTATCTCATGTCCTATGTAGCAAGATTTACAGATAATCGACATTACGCTATTGTATGTGCTCCGATCATTGAACTGGAGTATAGTTGTTGATGTGCTAGGCACTACAAGAATAGGTCATGGTCATCTCAGAATGACTGTTGTGATAAAATGATTCAAAAAGGCAGTGAAAAACTACTCGGTTTGTTTCTTCGAGGAAAAATCATAAGCCATAAACGATAAGTGTTACGAATATTACTCTAATTTGCTATGCTTTATTTCTTGCAAATCATGCGATGCATAAACTGATTACAAGCAAAGTAATTTATATGCCTAAGACTCCTAATAGCAAACGACTAGGACTTCGAATTGGACGCTACTTCAATTCGAATTACAGATGAAATCGAACTCCATTACGCTAGGACTCTTAAGTCAAGATTAAATCTAACAATCTCCCCCTTAATCTTGACTTTCTAACTTCTTTCCATCTTGTTTGAGTTTGGACGGCGACACGTCTCAAACGTCCCTGACTCAACTCATCTTCAGAGCACTTCATCTTCGCCGGCGCCAAAGAACGCTTTCTTCGTCTTCGGCTTTGGGCACTCTGAAGCGAAGTGTCCATAATCATTGCAGTTATAACACCTCACTTTTGCCTTATCAAACCTCCGACCTTTACGGCCATTGCCATCACCCCTGGAAGCGTTCTTGCCTTCACGCTTTGATTGAGCCTCCCACTCGCGCGAGTCAACAAGAGTTGTCCTTCACCTTTGTTGCTAGTGTCATGGATGCGTTCCTCATACGCCTTAAGACGACCGATGACCTCCTCCATGGTCATTGTCTTTAGGTCTCCAAATTGCTCTATGACTGAAGCAATCGGGAGAAACTGTGAGGGAATAGCACGAAGGAATTTCTTTACCACATACAACTCTTCCACCTTCTCGCCAAGGCCCGTATCTTGTTGACGATGATCGCCAACCGGACGGCGAAGTCATTGATCGACTCGTTTCCTTCATACGCAGCACCTCGAACTCGGTCTTGAGAGTTTGTACCTTTGCTTCCTTCACGCGATCTGCGCCAAGATGCATCGCTTTCAACGCCTCCACGCGGTTTTGGCGTTTCCTTTTCGGCCGATGGGAAGAGCGTCTCCTCCGGATGCCCCGTAGATGGCCGCCAATGCCATCGATCTTTGCGCATATCGGCGTTGCTGTTCTCGATCGCATCCCGGACACCTTGAGCCTTCATGTATACCTTCATCTTGATTGCCCATGCTGCATAATTGCTCTCCGTGAGCATCGGATAATGCAATGAGATGGCGAACTCCCTTCGCCATCATACCGGATGATGCCTCGTTGCCGTCGAGACCGCTTTCCGATTCACGCGACATGATCTTGGGCGCGGATCAAAAACTTCAGCTACTTTGAAGGCCCTTGGACGAAGAGAAACGGAAAGAAAAAATTACCGTTTTTCCTTTTTTCTCTTTTCCTTGAATCTTGCTCTTGCTCTTGCTTGGACCTGCTTTTGCTGCTCTTGTGTTTTGGGATGCTTGGTTCTGGTGCTTGGGATCTCTTTTAAACGATGGTGGTTGCAGCCGACTCAAAATTGGACTCGCTCGGCCGGCTCTGATTGGACTCGGATCAAAACCGAGTTCGAGTCCCATCTCCCTGCCCGCACGCTCTTTTCTTTTCTTCCCCACTCCCCCGTTTCTTCTACCACTCGCGCGCGGCCTCCTTGTGCTCGGCCGCTCCCCTTCGGCTGTGTCTCCGTCGCCTCCCCCCACCACCGGCGCGTCTCTCTCCGGCGCCGCCTTGCCCTTGGCCGCCTCGCGCAGCGAGGTGCGGCGTCTTCTTCAGCGGGATGCCGACGTAGAGGCTGGCCGCACGGACCACGGAGGCGGCGGTGGGCGCCACGGCCTCTTCGCCTCGCGCCTGTGCCTCCCCGGCCGCTCCCCCTTCGCTCTCGCCGGCCGCGATCTGCGCCTCCTCTCCTTCATCGGCGCGGCGGTTCTGCGCCTCCTCTCTTCGGCGCCGGCGGCTCCGCGCCTCCCCATTGCGCGCCTCTCCTTCGCGCGCTCTCCGTCGCGCGGCGCCTCCTCCTCCTCGCGCGCTCACCTTGCGCGTCGGATCTGGGAGGGGAGCAACGGAGGCGATGGCGGGGCGGCGCGGCGAGCGGCTTCGGCGCGCGCGCGGCGGCGGATCTGCCGGATCCGGCCGGATCCGGCTTCCGGATGCGGAGAGGCGAGCACGGCGGCCGAGCGGCGGATCTCGCGGCGGAGCCGCGGCGGGCGTGGGAGGCCGGCGGCGGCGCCACTATGCCTCATCTTGGCGCGGCGACTTCACGAGGACGGCCGGTGGCGGCGGTGGCCTCCTCTGCAGCTACTCCACGGCGCGCGCGGAGCTCTCGGGTCGCAGCTTGAGGCGGCGGCGGCGGCACTAGCATGGGTGGCCGCCCGGGGTAAAGATCATCCCGGGCAACAACGTAAGAACTCAAGGTTTTTTCTCCCTCAAGCTCTGATCTCTAGCTCTGATACCAATTGTTACGAATATTACTCTAATTTGCTATGCTTTATTTCTTGCAAATCATGCGATGCATAAACTGATTACAAGCAAAGTAATTTATATGCCTAAGACTCCTAATAGCAAACGACTAGGACTTCGAATTGGACGCTACTTCAATTCGAATTACAGATGAAATCGAACTCCATTACGCTAGGACTCTTAAGTCAAGATTAAATCTAACAATAAGCTTATAGACATATTCTTTTAAGCTGTGACTTATAATTTTTATTATAATTTATAAGTTTAATAAATATTGATTATTGAAAGAAGCTGAAAGGAAAAACGGTGGGAAAGTCGAAAAGAACGGCCCTAATTGAGGAGTGCCGACGGTAACGGGCGTACGTGGCGTAGAGCATGGCACATAAATGTAAAGCCGGTCGTACGTGGCCTTTTGGTTAGTGAGACAGGACAACAGCGGAAATCAGAATATATGCGAAGGAATGGGTCCATCCTGATCCTGGCTTGTGGTGAGCAGGATAGAGAGCAGACAGGCAGAAAGAGCGCGAGACAGGCAGAAGGATGGGGAAGTACGTTTTAGAAGGTACTACTATGAACACTTGTTTGTCACTAATCCGAAGAAACGCTTCTGTGCTGGCTTTTGCCAAATCAGCTTGTGAACCAGCAGATCGACCATCATGGCCAACCAGTTGACAACGAATGTACGTACGTGGCGATCCGGCGAGGAGTTGTCCCAAAAAGGCCGCGCGTACTCTGCTGCACGGCTGAGGTAGGCCGCGAGATATCACGACCTTGGACCGCACAGCAACAAACAAAGGAGTAGGAAGCTCAAAACGCGACGTACGTGTCGTGTGCCAGGACAGGCGAGCGTACCGCCTTTTTTCCCAAGTTTCTTCCTGCGGTTCGGTGTGGGAAGCGTGTCGAGCATGTAGGTAGGGTGGCAAGTAAGCCAGAGATCACGGTTTTTTTTTAATAATCAATTTTTAATTTCAAATTACAGTATTATACATGTATCTTTTATTTTGTAGAAATGGTCATCGATCGCTCCGCGGTTGGACGACCTGAATAAATCATCCAACCGTTGCGTGACACGAGGCCAAATCGCCTAATGATTGGGCGACCAACCGTGCGGCGACTAGAGCCACTAGTCGCCCAACGGTGGAGCGACTACTTGCTGCCAGCTCGTCCTTTTCTCTTTGACTCGACCACCTCATGGGCACTCTCACTATTTCTCTCACAAGAAAACGAGAAGAGCTCGAGAAAGGAGAAAAAAGAGGGAGAGAATGAGAGAGGAAGTGAAGAGGAGGAGAAGGTTGGAAAGAAGCTTAGGAGAGGAAGAGAAGGAGAGAGCGCGAAGTAGAGGAGCTCAGGAGAGAGGAGAGAAGAGGACTTTGGGAGAGGGAGTGAAGGAGAGGAGAGCAGCTCGGGAGAACAAGATAAGAAGAGGAGAGGAGCTCATGAGGTTAGAGAGAAAGACGAAGAAAGCTCGTTGATAAGAAGAAAAGATCTTCATGTGAAGGTAATAGTTTCATCCATTCTAGTTCTCATCCGAATGTAGACAACATGTAGGTACGTATTTGGTTAGCACGTATTTAGTGAACGCATGTTGACAAATGGTAATATTTGCAGTGAGAAATCAGTCATGTCGGAACCCACAATATTGAAAGTGCATTACGGTGTTGGTACCATTCGTGAAGGTTCATACGGTGTTGACCTAACCAGTTTCTCGCAAGTCGGTATGATACTTCTAGACACGGAGAATGCTCGAATCGGAGATGTCCTGGATTGGCTCACACGCAGTTTTTCTTTGGACCCCGAGGTGTGCAGTGTCGTCCTACATAGACTTTGGAATTGGTCTGTCACGGACATTCGGTGGGAGTTGAGGAGACTGATGTGCATGATTGCATGGAAGGATTTTGTGAAAGGCTGTCGGTGATATGGTTATGAGTGCGTGCTACTCGTGCAACCATGTCCGAAGGAAATCACAGGGGTCCGGTTGTTGGGAGCAGCTCGGGCGCACAGCACACGGTTCATCAAGAGGACGCGGTGGGTGATGTTGCGTCGGTAGAACCAGAATATCACACATCACACACTGAGCCCACCCAATAGGCAGATGCAGATGTCGTTGAGGCAGATCCCGAATATCGCACGACGCAAGCTGAACCCACTAGACAGGCGGACACAGGGGAGTATGTCGACAACATAGTGCGTTAGATGGAGATCAATGACCAGACGGCCTAGCCCGAGGAGGAAGCTTTATAAGAGGATGATAATAACTCTTTCGATGAGGACGAAGGTCCCATCCCTCAAGCATGGAATATGGTGGATGTTGAGGATCTTTCTATGCACGACGAGCATGAATTACCATGGGAACACTATGCTACGGAGGTTCGGCTTCATGCAATATTTGCTGACAAGGGATCACTGTAGGATACTATTAAGCTGTGAAAGGAGATCACCCGACTCGCGAGAGCCGCTGCAGCCCGGGTGGAACAAGCAGAGCGTGCTAGGATGCCACCTCCTCCAAGTGAAGTCCCCCGTACCTCCAACCCCAACCTACACCTCAACATTCCCACTGAGTGTTCATTGCAAGACCCACTCATGGGGAAGACGCCTCCTCTGCTGGTGTAGGGAAGCATGCAAGTTCTTCAAGTCCCATGACCGATTGAGTTTGGGCATGCGTTACTGGGGTTGCGGTAACTACGCCTAGGACTATCCCGACTAACGTTGGGACATAGCCCGCTACTACCAGCCGGTAAGAACGGGTTACAATACACTCCCTTACCAGTTCTCTTCTATGGCACGCATTAACAAGCTCTCCCCTCTTCCCGTGGTCTCCAGATCCGCTATGTGCCTATCGCAAATGGATCAACCAGAAGATCCACCCTCATGACCAGTGGATTTTGGACTGCAATAAGTGGGACGCCCAGACAGCATGCGAGAGGATGGAGGAGCGGCGCCTCAGCGAAGATCGAAGCAATCATATCCGGCGGGAGACGCAAGATCACCTAGAGGCGTGCAGGTGTAGGGAGTGGGAGGCTCATGAGGAGGAGCGCGAGAGAAAGCGCGAATTGGCGGCCAAGGCCATGGTCAACGGCGAAGACTGCAACGATGAGTTGGGCCGCAAGGGCAAATGACCACGTTCCATATAGTAGTTCAACGCACTTCATTCATATATCCCATATATTTCTAATTTTCTAAAGGCATGCATGTACCATCCTTGGTTCCTTAGTCTGCATGCCATGTAACCCCATTGTTGGATGAACGGTCATGTTATTTTCCTTATGTCATTTATCCAAAGTTCTCCGTGTATGAAATCCCGGTTGTATCGCAATATCACTTACCTTCATACTTATGAATCATTGCTATCTCAATCATCCTCACACTTTTTTCCAAAATTTATCGCACTACAACAATATACGTCGATCGCAAGATATTACTGCGAGTTTAACAGATTTCATACCATTCATAATCTACAAAAATCATAAACGGATCAATCGATATTGTTTGCCCTTTTATCTAAAAAAAACAACTTACAAATAATATTTTCTAAATGTTACCTATTTACAATAATTACCATTTACCCCTACATTTAGTTCCATCAAATTAATGATGTAATCATTTAAAATAATCGCTCAATAGTTGGACGATTATAGGATTATTGACCAACCATTTGGGCGACTTACGCTCTTGTCGCTGCACGGTTGGACGACATGGTTTAGTTGCTCAATGGTTAGATGACTTGACTATGTATCGTCCAACCGTATAGAGCTATCGAAATTGCAAAAAATAAAAAATAAGTACAATATTATTATTCCAAATTAAAAATTATTTATTTTAATAAAATTCCAGAGATCACGGTAGGCGGTGGCGTCGGCACGGAGATCAAGGCGGGCACGCAGCTGTCCCAGTCTTGCTGCCATCTGCCGAGGCAGCCGAGTGCCAGCGCTGCCGCCCCTGCGCGAAGTGTCCGCGCGAGCTCTCTCTCTCTCTCTCTCTCCTGCCGACACGCGGACACGCGGTCAAGGCGCGTGAGGCCCTTAGCTTGGCTCTTACTAGCAGGGCGTGTTCCGTAACATTCGGATCCTAGCTTCTCAGCGGGAGTTCGTGAGCGAGGAGAAGCGGAGCTGAAAATGAACAAACGGGGTAGAGTGATCTTGGAGTACACCCACGTCACCACGTGGAGGCGGAGAGCCAGGCCATCCAAAAGTGTTTCTTGAAGTTGCTAGTAAAATACCGTTGCTATACATAATTGCTGTCCAAAACAGTGTTTCCAGCCGGCTACTCGAGCTTACATAGTGCTGTTCAAATCAGCTTAGATTTCTAGCTTTTGTTTAAAATACTTTAAAAAACCGTCGGCTCGTCTTCGGCGTTATCCCTATTAGAGATATATATATAGTTTATTATTCCCTATTATTATGAGGGGTTCTTTACATATTTACCACCTGTACTTTGTGTATATATACCGGCCCATTGGCCTCATATTGAATACAAGCGCTATTCATAACATGGTATCAGAGCCTACCTAGGGTTTCCCGTCGCTTCGCTTGTCGCCTCGCCGCCGCCGCCGTTGGCTCCGCCCGAGCCCGCCCGCTCGAGCACGCCGCCGTCGACCCTGCCGACTCCCCCGTCGTCATCGCCGCCGTCGACTCCCCATTGGTCCCGCTGACTCCCTCGTCGTCGTCGCGCCGCCGACTCGCCCTCCCTTTGGCGCGTCGCCCGCCCGCCGCCTCGCCGGCGCCTGCCGCCTCGGCTCGGCGCCTCGCCTTTCGCCTCGCCGGCGCCGATCGCCGGCCTCGGCGCGCCGCCTCCGCCTGGCGCGCGCCCGCTTCCGCCAGCCGCCGCCGTCGCGCCGCCGCCATGGGCAAACCCTAACGCGTGCGTGCGTAACGGGCCTCTGGCCCGTTTGAGGTTTTAACCGAGCGGAAGGAAAGAAAAAAAGAAAGAAAAGAAAAAAAACGTCGTTCTAACCGCCGCGCCGTCCAGCGCCGCCTACCAATGGGCACTGTTTCCCTCCCTCGCTGCCCGGTGATCTTTGATGGTGTTAATTACACCGACTTCGTGTCTCACATGCGCATCCACATGCGTGGTCTTCGTCTCTGGGGTGTCCTCTCTGGCGATGTCACCTGCCCGCCTTGCCCTATTCCTCCGACGAAACCTACGCCTGTTGCATTGCCCCCGACAGCCGATAAGGCTGCTGCTGATGCCGCTCGCCTTGCTGATGATGAAGCTGCCTCTCCCTACCAGGAGGCTCTGGATTCCTACAAGGATCGTCTGACCGCCTACACTCAGTGGTACGATGACGACGCTCGGGCTGCTGCTATCTTCATCGCCAGTGTCCAGGCTCAGTTCTCTTCTGAGGTTGTGGGACTCCCTTCGGCTTTCGAGATGTGGACTCATCTTCGTCGGCGCTACGAGCCCTCCGGTGATGCCACATGCACTGTCCGTGGTCCGCCAGAGCACTCTCTTCAGCAGGTGATGCTACGTTGGCGCTTTTCGCTCGAGTTCTGCATGCGGCGTCGCTTGGACTCACCGCCTTCGCCGTTGTCGTACTGTCCGTCTTTGCTGGATGTACGTGCTGACCGGGATTTTCAGCGGGTTTACGAGTTCCTTACTCGCCTTCGTCCTGAGTTCGAGCAAAGGCGTGCCCAGCTCCTTGCACGCCACCCTCGTGTCACTCTCCTGGAGGCTCTTACCGAGATACGCGCGAGGAGACTCGGCCGAGTGGTGCTGGTGCGATGCCACTCCCTGCGTGCTCGCCGCCGCTCGTCACTTTGCTACTGCTGCCTCCTCCAGCGGCTACCACAGGTGGTGGTGGCCGTCCTCCGTCTGGAGATGGCGATCCTCACTGTTCCTACTGCGACAAGGTCGGCCACATTGAGTCCCAGTGCTATAAGAAGAAGCGGCATCTTTCACGCTGTTCTTCTCCTGGCACTAGTGCTTCTACGACGACGTCTGCATCGACTTCTTCAGCAGCTTTCTCTCACCGGCGAGAGATAGCCGGACTTCGGCGCCGCTTGCCGCTCCGGTTCTCCTCGGCGAGTTCTGCAGGTTACGCTCGACTCTTCGAACCGAGAAACCACCCCTACACGATCGGTACCTCCCGTGGATTCTTGATTCTGGAGCATCTTTTCACATGACTCCTGATCCTTCCACTCTGTCTTCTATTACACCTCTTGATTCTCCCAGCCGGTGTTCTTACTGCGATGGTACATCTCTTTCTATCTCTCGGTCGAGGATCTCTTAGCAACTCATCCTTTCATGTTTCTTCTGTTGCTCATGTTCCTCGCCTTACCATGCAGCTTCTTTCTGCTGGGCAGATTACTGACCTTGGTTATCGGGTCATTCTCGACTCTTACTCTTATTGTGTTCAGGACCGCCACACGGGAGCTCTGGTTGGTTCTGGCCCTCGGCGCCGTGACTCACAGCGTCTCTGGGAGCTTGACTGGCTTCACCTTCCTTCCGCTGCCACCATCGCCGCTAGTTTCTGCGCTTCTGCCACTTCGTCTACCGGCTCTTTCCAGCAGTGGCATCACCGTCTTGGTCATCTGTGTGGATCTCGTCTGTCGTCCTTAGTTCGTCGTGGTCTTCGGGTCCGTCTCGGAGACGTGTCTTTAGATTGTCGTATGTAAGTTAGGTAAATGATTCACTTCCTTATCCTCATAGTGAGTCTGTGTCTCAGCGCCCTTTTGATCTTGTTCATTCAGATGTTTGGGGTCCGGCTCCCTTCGTTTCGAAAGGGGGTCATCGATATTATATCATATTTATAGATGATTTCTCTCGCCACACTTGGATATATTTCATGTCATCTCGTAGGGAGGCCTTGTCTATCTATAAACAATTTGCCACTATGATTCACACACAGTTCTTCACTCCTATTCGTGTCTTTCGTGCTGATTCTGCTGGCGAGTACCTCTCTCGTTACCTGCGCAGCTTCCTTGCTGAGCAGGGCACTCTCGCTCAGTTCTCTTGTCCTAGTGCTCATGCTCAGAATGGTGTCGCTGAGCGCAAGCGTCGTCACCTCCTTGAGACGGCTCGTGCTCTGATGATCGCCGCCTCTATTCCACCTCACTTTTGGGCCGAGGTTGTTTCCACTGCCACCTATCTTGTCAACATCCAGCCCTCTTCTGCTCTTTAGGGAGCGATCCCTGTTGAGCGTCTCTGTGGTCTTCTTCCTGACTACTCTACCCTTCATCTGTTTGATCGCGTTTGCTCGTTCTCCTCGCCTCGAGAACGCACCAAGCCGACCGCTCACCGTTGAGTGTGTCTTTCTGGGATACAGTGCCGAGCACAAGGGCTATCGGTGCTGGGATCCTGTTGGTCGTCGGATGCGGGTTTCTCGGGATGTGACTTTCGACGAGTCTCGTCCATTCTACCCACGTCCTGCCTCTCCTTCGGCTTCCTCTGTGGAGTCTCTGTCTTTCTTGACCTTTCCAGATACACCTATATCTGTTTTGCCCTTGTCCACCTGTCCCACTGACTCTCCACATATTCCCCCTGTGGCCTCTCCGCCGTTGTCGCCGCCTATGTCGTCTCCTACGACTCCCCAGGCTCCTCCCACTACAGTACCTTTTCCATCTTCTCCTGATGCTCCACCTTCCCCTGATGGGTCATCTTCTCCTCGCTACGCTCTCCGCGATCGCCAGTCGATTCGGCTTCTGCCTGCTTTGCCTTTCTTTGCGCAGCTACTCGTGAACTTTGTCTCCTCACGGGATGTCATTACTCATCCCGAGTGGCGACTTGCCATGGCCGAGGAGATTGCGCCTCGAGCGCATCGGTACTTGGGATCTTGTTCCTTTTCCATCTCATTCTCATCCCATCACGTGTAAGTGGGTCTATAAGATTAAGACTCGCTCGATGGCTCTCTTGAGCGCTATAAGGCGCGTCTTGTTGCTCGTGGCTTCCAGCAGAGCATGGTGTTGACTACGACGAGACTTTTGCTCCGTGGCCCACATGACCACCGCTCGCACTCTTCTTTCGGTGGCGTCGCCTGCTCGCCACCGGTGCTTTCTCGACTTGATGTCAAGAATGTCTTTCTTAATGGCGAGTTGCGTGAGGAGGTCTACATGCATCCGCCACCGGGTATTCTTCTCGAGGGCATGGTCCGCCGCCTTCGCCGCTCTCTCTATGGCCTTAAGCAAGCCCTCGTGCTTGGTTTGGCGCTTCTCCTCTGTGGTCACTGCTGCTGGCTTTTCAGCTTGTGATCATGATCCTGCGCTCTTTGTCCACACTTCGTCTCGTGGTCGGACTCTTCTTCTTCTGTATGTTGATGATATGATCATTACAGGAGATGATTCTGAGTACATTGCCTTTGTCGAGACTCGTCTTTGTGAGCAGTTCCTTATGTCAGATCTTGGTCCTCTTCGTTACTTCCTTGGGATTGAGGTTACTTCCACTCCAGATGGTTTCTTTATGTCCCAAGAGAAATATATTCAGGATCTTCTTGATCGCGCCTCTCTCACTGATCAGCGTACTATTGAGACTCGCATGGAGCTCAATGTTCATCTCCGACTCTCTGATGGCGAGCCTCTTTCTGATCCGACTCACTATCGTCATCTTGTTGGGAGTCTTGTCTACCTTGCTGTTACTCGTCCGGATATCACTTATCCAGTTCATATTCTGAGTCAGTTTGTTTCAGCTCCCACTCAGGTCCACTACAGTCACCTTCGAGTTCTGCGATACCTTCGCGGGTCTATCTCTCGCCGTCTCTTCTTTCCACGTTACAGCTCGTTACAGCTTCAGGCCTATTCGGATGCTACTTGGGCGGCGATCCCTCGATCGCGGTCTATCTCTCGCTTCTTGTGTTTTTCTTGGGGTTCTCTTATTGCACGGAAGACGAAGAAACAGATCGCAGTGTCCCGTTCGAGTCACGTAGTTTGAGTTGCGAGCTATGGCTCTCTTGACAGCAGAGATTACTTGGCTACGGTGGTTACTTGAGGATTTTGGTGTTTTTGTCACTACACCGACCCCTCTCTTGTCAGACAGTACATGTGCTATCAGTATTGCTCGTGATCCTGTGAAGCATGAGCTCACCAAGCATATTGGTGTTGATGCTTCTTTCATGAGGTCTTGTGTGCATGATCAGGTGATTACTCTTCAGTATGTGCCTTCGGAGCTTCAAATAGCGGATTTCTTCACGAAGGCCCAGACTCGAGCTCAACACAGCTTCTACCTCTCCAAACTCAGTGTTATTAATCCACCATGAGTTTGAGGGGAGTGTTAGAGATATATGTATAGTTTGTTATTCCCCATTGTTATGAGGGGTTTTTTTGCATATTTACCACCTGTACTTTGTGTATATATACCGGCCCATTGGCCTCATATTGAATACAAGCGCTATTCATAACAATCCCTACATCTATATATTCTAAAAGTTATTTTTCAAATTTTATTCTAATAGCTACTTTTAGTCGATATTATTCTATTTCACCCAAAAGTATAACTAAAAGCAATCAATTTCAGCCGAATAAGATACTAACATAGAGTAGACACCGAGGTAAACACTGTTGGCCATGGACTAGTAGAGGAGCAAAACGAACTCAACATTGCTACTGCGATGTAGTCGCTTATGATCCACAGGGTATTCCTGGGAAAGCTCGAATTATTATTTTCTTTTTGACAAGACAAGTACCCTAAGAAGAAGGGACCGGGGGGCGCCTCCGAGTGCCGCGGCCGTGTTGTGGCAATACGAGAGTTTTGGCTCTTGCAGAGCTAGCCGAGTCGTAGACTATGTTTAATATTGTGTTTTAATTAGTTTAAAAGAAAAGAGAGAAGACATTGAATCGATTCAATACATTAGAAAAATCATAGTATAACTTTAAACTAATATCGGTTTAATGCACTTAAGATGCTCTACTCTTAGACAAGGCTACGGAGAAAAATAGAGAGCAATAGCCAATTGGAGTAGTAGTAGATAGGGATGTTCCTAGTCAATTGGAGTAATGGATAGGGGAGTTTTTTCTTAAATAATTTATTTTTTATTGGAAAATACAAAAATATAACTGCATTTTAATTTTTCACAGAAATAACCTCTATTCACCCAAACGTGGGTGACTGGACCCTTTTGCCCTATGGCCGAGCGACACGCAGGCAATAGGTGGACCGTTAGGCGACATGAATGCAGTGTCCCACAATCGAGTGACTAGACCCTGTTGTCCAACCGTTGTGTGACTGGACCTCCTGTTGCCCAAGGGTACAGCGACTGGACACCATATATAATCGACCGCTCGATCGAGCAGCCAAGCGCAACCTCCATCCGCCAACAGCGAGTGAAAAAAAGAGAAAGAAGATAAGGGAAAGAAAGAACAAGAGAGGAGAGAGAGAAGGAGAGAGGAAGTTCCGCTACTTTTGCGAGGTAAAATTTTGCTATGTTTTAGTCAATTTTTTGTATTAAGTAAATAGTTTGCTTAGTGTAAATTAACATTTGTAGAAAATTATAGCTATAGAAAAGAATAATATAATTTTGGTTAGATGAATTAACCCTATTAGAGGAAAGACCTGACGGAAGACAGGAGGAAAAAAGGAGGATCCCGTGGCATGTTAGAGTAGTGGAAAAACTTTGGTTAGTCATGTGAATATGCAAAACATTATTAGACAACATTTATGATTAATTACGAATGAATTTAATGTCGTAAGTACATTGAAAAATCACACCTGCCATTAAAACTGGTATATTTGCATTTAAATCAGTATGTTGCATACTTAATTACTTAATTAATTTTTTAATGCCATATAAAGTCTCGCAACCTATTAGGAATTATTTACAGTAAAAGACATCTCAAGCAAAGGGAGAAGAGTAGCGTCGGTGTGTGTGGGAGCAGATAGAGAGTTGATGTGTATTGGGGCGGAGAAAAAGGAGTGGTGGGAGCAGAGAGACACGTAGGCAGTAGGTGGACCATTTGTTCGAGTGTGCAAAGTGGCTCCAAAATTACAAATCATTGTACACTGTCATCTGTACTTTGTTAGTTGCTACATTTGATGTACGTAGTGCCGTAGTAAATATATCATACGCTGTATGTAATGTTTATGTAAGTTATGATATTATCTCCTTTTGAATATTGTTGTAAGTATTGTCCTGTAGCCTAGTACTGTTTTGTTTATAAGTTAAATTTACTTCTGCTTTACATTCAATTTTTTTATTCCACGTAAATGCCAACTTGAAGTCATTTTGCAGTTAAAGAGTTTGCAATTCTCTGAAAATTCAGATTGCTATTAGGATTCAGATAGTAGTACCGTCCTGACAATGATGATTGTACTAGTTTGGCGATAGCGGCAGTACCGAGCTTGAGCAGGAATACTACCGTAGGTGTGGTATGACCGGTTTCTAGATAACAGTAACTATTCTCTAGAGAGGGTCTGTTTTGAGAGTTTTTGGCTATGGCCAAGTCCGATAGTACTAGTGCAAAACCACGGTACTACCGAAGAATAGTATGATCGGGCTTTGCATGGTGGTACTATCGGGGTGGTAGTACCGGCCTTTGCAAGCGGTCATATCGCGCCCTGTTACCGGGAAAGGGTTAGGATGGTTTGGGGTCGGTTAGACTGGTCAGTGGTTGGTGGTATGACTAGTGCAGTATGACCGCCATTAGAAGCGTGGTACGACCAGTTGACGTAAGTTGGTTCTAAAAATTGGGATTATGTGATATTTGATCATGGGATGGTCTTGGAACTCTGGTCTTGGTTTGTGTTGTAGGTTATGCTAACATGGGTCAAATTATGAAAAACTTATGCCCAAAAATAATTTCTTAGTCTTTGGATGTGCAGGGAAACTTAGAGGCAAATATGGTCAACGACGGGCAACTGAGACTAGGTCAGGGTGGATCGAGGTCTAGAGCAGTAAAGGAGGTCGTGTGGGATAGTTGGGCTTAAGCCTGGCACATAATAAAGTCAAGGTATGCGTTCAAGAGAAGGTTGAAGCAACAGGTTGGATCAAGTGGTTTCGTCGATTCAAGTAAGGCGTGGTCCAGTGGAAGCCAGAAGCGGGAGAGACTTGCCAATGGAAGAGAAGCTATTGATCAGCCTACATGTGGCATTGTAAGGTTGAAAAGGCCAACTAGAGAGGGGGTGAATAGGCACTTTTAAAATTCTCTTTGGCAAAACTGAATTTATAAGCGAAAGTGTAAATCAAATCAGTTTTGTATAATTAAACCCTAAATTAACTAGGTTCACCTAATTACAGCAGCGCCCTAAGTATATATCAAGGTTTGCGATCCTGGAGTGACAAATAATCAATTTAATTCTAGGAATATAAATTACTTAAATGTAAATTGAGTATAAGAAAGTAAATCACAATTGACACGGTTTCATTTTACTGTGGTGTTTGGAGATTTGCCTGTCTCCCCTAGTCCAATTGAGGTAAACCCAAACAAATTAGACCGGCTCTACGAATTAAGCCAAATACCTCAATTCTATTAGTGGTAGCTCTTTTCCCCTCTAGGTGTGTGAGATCCAACCTTCACAACAACGCCAGGCCTTCTTACAAACTTCTTTGAGAAGATAACCAGACACAATGCCTCCAACGCTATCTAGGAGTCAGCAACCACCAAGAGTAACAAGTCAAGCTACTTGCATGGCTATCACAACGTACAAAGAATGCACAAACTCAAGGGGATATGAATCTACCTCTAGATGTAATACATGCAACTAGAAATCTGTATCCTTACTCATAAGGTGCAACATATGCACAATTAAGAGGAGAGTCTCATATTAGCTCAAGCGTGATGAAATAGGAACCAGCAGCTCTTCCCCAAATGGTCAAAAGGGTGTATTTATACCCCACACTAAGAAACTAGCCATAGGAGCAAGAAATAAGAAAGGTTATCCTGAGGTCAGCACTACCGCCTCCTCGCCAATGGCTAGAATACTACTGTTACAACCTCAACCGGTCAGACTATCCTCACTGGGTATGGTCAGACCACACTGGCCGGTCAGACTGCCACACAGGCTAGTCAGACCGCTCAATTGATTTCCAAAAGCAGTGCTCCCTAGAATACTACTACCGACAACTAATATCTGGTAGTACCACAAGGCCGATTAGACTGCTCTTTTGGAGCTAGTTAGACCGTTCTTCCTGAGCCAGTCTAACAGCTAATTAATGGTCGGTTAGACCACCTATTGGTCAGACCGCGGTCGGTCGGACCACCAACACACGGCCAATCAGACTGCCCCAGTCATACCGCCACACACAGAGCGGTCATAACGTAGGCTAGTTCAACCGCTCACACGAACTAGTTATACCACTATGCAATTTCAACAAATATAAAAGTGTATATACTTCAACAAATTTGTAAAACACATTCACAAACTATAACACCATGCATACCATGCAAAAGTTTGGTGAGCTCCCCCGCCCTCTCCCGACTATAAATAGCCTTCAAACTTCATAGTAGCATTCCCACACCATCCTCTCCAATGTCGTCTCTCAATTTGGCCTAGACCATCTGGATCTCCCTCGATGAGCCTTTCTTCCCCAACTCTGGCGAATACGTTGACGAGCTCTCCCGCCATCTGCTGGTCACTGATGTATCTTCAAAATTTTCTGTAGCGTCATCGAGCTATCTTCTACGATGTGGGCCCTAATTGGCGTTCTATGCAAAATAAAAAATAATTCCCGAGGGAACATTCCACCACATATTCTCTTTTTTTTATTTTCGTCATTTCATGTGAAGTCTAACTTCCGTAATTAAGCTAGTTCTCCCTCGTCTAGCTTCGATTGACCCCATTATTGCTCCTAAATTCATCTAAAATGTTGTATTCCCTCCACACCAAGTTTTATAATTTTAGAATTTATTTGAACTTTATTTGAATTAGGCTATTTTCACGTTTAGATACCAACATCCAGGAGGTTCACGAGGACATCGCCCACCAGTCATACGAGCAAGGCTTACACATCTTAATCATGTTGATCCCAATTTGCAAATAAATTATATTGTTTTAAATTATTATGTATGATTATGTTTATTCAATGTACTTTAAATCCCGGTTTTAAAGATGTAGTTACTTCCCTTACAAGATATATGTACGCATATATACATATACAAGCGTGTCTCTTTAACATGCATATAGATATACGAAAGCTGAAGATAATCTAAAACGTAATTGCATATGTGTAATAGATAGGTATTGAGACTTAAACTGTGATAAATAAGGTCGTACATCCACAACTTTATGATTCTATCGAGAGGGGATTCCTGTTTTGATTTACATCTCGTATAGTCGTATGTATGTACGTAGGGGGCGTTGCACGCACTCTGATAGGCGTAGGGCACACGAGATGCGAAAAACCGTGGTCCGGTCGCCGTGGGCGGCATCAGCCAGACGCAGCCGACGGGATGGACCGGCAGGACGGGCAGACATTGCATCCATGCAGATCCAGCCATTGGGCCGGGCGGAGACCGTCGAAGGGCTGTTACGTTGTTCGCCTCCTCGGAGTGACACGCATCTGATCTGACGTGCCCGTGCCGGTTCGTCTTGTCGACACGCGACGTGCCGGTTCGTTGCAGCGCCTGGTCCATTCGGCACGTGACATGGCCAAATTAACGTACATGTACACAATGTGTTGGCGTGTATTACGACATGACATCAGTCGTACGTAGAGACAAGCCCCCACCACAACTGCTACTGTTCTTGTGACCTGTAAAGTTGTGACACTTTTGAGTGCGTCATGTAAACGTATATTTTAGCTTTAGTATGAAAATTTATGTGATTTTTAGTTTTAGACTGAGTATTTATACGAATAAATTGAATGCTAATAAATCGTTTTGAAAAAACTATTATGATAAATTACTTTAAAATAGTGAAAAAATCGTTCTATTATTAATTCAAAAAAATTATAAATCATAAATTATAAGTTAAAATTCCTTTTAGACATTGCAATCTACTCTGTTTTTAGAGGCAATATGTGGCAATTAACCTAGCTACTTGTCAATGGTAAAAGATGGACGGTCAATTGGTAACAATAACAATGTTGTTTGTCTCTGTCGACAAGCAGCAGCGTTGGATCTATTTGTGTATTGGCCTGTAGTACGTGGATGCTCGCTTGTCGTGTAACCAGCAAACTAGTTGCCTTGCATTTGTCTAATCAGCTTCAGTTGTACCGTGTACCGGTGTTGTGCAATTGTGTTTATCATGTGATTCCTTCTAGAAAAACTCGACAATTCACTAAAGCTCATCATTAGCAGTGTATATAAGAGCATTACAAACAGAATTTGTACGATAAGTTTTAATTCACGAGCGTGGCCAGGGCTTGGAAATGAATTCCACAATTCGTGCTAGTAGTTGAACCGAGAGACGAGAAAGATTCCTTGCTTCTCACGTGTGACTTCTTACAATTTCAGCAAGAAAGCTGCAGAAGCACAAATTTTCCATACAAAAGGATCTGTGTTAGAACTTTAAAACGAGAATGCAAGATAAGCATCAGCAAGCATCCTGCTGACAATAGTCAACCGAATGGGGATTCTTTACCTTGTCAGACAATGCGCCACCATTCTTCTCAAATATGCAGTAGTAACTAGACGGTGTAGTCTTCTTGGTCAAGCTTATTCGACCTTCAATTGATGTCGCCCACATTTGTTTAACACATTTGTTTAAGTACCACAAATAAAATTATTGATCATATTACAGAGCAAAATGTATAAACTTTTCACTAAAAAATAGGTGAAGGGAATATGACAAATTGTGAAGCCAGGGTGGTAATAGGCCTGAACCTGTAATGCTTTAAACACTCGGTTTTATTCCCCTGAATCCAGACCTTGAGCAAGGACTCATAGAAGCTGAAAAATAAAAAAAAAGAAGTTAATTCTTTTTTATCTTTTGGGGATGATAGCAACTAGGGTCTGCAACAGAAAACAGAACAATGATCCAATAAGATAGAGCGAACTCACTCAAAGATTTGTGAAAATTTACATGGAGCAGTACTTGTGTTGAATGGCAAAACAGAGCACCACAATTTCAGGAAAATAAATTGGATGGAATACGCAAGGACAAGCGGCATTACCTATCTCCCATAGCACCGAATGTAATTGTGGAGTATGATGCAGTTCCTGAATGAGGATTTATGTAGATAGAAAGTAAGCTATCGCTTGGATATATCTTCTGAAGCTGTCTTATGACATTTTTCCGCTAAAATTGTAGTGTAGCATCTCATTAGCTCAACTGAGAGTTCAATAAGAAAAAGGAAGCAAAAATAGATATCCAGGCAGGATTTTAATATGTAAACATGCTAAATTAACATAGGGCATTTTATTAGCAAAATATAACTGTCAATTGGGATCAAAATCATCCAAGCATCCAACAAAAGAACTTCCCATTCTCGATACTATCCCCTAGCAGTTCGGGAATTGATCGCTGGGGCTAGGAGTTTATCTACAGACTCCATGGTGAAGAGTGGAAGAGGACCAGAGGAGGCGGCGCATCGCGTCCACTGCGTGGAAAAGGAGAGAACCTAGAAAGCGTGGGCTTTATGGGGTTCAGTTGGATTTTGAGAACCTGGAAAATCACCAAAACCGCGCAACTTCAGAACAGGCTCTGAACGACAAAGAGGCACACGGATTTGAATCCTCAGATCGATGCTGCCACAGCATCGCATTCTGTGCTGTTCCCATCTCGCAGAAACAAGAGAGACGAAGTCGATGACAACACAATCTCCGAGCTTGTCAGCCTCCGCGCAAATCAAAGGTACTTGCGGGCGGATTCTTAAACTCGGCACGATCATACAGCCTTGCAGTAGGAATTTGGTCACTAAAAAAAATACTTACTGCTTCAAGAGCAGCAGCATCGAAAAAAGTGTTTGCCAATACATATACATCGAGAATCTCGGAAAATTTGCTTGCCTATAATTTATTTCAACGTTTAGTAACAACAGTGAAACAAATGAAATAACTAGTGAGGGAAGCAAATTTAGAATAAGAGTACTAGTTTCAGGCTACTTTTTCACAGTGAGATCATGTGATGCCGTATAGTCGTTGATTATGAATAATTGATATTTGGTTTTATTATAATTTGTATTTGTGAAAGTTCTGGTCAATGTGCTTCTGCAAATGAATTTTCAGACTGACAAAATGACCACATCTGGTTTCGACCATAGACGGTAGTTCGATCAGCCTTGTGATGGCTGGTCCAATCGGCAGGTCTGAATTGTAGATGAGTAATTTCGATCACAGCTTTAACCATGGTAAGTTGATCACTGCAGGTTTCGACTAAGTCAAACTTCGACCACGGTAATTCGACCATGGTATTTTTAACCATGTCTGGCTTCGACCATGACTGACTTCGACCATGTCCAATCATGGCAGACTTCAACCACGTTAGACTTCGATCATGTCTGACTTCCATCACGTTCGGTTTCGACCACGGCAAATCAACCACAGTATTTCGACCACGGCACGTAATCGTAGATCTCGACCTCAAAAAGTGAACCGGCCATAAGCAACATTTCACCGGTCGTAAGCGACAGTGAACTAGTCGAAAGCGACAGTGAACCGGTCGAAACTACAGTGAGCCGATCGGATGTCGTAAGGTCATCGACTATAGTAAATGGTCGATGGTCATAGCTACAATACTTTTCATGGTCGTAGCTACAGTACCTGGTCGATACTCGATACTCGTTGATCTTACTGGTCATACTCGATAGTCATAGACTTTACTGTCGGTACTTGATAGTCGAAGACATTGTGATCAGAAGTCATATGTTTTACTGGTCAGTAGTCGTAGACTTTACTGATCGGTGACCTTAGACTTTGTGATTCGTAGTCATAGACTTTGCGGTCGGAAGTCGAAGACTTTGTGATCGGTTGCCGCAGGTTTCATGATATGTACTTGTAGACTTCCGGATCGGTACGAGTGCTTTAACTCTTGCTATATTCGAGTACTTCAAGTACACGTGTTAGGCAAACGGTATGATTGGCTGGTGGTGATCGGTGAACAGTACTCGATACTTGGAAGATGGTGGTACTCGATAGTCGTGGTTTTCACGATAGTGGTCAGCGATCGATTGTCGAAGACTTATGGTATATGATCGGTACTCATGGATGGTAGTCTGTGTGGTACTCGGTGATCAATGGTGCAGCGAATGGTTAGAGATAGGTAGTCGTAGACTTAGTGATCTGATATTTTAGTCATAGCGATAGGTACTCGGTACTCGATGGTTTTGTGGTCAGTAGCGGTGCTTGTTATTCTCAAGTGTTTTGAGCAGAGAGATGATAATTCCCGAATATTTGTTGTTTTCAAATACTCGTTGAGCTAGCATTCATATAGAGTGGTCTAAGGCTAATTTTTGGATAGCGATAGAATTGGTGGTCGTGATGACTTGTCTGAAGTTTATTTATGAAAAACGATGGATATTTTGGTCGTGGACGATTTGGTTGGTGGTTATGGATGATCTGGTTCGTGTTTAGTGATGGTTAAAGGAGTGGTTTGAGTGTGTGTGTTGATGACGGTTAAGTTGCGGGGAACTTATGCCGGAAAAATGTTTTTTGGTCTTTGATGTGCAAGTTGACGTGAATACAGTCATGGTCAGTGACGAGAAGAACCGGGACTAGAATGGGGAAATATGATGCATGATGCATGTGTGTGTAAGTTCTTGTAGTTGTGTCCAAGTTCTCATGTGTGTAACCTCTAATGAGAGTATCTGTCACCATCAAGATGTGTCACCGGCGAAAGACAATTGGAGCTGAGGAAGAGGTCAAAGTCATTGGCGATGAGGAAGAGGTCAAAGTCATTGGCGAGGTGTGTCACTGACAGTGAAGATGTGAAAGACACCAACAAATTGTATCACTGACGGCATGATCAGCAAGAAGAAGACAAAACTCCTTGGAGGTGCGTCCGGAGATCGAACTTTGTCTTGTGAATTTTAACAAGTCAAGATTAGGGAGGAGATTGTTAGAACTAATCTTGACTGATACTAATTGTATTGAGTGTAGTCAAAGCTGCAATCGAAGGTGTGGTCGAAACAATAGTCGTGACTATGGTCGAAGTGGCAGTAGTCGAAGTGAGCATGGTCGGAGTTGCTACGGCCGAAGTGACTGTGGTCAAAGAGTTAGTCGTAGTAGTCGTAGGCGTAGGTATTGTAGTAGTCAAAGGTACTGTAACAGTCGAAGGTACTGTATCAGTCAAGAGTATTGTAGCAGTCGAGTGATTTGGTCGTATTCGGAAGAGTACTCAGAAGTCGTGGTTGGTGGAGCATAGTCAAGAAGCCGTGGTCGAGGCTGGGCGTCCGAGTAATGACAGCGTCAATGAATTGGCTGGGTCTTTCGAGTAGTGTGCGATGTGCACAAGTCGTGAAGTCATGGTACACGGTGTGCACAAGTCGTGGATGGTAAAATTGGATCACAATGTCTATTTATACTTTTATAATCAGTCCGTGAAGTTTGGTGAATAATAGAAAAAAAACGACGTAAGTCGTGTTCGCGTCGAAAAAAATACTCTATTGTTTATCGTCTTCTCCGTGTAGCATGTATCTACGGATAAATCGAATATGTGATTTCTAGATGTATCTAAAATCTACTACGTCTTCCCCCTAGCGCCGCCGTCGTCGGCATTAGTGGGAGCGGAGGTAGTGAGACGGCACAGTTAGGAGGAAACATATATGCATAAGATGGTGGTTCACGTCAAGTAGACTCCTTGCAGCTCTTGCTCATCTCCTCATCCCTTGTCCTTGCTTCGTGCTGTGCCGTGCCGAGCCGGGTGAGCCACAGACGCAGCGATGTCAGAAGCGTTTTTTCGAAAGCAGTTTCCTTATTTAGTAGTCTGAGCCGAGCTGGGTGAGCACAGACGCAGCGATGTCAGAAGCGTTTTTCCAGAAGCCGCTTTCCTTATTTAGTAGTGTCTACCTCTCTCTACCTGAATCTTTACCGTTTAATTTGGATATAACAGCTAATATAAGAAGATATTGGATGGATTATGACATGTAATTTTGGTTGGCCAAGTCGGGGAGGCGGCGAAGTCCGTTATCCAAATTTGGATCGCGATTTTTGTTTGTGGTCTAAATTTGGATGGGATCTTGTAGGCCGCAGGTTCCATCCAGTCAACCACACTATGGTGGATTCTTTTTTTTTTTTCTATAGTTGATAGTTTAGAACTGTGGCCGATAGTTTTTATTCTAGCGTGAGCGCTTACACGAACGAACCGAATGTTAATAAATTGATAAGTCGCTTCAAAAAGACCATTCTGGTAAGTCACTTCAGAAAAATGGCAGAGAAATTATTCCGTTTGTTTGTTTAAGAGAGCTCTAAGCTAAAAAGAATGGGTTATATTTTGCCTATATCACTTATCCGCATTTACCTTGGCCGTGTTAACAGAAAACTAACAGTTTGGTCCGCTATGCATGGCTGCAAACACGTTTAAGCAAAGCTACACTTCTCTTTATCCTTCTTTTTTTTTAACTTCTTACAAGCTTTAGCGTCAAAATGCAACACGCTAGTACAGTAAACCTATTATATTTACTAGTAATGGCGTAACGTCCTTGTGTTACTGCAGATCTCAAATAAATATGACATATTTTTATTTAAAAATACAATAATAATAATTTTTAATTTTAAAAAACAAAAATAATTATCCTTATATTTAAAAATACATACATAATTCACATCACATCAACCGACCACATGCATATGCGCATGTACAAACGGTGCAATCCTATATATAGCGCACATGTTCACGTAGATGAATTCACAAAAAAAACTTTTTAGAGCGGAGAGGGATGGTAGAACTACCACCAACCCTTTTTTTATATGAACACTAGTTACATATATGTACGTTGCAATGAAATTTAGTGTATTACATCAAAATTTATTGTATATATAGAGAATTATGCTATGGAAGGGAGTTGTTCTAATCGGTTGAAAAATAAAAAATGATGAGAAGTCAAAGAAATAGAACGATTGAAGGAGAACGGATGTACAACTAGCAACTCGTTCTTTTATAATAGTAATAGTAATAAAGATTTAAGTCCGTGATAGTCGACTTTGAGTGGTTGCAAACTTGCAACGCTTGTAGCTTCGCATACATATGCCAAATCTCCAGCCGACATGACTGCCTCCAAAGGAAACACCTCACATCCTCAAAAAGGGGAAATTGGTGGTGCTGAAAGGAAAACACATCCCATTTTTATAGATCATATTTCAAAAGGTAGCAACTTGGGGCAAATAATGAGAATACAACTCCAGAAAGCCCCAGGCAAGCAACAACATATGGACACTGAGATGTATGCTACAAATCAATAAGCAAGTTCAAAGATGAAAACTTTCATGGGGCTATTGATCCTCGATTATACTCTGGAAGTCTGAAGGTCTATATTTCCCAGATTATCTCATCGTGCTCTACCTATAATTTTGTTACCTAAATAGCCTCATGCCGCGATTTGCAACCTTTACAGCTTCAGGAAGAAACTCCCCTCATGTCAGCACATCTTTCATCAGGCAGGTCAAAATCAGACGGCAGATGCAAAAATCCTGTGCTCCATAGTTCAAGCCTACTCATGTCTTCCCTGCTTCCTCCCGAACGGCCGGACCACGGGTGTTGCAATGTCAGCCGAGCCGGCTTTGCTATCGTGCATGGGAACAATTCTCAATGGGTGAGCTTCGGTGTTGAAGACCCACTCATCGAATGATATGACTGATGGAGGGGAGAACAGCAGGTAGAGGTACTTGAGCGTCTCTGCTAGGAAGAAACTCTGCATCATGTTGTCCTTTTCACCAGTGTTCACCTGGAGATCGATATGTTTCAGCAAGATTTGTGTAAGGCAAGTGTTTTCAGTAGAAATTTGAGGATGGAAGCCATTGTTAAGACTTACATCTTTCAGTCCCACATATCCAGATTCTATACGGGAGTTCTTCTCAAATGCCTGGAATATGTCCCACCCCCAATCTTGGTATGTTTTGTTACCCGTAAGGCGCCACAGGTACACGAGTGATTCAACAGTCTCTGGTCTCAGGATATTCCATGATGTGCCCACATTCATATCCTAAAGTAGGAAAATACCATTTAGAATTGATGGCATGGTATGGGATTACTAGAAAGAAGAAAAATAAGAGCTTCCATACTACCTGTCCAGCATGGAAAAAATAGTTCTCTCCAGCCATCTTTGTGGGAGTTGTTTGGTAGAAATTATAACAGGTCCAAGCTAGCTATGAAGAGTTAAAAAAAAGATCAACAAACAGAACAAAACCAGGTATGTTCTTCCTCAATTTGAATATAGTAGTAATCACATTTCACACAGCAGATTAAACATGATGAAAAGTGTTGTGGTTAACTATATCAATTTATAATTAATGTCCAGCTATGCAGTCCCGAAAAAATTATTATCAAGCTAAAAAGAAATACTATGTAATAAGCAAGGACTTGAGATTTTGACTACAAAAAATAGAATTCCCTAGAGGATTGACCTCTTTTGCAAGATTCATAATTTGTTCTGCTTTTTCAGGCCCATAACCCGAGGCTCCCAGTGCCAGCATACCAGGGGCAAAGCACGCAAGCTCATCCATCTGTGTTAAGTCATAAGCTGAACCAGTCAGAGCTTTAAAAAGAGAATGCAAGATAAACTTTAGCAAGCATCCTGCTGACAATAGTCAACCGAATGGGGATTCTTTACCTTGTCAGACAATGAGCCACCATCCTTCTCACAGATGTAGTAGTAACTAGACGGTGTAGTTTTCTTAGTCAAGCTTATTAGACCTTCCATTGATGTCTCCCACATTTGTCTGAGTTAAGCACCACAAATGGAATTATTAATCATATTACAGAGCAGAATGTATAAACTTTTCACTAAAAAATAGGTGAAGGGAATATGACAAATTGTGAAGCCAGGGTGGTAATAGGCCAGAACCTGTAATGTTTTACACTCTCGGTTTTATTCCCCTGAATCCAGACCTTGAGCAAGTACTCATAGAAGCTGAAAAATAAAAAAAAGCAGTTAATTCTTTTTTAATCTTTTGGGGCTGATAGCAACTAGGGCCTGCAACAGAAAACAGAGCAATGATCCAATAAGATAGAGCAAACTCACTTAAAGATTTGTGAAAATTTACATCGAACAGTACTAGTGTTGAATGGCAAAACAGAACACCAAAATTTCAGGAAAATAAATTGGATGGAATACGCAAGGACAAATGACATTACCTATCTCCCATAGCACCGAATGTAATTGTGGAGTATGATGCAGTTCCTGAATGAGGATTTATGTAGATAGGAAGTAAGCCATCGCTTGGATATATCTTCTGAAGCTGTCTTACGACATTTTCCGCCTAAGATTGTATTGTAGCAACTCATTAGATCAACTGAGAGTTCAATATAAGAAAAAGGGAGCAAAAAAAAATATCCAGGCAGGATTTGAATATGTAAATATGCTAAATTAACATAGGACATTTTATTAGCAAAATATAACTGTCAATTGGGATCAAAATCATCCAAGCGTCCAACAAGAGAACTTCCCATTATTGATAAAGGAATACACGTATAAACTTCGACTAAGAAGGAAATGACAAAACCTTCTGCTGATACTTCTGATCCCCGGTCCTTTGAGACAAAGCTATAAATTCAAGTTGCTCCGTGCCAGAATCTGCAAGGATACTATCACCCTGCAGAAATAACAAGGCATTAATTCATCATCCAAGAGAGAGAAAATATTTTCAGGTGGAAGTGTTGAAAAAACTAATTTAGCAATTCTCAATGGCAAATGGTTTTGCAAAGATCAATGGTCAGTAGCATGTTAAATACTTCTGTATTTGAGCACTGTGGCAATCAGGAACAGAAACAAATTACAAACATAATCATAAAGGAGATGTCTGTGATGAGATGGAATTCAAAGCCTTGGCATAAAATCAAAGCATAATGGGATGCTGTGGATAAGGTTAATACACTTGACTATAAGCTTTCACATGTTGTAGAAGGAACTTGAAATGGCAGTGGGTACTTAATGGCAAATAGAACATCAGTTACTCACGTTGGTCCATCCAGGATTATGGGCTCGGCCATGAGCTAGATTGATTCTATTATAAGGGATACCAGATGTTGTATCCCAAGCAGGTAGCAATCGATCAGTAATATCCTTAGCCTTCTCGAGAAATACTTTGTCACCAGACAAATCATATGCACTGAGGAGACCTCCAACAACCCTGAATATAAATAAATAAATAAATAAAACATAATCTTAGACAAGCTAGCTATACATAGGTTTTCTATTAAAATCATAATGTTGATGTGGCTACATAGCATCGACATATGCAGCCAAATATCTTCAAGAAGAAATACTACAACAAAGGTAAACCTTATAATGCAACCTTATGGTCGTTTCAAAAACACTTGCGTCATAGTCCTTGTCAAAGCTTAATGACTCTGCCACCCAGCTGTTATCATGAAATAGATACTAGTCAGATCAGGAGTATAACATAAACCACAGTAGGGTATTCAAATCATCAAATGGTTGCAAGGAATACTATAATGTGAAATGATAGCAATACAGAAACAAATTAGAATGCTAAAGATTTAATAAATTCATAAAGGTCCTTTATCACATGCACCAGATGAAACTAACAGCATGCCCAATAAATAATAAAGTCAATTAGAAATTCTAATATTCCTATATCATAGGGGGAATAGAGAGACATTCATGGATAAAATACCTCAATGCTCATTGCCCAATAAGTTTACTTTCTAAATTCAGGGAATTTTATATTTAAATATCATATAATATAAAAGGGTGATCCAGGCATTGAATATTCATACAAGCAAATTAAAATCAAATGCTTGCTTTCAGTAAGGGACCAAACGAAAGCACCAGAGAAAGCATGGTCAAAAACAAGTGGAACTCACTCTCTGGCCTTCTGAAATTCATCTTTTAGGCCCATTATATACAGCGTATCGAGCGAGTCCACAAGGGTTGCCCCGAGACCACCAAAGCTATTGATACCATTCTTTGATTGTGGCTGGAAATTGGGGTGAACAAAGCAAAAGGGGAAAGGGTTTAGAGTTTGTTCAGACAATTGAAAAGGGCAAAACAGATTATTGATCAGAATGGCTAAAACAAACCTGAAGCTCATCCATTCCCCACGCATACTTTACATAGGAATTCCAAGCATGGAGCATAGCCTCCTTAACCTTTTCCCTCCTTTCATTATTGATAGGATCGATTTCTACAAGATCTTTTCTGGTAATTTTTTCACTTACTGGATTTTCATTCAGATGAACTCCAGCCTTTCTTAGCTACAGAAAAGACAGCAAAAGTTTGAAGATTGATTTTTCAAAAAAGAAAAGAAAATGAAAAATGGACTAAAAGAAACAAGTAAACTGGCATGACACTTCAAAGAAAACTTGCAATTGTATTTACCTGGTCATGCAACTGATTTATTTCATCATCCAATCGGGAAATCTCAGACTGCAATTGAAGAAAAGCAAAAACAAAATCAATATTGTAAACAACTTTGTATTGCTGCTGCTTTGAAGCCATCAAGAATGGAGAACTAAAATGGCAATTGCAATGTCTTCAACAAAAAATTGTGGAAGCTGAACTGCATACTTACAGAGTTGAGGTGATATCAAATAATAACAAAAGAAGTGGTGAGAAGCATGTATCAATTGCATCTCAAAATCTACCATTCCTGTTTTCATTCACATTTACCAGCTTTAGGATCAAGCCAGCAAGTAAAATTCAAAGAAGAGCTTGCAAAAAAACCTTACACTTTTACTAGTACAGTTTAAACTATGGGAGGTGCTTCTATGCATCACTATTTCAAATACTACTCTTAAACTATTCATTTGTAGCAGTTCAGAATGCAAAATTCAAGTTGGTGACAGGCTGCTTTTGGATAGCATTAGTTAGAGCTTCTGTTCAGGTTGTTAAGTTCTACATTGTGCAAGACTGCAAGGAACTCAAGTGATAGAGTCAATAGAGGAATGTCAAAAGTATATGAATATTCTAAGGAAGATATATGAGTTGACTTGAACCAAAATAAACATGTCAACATACACGTGCAACTCCCAACCAGACCCACTAATCACAGTATCACTGAACATGAACTACAACAATCAAATCACACGACAAGCATAGTTATGTAATCTGCAATGGCATCAAAGATACAAGTCGTTACCAAAATTTCTTGCCCTGATACTATACCTTCATTCACTCTCACATTAACGAAATTAGAGAAAAGAAACTAATAAATAAAATCACTTTTCTCTTAACTAGCAGATGAATTATCCCCCTTACTTGCAGGTCATATTTCGCTCATCTATTATTGAAGAGTTGGATTGACTTACCAAATCCAATAGATGGCAACTTGCTGAAATTTATAATCGCAGCTCATGAGTCACATGCCTCAAATTATTTGATTACCACCAACAAGTCTAATTGAACGAGCGGGAAATCACAGCCTAACCTTAATTTCACCTCTTGCTTAGGTTAAATTGATCTGGGACTATATACATAACATAATAGGGGGTTCACAATGACTATGGTTCCTCAAAACCCAACAGATATTTATCAAAATTTTCAGAACTATACCATTCTAAGCCATTTTGCTACAAACCAAAACAACAAAGATGCATGTGCCCTATAAAAGATTCTAACTAGAATTGAGTTATCCAAATATACACCTTCCAATAATCCCAAAACATAGCAAGGTTCAAATTATTCCCTCAAATGAGAAACGGTTCAGAACTTCCCACCTTTACCCTACAACTTGAGAGAAATCAAAGCTAATAAAATACCTCACTATACCCATACACCTCCCGCTAATCCCAGAACTGAAAGGTTCCAAACTTCTTCACCAAATAACACTCAAAGCTGGATAGAAATCCAAGATAATCAAAATTATCGTTACATACGTAGAGTTGTAGTCTTGTAGACCCTCACGCCACCACTAATCTGGCAGCTCAAAAGATCCAAACTCGAACGAAAATCGTCAAGATTCTTACAGAAAGCCAAATCCTCGACATAATATCTCACAAATGAATCCCAGATATACCATAGCCTACACCCAACCATCCCGAGTCCTAAAACTATCGCAGTAAGTTCCTGCTTAAACCACAAGTTCTCTCTACAGTCAGATCCAGCGACCAGTCAGCTCAGCAACAAATTCGAAATCCGAAGCTAGGTGGCAGCAACCCCCGCCGTTTCAATCCGGATCAGGGGAGTTCGCGCGGCGAGAGGGGCGCACCTCGTACTCGCGGACGAGTGACTGGCGGTCCCAGAAGGCGAAGGTGGCGGCGACGAAGACGAAGAAGAGGAGGGCGAGGCGCTTCGGCCGCTTGAGGTAGTACGCGGGGTTCAGGTACCGCCACGCCCCCGACGACGAGGATGACGGCCGACGAGCCATGGACGGCACCTACGGCGCTGCCTCCGATGAGAAGATCGCCGCCGCCTCCGGTGAGGTCCTCGGCAGTTCGAGTGTGCGCGCTCTGTCCCCGCGTGGACGTGTGTTTGGGTCTCGGTCATCGCCAAACGGGGCCTACTACCGGAACTAGTACAGTGTGCTAGTGGTGGTGCCCATTTGGCCTTCGGTTTTTTCACCATAACTGTTATTAACTTTTTTTAATATAATTAAATTTTAAAAAACAAAAAATATATCATCATGAACAATAAAAATAAGAAGAAAAAATACAAGAAAATTAAAAAGAAAAAAACAAAATTAAGAAGTTAGAAGCCAGAAGCTCTGATGAGAAAAATCACTTGAATTATTGAACAGACTTGTCCAAATGAGTGGTCTAGCACGGTGTAGATTAAATAGACTATGTCGTGCCTGTCTATAGGCTCAGTCATGGACCAAAGTGTGATTTGATAAGATTACGGGTCATGCCTTTTGACCTCCGGCACATTTAGGCCAATAAGCTAGGATAAGCCTGTTTAGCTTATTTCGACCTAAATTTTTTTAAAAATCAATAATTTCAAAAAATGTAGATTTCAAAAAATGTAGAAGTCAAAAATAGAAATTAAAAATGACAAAAAGAATCTATACCAAGAAAGGAGACAAAAATATATTGAAATATAATAAATAGCTTTTATTAATGTTACCGTGACTAAACGAGTTAAACAAGTCGTGTTGTGCCGTGCCTAAATAGGAATCGGTCCGTTGGGCGTGGTGCTGATCCAAACATGTCACAACCAACTTCTACTTGGCCATTAGGGCATCTCCAATGGTTATAGCTAGCAACTAACTATAGCAAGCTCCATGTCATCTATAGATTGTAACTATAGTAAACCATCTTAATGGTGTGTCTACACAACTGTCTATAGCTACTTTAAATGCTGAAATGTACATCTGAATGACAATGATCCATCGTGAACATCATCACTGTAACCATACATGTGGTCAGAGAAAATAAACACATGAAACAAGACTTCACCACTTCAAAATAATAAACTTAGAAATAGATAACAGTAGCATCACAATACGAGGGCAAAAAGTGCTACTATTGTAGAGCTAGAACCAAGCATACTAGTAATTAAGAAGCCCATAATACAAATTGATAAGTAAACATGATCTCCAGATCATTACATTCAAATAGTACTAGTTTCATCTAGACCACACAGCAGATAGAAGATGCTTTTCTTGATGAAGATCCACCAAAAAAACCGAAAACTATATGACAACATCAACCTTCATTAGAACCTGTTGGAAAGAATAGAGTTGTAAGTCAAGTTACTCAATATAACTATATGTACAAATATAAAAAAATTACTGACTGTAAGAGCTTACATAAAAAAATGACTAGTTATTTTCCCTATTGCCATAGAGTTGCCAAATGTGCTCAATTAAATCATTTTTCAATTGGGTATGGTCTGGTCGCACATCTCCTATGGTGTCATTCAGAAGTGCTCACAATTCCTAGAAGTCCATGGGAATCAATGTAAACAATTTCCTAGAAGTGCCTAGTAATTGACTGCATCAATGTGAGAATATGTATTGAATATCTAGTCAATCGTATTACACTGCATGACAGTCCTGCACAGACCTGAAATCTCGAGTATTGCTAACTGAAATGCTATCTTTCCACACAGAATACAAAACTGAAATCTCGAGTTCAGAAATGGAGTTTGTGTACTACAATTGGGTTTTAAAATGCTATCTTTCCACACAGAATACAAAACAAGACCATACAAAACAAGAAGTCCCTTGCAATAGAAAATGTATATTCTATACACGAGGCCTATTCTCATCGGCCAACAGTTAACTACAATGTTAAAAAGCATCATATCAGGACAGTGGTGCAGGGAGCAACAACAGGATATGGCACCAGTAAGGGCAATACAGAAAATCACTAAAGTGTAAATCACAAATGAAAATTTAGCTCACTATTGCAGAATTCATATTCAGACATTTAGTGGGTTTGATGCCAGTCTTATTGTAACAGAATAACCTATAAATGCTTGACACTAGAACATGAATATTATTTCAAGCAAAGTAGACCATACAAAACAAGAAGTCCCTTGCACTTTTTCTAATCATACAAAACAAGATTAAGATCCACATATTATATGCCTGTTGACTAAATGGAATACTGACATACAAAACAAAATGGAATACTGACATTTAACTAAATGCCACTTGACAACTTTGTCATCCTTATGCACAATTCTTATTCATAGAACATTAATATAACGGCAGTGCTTTGAAATTACTGCCATAGCAAGATCTTGCGGCTAATTAGACTGGAATTAGAGAAAATTAGAGAAAAGTACCTGTTATCTTTAGTTATCGTTACTAACCATCTTATCCCTTAGAATCTTCAAGCCTAACTTGTGCTCAACCTTCATCTCCTCATCCATGTTGCTAGTGTCCATGCTCATCAAAGCCTTGTACGATTCCAGTATGGCAGCCTCCTTTCTAAGCTTTGCTGCCTCAACCTTTGTGGTGGTTTCTCAGTCCTAACATCTTCTCCTTCATCAATGTTAATGACAGTTTTTCTTTTCGAATATGATGGTGCTGGGGATGAGGTCAAGCCATTTTGGAGAACGCTCTGAAATCCACCCGGAGGGAAAAACGAGTCGCTCTGTGGTGGTTGCGCAGTCCACGAACCTAACGTGAGAGGCAAAATTACAACCTACGTGAGTTGCTCTATTGTCATGTATATATCATTCATCTCGGCAAAATTACAACTAGAACAATCATTTTTTTCTCATTTGCAGACAGTTGCAACAGTATGTATATGAGACAATGTATAGGAAGGACCCAACTACACTCAAAAATCCACGAAGGTTCCAACAAATCTTGGGATCACTCGAATTTCAACATTCAGATCCTTATAGACCACTTCGGATGCTATGAAAAATCCACGAATGTATATTCGATTTGATTTCAACATTCAAAGATCCTTATAGACCACTACGGATGCTATGAAAAATCTTGGGATCACTCGAAGGAAGTGAAACAAGTAGCATGGAACTTTGTGAATGATTGGTATGTGAAACAAGGCAGGTCATATCTAGAGAATGTAAAAATTACTCGTAACATAACCACTTTTGCAATGGAAAAATTACTAGTTGATCACCGGTGTTACCCGGAGGCGAAACCATGGCTTCACTAGGCGGTGGAAGGGAAGGTTAGGCTTCATCGCAGCGCCCACCGCGCGGGGAGGAGAGGCGCCGCGGGGGGAGAGGAGGGGCGGCGAGGCGAGGAGGGGGACGGCAGGGAGAGGAAGGGGACGGGGAGGCGGCGGGGAAGGGGCGAGGAGGGGGACGGGGCGCGGCGGGGAGAGGAAGGGGACGGGGAGGAGGCGCGCGGGGAGAGGAAGGGGACGGGGGGGGAGGCGGCGGGGAAGGGGCGAGAAGGGGGACGGGGCGCGCGGGGGAGAGGAAGGGGACGGGGCGGGAGGGGGCGCGCGGGGAGGCGAGGAGGCGAACTGGGAGAGGAGGGGGACGGTGGGGCGGGGAGGAAGTGGACGGGAGGAGGAGGCGGCGGCGGGTAGGAGATTTGGCGCGGGAGGCGGGAGCTAGGATTTGGCGCGCCGAACGGGAGAAGTCGTGGAGCGACGCGGAGGAACAAAGAGATCCTAACGACACCGCGTCGATTGCACGTCGATTAAGGCGTCGATAGTACCTCTTTTTTTTGCTATCGACTATCGCTAGAGCTGTAGAGAGCTGTGTTCTCTGTCTTCATTTAATATCTTCCACGTAGGACACCTGATGACATGGACTCCCTTATAGAGAGCTGCTATAGACCTGTTGTGGGTGCTCTTAGTAGCGTGCCTCGGGTGGGGTCGGCTAGCATGGCCCGTTTGGGCACCTCTACTATTGAACATTATTTACCATTTTTCTTGAAAGAGAGAATGATCTCTGGATTATGAAGCAGTGCTAGAAAAATGTTGGGTTGGGATATCTATGATTTTAACTTCCACGCCAAGTTTAAAATTGAATTTAAGTCGATCGAAATTCTTGCTTTCCAAATTATTTCTACCAAATGTTTGAGCATATGTTTTCTTAGTTAAGGGTAGTATACAGAGCTTTGGATTTTTCTACCTTGCGGTCACCTGCACAGAGAATTTCTTGCGGGCACACGTGATATTGTGATATGTGGACACTATGATGCAGGTTTAGATCCCCCGTATGTGATCGAGTTGAGGGGAAGGGGTTTGTATTGATTTTATTTAGAGAAATGGAAGTTAATATCAATATTTAGTTTTTTGAAGCGATTTTTTTTACTTTTCTTTTTTTTTTGTCTTGTTATGAAGATAAAGCAGAGAGTCACGGACACATCACACACCCCACTCCTCCTGCTCCCGTCTCCCGCACACATCTCTCCATCAATTTTTCCAACACTCGCACCCTTATTATAAAACTCACTTTTTTTTGGCTATTACTATTTATTTTCAACCAAAATCCATTAGCCACAGTCAATACGAAGCCCGTTAACTCCCTTCCCTTCCCCTCCTCACTACCTACCATCACCTCCCCTTCTCACACGTGGTGCCACCTTCGCCGCCCGTTCTCCTTCTATTTCCCCATTTGCTCCTCACCGTACCACCACCTCCACCGTTTGGTGCAGGCAAGCCAATGGTGGAGCTCGGAGCATCGCCCAAACCCTAAAGCCCCTTGCTGATGTTGCCTCCATGATGGCACCCTTGCCAAATGAAAGTCTGATTCAGAGCAGTTGAAAGTTGATTTGTTTTGGAGTTGAGATCTGTTAGATCAAGTTGAAAGTTCTTCCTATTGAGTTGAATTTTTGTCAAATCGAGTTGATTTTTTTGGAGAGAGGGGGCGAGTTGACTTTTTGTTCAATGGAGGTGAGTTACCTCCTAATCGAGTTGAAAGTTTTTGGGGTCGAGTTGATGCTTGTTGAATCAAGTTGAAGCTTGTTTTAATTTTAGGTTGGAACGGGTAGGGGGTTGAGGCGATGGGAGGGGCATGAAAGCTGGCATTTGTAGGAGGTTAAGAAGAGTGGGGCGTTCGTGACGCCTATGGAATGGAAGCAGATTCTCTGCTGTGAAGGTATAAAGGTAGAGAGAGCACAACATCCTGCCTTATTTGATATCAATTTTAATGGCCCAGGTAAATCTCTGAGTGGAAAAATTGCTTGGGAGTTTTTTTCCTTCAATAGAGCTGAAAAGCCCCTAAAAATTTCGAAATTTTTGAGCCTTTTCCCTGAATTTTTGACTGTTTTCGGAAACTTTCCTTTTTGGGAAAGTCTTCCCCGTTTCCGCTTTCCCTTTTCGGCAGGCGCTCCTCCTCTCGTTGGCGCCCGTCTTTTCCGCCTCGCTTCACCCCGCGCCCGCGCTTTCCCTCGCGCGCGGCGCCTTCCTCTCTTCCCGCTTTCTCTCTCGCGCGCGCGCGCGCGCGCACCGCCTCAACGCCGCCTCGGATCCTCTCGCGCCCGCCGTCTCGACCGCCGACCGGCGCGGCAGCATCTCCGCTCCACGTGTCGCCGTTCTTCCGCCCGACCATGGATATTAGGCGTCGCTGGCGCCGCTAGCGACGCTTAGGCGGTAAGGCGCGCAGAGCGAGGCGTCGGCCTCGCTTGCCACGATGTCGTAAGGCGCCCGCCTCAACCCCGGCGCCCCTATGGCGTCGGTGAGGCGAAAACGCAAGGCGACAGCGGCGCGACGCCCAAAGAACCCAAGAAGGCAAGTATAAAGACTAAAGAGACCACACGGATGAGGGCGATGGGAACTGCTTACCGCCGTCGATAAGCGAGGCGCCAAGTCGAACCCTAGAGCCGCGCGCCGCCTCCATCGGTCCATCCCGCCACCATCCTCGGCGGCGCGCGCGGCCTCCATCTCCGGTATGCCCTACCTCCCGCCTCCTCCTCCCCTACCTCCCGGCTCCCCTCGGCGCCTCGCTCGCTCTCATCCCTCGCTCGCTCGCAGCCTCCCTCCCTTCTCCCGCGCGCCTCGCCTCCAGCGCCTCGCGCGTCCCCTCCCTCCCTCTCCCCTCCCTCTCATCCTCCCCCTCTCTGCTGGCGGAGCAGAGAGGGGGAGGATGAGAGGGAGGGGGAGCAGGGGAGGGAGGGGGACGCGGCGGAGGCGCTGGAGGCGGAGGCGCGCGGGGAGAAGGGAGGGAGCGCCGCGCGAGCGAGAGGGATGAGAGCGAGCGGAGGCGCCGAGGCAGTCAGTGGGGGAGAGCGCGCGAGTCTCAGAGAGATGAGCGAGACCGATCGGTGCTGTGTGCCATGAACTGTAGTCTCAGAGAGATGTTAGCGTAGTGTTTGTACTGCTGCGTGCGCTGATGTTGTTTCTGTTGCTATGTTACCGAGGGAGGCAGGTCTGTGTTGTTTCTTTGATGATTATTTCTTTGTAATGCAGCAGCAGAAGAAATGGCAAGTGCAAATGCAAGTGCAAGTAATGCATCCTCTGAGGCTGTGTATGATCCAAAAACCGATCCAAAACGGAAGGCAAAGTCTAATGATCCAGGATGGAAGTATGGATATTGGCCGGAAATTGGCAATCGAGATAAAGTGATGTGTATCCTTTGTAACACTCCAAGTATAGGAGGGATTAAAAGGTTGAAGGAGCATCTTGCGGGTGGATATTCGGATGTGGTAATGTGTCCCAATACTACCACAGAAATCAGGAAAGAGATGGGAGATTATTTGAAAAAAAACAAGAGGAGTAGACCAATCTTCCTAGATGAGGAGGAAGAAGAAGAGGCAATGCAACACATGGCATGGAGTCCCAAGACTCCATTGTGAAGCCAAGTTCAGTGGACAATGCCAAAAGAAGGCATGCTCGCCTTTTCATTCAAGGTTGCAACATCAAGCAAGGCAAAGGAGACCACCAATACCAAATCAATTGCTTCTATGGTTCGAAGAACACCTGAAGAAATTGTAGATCAAAGACGTTCTGGGTCTTATCAAGGGACCATAGAGACCAACATAAGGACTAAAGATGAGAGGCATTATGTGAATAAGCAATGGGCCTTATGGTTCTATGAGTGTGGCATACCTTTTAATGCCGCAAACTCAAGGCAATTTGAGATTGCTTGTGAGGCCAGTGTGCAGTACGGTTCTGGGTATAAGCCTCCTAGTTTCCATGAGTTGAGGGAGCCATTGCTTCAGGATTGCGTCAAGGACATAAGTGCCTTGAGGGAGGAGCACGAACGGGCGTGGAAGCAATATGGTTGCACACTTATGTCAGATGGATGGTCCGATAGGAGAGGGCGCCATTTGATCAACTTTCTTGTCAACAGCCCCGAGGGGACATTCTTTTTGGAGTCTGTTGATGCATCAAGTGAACAACATGATGCAACTATGATAGCTAATTTGCTAGAGGAGAGAATTGAGGCTATTGGAAAAGACAAGGTTGTTCAAGTTGTCACCGATAATGGTGCTAACTACAAGGCAGCGGGCAAACTTCTAATGGACAGGATTCCTACACTATTTTGGAGTCCTTGTGCTGCACATTGTTTAGATCTTATGTTGGAAGACATTGGAAAGTTAAAGGAATTTAAGAAGCCTATTGCACGTGCCAAACGTGTCACCACATTTATTTATAGACATGGGAGGCTTCTTAGTGCAATGAGGGAAAAGACGGGTGGGATGGATCTTGTGAGACCCGCAGCCACTCGGTTTGCTACAGCCTTCCTTACTTTGAAGAGCATGCACAAGCACAAGGATGCATTGAAGTGTCTATTTGTGAGTGAGGCATGGACTAGCATCAAATTGTCAAAGACTGAGGCCGGCATGCATGTGACAGACATTGTGCTCTCTAAGGAGTTCGAATTCAATTGAAGATCGCCTTAGAGCTTCACCCACTTCTTATCGTGCTTAGGTGGTTGATGGTGATGAGAGGCCTGCAATGCCAGAGGTTGCAGCATTAATGGCTCATGCAAAGGAGATCAAGCTTACCTTTGCTACCCAAAACAAGCAACGTTTGCTCAAGAAGATCATGAACATTATTGAGGGACGTTGGGTGAAACAAATGGATCATCCATTGTATGGGGCTGCACTCTTTTTGAACCCAGGGAAATTCTTTGCCATCCAAAAGAGTGGAGATGATAGATATGTTGGGGAGCTAAGGGGTTGCTTCAATGATGTGCTTGGAAAAATGATCCAAGATGAGAATATTCGGAACAAGATTGATGAACAAGCCATGAATTATGAAGACCAACGAGGAGATATCTTTTCAAGCAAAATGGCAATCCAAAACATAGAGACAAGGAGCCCTAGTAAGTGTTATTAAATTATGCAAGCTAAGTTTATCTTCAGCATATTTATTTCATTCCTAATTCCTAATATATGCATGTATTTGCCATTCTAGTTGATTGGTGGCGTTCATATGGTGGCCGAGCCATTGAACTACAAAGGTTTGCTAAACGTGTTGTTAGTCTTTGTGCTTCATCATCCGGTTGTGAGCGAAATTGGAGTACCTTTGAATTTGTGAGTTAATTTGTAGCTTACATGTGCTTATTAAATATTAATTTCAGCAAGTTATTTATTCATTTCATTTGCTTTGTTTGTCATTTGTGCTTTTGTAGCTCCATACAAAGAAAAGGAACCGGTTACTACACAAGAGATTAAATGATTTAGTCTTTGTTGCCTACAACCTAAGATGAAAGCTAGATTTCAAATGAGGCGGAGAAGGGCAAAACTATGACCCTTTGGTCATTGAGGAATTTGATTGGGACAATGAATGGATGACTCATTGGCGGAACCACCTCAAGGTGCTCGTGGGTGTGACCTTACATGGGATGATATTGATGAAGCCATTGGCGCATCACGCTCGCTTCGAGGTCGCAATCTTCCAAGGCAAGCTAATAGGCATAGTTATGGTGAGACTATGACCTACCAAAGGCGTGCAAAATCTACATCAATAGTGGTTGAAGGAGATAGCTTAGATGAGCAAGAGCAACACTCAATTCAAGCAATGAAGAAGATGAGGAAGAAGATCCATATGATGATGCGGGTGTGAGCGATTGTGATGAAGCTCCCAATGATACCGAAGATGGTGGACAAAACATTGCTTCTACTAGCAATCCCAATGAGTTTGACGATGGATATTGAGAGATAAGAGAGTTGGATTATGAACTATGCTACTTTTGGGTTGTGGACTACTATTATTCCATTAGACTACTCTAAGTTTGTGGACTTATCATCTATATTATTTGTGTGGACTCATGTCGGTTATGTCGTGCTTGCTAATTTGTTATGTTATGTCGCTCATATTTAATCTAGGATTCACTTAATTGTTATTGACTTATTGTGAACTTATGTTACTCATTATTCATGTGGCTTGTTGTATGGGAGAATAGAAGAGAAGAAAGGAGAGATTGTCAACATGGTATGTCACTCAATCCGTATTTACTCAATTAATTAGAATACAATTTGTATCTATTACATTTGTAACAATCTATATGTTGAAACTTGCAAGGGGACAAGGAGAATGGATGCTACATGGGAGAAGAACAATTGGAATGGGGGATAAGTGCAACATGAGCTCAAGAATTGACAACAATAAGGTACACATATGCTACTAAAATGCTCATTTTATTTGCTGCCCTTTAGCGCCTTAGGATGCGTAAGGCGTCGCCTCGCCTCACGCCTTACCGCTTAAAAGGTGTGAGGGGGGTGGGTCGCCTCGCCTCGCCTTATCGCCTTAATAACCATGGCCCCGACCCCACCTGCCAGCGGCCGTCTCCTCCCTCTCCGCGCGCGGACGCGCTCCTCCGCCCATGCCGCAGCTCCACCCACTCCCTCTCCCGTCCAGTCGCCATTACTCCCCTGGCAGCACCCCGTCACCTCCATCCCGCGGAGAAGACTCCCCACCAGCTCCTGTTGACCTCCGGCCGCGCCCGTTGCCTTCTCCCCGAAGTTTTCCTCCTCCCTCGCTCGGGTATAAAAACCCCTCCCCACTGCTCTCCTACCTCCTTTGCTCCCCGAGCTCCCCATCGCCCCATTCACCTCCCGTGCACCTCCCGGAGCAGCCGATTGGAGCCCGTTGCCCGAGGCTCCGCCGCCTCTCCTTGCGCCGGTGACTCCTGAGTCAATCCCCGCCCTCCTCATTCCCCAATTGCTCGCACCCGAGCTTCCTCACCACCGACCCTCCTCATGCTCTCCTCGACAGAGGACCTTCGAGGAGCCTTGACGCGACGACCTCGCCGCCCCACCGTGCTCCCGTGGCGACCCTCCTCGAAGCTCCCACCACGCCGCCACCGCCGATGTAATCCCTAGCTCCTCTCCATGAAACCGCCGCCAATCGGCCCTCTCGCACCGGCGACCTCCTCTTCGCCAAAAGCCGAACTTCCCCTTCCCACTCCTGCCTTCCCATTAGCCCCTCACCTCCCAAGCTCCAAAATGGGATCCCCTCGTCAAGCGCACTCGCCGGTGCCCTTGGTCGCCGCCGCCGACCCTCCATGCGCCGGACCACCGTCGCAGCCGTGACCGGCCCCGGTGGCGCCAGAGCGACGGAGGAGGAAGACGACCTCGTGGCCCTCCTCCGTCGCCCGATCGCTCCGTTGCCGTCTAATTTGGATCGTCGGATGGCCGCCTCCTCGGCCGTCGGATCTTCATAAACCCCTCTTCGCCTCCGTCCGATCCTCCCTTACCGCCGCCCCTCCATTGTATCCCCACCGTCCGATCTCCGCCACCCAATCCAGCCGCCTGTTCCCGCCATCTCGTCCGCCCGCCGAGCCACGCGCCCGACCATCGAGCCGCATGGGCGCGGCTGGCCGGCCGCTCCTCTCGCCCGCTGCTCGTCTCCGCGCATCGCAATCGCATGGCTGGTCGCGCCGCCTCCGGCCGCGCGGCGTTCCGGCCAGGCCGCACTGTAGCTATGGGGCCGGCCCGACACTGTTCATTTGATTTTCTAGTGATTTTCCAATTTCCAAAATCCCAGAAAATTCAAATAAATCCTAGAAAATCACAGAAAATCCCAAAAATTCCCAAATTTCACCATTTTGCTCCAAATATTATTCCAGACCCTCTGGTGAACTCCATTCCCACAGATTCATCCCAGATAAATTTCTAAAATTCCACTTGAAGGGTTTATGCATTTTACTCCTTTTTAAATAGTTTATTTTCCCTCGCTTGATTAGTCTCAAGCTGGATTTAATTTATTTTATGTGTTTGCGCTAGTGTCGGAGATTCCCGGAAGCTCAAGTGCAATCGCAGGATCTAGGAGCTTCTACGTTCGAGCTAGTTGAGATCATCCAAATCAACGGCAAGTCGCAAGTCCTTGATCATGTTGAAATCCCATGCCATTTAAATTATGTTATTATGTTATTTGCATTGAGCTAATTGTGAATTGCTAATTCAAAGTAAAAATAAAATGTTTAGAATGACATGTTATGGAGTTAAACCTACCACCGTTAAATGCCCGGTTAAATTTGTTGCCATGCCTTTGTAACCCTAGAAATAATTATCTGATAATCTAAATAACTGTAGGTTATTATTATCATGCAAAATGTTATACTAATAAGGTTGTGGCTGTGGGGCCAATAGAATTTGGAAAACCCGACTCTAAGGTAGGGTGGTATGGGACACCGTATCTTAGAGCGGAGAGTGCCGGCGTGCACGAGGTAAGGTAAGGGTTGGGGAATCGCGAGACGGTCTTCGCCCAACTCGTTACCCTAGGGTTTGGAGAAGGGTAAGGGTGAGTGGGAAATCGCGGGACGGTCTACGCCCACCGCTTACCTTAGGTTGGGTCGCGAGCCTGGCGAGGTTGCGGACCATGTGAAAATATAAGGACTGAAACCCTTACGCTGAGCAAATGTCACAGTGATCGCTCAACCACAGGAGTTGACTTGTCAACACTTGTCTAGTAGCTGCTCAACTCGATTGAAACTCTACAGGTGTGGCGGTGGAGAAGGTTTAGCAGTGAGGTTAGGCAAGCCGTGATTGGGTGCCTAACAACGGTAGAGTTCACTCGAAGCGGCACCGTTTTCTCTTGTGTGTGTGTGTGTGTGTGCAGCGGACAGAGTGAATTCTACCGGTAGAGCCTATATAAAGAGTTGAGCGTTGAAACGACCGACTCTCTTAACTCGTCGCGGGAGTTAAGGGATCGTGTGGGTAAAGTGAGCAAACTCTGCAGAGTCAAATAAATGGTATTCGAATACGCCGTGCTCCTGGTTATTGGAGCTGTGTCACTTGGGTGATTCCAGAATAAGCTTAAGTAGTTTTGTACATGCTTTAACTTGATTGGTTGGTTAATGAACTCTTCATAAAAAAACCCCGAGATCTTGAGAAGTAGTTTTGGGTCCACTTTATAAAAATATTTGTAAATAAAGCGCATCCACTCAAATTAATAAACCAAGTATACTCCCTTCCTTTGTTGATCCGCAAGTAGTAAGTTAGGATTTCCCTTGTGATTTCTTGAGTACGGGTCGGAGTACTCAGCTTGCTTAATGCCACGGATAACGAAGGAAAAGAAGGCAATTCAAGATTTCGTGTTGGAAAGGTCTCCCGTCGAAGACCCGAGGCTTTAGGTCTTGGCGCTCGAGCGGATTCTCGAGTTTTGTGATGTAAATATACTTTGGGTTTGCACGCCCATTGTTGAAAAATGGATGTTAATCCGTATGTAAAATATATCTGGACTTTTATCGTAAGCATGCAATGGTATACTCTTGCGCGACATTCCATAATCGTGTTCATGCGTGAATAGTTGCGAGCGCCAGAAACAGACGCTACCGAAGCGGGCGTTACAAGAGCCTTCGAAATGGACCTTGATTTCTTGATTGATGGTTGGGGGTGATCATTTGGGCGTTTTTTTGTGACTTATGGCTGAAAAGCACTGTAGCTGGCTGAAAAAATACTATGGCTGACAGAGGCTTATTTAGCATAATTAAATTTAAAAAAAAATTAAAAAATATAAAAATATGTTAGCCCATTACGTATAATACAAACAAATATGGGAAAAAAAGAACCGGCAAAAAAACTCAACAAAAAGTCAAAAGTTCGGAAAAGGACGAAATTTATGAATAGTGAAAAATAAGTTGGAAGCCAAAAGCTGAAGCTCTTTTAATCACCACCTAAGAAATCAGGGCAACGTCACATCCACTATGGGGCTGTTTGGTTGTCTGCATCGGGGTGGCTCGTACCAGCGCATGCAGGGAGATGGTGTTTGGTTGCCTGCTCGGGGTGAGAGCCTGCACAAGTGGATGCAAAAAATCAACTGGAGCCAGGCTGAGGAGAAACGCGACTGAGAACCTTCTCTACTCAGTCTGGACACGCTCATGCAGCTGCATCAGCTCATGCAGGAAACCAAACAGGCCCTATGGGCATGTTTAGAAATATACCAAACCATGGTTCAAGAAAAGAGAAAAGGTTCGGCTTAAAAGCTCATGGCTTATGGCTGAAAATACTGTAGCTGGCTAAAGAAAGCACTGTAGCTGACAGAGACTTATTTAGCATAATTAAATTTTAAAAAATTTAAAAATATAAAAAATATGTTAGCTCATTACGTATAATACAAACAAATACGGGAAAAAAAGAACTGGCAAAAAAGCTCAACAAAAAACCAAAAGTTCAGAAAAAGACGAAATTTATAAATAGTGAAAAATAAGCCAGAAGCCGAATTGATCAGGTAGTCCATGCGGGCATATTGGAAGTGTTTTTTTCCTTCGGTTTTAACTTTTGGTTTATAGTTTTGGAATTCTGATTGTTTATGAGAGAAAATAGTCGCATACGAATTTAACCAGTATAGTTGATCTCGCTACAGTGCCTACTACAGACTACCTATAGATTCCATCTTTAAAAGACGTATTATTTAAAAGTTAGTTATTGTAGCAGAAAATGATAAACTAAAAGTTGAGCCCGGTTGAATCCATCCATTGCATAGTTCTTTTTAGCTTATATCTTATGACTTATATCTTTCACTGAATAAGCAAATGTGATGGTTTCTTTATCGCTGTTTCGAAGTGGCTTATCAGGATAATCCTTTTAAAGCGGGCTTATCAGTTTATTGTTATTCGATTCGTTCACACAAATGTTCGTATTAGAATCAGAAATCATTAGCATAATCATAATCCATTAGTCCCAGTCGAAAAAAGCATGGACTATACATGCTACCTTTTTCGTTGTCATATACCGTCGCAAATGCAAGCGTCTGCATGTACATCAAATCACAAAATTATGTCAGAGAGGTGCTAACTCTACTTTTGCCGAGCAAGTTGCCACTCGCACGCATATCAAGGATGTCCATTCCCAGGGGATTGGGCTCAGGTGCAGGGCCCCTGCACTTAGTGCCGTGCAGGGGCCGGTGAAAATGGGACACATGTTCCAAAAAATTCAAAAAAGTATTTTTTAAGTACTTAAAAAAATACATTTTAGCGCGACACGTGTCTAAAAAATTTCAAAAAAATACTTAAAAATTTAAAAGTTTTTTATACTTAAAAAGTATTTTTTTAATTACTTAAAAAATACTTTTTATTTTTGGATTTTAAGTATTTTTTCGAATTTTTTTGGGACACATATCGCATTTTCACCGGCCCTGCACGGCGCTAAGTGCAGGGCCTGCACCTGAGCCCAATCCATTCCCAGGCAGGTGAGAGACAGCGATTTAGGTACTGATCAAACGTACTATTTAAATACCATTTCAACAGTATATTACCAGGATTGCTTTGTCGATCATTGGCTTCCTGTGGTTGACTTCAGCTCAATAAACAACCGAGAATGATTTCACAATGCAATGACTATTTTCGGAGGTACTTGATTGGGGGATGTAGACTGTAGAAATGCAACAACCCAAGATCGGAAGTTAGGAAAAAAAATGATGAATGTTGTCACCTTTTCTTTCTTTCTTTTTTCAAGGAAGACGAACTGTTCAACTGCAAATGAATATTGAAATAATCTGGTGACAATAAAATTCTTCCTCCACCCCTAAATCCCTAATCATACGCCATTATAACTCCTCTATAAAACTTAAAACCATTGGGAAATTCAGAGAGAGAACAACGCATCACCTCGTCCTCCTGCCTCTGCCTCTGATCATTTGCGCGCTCCGTCCTCCCCAGCTCCTGCAGCTTCTTGACAGCCTCTTCCTCCCGGCCCCCACCCCAAATCATACGCCATTTTAGAACTCCTCTATCACTCAAAACCATCGGGAAATTCAGAGAGAGAGAGAGAGAGAGAGAGAGAGAGAGAGAGAGATGGCTGAGATTGCCGTGAGCTTGGTTGAGCGTCTGATCCCCATGGTCGCCTCCATAGTTACCAAAGAGGTGAATTTGTGGTGCGGGGCGTGACGAAACATGCCAGGTACGCAATCCTGCATCCCTAATAGTACTGTTCTTATGTCAAAAGACACAATCTACACGTAGATTTTAATACGGAGTATCCAAAGATTCATTCCTTCCCCTTGGTTGCTTTGTATTTCGGAGCACTCTCAGGAATTTTGAAAACCAAAGTTGCATATAATTGCTCCAATCCGTATCTTGCAATGCCTGGTACAAAAGTATTCTCTTATCTGCAAAGAGAAACTTGTCATACACTCAAAAGCATACAACGTGTTTCCCAATAGATTATACAGAACAACTTGCAATTAACTGTAGCAACCTGGTGGAAAGAAATAAACTTGATATTACACTTATCAAGAGATTTAATTGAAAATGTTCATTTGAAATGAAGTGGTAAATTGGGGAGTCGGAGACTCACAGTAGCAAGTTGTTCTTGTGTCGGACTCGGACAGGTTCATACAGGATGAACTGCCGACAACACGAGCGTTCCTCGAGGTCTTCGAGACGCTGCCAGAGAACAACGAAAGGTATACCATGTCGAAACCCTGGGCCGAGCAAGTGCGGGATTTGGCTTACGACATCGAAGATTACCTCGAGGAGTACCTTGTTCGCTTTCCGCGCCTGAGCGTCTCCCAGCAGCTACTCAGCTATGTACCTCTCCGTTGTCATGCCGAGCCAAGGTTAACATTTTCGACGAAATTTTAGGAATTTCGTCCCTTTCATTGCTTAACGAAATAGCTGTGTTTCGGTCAAAAATTTTGTGTGCATTTGAATTTTGGGAGCTGGCTGGCCGACGCAATGCATACAAGCCAGGCCAGTCCCCGACAGCCTACACGGCAACTCCACAACCCAAGCTCAGCTCCTCAGTCCGCTCCACGCTGACTTTAGTGGCTGATCGGTGAATGGTAACTCAACCCTAACCTCATTCCTCCGCAGTCCCCATCCCCAGTCAACACTGAGCGGTGGGCAGCTGCCAAGTTGTGGAAGAGCGGCAGGCGGTAGCCAAGGTGTGGAAGAGTGGCGGGCGGCGCTAAGGCGTGGAAGAGCGATGGCTGCAGGCTATAAGGACTAAGACATTCGCATACATACCCTTTTTCCATGAGCGCTTACACTTGTCGCTGAATTTCTTTTGTCTCCTCTGGATTGTGCGGTACGGCGGCCGGTTGGGAGGTGGAGCTCTCGGTACCAAGTCAATTTGATGTTCGATGTCTCAAATGGGTGATAGACCAACGGGTACCTCCTCCGAAAAGACATCTTCATAAGCCTGTGACACTTGAGAAATCACACCAGAAAGAAATGTTAAGTCATGAGTAGAAAGTAAAACATCTTTATACAGTAATATCAAATGCTCCAAAGTGGGATCATCTCTCATCTCTCTCAAATCAGATTTAGTGACTATCATGACTAACTTTTTCTCTCCCTCATCCTTTCTTTTCTCACTCAATTTTAGCTTGTGCCTCTCACTCACCTTTTGTGGAATTATACTCTTTTGTTCATTTCCGTTCTCACTCTCCACTTTCACCTCAACCTTTTGAATGTTATCACTTATAATTTGAGAAGGATTTAATAGCCGTAGCACTATTTCTTTATTGTTCCACATGAATTTGTATTGATTAGTTCTTCCATTATGAATCACAAAACAATCATATTGCCATGGCCTGCCTAATATCAAGTGACATATTTTCATAGACACAACATCACATTCTACAGTATCACGATAAGAACCAATCTGAAAGCTAACATCAACTGTATACCCAACATTCATTGATCCATTATTATTTAACCATGGAATTTGATATGGATGTGAGTGTTTCTTATATTTCAAACCAAGTTTGGAACAAAGCTCCTTACTAGCTAAATTGTGGTAACTTCTACCATAAATAATAACTTTGCAACACTTATTATCTTTACTCACCTGAGCCCGTGTTTAGAAAAGATTGCATCGCTATTCATGATTTGATTTTGCTTGCACACTCAACATTGTCAGTGTACACACAAGTATAGGACTAGCCTCGGGATCACAAACACCATCTTCATTCGCTTCCTCACCTTGTTCTTCCTCATGTACGTCTCCAAATCTTTCAAAATCAGTAAGGACCTCACCTTTCTCCTCGCTAGTAGAGTCATATTCTCCATTTTCCAATAGCAACATGACCTTGTTATTTGAATAATCCTTTTTTGCATATGGCCTCGTCTAAGATATTTGAAGCATTGAATGGAGCTACTCTTGGCTGTAGAACCCACGGAAAATGATGAAGTAGGTGTTGGACTCTTCTTGACAATTAATGTTGTAGTACTCTTTCCGTTTGGTGTAGCACGTGTGCTAGGAACAGAATTTCCACTAGATGTGTTAGCTTTAAAAGAACTAAAACGAGATATTGTTTTACTTCCTGTAGGTGCTGAACGGGGCATGTAGGATGATATTCTTGTTGCTCTCATGTCGTGTTGCACTTGTCTTTCAGCCTTGGTTGCTCGATGTACCAATTCTATGATGTTGTTGTAAGGCTGAAATTCAGTGATGCGCTTAATAGAAGGGTGCAAACCAGTAAGGAATCGGGCCATTGTTTGTTCTTCTTGTTCATATACATTAGCTCGAATCATGGCCATTTTCATCCCTTTATAGTACTCCTCTACTGTGAGAATTTCTTGCTTCATTTACTGCAATTTATCAAATAAATCATGTTTATAATGTTTGGTAACAAACATTGATCTCATGTGGTACTTCATGTCTTCCCATGTAGTGATGGGAGACTCATCATACTTTCTCCTTTGATTTTGCACTTGTTCCCACCATATAAGTGCATAATTAGTGAATTCAAGCGCAGCCATGTGTATCTTCTTCTCTTCAGAGTAATTGTATAGACGGAACACCTTGTCCACCTTGAGCTCCCAAGTGAGGTAATCTTCAGGGTCATATGTACATGAAAATATTGGTATAGTAAATTTAAGTTTACCAAACTTCTCCTCATTTGGTCGAACATCGTCGTAGTGGTTACGACGACGGTAGCCATCGACGACGATGACTTTCTTCACCTCTCCCAAGTGGGGTGGACGAATGGCATTTGCCACCACTCGATCTCGCCTTTGTTGAGCTTTTTGACCTCCTCAGACAGCGGCCATTCCCTCATCACGTGGAGGAAGGGTAGCTGCAAAATGAGTGTTTCTTTCTTCTTGTTGTGGTCGAAGTGCTTGCATAACGTCGTTCACAATGTTCTCGCGTAACACGTTCATCTGTTGATTGAGCTCAATACAGAGATCCTGCATATCCGCTTTGAGTTCAACACGGAGATTCTGTATATCTGACTTGAGTTGTTCCTCCATTGCAGTGATACCAGTTACAAATTCTTGTTGCAATGTATTTCTCAATGCCTGATGTTGAAAGCGAGTCACTGGGGCATTAAGATTCACTTCATGCCCCTCATCATAGTTATCTTCTCCACCTAACATGGTTAGATTGTGCAAAGAAAACATGAAGCAATAACAAAGTATATGGAGAATTAGTATAAATCACTCGATCTGACTCTTTTCTCCCGCAAGTAAAATTTTCACCTTTCCGAAGTGAATTAAAGCTAATAAAAAATTACACTTGGTAGAAGCTACAATAGCAACATGATGATCAAGCGAATGTAAGAGTGTTCACAATTGCAGTTATTTGGTGAAACTTAGGATGGAAGTGTATATCCTATGTAATCTAAAATTCTTGATGTTGTAAAGTTAAGTAATAATCCAAGTTAGAATACTTTGCCTAAGTGCTGATCCAGTAGGTTTAAGTGAAGTGTATGAACACACACGCAAAGATTAATTTGACTCAATACAAACAAAGAAATGAGTTAAATAAAGATGATCTGAAATTGAAAATTAATTAACTCGTTTTGCATCAAGTATTAGAAAAGACGTTAGCCAATTGCAATAATATGAATAAAAGGGCACAAGATTACTCAAGAAATTAAATTACAAAATCTGAATTTCTGGACTAAGAATTCACCTAAATTTGGCCAATGTTTTTTTTTTGCTCAAGACGTGGCTTCTTTTTTTTTTAATCAGCTGTTTTTTTTTCAAATGTCGAACTAGGTTTAGTTGTCGCTTTGATTTTGCACTAGTCACAAATATTCAACAAGGTGTAAAATACTTAAGAACAGTTCTAGATGCAATATTCAACAGCTAGTTTCAGTTGATGAATAAAAATTTATGTGAAGCTGGATAGCAGCAATGCTCTCAGCTGGTCCCAGTTAGCGCAGGACAAAAGAAAACAAACTTCAGGCGCAAACTTCTACTTGTTTTTCTAGAGGTGCAGTTGTGCTGAAATGCCAACTAGAAACTGAAAGCCACTGGTTCGGATGTAGTTGATGAACCGCACGCAACTCTCAGCCGCAAGTCTATGGACAAACAAAAACAGCTGCCGCAATTTGGATCGGTGGAAGAAGCTGTTAATTTCAGACTTTTCCAAAGTGTTCGGATGGCACACTAGAATCGGCCAGATCCTTCAACGAGAGGTCACGGACAGATCAACTAGAAAGTAAATTGGATGTAATCTGTGCACGTACGTGGAACTTGGACGCAACTTGTAGTGAGTTCATTCGGCTAGCAGGCTGATACAAGTATTCTGGATGGCAGATCGAACAGAACTTGTAGGAAACTTGCTAGGAAATACGGCCGGACAGCAAAGCGATTTTTTTTTGGTTTTACGTGGACACAACGAATAACCGATGCAAAGGAACACGACGATCAGTATCTAAATAAAAAAAATTTTATTTAGATTTTTTTAACGAATAAGAGTTTAGAATTTTTTTTTGCATTTTTCAGTTTAATGGACTATATGACATAAATAAATTAATAAAAAATAAGGATAAATAATCCTACCGAGAAAATTGTGTTCTGATACCAAGATGATACATGGTCGCCCGATCTTCTTGACTTAGGATTAGATACTCACGTGTCCTTTCTTGAATCGTAGCGATCCTCTATTGCTAATGCAAGAACGAATGCTTTTTAATTCGCAAGATCATACACGTTGGAATTCACGACCACTAAACGAAAGCTCTATTGCGCTCCTAATTCCTAGCGAAAATATTGAATGATCTCAATTTGTAAGAATTCACAAATCTTCTAATGACTAATGAATTTAATTAGCTAAACACAACTCAAAAATTGTGCACAAAGTAATCATCCCATCTCTCGTTTCTAGTTGGCTCCTGTTCATCTCTTTGTTTTCTAGTGGCTTTTCTCCTCCCCTATTTTATACGGCGGCTGCATCTTATGTAGTATTCCGTTCCGTCCGCACATGGGCCTTGGCCGGTTTTGAAGCTCCGAGCCATGCTCCTAGTTTGTCCAAACAAATCGAGTATAAATTTTAGTAGATTTCTGTGTTCGAATATGACTTAATAAATAAGATTACATAGCAGTTTCGGCCAATATATGGCACGCAGGCCATGACTTGATCTCCTGCTGTATGTGATTAGTCTTGGATGTGGCCGCACGGTCTTGTTCCTCCCTGGTGCTCTTCCAATGCCGGGGTCTCAGTTTTCTCCTCATATTTAAGTATACAAAAAACACTAGAATCAGGTAGTATCAAATTCTCATCAATACAAGAAAATTCGTTAAGAAACAAATTCACTTGTTTATTAAAAAATTTGACTCTCGCTCTAGTCATTGAATCTTTTAGTACTTCATGAATACTTGGGAAAATTGACGATGTGGTAGTAGTAAAGATGTCCTCATCAAATCCTCTTGGTCCATGGTTACTATTAATTAGCTTGCTTCTGTGACGTGTACAGTTCATCATCCATACGCATGTTACTGTGTACATTAATGCCGCGGTAACGGGACCGACTGCTGTTTGGATCATCTGCCGTTTGGGACCGTTTCAGGGATGATTGTCGGATCATGAATTCAGAAAAAAGAACTCCTGTTCTGATCTGCTTTGTGACAGCTAGGGGCCCTGCAAGATCTGCCTTCAGCACCAAGATCACCAATGAGGGGAAACTCTGAAGGATTTGCCCCTTGATTTGGGTCTGAGCTGGTGCCTTTATTATCTGGTTTTTATCTTCTGAGTAATTGTGTTTGTCGATTATTGATGGACTGCACCTGCTCTGCATGTTCCTTCTTGTAGATTCTCAACTAAATCTCCATGTTTGCTGCTAACTTGTGCCACTGTACAATGGTAAAATTGCAGGCTGAAAAGCCTGAAACATACCTGAAAGATTGCTTCTCCTCTATGCCAATTGTCCTGAATAAGACAAGTCATAAAGACTACATAAATGTGAAAAAGGAGACATTAGAAAGATCTAACAGCATCTGACCTGTTTGCATTAACTTAAAAAGTAGAAAAAAGGTGAAATTTTGAAATGATGTGAAACGGACCTGTCCTAAGTTAAGTTCTAACCATTGAGAGAGGAATAGCTATGCTTTCTATTTTTGTCACAGTTCCATTTGTTCAGTAATTTCAGGGAAGGAGAGGCTGGAAAATTGTTCATTATTAGCCCTAGATATTCAAACCTTTGCATGGCCGCCCTTCGCCTCTGCATCCATCCCTCCACCGCATCCACCACCAGCGTTCTACCCCATCGCCGCCCAAATCCTTCCCCTGCTCCACCGCTAGCGCCGCCGCCATCTCCCCTCACCTCTGCTGCCGCTCAGCTCTACACAACAACCGAAGCTCCACCTCCCATTCCACTCCCTCCTCTATCCGCATCGTCGTCGCCGAGATCCAGAGAGCGCTGCCGGGATCGACTCCGACGAGCTCCCGCCATCCTCCTGCTGCTACTGCTTCGTGGTGTACCGCACCAACGCCGACCGCTCGAACGCTTCGCCGTCGATGCCACCGTGTAAAACGTCGTTGGTTTTTTTGCGATCACCGTGTAAAATGTTCTTGAAGCTACAGCAACTTGCATGGCCAGGGGACCAGGTCCCCAGTGTCGTGGACAAGTCGCCCGGCTGTTGTCCATGACAAGTACGAACCGTGTGGCTGCAGTGGCGGAATCAGGGGCTAGCAGGGGCCGTGGCCCCCTAACACAGTAAATTTTTTTAATACCTCTGTAAATATTTTAGTATACAGCACAGTAAATCATCAATTCATCCATTTCTGATCATAATATTGTGATTTTTCGTTATGAATATTAACTACATATATAAAAACATTGAAAAAACCGTTGAGACATACACTTGATGTATATATTTATCACACTTATGAGGTGTCATCATGTTTACCCGGCCTCCCTTAATCAAAATCCCTGGTTCCGCCACTGTGTGGCTGCCGCTTTCTCGCATGCCATTTTGAGGTAAATGCAATACGGCACAGCACCAGTAAATTAGCCAAGGCCTATGATGCTTACTGCTCTGAACTCTGAAGAGATTGCTGTGGCCTAGACGCCGAAGTCTGGAACTCTGGAGGATGGTGTAGCCAACTAGCCATGTCGATCTCGCTCGCTTAATGATCAATGCGCTTGGCCAAGATTGGACAGATCAATTAACCCCGCAGAAGGCGGGGATGGCCTGAATCTAGACGAAGACCTGAACCCTGAAGTAGTAAGTTCAGCATTGCTCCTATGGAATGCACCACCGTTTTGAGCAATTCCCTTGCCGCCATCCCAGCTCATATTGCCATGCCCATTCATTAGGTTAAAATGCAGGAGTTCATGGGGCCGCATTGTTGCTTGCAGCTAGGGAAACCAGAAGTTCAGAACATGAGGGGCAAAACAGCAAATTTGGATCAACCAACAGGGAAGGTGTGGAGGATGGCAACGGCTCTGTTCTTTTCAGCTTCTAAAAATTGCTTTTCGGCTTTTCTACAGTAACTAGTTTTTAAATGGAGTATTTTTCAAAAATAAGGTCTACTAGTTAATTGTAGTACATACTGTACCGACTTCATTTATATTTGCAAAAACTGCACACGAGTTTCTGTTACTCTATAATCTCTCGCACGAACAGCCCAAAAGCCAAAAGCTGCAGCCAAAAGCCATAAGCCTCAGCAAAAAAGAACAGGCCCACAAAATAAACAAATTCACACACTTCTACAAGAAGCCGAAGCTAAAAGTCACCCGAAAAACCAAAAAATCCAGGGCTTATAACTATACTGTACTTATCTTTAAGCTATTGACAAACTAAGATTAATGCCAAAAACTCGGTGGAAAATAGAACATGGGTGCTACTCCTTCAAACTTCTAAACAAAAATAAAGTTCATGGAGGTCAGATCTTGAGATTTTAATTGTCAAGAAATGGACGAGAAGATACAGGAACTCCACGGGATCCCGATCCAACTTTGCCACATGAACAAACTACTTGCCAACCAAATGGTAGGTCAATCAATCAAGGCAGGAGTGTGTTTGCATCACCGAGCAGACAGTGAGGGTTATTTGAAACAGGAAAGTGGGGGGAAAGGAAAAAAGTGGGATTGCCAGCGTCTGCAAGCATATGGAACCTACAGGATTTGTTGCCATGTCTCTTTTTCCGATTCATCAGCTCACGCCTCACCCAAAGGAAAAGGCAAAAAAGTGATCTTTCTGCCTCAAATCAATCCACATCATAAGCAAGCAAATTAGAGATTACCACATGCTTTCTGAGAATAAAATTGTTGCTTGAACAATAATCAGACATGACATAAAATTGAGATGAAGTACATACATAATGTAGTTACGTAGATGCAGAAGTGGAACACGCAAGAGCTTTAGCAGAAGTGCTAGAAATCCGGCTCGAAAAATATATGAACTCAATCCACTAAATCTTCAAACAGCCCCATGGTAGTAATCAAGCCATCTTGTTACACAAGTATTCAGAACTCATAACCCAAAAAAGGGGGAAAAGAAAGGACAAAATACATTAAAAAGAAAGACTATACAGCCAGACCCCAGCTTAACCAGCCACCCTCGATCTTTTACTAGCCATAATCACACCCAGCATTTGTACATTTTTCTCAATTCTAACATTCCACGGAACAAACCCAACCCAAAGTCAAAAAGATTTAACAAAGCACTTTTTCTTCAGCAGCAACTCTTCCAGCACCCATCTTGCTAAACTGGTATCACATCGATATTTGAAGTATCCTCACATCTCAAGACTAATCCATCAAGGTTCGTTGGGAGGACGCACTTGGCCCACTGGCACCCAGTCGAGATGGGCTCCGATGGAGGAACTATCATCAACACGCTTTCATTCTTTTGAACAACCCCCATCACACTCACAGTGCTTCCTTCCTTAATGTATCTGCAGGTACAAGATGAAGTAAAATGTAATGATTCATTAATATCTTTTGGCAGATCTTTGAAAAAAAAGGTGGTAATTTCTAGCTTGTGCATTCCAGGTGCAAAACCAACTGAAAGAAAAGAATACCCTTCTTTTAAGCGCATTATTCGATCATCATTTGATAGGTTTCTTTCCCGTAGCCAACTTAGAAATTCAGGAGACATGTCCTTCTTGTCAGGATTTATGTCAATTACTACAGATTCATCGACATATGGGGCCACACTTGCACCATATCCTGTTTTCACCAATGCTCGAAGCCCAGATTGAAAATCTGAGATGTAGAAATCAACCACATGTCGCTGTCATAGTTGCAGGGGAAATGTCAGAGGTTAAGGTCAGTTAGGATCAAAGTAATATAATTGCTAAAGTTGGACATTTCAAGGAAGTATTTATAATATGATGTAATTGACTGAGAATTTATTTTAAATATCAATTTTCTAGATATTTCCACCATTCATGAAAAAACTCACCTCCATTGAACGTAATCCCCAGGTAAACCGGCGATGCTGGGTGTTGGCAGCTTTTGAGTCCCAACCCCTATACTCATACAAGCTAGTTGAAGTATACACACATCTTGGAACCCTTTGAAATGAGGACTCAAGGGGGAAATTGCCACAGGTAACAACCTGTGAAGTTTACAGATGGTTACTGAATGCTAACTGATAATAGAACAAGCAAATGCTTGAAGTAGTACGCTCTCAGAATATAAAAGAATATGCACTGAAGTACTGAACCTATAGATAAACATCAGCAATGTCATAAATTGGAAAAGAATAATGCTTAATGTGGAAATGAAGTGATTATAAGAATCCAGTTACAAATTTACAACTACCAGGCGCAATGGCACATTTTACCAAGAACAGTAAATCAAAATACAGTAGTTTGGTGATATATTGCTAAATTATGTGCTAATATAGAGGTCCAAAGCACGTATGTGACAGAAAAGAACACGAAAGGAAAATTACAGGACATCAGATAATATAGACCTGCCAACCCAAAGTCCAAACAAGAACAATTTAATTATCAACTATGTTCAGGATAGTGTTATTAACCAACAGTGCAATAGAATTAACGTATGCTTAGAAGAAATAGGATGAATAATGACATTGCACAGCAATTGATCGAAGGGAAGATAATAAGAATAAATCGAACAAGATCACCAGGATTTCACATACCCCTGTAACCTTTACATACTGTCCATCTTTTGCAGTTCTGAGATCAGCATCGGGATAGCGGCTGACAAACCCGATCACACCTCTATTTCCCCACCAAGCATTCCAAATCACAAGTGAAGCAGCAAAACCAAATACCACCACAACAACTATCAGCAAAATTGCATTGTGAACAGCGCCAAGAATGAAGCCACCTGCTATGAATCCCATCACAAAGAGCAGAATCACTACCCAGAGTATAAGCTTTGGAAAGCTTCCCTTAATTGAGAAACCATCTTCAGTGGTGAGATTGGTGACAGCCTGGTTGTGAGCAAAGGATGTGGCCCGCATCTTCATGGATGCAGCAGAATCAAGAGGTCCAGACACTTTTCTTGGAGCACCAGACGAATTCAGTGGTCCGGAGGAGATAGGCCCAGATGTGATAAGCCCAGTCGTAGGAAGCATAGGAGGGAGAGGGCCAGAATTCTGGCGAGCCATTGGGGTCACTCCTCCAGACTGGGGACCGGATGACCTCTTTGCCGGTTCTCCATGCTTATTGAGCGGCCCGGAGTTAGATTTTGCCCTTGCTGATCCACCGGCACCAGGAACTGAAGATGAAAGAGAACCAGAGTAGTTGGACCGACCACCAGCATTAGAGACAGGTCCAGAGTTTGAAGCAGCACCTCCAAATGAAGCATTCCTCGAAGGCGCATTGCCCAGAGGACCAGATTTTCTAGACTTTTCAACATGGAGATCAAACATCTTCCCAAGCTCACCAGATTTCTTGATGTCACCACCGGTGTATGGCATTGCAGTGGAGCAAATGGTTGGGGCCTTCTCCTTAGGTTGCTCAGGTCGACCAGATACATACAGGCCATTGCTCAGCTGATGTGATGGAAACCTCGAATTCATGTTTTGAACCAGCAGAATCAGCTATATCTTAGTGTTCAACCACCCGTAGTGTAATCAAGTGAGGCTATATTTGATTCTTGATGTGCACAGGCACAGCTATCCTTCTCATGGTACAACCTACAGTCCTACACCTCGCATCAGCTCCTGAAAAAGGACATCAAATAAAAAAGCTAATGCATGTCAGATACATTTTTTGGCATTATGTGATCAGGAGATAATGAATTTAGAACAAATAGCATACATATGAAAGAAACTTAATGATGGTAAGAACCACACAAATACCGATCACGAAAGATCAAGGAAATTTCAGATGAAAGGTCTTTTGATACATCATAGCGGGTCAACTATAGTAAAAATACGAACTACTTAGAAATTTAAAAATTGATGCATGGGACACCGCAACAAAAACATATTCGAACAAGAACCAACTCTTGAAAGAAAATTTTGTGTAGCATACATTTTTTTCCACTTTGAAGTTTATCATGGTCGAGTGCTAACAGACTAACAGCTATTGCTAAGAAGATTCCCTAATTCTTCGCTATTTCCATTTCTGGCAACAGAGCAAAAACATGCAGAACCAAAAAAATCATGAACAGAGAACAATGAAATAGTGCCTTCATGATTCAAAATGTCTATCTCAATCAATCGCACAAGTTATTAAAATAAAAGCGCATTAAAGGTGATGTAGGAAAGGAAATGAGCGCCATGTCTCATACCATAATTTAAGCAGGGTAACATGTTTTGAGTACCAAAAACTTTACTGTGGTGGTGGTAACTAAACAAAACACACATTAAGGGAAAGATTTAGCCCTAGTAGCCTATTACAAGTTTCAGATCCCTAGATCCCAAGGAACACACCAGGAACCACTAAAGCCGCCACCTTTCGATGCAAAAAGGCATTTTTGCAGGCATTCCTTCGCCTATTTCAGCATTTCCCCTCCCCACGAAACCACGTAACAAATTTGCAGATGCAAACAAATTCCTGGTGCTCATCGAAAGCAAGAAACAGGCGCAAAGAACAGTGATATCGAGGAACCCGGCAATGATGCGTCAAGGGATCAAGAAATCGTTGAAAAAAGAGCGGTTTGGGGTGGGAGAAACACCTCTGCATACCTCTGGAGAATGGCAAGCACGTTGCTGTCTCCTATAGCTTCTCTTAAAAAATATCGCGGGAGGGAAGCGTGAGTTTTGCTTGTACGGCAACAGAATGGGGAGGAAGGGGAAGGGAAGGGAGAACGGGGAGAGAGCGCACACGGAGGAAGCAGACAGAGGGACAGAGTAGGAAGAGGGGGGCGGGGGGAAGAATAAAGTGGGAGGTGGGGGGAGAGAATAATGCAAGAGAGTGGGGATGGTGGGAGCAGAGCACAACTTTCAGCCAGACATGGCCAAGTGGGCGGCCGGCACGGTCCGGTACGCGTTCGTTCGTCTAGGTTCGATTCATATTATTTTTAAAAACTATTTTTTATAATAAATAATTTTGTATAGTATTTAACTTTTAAATATAGTGTTTTTTGAGACGGGTTCTATTAATAGATTGTAGTATACACCTTAACGATTTTGTTTATATCGATCAAGCTTCTCTACAAACTATTAGTATTTATAAGCCAAAGCCAAAAGACTATATGAACGGACCCTAAAGACACGGTCCGGTTAATATGGCTAACTAAACGGATTGTGCCATGTCGGTCCACGAATTCAATCTCGGACCAAGGCACGCCCAAGGGGTTACGGGTTGTGCCGTGTCGCCCAGACACGTTAAACCCAATAGGCCATGATAGACCCATTTAGCCTGCGTGGACCTCGGCAGCAACGGCGCGGACAAGGATCAAATCTGGTTGACAGGGAAGACGAGGATTGGATCTTGCTAACGCCAACAATGGGAGGCTTGGACTTGCCAGTGGCACAGACGAGGACTTCATCCCACCCACGCAGACGATGCTTGACATGACTGAGGGTCAGATCTGGCCAGCAGCGAAGACTAGGACCGGATCCCAACGGCACTAAAGAGAGCGAGCCCTGGATTTAGCCAGCGGTGAGGATGTTGTGTCCTCCATGCTCGCTGAGAGGCATCATTGCTGCCACGGGCTTCTCCTTGCTTGCCGATTGCTGGTCGTCGGCCATCTCAAAGGTGTTGCCCCTGTCACCAGAGGAGGGTTGAGGGGAGTGAGAAGTCAAAGAGAGAGGAGGCGATGAGGAGAGAGGAGCCGACGAACGGTGGGGATAGGGAGCGGCAGCCTAGAGAGGGAGGGAAGGGGGTGGCGGGGCACAGGGGAGGGGGACGAGCTGGCTAAAGAGAGAAGCTAGAGCTTAGAGAGGGAGGGGAGAGGCGCTAAGCACGGCTAAAAGAGAGGGAGGGGAGAGGCCGGCTGGGCAGTGCCTAACCAAACACGATACTGTTTGTGCCATGTCAGACTAGCTCACCGTGCCGAGGTACCGAACCAAGCACGACACGGCTGGTCAGGCTAGGCTGGCATGACTTGTTTAGCCATGAGCCATTATGTGCCTAAGCCGTGCAACAGTACCATGCTTCAGGTTGGCACGGTTAGCCCGACCCATTTGGACAACTCTTTTTTCAGCTTCTCTCTCTGTTACAACAATCCCCCCTCTCATGTTGCCACCATTACTGTAACATTTGTTTACTGCATGCTAATATTACTGGCAGGAAATGACTGTAATCCTCTAGGGCTGTGCTGTGTTGAGAAGAATTTTTTTGTACTAGTCGTATATGGGTTTTAAAAGGGCAAAATTGCAAACAAAAGCCCGCAAGTAAAAATTGTGTTAGTTTCGTATTTTCAAAAATTGTGGTTGTAAAATTTTAAATTTTTTTTTATAAAAACTGCAATAGTTTTTTTCTCTCTCATCCATGTAGTTCTGGTAGTGTCAATTGATTAGGTGGCACTAACATTTAGGAAATGATTGGCATGGTACGTGCTGCAGTTTTCCATTCACAGTGCGTGTTTGGTGCTTGTCTGTTGTTTTGTGATGTTATTTTTAAGTAAAATTTTAATAATTTGTACAATAAATTTATAGTTTTGCGAAATTTACTTTTTTTAAACCCATGGTAGTTATTGCTGTTTTCCATATTCTCATAAATGTTTCGTTAGTTTTCATTTGTTTTTTTTTTCAAAATATTTCATTTTATTTGTGACGAACAGCTCCCACTATAGCCAAAGGTGCTCGTGTTAGGCCCCCTTCCCCTTTTCATGTATAATAAAATATATATCTCATCCTTTTTTTTCTTCGCACAATAATACCAAATGAAGTATTTTTTGTGATTTTTCAAAAAAAAAAACTACATAGACATAGCATATATGTGTTCGACTATTAGATGCTCCCTCTATCGAGTTTTCTTACAAGGCAAGAAGATTAATTGATATTCATCACTGAGTACCCCTTATCTTTACGTGGAAAAAAAATCCTATGATGTCAGTCGCTGAGTTTACTTTTTCAAGCATGCAGCCCCACGGCACGATCCTGGCAGCATTAAGTTTCTCAAAAGGAAAAATAAAACGAGAAGCTCGCTATGATTGCACCATATATATGACCCATTTAGAACTAAGAATTTTCTTAAGAATTCAATTTTTCCTTATAAATTTTTTGCATTCCAAACGTGACAGTTAAAAATAGATTGAGCTCTAACCTCCGAGCTCCATGCTTTATAATGGGTGGGTTCTTTTCATGCTACTGAAAAATAAGCTATACTAGATGGCTCATTACAAACAGTTAACCAAAACCGTCAGTATTAAGTACAATCATAGACGGTTTTAATACAAACCATCTATAAAGAGAAATATCACAGACGGTTCATGGTAAAAACCGTTTATGAAGTATCACATAGTTCTTACCAAGAATCGTCTGTGATATTGCCAAATATCACTGATGGGTTTTTATTTAAACCGTCTATGATACTTTACAGACGCTTTATATTAAAAACCATCTGTGATATTTTCCCGCCTCGCAATCTTCCAAAATTTCATAATCCCCCACCTAAGTCCGAGTATGATTCCATTCCATGACACCTTTAGTAAAACAAACATAACTTTTACATATGATGTCCATTTTCGATGTTCTTGTACTTGTTGGAAAGTTAGCGACGAGCCAGATCCAAAAAAAAATGGTCAGCTTGCGCTAGTTGCCCTCTAAAACCCCTCAAAATTTGTCATCTTTGGCCCCAAATTTGTGTCGTCGGTTTTTGGTTTTTAGTTTTATCTTTTCTCTTGGTTTTCCCTTCTGAATTTGGGTTTCGCCTCAACTGCAAAGTTGTAGATCTAATGAAACCTTTCAAACGAGCATATATAAGTCATACAAAACTTTATTATTTTACCTTTTAAGACTAGATGTTTACATTGCACCAATATATTATATTTGAATTTTGATCTACCGTCTGGCCATTACATCGACGATTTTTAATAAGAACTGTCTGTGATATCTTTTGTTATCATAGATGGTTTTTGTTAAAAACCGTCTGTGATATCTCTATCACAGACGATTTGTAATTCGAACTGCCTATGATAATTCTCCACCACGTCACCAATTCGCGGCATCTCCCCTAGGATCCCGATCTCATTCGTCCATTCTCTCCACATCGAACGACAGGCGCCGGTCTTCTCCCCACCTCTCGCCCCTTATTAATCTCCATTTCCCTACTCCAAGAACCAACACCGCCAGAACCAACACCACCAATACTACTCTACCTCGTTTGTGTGCGGTAAGGGCGGAAAGGGGTTCAACAAGGACGGTTGAATATTCACTTGAAGTAAGATGGAATGGAAGAAGACAATGACAGATCTGTACTATTCCAAGTCGCCGACATCGGCAGGGGGCTTCTGCTTGTTACATCCTAAAAGTGTGGCATTTTGTTGATTTTGGCATAAAAGCTGAAAATGGTGTTATTGCCTTTTTTGTTTCTGTTACTTGAATTTTTTTTCCGCTTTACTTGTTTTAGATTGTAGGTTAATGAATGATGTGTGAGTCTAGTTTATATTAGCCTAAAGTTTCTTGTAGTGTTAAGTATCATTCTGAATTTTTAACTGTGAAGCTTATATTTGTAAAATTGTAAGTGTCCTCTTGTGTTATGCTGTAATGGTGGATTGTAATCTTAATAGAAATAGAATGTGTTATTGTGTTTATGTTGTATTTACTTATTTTCAAAGAGCATAGCTAATATTTCTTGAGGCTAGCCAAACAATAAAAAAAATTTAGGTATAAAATGAACTATCACTGACGATTTTGTGATATAAACCGTCTATGAAGAACTATCACAGATAGCTCAAACCAAATACTGTCTGTGATACTCACACATCACAAACAGTTCTATCTATTAACCGTCTGTAATGGGAAAGAATCACAGACGATTCTATATACCAACCGTCTGTGATACTCGCCCATCACAGATGGTTGGTAGCTAGAACCGTATGTGATGTGTGAGTATTACAGACGGTTTTTGGCTCGAGCCGTCTGTGATAGTGTTCTTCACAGACGGTTCTAGTTACAAATCGTCTGTGTCATATATATCACAGACGGCTCATAAACCATCTGTGATAATCTCCGATTATCACTGACACATAAATTTAGAAGGTTCAGAAAATTGTCTGTAATGATAATTTCGAACCGTCTGTGATGACCCTTTTTGTAGTAGTGTCAGGTGCAGTTTATGGTTTTAGCTCTAGCGTGAGCGCTTATATGAACGAACTGAATGCGGATAAGCCGCTTCAAAAAGGCTGCTCCGATAAGCCATTTTAAAATGGTGATGGAGAAGCTATCCCATTTGTTTGTTTGAAGGAAGACATAAGGCATAATCTGAAAAAACTCAGCCAATAGCTTACATACTATGTCTCGAAAATGATCAGAGATTAGCCCTATTCTTTTTGGTTACAATTGATGGCTTTTGGCAGTGGCCTTTGGTTTTTGTCTGCGTTTTTCGAGATGACAATGGACGGCGGAGACGCCAACATGGACGGCGTACACAGTTTTAAATTTAAAAAGTCGTTTGAAGAATCCGTTTCAAGAAACCATCTCACTTATTTTGTATGTTGGAAAAGCTAAAAGTCCAGAAGAACAGGGCCATGGCCCATGAGGTGCTTCTGAAATGATTAATCGATAATCACTTGCATTCTGTCAAAAACAATTAAATCATATCAGGTACAAACACATGTTTAATCACGCTGTGGTCTTTGAGTAGATTGCACTGAAAGTCTGGAAAATGCCACACCTCCATGAACCAGCAACCTCACAACTACTAGTATATATATACGGTCGTTACAAATGAATCAGAGGTCGATCGATACTCGCCCTCAGCCTCTCGCTTTGTCAAACGCACGTATGGTACGCACTTGCGAACGAACAGTCGATCGAGCTGGGCAAGTTGCAACTCGATCATTAAGAAGAGAATTATGCGTGAGTGCGCGCGCGCGCGCTGGTAACCAACGGTCGGCTCTTGTCGACCCCAACTGCACGTGATGCTGGCTCGCGTGTGACGAGCATGCATGCATGCATGCATGTTCCTTTTTCAGGGTGTGCGTGTGTCCACACGCGATCCTCTTACCTGTATTGTGCGCAAGGATGCAAGTAGGCCACACACCGATCCATCCATCCTACTTAATTAGTTGTTTGCTTCATGTGCATGGTAAAGTAAAAGGATTAGACCCATCCCACTTACGCTCCACTCATTTCGGTTTGAACTTCTAACTTATTTTTCACTATTCATAAATTTCGTTTTTTTCTGAACTTTTGACTTTTTTTAGCTTTTTGCCGGTTCTTTTTTCCATATTCGTTTGCATTGCCTGCGATGAGCTAATATATATATATTTTTCTATTTTTAAAATTTTTAATTTTAATTACGCTAAATAAGCCATCTTCAGCTACAGTGTAATTTCAACCTGCTATAGTGCAATTTCAGTCATAAGCAAATATTTTTTAGCTCAACCGAGCGGGGCTTTAGGCTTCGTTTTGCGTCACGATGGATTGTGGTGATCTCGTTTGGTCGAATAACTTTTAGGTCTTTAGGCGTTTGGCTAGCTAGTTTTTTTTCTTAATTAAGTACCAAACAAATACTTTATTGTGTTCTAAAACATATGAGATAAGATGTGGGAGGACAATCATTGCATAACAAGATTTATCTAACTTCAATCTAATTTACCAAACAAAGTAATAGACATTTCACAACTTATTTTTAACAGCAGTTATAAAAATAAGCACAACCACCGTAAACTGAGCCTTGCTTAGTGGTTCACTTGCACGTGGTCCGTACATTATGATGCAAAATGAAAATAGGTAGCCTCTAAATCCTCAACCTTAATAGAGAACCTCACACATTTTCAGTTTATATTTCACCGATTCATTGTTGCGGCATTGTAATTACTTGATACATAAAAAGCAACTAATGTGTTGCTTGACCGACCATACAAAGATGGGCAGATGTACAGAGGAAATGGAGGACATTCCAAACTGCCATAGGAGTTAGGGTATTGAACTCCACATGGCTAGGGGTGTGGGGCGCCCATCATCACCCTCTCATGAATGGCCTGGTTGGTGCCACCTAATTTGGAATCAACTCTCATCAACTAAACTAGCTAGCCCCACATACAACACTTACTCGGCCCTGTTTGTTTTGTACTACGGTCCATGATATTTTGCTACAATTGATAGTTTTTGGTTTTGTTTTTTAAAACAGTCGTAAACGACAAAGACGCGTATAGTGCATATGGTTTTGAAATCGAAAAACCATTTGAAGAAGCGGCTTAGAGAAATCGACCTATTTATTTTAGCTTCCGAAAAAGTTAAAGCCATAAGCCACAAAAGCCAAAAAGAACATGATCATACACACAATGCATGCCTTATGCACAAAAAACACACACACAAATATATGTGTACATCTTGAAGAGAGAGAATGATTTCTGAAGTTTGTCTTCGGCTTCTTGATTAAGACAGGTAAGTTGTGTTCCAGTCCCGACGATTTCAGACCACACCATGCAAGGCTCTCCAACATGCATGGTGGTGGAGCCTGCCATCAGTAGGCAGTAGCTAAACACTTGTGGCATGTGTTTGCAGGCCTATACTTTTTAGTTTATGATTTATGATGTTCTTTGAGCAAATAAATAGGATAGTTTCTTCACCAGTGTTTTGAAGCGGTTTATCCAAATAGTCTTTTAAAAGTGGCTTATTGACTTTCGATTCGTTCATACGAGTATTCATATTAGGATCAAAAAAATCATAAACTATAGCTATAAACCACAGCAAAAAAACAGGCCAGCATGTTCCGAGGTTCCTGGTTCTAAATGGAAAAATTAAACTAATCATCTCTCCCCCTCGTCTAAATATGTTGTCAGACATTGGCAAGATTGCCGCTTGGTTGAGCTGAAATAAACTGGCTTATGGCTGAAATTGCACTGTAGCTGGCTGAAATTATACTGTAACTGATAGTGGCTTATTTGATGTAACTAAATTAAATAAATTTAAAAATAAAAAACAGGTTAGCACATCATGGACAATGCAAACGAATACAGGAAAAAAGAATTGGCAAAAAGCTAAAAAAACTAAAAAGCCAGAAAAATAAAATTTAGAAATAGTAAAAAATAAGCCAGAAACTCAAGCCGTAATGAGCAGAGCCTTAAAGAAGACCTCATGAAAGTCACATTAATGAGAAAGAGTGCACGTAGTGCATTTGCAGTGGATAGAATCGTAACAGTGGAGGGAAAAAGTGGTCTTAGAAGTAGAGGACAAGCAGTGAGTAAAGTGAGGAGAAAATACGTGCGCAAGATAAAAAGAGAGAAGTGGAGCATGTGACATATCTGTGATGTCCTACTTTATTTTCAGAGTGACACAGGAGCAATAGAAGTAAAGAAGCCGCTTCGAAAATCGGGTATTTATATTAGCTTATGGTTTCTTTAAACAAAAACAAAAAATAAAACCTAATATAAAGAGGCTCTAAGTACATGCTTGCTACTCTTAAAATGATAGTACGCACTACTACATTCTCGCATGCTGAGTAGTAGGTCCTACCAGTTTGTTAATTTCTTCAAAAGAACATATTAGAGGAAACGATAAGGGAAGAAAGGCAGGTAGGACAAGTAGTACTACTTGTGGGAGTGATCGTTCTTTTCTTTTAAATTTGCTATGTAGTACTCCTATTATCCACCGACTAGTACATGACATAATTCATAATGATCGATCGATCTCTGCCTCCGAGCAACTCGTGCTTTAATTAATTTGGTTGTAGCTAAACAAACTAGCTCAAATTTTCTTTATGATTAACGTACGTAGCAATGTAGGACGCCTAGCTACTATGAGATCTTAAAGAACACAAAACACACCGGTCGGTCGCAAGTAGGCTAGCTAGCCGATGATCTCAACAAGGAGACCTTCCGTGACTCGCTTCACCAGTGGCTAAGCCAGGACAATAATAGAGGATAGACCTAAAACATCAAAGAACAAAGTTAGATTCATATAAACATAATATTTATTCTTATCAATTTCAAATTCATATATAGATAGAAGATAAACAAAGTACAAAAAGAGATAAATACAATGAAAATATCTTAGTAATAGAAAACGTATCTCAAAAATGTATAAATATGCTTTCAGTAAGTAGAGATTAGTCATCTACGTATCAAAAATAGCAAAATTAGTGATATGAATAGGAAAGTTCTATCTTTTAGCATGAGTAAATACAGTCTACCAATAACAAAAGAGTAATAAGATAAATATCAGACAATTGAGACAAATGAAAAAATAGGAGCATAAATTCAGTGAAGGAAATACTTGTTATTTAGAACCAAAATACCATGTCTCATGCTATAGTTCAAAACATCATTCTATCAAGTCCTAAGCTCCTAATTACTTATGTAATAGGAACCCCAGTCACAACACATACTAGGTGAAATAATGAATATCACTGGCAATCTCCATAACAAAGATGGCATCAGCTATCGATTGAAAAGCCTATTGATTCAGAAAGCCATTATGGCAAAAGAGTTGGAATTAGTTATAGAGCATTCGCCCTTGGCCCCCATCAGTTAGATTAAATGGTAAGTATAAGAAATATTTATAACCATCACCTCAACAACGTAATCGTCATTTTGACCAACATTTGTACTGCATCATACAATAAAACGGTAAAAATGCTAACAGACATTAATGCAAAAGAGTTGGCTGCATTTAGCTCTTACGATCCCCGGTCAACGTCAAGTAAAATGTGCCATATATTCAAACTACGTTTTCATTTCATAAAAAAGGCAAGCTATTGGGATTTGGGAATGAACTAATTTTAATGGTATGTGATCAAGCAATAACTGAGGTGGCATGAATTACAACTCTTACTGGTCTGTTCATGACACCGTATCTCTTTCAAAAAGTGGTATGCTACGCTTCTCAAGTTACTACAACACACATCGAGATCCAAACATAATGTGCATATAATCATCTGCAGTTTATTACATGCAGTGCAGAACAATCACCAAAAGTCATAACTAGGTTAGATTCATACGTCAATCTGAACTTTTGTATAAATGAAACGAGAACTATTATAGAAATCGTGCTAATAGTAACAACAATCCAAGAGGCAATGATACGTGGTGCCTAATCTTCACGACGTAAGATTAAGATTAACTTTGGATTCGTACAACCTGACGAACTGATGGCGCCAACCACTGTTTCAATACAGCAACCTGCGACGAAAAAATCGCCCAACCACACGCTTCAATCCTCGTCTACTCGACCGCGCAAAAGTAGACGTGACGTTCTTCCTGCAAAACATGAGGAATCACAAGAATAACAGGGTACAAAACGTCCAATTCCCCTTTAGGTTGCATCTGTGTGTCAAACCATAGGAAGAACAAGCGTATAACTCTATCTAAAAATAATAGATTGATTCATGGTGGTCTTCATCTTTTACGTGACGCATACTGCCTTATATAGCTGAACAAATGGCCCTAATGGCACAAATCGACTTGAACTCTAACCGCTATTGGGCTTGGCTAAATAAAATAGGCACGATACAAGTGGACTCAATAGAGTTGACGATAGTCGCAGATGTCTTGAGAATCTCGGAAAAACTGGTTTGATTTTCTTGAGATTTTTATCTATCTAGCTAGCCAAATACTTTCTTTTTAGCGCATGTAGCACAAATACATGCAGCACACTTCTCTTTCCAACTTTCCTGTGCGTGCATGCAATCTCTCCTTTCTCCTTCTCTTTGGCCACACACAACACATGCATGCAGCATATGTTTCCCTTTTCTCTCATATGACGATCTGCATACACCAAAGAAATAGGTGTTCCCTTCCTTTCATGCACATGCCTAGCAAATCTACACGTGGGGCCTCTCATGCATGCTAAGTGCTCGGCCCAATCTACATGTAACTTTAGGCGATAAACAGTAAAATCAACACAATTCGAAAACTAAGAATCCATGTAACTTTCGATCTGATTATCCACATGACTTAAAAACTTGGTATGCACCTTCTCTAGGATATCACGAACTTATTCCAATCAATGATCAAGAGAATCATTGCAAAAGTTGTGACCTTTTTCTATTTGAAAAAAGATTGCACCAAAACTGGACAAAAGAGGGAAACCTCGATTTGCTCTTCCTCGTGAGTCCTAGATAATCTAGATGACCTTAGATAGGTTCTCACATATCATAGCAAACTAAATCACAGCATGAATTCAATCCAAAACACCCACAAGAGTAAAACCCCAAAATCATCTCTCTCTTGAGGAAAACCGGGCAAACTTAAGAACTTCCACTAGAAGGTGTCTAGATGGATGAGATCTGATCTCCAAGAGACTTCTTCACCTTTTACATATCCTTGATACCAGGAAAGATCAAGAAGAGAGAAATCCAAATAAGAAAGCCAAACAAATCAAAAGCACAAACGGGGATCCATGGTATAACTTACTTGGCTAAACTTTAAATGTTCATTTCACTTAGAGAGAAATATTTTACAGCCAATTCCTCTGAATAGCAGAGTTCTAAGTCTATAGCATACACACAATAGGCTCCACACTTGAAAACCCTAACCGTAGGAATCTTAGAGAGACAACCCAACACAAGACTTAGTGAAAGATTCCACTTCACACAAAACTAGCCACTTCTTAGTAGATCACACCACTTACATATAAGAAAACTCAGTAACCCACATACACATGTGTTTACTCTCTCATACACTTACACGTTTTCAAAGTGTGATTTCCCAAAAGTTTCAATAGCCCGATAAGACATTCCAGCCATACAGATGTGACCTAAACCACTTAGGCCAGCTCTATGGTTTTGCAAACACCACTCCACCTGATATTGGATAATTTTTTGAATTGCCACCCACCGGTCTTCATGAAGATGGGATGCCCATGACTTGTCGCCAAGATCGTACGCCTATGCCAAGACCGTCACCACTTGAAATACCTAAGTCCCATGGCGCACCGATATTACACCATAGTCCATGATGCCCAATGCTTGCCGCCAAGATCGTACATCTACTCCGAAAACCATCACCACTTGAAATGCACAAGACTAATTGGCACACTACATGCATGCATTGCCTCCTCGTGATCCTTGTCTTTCTCCTATGCTCTTGTCTTGAGATGATGCTCCACCCAGATTTACACGACACTCCATGGCCACTAAGCCCCGGTCTTGTCACTAGCTATAATCCATCATCAAAGCACATGTACATCAAAGATAAAGCAATCGATTCGAGCACAAATGACATGCACTTAACTCTCAATTAGTAAAACATATGTACAGACCTACGCCATGACTCACACATGCATGGACACACCATGGCTAACACTTGCACGGACTTCCGTCATGACTAACACCACAAGAAACAACTCAAAACCAACTCCTTTCAAAAACAAGGGCTAGTCTGACTGTGGCACACATGCTGGTCAGACCGCCCAAAGCACTCTAGTCAGACCACTACCTTGACTGTTCAGACCACAACCGAGACCCACCGGTTTGATCGCCACCTCTAGCCGGTCTGACTACAAACGCATGGCGGTTAGAATGCCACCCCAAGCCGGTCTAACCGGTGCTACTAGAAAAGCACATGTCAAAATATAAATTCACAAAAATCAAACTCAATTAACAAAAGCAAAGCATAAGCAATGTCAAATACTCACCCACTCTCATGGGGCTGTAACCACATGGTCTTATAATCTCTTCCTTGATAAGTAATTTGACAAACACCCCAAAGTCAAGAATTTGGGTTTGAAATTTGGAAATTTGAAGCACATAAGTTGCAAGAGCTACTAGTGGTATAGATTTAAGAGAAGGAAGGAATATGACCACAATGGTAAGATGTGAAATAGTTCCAAGACACAAAAAGAGCAAGTTTTCAACAAAAACTCCATCCACACCTCAAATCCTTCAAATATCATAATCTTGTTCATAGTCCAAATAAAAAACAATTGTTCATCTCGACTATTATCATAGCAAGACACAACACCATTTTGCTCATCATTGATCAAAGCAAGGTTAAGAAGGGAGAAAGAAACACAAAAAATCAAGCCAAATTAAGATTTTAATATTTAAGCAAAGAGGACAAAATATTTGGATAAATTTTAAATATATATTGATACGTAGAGATGAATATTTATAGCCACCAATAAAACCTAAGGATGACAAAAGCTCAAGCACAAGAGCCATACCTCATCTCTAAAGATTTCTCTCCAAGAAATCCTAACTAGAGAGCTTACACTAACTCTCTCAACTTGCACTCCTTATATAGTGGAGGCTTATTAGAAACCTTAACTAGCACCTCTAGTTGGGTTTCATCCTTTTCTTATATGGACTAACCCGTTAAACTAACACTATACTGGACTCTACACTTATACATACATGCTTATCAAAACACGACATGCACTTGGCTTCAAAAGCCCGAATTCGCCATTTCATGTCCTTAATGAAGACTCCTTGACGTAATCCACTTAGGCCACCATCGCGGTTTCGCACACTACCACTTTTTGTATTAGAAAATTTATGAAAATACCCCTGTACCATTCTTCTACGAAGCTTCATGCTTCCTTCGTCTTGAAGCAACCCCGTGTTTCATTTCAACTCCATGTGGCTCCAATAACTTACCGACAAGCCTCTCACATGTATGGATCCCACTAAACCATCATCGCCTGCAAACGGGCCCAAGTCATTTCGTGCACCACATGCCTCTCCATGCACCATGACAACACCCAGCTTCTATGACCGTTCTGAATCTCAGCTACTCCGTGAACTTAGTCTCGATTCACCTTGTCATTTTCCATCATATCCACTACCAATAGCTCTTGCTCCGGTTTCTTGTCTTCCTGGCTTGTAACCACTCCATTAGCCTCAGTCATCTTTCAGCGACCCTTAATCATTCTGAACCTCAGTTTCCCTAATTTAGTCTCGATCCCTTGACCACTTTGGACCTAAGCTCTCCTATCTTAGTCCCAGTCTCGTTTGTCTCACCACGACCTAGCTCTGAAGTCCTACAACCAACATCAACAAGCAAACCATCACGTAGCACCACACAATACACAAAATCATCAATTGGCATAATTGATGAGCCAAGAACACTTACCTTTAAAGCTTCACTCCCGAAAGTATCACCAAGACATATAGCCATCTTATGGCTCTCAAAGCATCTCTGTATGTTTTGACACGTAGCTTGTGGCGCCTAATAACTTTACCGTTAAGTCTTCACGCATTCGATCTCCCTTGGATCGTCTCTACTTGCATTGGCCCACGTCACTTGGCGCACCACATGCACTAACTCGCCTCTTCACGATCCTTGTTTTTTATGTTCCTCCTGCTTAAGCCATGTAGCCTCACCCAAACATATCTGACCGCACGGATATCATCTCTCCTGCCTCATTCTCACCACTTGCCATTGACCGCTAACGTTCTCTAAGCCACCTACATATTGAAAGACCAAGTATATATCTAGAGCATAAGTCCCATGCACTTACGTTAGTCAAAACAATACATCATGCAACACAACACAACTAACCAATGGCTCCTATACCATGCATATACTCAAACCAACTCAGCTCAACTCAAATCATGCTCTAAACCTTCAGAGCCTGTCTAACCACCAACTACAAGTCGGTCAGACCACCCAACATCTCTCAACCTCTGCTCCGGTAACAAGTGACCGATCTGACTGCTAGCCCAACGCCGGTTAGACCACCCGGTTGTATTGCCGCACAAAGCCCGCTATTATTGAACCCAGTGTTCACTCAAAATCATCATGGTTCGTCCAACCATATCACACATAGCTTCCACATGCACCTCACAGCATGTAGGCAAAACCCTCTAGGCATCACACTCCTTAAACATACTCATATCCAATCGCATCAACAACCCAAGACATGTCTTGAGTACCCTAGACATATCTGCACTCTCTAGAACCTCTCTGAAAATCCTAGACATGTCTAAGGTGACCCCAGACATATATGCCCTTGAGCCACCAGTTCGGCCACTATGCCATGGCCGATTAGACCGTCTTGCACTGGTCTTACCACTGTCCCAATGCAGGTCAGACCGCACACACCTTACTTGGCCACACTTAGCTCGACTTCGGTCTAACCGCCATGCGAGGACTGGTCAGACTGCTCACGCCCAATGGTCTGACCGCTGCTCTAAATCAGTCAGACCGGCAATACACTAACAACAACTCTAAACATTGCAAACGCTTAAAATCGAACTCAAATTTCAACAATATTTACACAAGATCAAATACTCTCATATACCATATGGTGACCTCCACGTAGTGGCATAACGTTGGAGATCTGAAAATTGTTCTTAAATATCAATGAATATATTAGTAGATAACTGGCCTGGGGGTGGACAGTAGTGCAATGGAATCACACGTTTTTCATCATTCCAGCAATACTGAATCATGCACCGACAATAAATAAAGTACAATATCTATTGAGCCTAGCTATGACCAATGCATCTCATTTAATTAATCATAGGTTTTCTTCCCCAGAAACCAGGCAACCAGTGTATGACACATGGTAGAGTCAAAGTTTTCTTTTTTAAAAAAAACTACCATGGTTAGCGTCTTATTGATTATTTGTTCATTTTGTACATGTTGCATCAATACACATGCATTTGTAACTAAAAAATTGACACGACCGACAAGTTTCCAACTAAACTTTCTCCCCTCTAAAATTTGAAGAGCAACGGTAAGAGTAAAGAGTATACAAAGACTAGTAATTATACATTAACGGCCAAAAGATGATGCCAATGGCATTGCCACAAACAAACAAGAACAAATGTCAAGTAAATAAGGGCGAAAGCCAACCTATTTATTATGCCATACCCAAGATCAAACAAGGAGAAACTTAGAAAGAAGCCTCACTAAAAAAAAGAATTGGGAGGTGTTTCTATATTTTCTTCGACAGTGATTTGTATAATTTTTGAAACATGATAAATGATAGATAGATGTTATTTAACTATTCATTTGTTTTGAGATTAGTACTATTTTGTTAGAGAAAAAAAGTATAGAACCACTACTCGAAAGAACTGCATGCAGCTGCTGAGATAAGTTGAGTGCAGTTAATTTATCAAGTCTACAGATTGAGCAAAGAACAGGGAGGCTCACATGTAGTGATGCCCTAGTGTCAAATACTTTGGTGGTTACCTCAGGAAAAGGACAGATGAGAGGGGAGCACTGGCAGGCAGGTGATTCTCAAATTGGGTCGGAAGAGATCAGGAACATGCTCAGACTTCAGATTTTTTTTTAGAAAAAGTTTATTGCAATTCTTTTCTACACCCTTGGCCATCTTAATCATGTAGCTCTACAAATTAAGGATTATGTGAGTACTTGGGGCATTTCTTGAGCCATTTGGAAAGAGAGAAAAAGAAGCAGAAAAAAAAACTGAACTAAACTACACTGACGGAGGGTTGGTAGGGAGAAAACGAAAGCTCTACAGAAACAGCTGCCAGGTGCAGTATTGAATTCGATGTCTACCCCTACAAAACGAACAGTGTCTCCTCCAGCACATGCGACGAATAGAAAAAAAAAAAGAGATAAGATTGGATAAAGACAGATAGGACACAAGTTAGTCTCCTTGGATGCATACATCATGCAGGCTATGCATGCATTGGAAAAAGGGACATTTCACCAAATATATGTAGAAATCTCGTAATCTTTAAATTTTAGTGAGTAGCACATTGGATTGATATGCCAGCTATCGGAACTGAAACCAAATAGAAAAGGCCTGTAGACCTGTGCCCAATGTGCATCTATTGGGGGATGTGAAGTTGTGAACACTGGAGAGTCGAGACGCAATACAAATAGAGAATTGTGGACAGTGTAGGCATTGGTCCATTACAAGGAAACAGCACAAGGGCTCTAGCCTTAAGGACATTGGTGTACTACTGTAGGGTGATTAGCTATATGCATTATTGGTCGTATAGATTGGTGTCTCAATTTTCTTCAAAATGTAGACCTTCCACTCTCAGCAAAATGATTAGACCTGAAAAAAAATATAAAATTGGACGAGAACACAATGAGAAAAGTGAGGAAAAGAGGCATATTATAGTGCAAGGTACTCATCATGCAATGGTCCATTCAACTGTTTGGCTTTCAGGTACCATAAACTTAATTCTTTTCAAATCTTTTTGCCTTTTCACATTCAGAACGATTCAATCCATGATTGAATCAACAACAACTAAAGAGAAAAAGTGCGAGAGACAGCAACACTGTAAGAGAACATGGCACCAGCGTCCCGTCCCAGCTAGCTCTCATAGCAAGCCCATGATGCATGCATGTACTATTACAGAGAGAAAATGGTAAGACTCGAGACTGATGCCATTGCCATTTCCAAGCCATGTCATATCATAATATACAAGAGACACTGGATCGAAGTGAAAGATGTGCAAGCAATAATGACGTGGATATAACGTCAAAATGGGACATAATGTGAGATTCGAGCGAACGTATGACCATTGCCACAGATACCTGATGTTTTCCCAACGCATATTTAGCTAGGTTGATGCATGCATGGTTCGTTTGATGAACTCTTGAGCCTTTCGTCGTCCTGAACTACATGTAGAATCCCATGGATGCAGTGGCGGAGGACGGAAAAAAAATAAAGTAGGGTGGATCGAAAGTAATACCATTCAAGCTATAATACTAATCAAACCCATCAACAATAATCTAAGTACAAAGATGTTTAATAATGCAAGACATTGAAAAGTACCTCCAAAAATTGAAGGATCACAATAATATATCACCAATTTAACATATAACCTTGTAGAGCATAGCAATGGAAATAATCTGCCAAAGAAAGAGCAAACATAGTTAATATTGTTATGTATAGTGTAGACAACACAAAAGTGACAAGTGGAATCAAATGAGAAATACCAATATTAATCTTGTTAATTGCGTCTAGGAGACTTAGGCAATTGCATCTGTCTATCTTTCTTTTTCTGAAACATCTTTTTAATTTTTTCAAGATGAAGTCCTTTAAATATCTCCCTTTCAATGTAGCACACCATCAAATCATTAAGCCATCCATCGGACATCTTGTTGCGCAATTCAGTCTTGATAATCTTCATTGCTGAGAAAGCTCTTTCAACCGATGCTGTCGCCACCGGTAGCAGCAATGCCAACTCAATGAGGCGATAAACTAGTGGAAATACAATATGCCTCTCAAGTTCAACTTTGTTTTGGCTAGACTTGCAAGATCGTGACAAACTTTAAACTCATCAAGCCTTCTTACATGAATAATAAATGTCTGTAGTTGATCTTTTATAGCCTTGCGGTCATCAAAGGAAAAATCCTCTTCTTCAATTACCTCTTCCACTTGTACAGAGCCTAATTGAAGTTGTTCTTGCCGCTCTTCCACTTGCCCAGCACCAACAGACTCTCCCACCTCCACTTCAACATTTCCACTTTCACGAGTGCTTGGGTTTGTGGCACTTGAACCCCGATTAAAATAGCTCTTCAAATCTAAACACATAAAAGCAAATAGACAAATAAATTGACCTATAAATTTGCAAAATGTAAATTGGCAAATGTAAACTACATATCAATTATTAAAAATCAATGACACTCCTAATATATGCCTCACCTCTCTGTGATTTTTCCTTTCCCCTTTTATCCATTGCTCAAGCCTCAAAATCTCAAATAAAAATCTCAAAATCCCCAAACGGCCAGTCGGCCAGATCCCCACCGCAGCGCACAGCAGAGAGCCTCCTCCTCCAGTCCTCCTCGTGAGTTCCGCCCGCGGCCGCCTCGCTTGCCCGCCGCGGCCGCCTCCCCGCCCGCCGCCGCCTCCTCCTCCCGCCCGACGGCCGCCTCCCACCCGCGCCCGCCCGCCGCCACCTCCCGCCGCCGCCGGAGCGCTGCTCCCAGTCCCCACGCGCGCTGCTGCTCCCACCGCCGCTCACTTTCTCAGCATCTCAGGAGCAGGAGCACAGCAGACAGGAGCATTGTTTCTAGGGTTTACATTATTGGGCTTGGATATAGGGGTATATGAGGGTCTATTGCAAAAATTTGAGGTATGATCCAAGCCACACCTTACCCTATCAGGCCCTCCGCCCCTGCATGGATGTACAGAGACTCGATCTGAAAATGTTTTAAGGTGAAGTCGGCAGGGCAGCGCGCTGTGATTCATGGCCGTCACCTTTCAGCGCCGACCGGTGTTTACACCGGATGTCACCTCACCAGTCGGTCAGTCACACATCCATCACCCTAGTCCTAATCATATTCGTTCGTTGAAGAATCACACTCCAAGGGATTTTATATTTTTCAGCACAGGGAGTTCTTGACTGGAGCAGCTAGCTGGGGTGGAGCTAAGCAAATATGGCATTTTGTTCAGTGAAATGTCGCATCGGATTATTTTATTTTTTTAAAAAAAAATTGTATTGCATGCATAGTCTTTCGGACGATCGAACTTAAGGTCGTGAGCAAGAGCAACCATTGTTTTCTGCAGTAAGTTTCGGTACGTTCAGTGACGTTGCTTCAAGGAAACGGTTATGCCGGCCATTTCTTTCGTTTCAAGCATTTCGAGGGCTAATTACGTTCAAGCTACGGCAAGGTAGCGAACATTTCGGTGCTCCCAGAATACGAGCAGCAATGACAGCGATCCTGTCAAAATCAACACAAACTCTTAGGCGAGTACTGAGCGATGTGATGCGCCACCCACCTCAGATAAAAATCTTATTTATAGACTATTAGAGTCTGAATGGGAACCCACCAACCTTAAGCTAATTCAGAAAGCAAACTATCGTAATTAGAAAAAATATAACATCAACATCACCTTTAACGGTCGCAATACACAATTTAAGATTCATTTTAAGAATTTTTTTGATACAGACGTAATGTACCTTCATCTACAAGCATTTTTAAAATAAATGGTAAAGTGCATATTATTCCTGGAATCATCACGTTCGCCTAATCGCAACCCTGAACTAACAAACCGTCAAATTTTCACTCCCCAACCTTAAATCGACGCAAAAAAATACCTCCACGGTGGTTTTAGAGATGGTGCAGCGGGCGTTTATATCATCTAAGCTTGCAATGTTGGCAGTCCCTCTCCCTCGTTCTTCCCCTTCGTGCATCCTCGTTGCCATGGCCAAGAGCCCAAGACAAAGCACTGCCTCAAACCTATCCTCTCCGCTGCTAGGCATATATGCAAATTCCAGCAAGCCTAATAGAAAATACGCAAACTCGAGGTCGTCATCAACCATTAAAACTGTTTATTTCTACAGTAAGACGCACTATACGCAGGTCAGGCAGTAAACTAATGTACAGTAAAAAATCCATAGTGATTACCCATTGATCGCGAGAATCCAATGAGCTGAGAGCAGCCAGCCTGTCCTGTGCCACAAGCGTTCAGCTCATCCCATGTTTTTATTCAAAGGCGATAACATTGTACGAAGACTTGGTTGGTACATGACTACATTATACGCTACAACTTCTGAGTAGGGGTGGAAATCGAGCCAACTCCTCGTCTTATCGAGCTTTTTCTAAAAATATCATAGTTTGATTTAATATCATTTTACATATAATTTAAAAGTATTTTTAGAAACGAGCTAACGAGCCGAGCCGAGCTTGAGCAAAATTTAAATTCATTTGAAATTAACTTATTTTAATGTTTAATCAATTAACAAGTATAATTGAAGCAATTTTGAACCGAGCCAACGAGCCTCACTAGCGAGCTTTTTTTCCACCCCTACTTCTGAGAGAGCAGTCCAGGGCGCAGGGCAGTAGGTTGCGCGAAATACACGGAATCATATTCATGCGTGGTAAGCATGAATGATCTTCCGAAGAAGTGACGGATGGGACTACTTGTTGCTTGCATCCCTAGCCGTCTATATGTAGAACTATCAGCGGAGTTTTACAGATCCGAGCTAATTCTTCCTGTATGGTCGTATGGACCTGCGCAACAAAACAGTTTAGGCTAAGATTTGTTTCTGAATGAGGTTGAACAGACAAAGCTCATTCAAGTTATCCAGTAGTAGAGTCAATGACTCCTTATCAAACTACTAGTAGGTACAATTCAACTACCAGTTCAGAATGTTAGCTCACAAGTCATGTTCTCCTACTACTAAAATGTTTATACTGTATTCTTGGACAAGTGTTTTCTAACAGACTGAAGTTATGTGTTGTCAACCAGCAAGGGCCCCTAGCCACGTTATGCATGAATAGGATAATATTGGGTGCAGATGGCAACGGAATTTTACAACAATAAGACGAGCTACCGAAAGTTCAAATGGTGGCATAAAAGCAGTCACAATTAGAACAATATAATGATTATTAAGCATTTTCTTGAGGAATGTGAATCAACATACCCCACGTAAACTAGCACGGACAAATTATCTTTCCCCATCATCAGTCTTGAGTAGCATCATTCCTTGACCTCGTCACTGGATGTGGAAATTTTCCTTTTAACAGAATTAATTATTAGACTACCAAGTAATGCTGAGAGTAGAGCAAAAACGGGGAAGTCCCAATCTAACAATCAAGGTCTGGGACGCACACGTATTGGGGAAAACAGAAACATATGCTTATTGGTTAATCCCTCAAGATGATCTTTTTTTTTTTACATTATAAGGCACATGCACATGCACACACCACCACGCACACGTACCACACGCACGCACACATGCGAGTGCACCCCACAGCACACGCCTAGAATCCTCACGGTGATCTCAAATGCAGAGCGAAGATCTCAATGGCCTAAAGAAATAGAAAGGCTTTGTTTCAATAGAATAAACCAATCAGGATCAGCTTCGAAGTCATAACACCATAATAACATGATATTCTCAAATAAAAATCAAGTACATCCAGTAAAACTACATATGAATGAAAACCACAAGACCCATTGATACTGGTTAAATACAGCCAAACAATACTGAACTGCTGACAAACATTTCTGGTACAAGACAATTGCAACCATTTTGGGCCTAAGGGGAGCAATATATAGCTCAGTACAGAGCCATTTTATACCCTACATAACAATATTTTGTCATAATGGAACCCAGCATCAAACAATCCCAACAGCCATATATATATCAAACAACAGATCCTTAAGTTATCAAACATATGAACTAACCCAACCCATTTTTCTTTATACCTTAGAAAATCATCTTAACTGAACCAAGAACTATTGATTAAGGCACCACTCCTGGCCCTAGTTCTACTAGTAACTTGCAAGGCAGACTAGGAAGACGACTGTTCATTGCTAATGCAGAGAGATCATAGAATATGCATTTGTTGCATACATTAGGTCAAAATAACTCTTTGTTAAGATGAACGCTTCACAAACAAATTAATTGAGAGTTTTATTTTCTAATATTTATGTGGAGGAATCCAGAACTAACGTCTGCATGAGTTACAGTCATGGTAGAACTGACCTTTCTACACTGCTTTGAGTTTGACTGAACTAATTTGTTTCAAGCATAAATAAGATGCCAGGTGGATCAAGGAATCTCCTAATCCAAAATTAGGTGCAGACTTCTGGTTGACAAAAACTTGCAAAGGCACAGGGTAATTAATCTAAAACTGCATAAAAAGTACAATCAGCTAGAAGAATCATCATGTCAGGCATAGACATAGCAGACGAAGTATCGATCTTAACCAGAAAAAAGGAAAACAATTGTTGTCACTATGTAATCGAAATTGTTGAACAACAAAACAGAACAAGAGAACAATACTGGCAAGGAAACAACATGAAAATAGAACAGGACAAATCACAAATGATATGTCTGTTGTCTTTTATATCCCAGAAACTATGTTATCCACTATGGAATGAACCTAATAATTTTATACAACTATCAAAACAGATTATTGTTACAAGTGGCATCAGGTAGCATATCTTTCACTTTCATCCTAACTTTCACTATTTCACATGATGGAAGAAGCAATACCGTAGAAATAGAATTGTTTAGCCTAAACTAAAATCTCTACTACTTAAAAATACAAGTTGGTGGCGGTCTGTTCTCTCTCTCCTCTCTGCAGTTGTCCGATCTGGCCACGAGATAGGATCTAGGCCATCCATCTTGTGCCCCTCCCCACCTACCCCCATCATCTGTGCAAGGCTCCTCTGGAATACACGAGGGCCAATGGGTGGCTGACTACTCTCCAAATACGCCGAGCCATCTCCAACGATCTTTGAAGTAAAAATGAAACAAAAATCCCGTAACATCTCCCATGATCTCCTCTTTCCTAATCTTGGGTTGCTTCCAACTGCTGCCTTGTTCCTCTCTCTCTCCTCTCACCAACAATGGCGACCCCAACCCAGGAAAAAAGGGACGCTGGTAGCATACTAGCATGTCAGGCCTCAGGGGCTAAGTGACTGGCGCCGGCCACATGCACACGTGACAGCGACAGCTCGGTGAAGCTGATCAGGTTCAACGGCGTGGTTCCATAACAGGAGCAGGTGAACAAATTTGTAGCGCCTGGCCAACCATATCAAACAGTGAGTTCCAGCCTTCTGGGTTCCACAACGACCTGCCAATGTGATTGCGTTGATTGGTCGCACACGTCCTGGTCGCCCTGACCCAAGTCACAGAGCCTACTTCCAGGCACAGCTCCCGTCGCAGAAGTCACAAACGGCGTCCATTTGGTCGAGCAGTGCGTCCCTGATGTTCTCACCTCCATCCCCATCATCTTTTTTGTGCCATCCTCCACCTTTCCCCGCAATGCTTGCCCTAGTAACCACATCCGAGTGTTGTTGTTTTGGAGGCACAGATGCATGCGTCGGTGGGTGCCACAATAGCGCGTCGTGGGTGGAGGATGAGGAGATGGAGCTGCTCTGGCTCAGTGTGTTGTTGTAGTTGGAAGTGAATAGGAAGGCGGATATGGGTTCTAGTTAGTGACAAGAACCACGGAGACACTTGGGGATTCCACGGTGGCAACGGCGAATCGGAAAGGCAGCGACATCTCGTGTGCGAGTGAGTCCGCGAGAGGATGCCACCTAGGCCCGTATGTCACCGCCACCTTGTTTGCCTGCTTTCCCTACATCGAGGAGGATGACGACACCCTCAATGTCATCTTCCGCTCTTCGATGAGCTCCACACGAGCTGCGTGATGGCTCTTCTCTAAACATATACGTAGCCTTCATTTATTTTGTCTCCATGTGCATGTCTACAGTGCACTTGTCAATCTTGGGCAGGGAGACATTGATGAGGACATCCCTACTACTACCACATCTAACTCTCCAAGTGTTCATGAAGTACCAAAATGTCCAATGACTAGAGCGCGAGCCAAACTTTTAAATAAACAGGTGAATTTGTTTCTTAATGAATTTCCATGCCTTGATAAGAGCAATATTCTACCTCATGCAAGCTCTTTGTGTATTCTCAGATTTAAACACATTGAAGACTTTGGATCCACGAGGAAGGTGATAGAGACTGGGAAGCAAAGCCATGGAGGAAACCCACATCTGCGGCCCACACCATCAGATCAAGATCATGCGATTCCTGACCAAGTCCATGTGGTCAAGAGCTTCAAAAGAGGAACTCTGTGCAGCAGCTATGAATATGATGAAGAGCCATGCAACCATGCAGTTGCACTCCATCTCATGAGTCTGCAGCCAAGGTGTTGGGAGAAGGACATGAAAGAATCAGTCTTGCCGTGAACATTCGGACCGGGCCATGCTAAAACCGAAGGAGAGGACCTTCATACATTTTGTGGACTGAAGCCCATTGATTCAGTCAAGTATTTTTTGCTAACTAATTGAGCCCGAACTAGAAACTATTACTTCGTTTGTTGAGACCGAACAAGTTTTTGTTTCAACCTTAGGCCCAATTCATGCGCGTGTGTCAAGGGCGTATGGCCGTCGTATATATACGCACCGTCATCATTAAACAGGGACAGACCACGTTTTTGCTATATAACAAATTGCTTTTGCTTGAGAGTCCTTTCATGGTAACCGAATTCATCATGAGGGGAAATTGAGAGTTCGTCGAAATCAAGATCGTTCAACCTTTTCGCTGAAAATTAAGAGCGCGATAGGACTTCGCTTGGTGGTCGTGAAGTCCGACGCATGTGTTCTTGCAAATTAAAGAGTGTTCGTTCTTTCATTGGCAACGGAGGATCACTACGATTCGAGAGGCTACACGTGAGTATCTTGATCATACGTCAAGAAGATCAGGCGACCCCGTATCAGGCATTCTGCATGGTGTTGTTGCTCGTCGAGGCAAAGGAGTTAACGCAGCAGGGCAAAACAAGCCCGTGCGAAGTCGACTGCATGCTGCCGAGGCCTGTTCTAGATCTAACGAGCCCCATTTCCGTCACGACACTGGCCGGTTCATGCGCAGACAACTTGTCGCCGGTGTTAGCAAGCCATCATCCACCCCATGGATACACGGCGAGCCATCATCCGGAGTTAGAACAATACCAGCCGAGCCTCCAATACGATCTCACCGGCTCACAGCTGCCCACGCCCCCAGTTGCTTGGTATGAACAGAAGGTACTACCTGGTAGAAGCTAGACGCATGCAATAGTTCTATGTTGAGATTATTCATGTCCTATCCATGAACTCCACACAACACAAGGTAGGAATTTCAGAGCCATGCATGCATGGTAGCAAGGGCCATGGCACATTTTTTTATAATGTTATTCAGTACTTAACAACATCCATTGTCCCAATGTACAACGGAAGCAATTTCTTGATCATAGGTGAAATATGAGGAAGTCCCATACCTTAGTACAGTAGCCACTAAATATCACTTTGCCTCACAGCTAAGCATAGAGCTTTTTGTATCTCATTTCATATATTGACATCCAAACCACCTTTCCTGGAAATACATGTTGTCTTTCATGAAGTAAGCTTCCCTCATTAAGGACACCTTTCATTGGCTATGATAGATAGACTATTGCCAATCAGTTGTCAAGGACACTTTTCATTTCGAAGTGATAAGACCACTGCCAATCCTTGAAGGATATTGCACCATGCAAGAAGGCTCTATAAGTAGATTTGGAGGAGAATAATCCACTCCTCTCATGCTTCCAATTATGGTGGTCCTCTTCCTGAGTTAGAGAAAATTCCTCTAAAGAATCCCAAAGATGCAAGTACTGAACCAAACCCTCCATGGAGAGGTTACCCTGAATATCCCTCACCCAATTGTGATTTTGAAGGGCTTGAGCAACAGTTCTGTTTTGTAAGCTTCTCCTTGATACATTATTAACCACAACCGGAGCCAATTCCAACAAGGAACAACCATGCAGCCATCTATCACTCCAGAAAAGAGTGTTGTTGCCATTGCCAACATGGGTAAGCACCGAAATGGCAAACGTTGCACGAACTTGTGGCTGCACAGGAAAATCCAATCCTGCCCAAGGTCGATTTGTAGAAGTTTTCTCAAGCCACAACCACCTCATTTGTAATGCCCAGCCCATGGTTTGTAGGTTGGAAATACCAAGTCCACCTAGATCAATAGGCCGTTGCACCTTTTCCCAGGCTACCAGACAGCAACCACCATTCACTTCTTTTCTTCCTTTCCAAAGAAATGCTCTTCTAATTTTATCTATCGCCTTGATTACCCATTTAGGCACATTCATGGCTATTAATAAATAAATTGGAATGGCTGACAAAACAAACCTCACCATGGTAGCTCTACCTGCCAAGTTCATGAGACTAGCCTTCCATCCTGGGAGACGATCTGCTATTTTATCAAGCCATGGCAGCAAATCACTCTTACGCAATTTCTTATTGGAGATTGGTAGGCCCAGATAGGTGGAAGGGAACACCGACGAAGGGCACTGAAGAATTTCATCCACCTAAATGTAAGATGTTCTTATGGCTAGCCATCAAAAACAAGTGCTGGACTGCAGATCGATTAGTTCAAAGAGGCCTCTCCCATCCCGAACATTGTGTTCTATGTGATCAAGAAGAGGAGACGGTGCAGCATATCCTAACAAGTTGTGTATTTGCTAGGCGCTTCGCACAATCTGCTGTCCCTCTTGGATATCAATGTGTTGTCCCTAGAAGGAATGAAAAGAGCTTTGCGGAATGGTGGAGAAAGGCAAGCAAAAGGTTACCAAGACTAAGAAAAGGGGTTCAATAGTGCTGTAATCTTGGGGACATGGACGCTCTGGAATCACGAAATAGAATAGTTTTGATAGAGCATCGCCTTAGTGTCGACGGCCAGACAATTCTTCATGGAGGAATTGAGGCTCTGAGCTTTGCGGTGCTATTAAGCTTCGGAGCTATTTTTGGTCGGCATGTGGATCTTGTGTGAGTGATTTGTTCAGTCGGTCGTTGTGTTGCTTAGTTAAGTGTGTGTTTTTTTCCTTTTAAGTTCTTTTGGCAACCTTTCCTTTTTTCCTAAGGGAGGGAAGGAGGTTGTTTGTACGGGAGTCTCTCCTTTTTCTCTCTTAATATAAAGATACGCAGCTCTCCTGCGTGTTCGATAAAAAAAAAAGACTACTGCCAATCAGTTGTCAAGGACACTTTTCATTTCGAAGTTTTCCTCCTCTAATTGAGGTTGTCATGCATCTAATCTCACATGAAATAGATTACTTGATGATTAGTGAAGTGTAAAAAAAACAAATTTCTATAGAAAATTAATTTTATACATTGTTAATAAAAAAGGTTGCTTGATGACAATGAGTTGTAGCAATTTCATCTTTGGACCTCAAGTTGCTTGCACACAAGAGCTCAAAGGTGAACAACCATGTAAATAATGTATGCATGTCTTTCAAAATTTAATCAATTTTCCCTTTAAACGGAATCATGGCCAGTAATTTACAACATGATAATGTATGGAACTTTGTCGTAGATGTTGTTGACATAAGGAACGATGTACTTGCTGGAATATTTGGACATTAAATTACATAAACAAGTCACAACCTTTTTGACATTTCTTATATATACAATGGATTTATGATGTTTAACTTTTTTTATTCATTTAGTAGACTGTGCTTCCTTTCTCTTTATTTGGCAAGATAGAATGATAATGGGTCTTCAGGAGGGCTGCCGCATTGGCTTCATATCTGAATTTCTGTTCATGTTTCTGTTTAATGCATGATGTCGACTTTATCAACTGGTTTGATGCTATTTACAAGATAGTATGTCAATATTTATGTACTGGAGTAAACTATGAAAATGTTGTTTGTTACTTGTTCATCTACACAATTGTCGCATTGGTTGCTTGTTCTATCGTGTTACCTGAATGTGATGCTCGTGGATTATGTATCACCCTCTAATTTAGTCTAATTTACTCACTTGCAAAGATATGTTTCATTTGATATGTGTTTGACATAAAATTGATATTTATTGTACAATATATGATCCCGTCTTATATTTATGTACCACCCTCTTTTGGGGGTTCTGTTGCAACGCATGAACACCCTAGACCCTACTATATTCAATACATACAAATGTCCCCTGCGAACAGTTCATCAGAATTTGCATCATATATACCAAGGCTAATATTATGTATTGTCGCCCATTGTACGTTGGGATTTCACTTGTGAAAGAAACCACTAGAATTCTAAGAGCATGTTACGAAGCGCAGGATCCTCCATAACTACAAGAGCTCAAGTTTCCCACTAGAGGATAGAGCTCTCCAATACATATGCGGTTTGAACTTGTGTTAAGACACTGACAGACATAACTTTCGACGTGCCTCAACTTTTGGGCTAGGTGGCTTAGCCTATTTCTAAAACTTATTTTGCATCCTAGAGGTAGAGGCGCTATAACTTCAGGTGAATTCCCAATGCTTCATGAAAAAGTAAACATGGCAGCTCGCCCATAAGGCCATAACCAAAACTACGCATCATAACACAGCATCATTTCGCAATCCCAACAACATGCTAACTTAATCTAGCAACCTAACTTCGAAGCAGACAACTCTTATCCACCTCACCTTCGACTAAGTACGCCGGCGATGGCCACCCCCGCACGGTGGTGAAGCACATCGCCTCCTCTTCCGTCATCACCGCCGCTCCGCGGCACCTCTCGAGGTGTAGACGACCGTGCCGACAAGGTTGGACACCCCGAGCGGCCGCCGCGTCGGCGGCACCCAGTGTGATCCCCCCGGCACGAAGGGGAGCCACTCCGGCGCGTCCCACCGCACGAGCATCCCGTGGATGGCGTCCTCCAGGCGCCGCATCCCCATCGCCTCCACCGTGGAGTCACCCGCGACGCCGGATGAGGAGGACGAGGAGGGGGGTGGCAGTCCTCGGACAGGTCAATCTCGATCAATTCCACCTTGTCGGAGAGCGCGCGGGGCGGGTGGACCTAGGAGGGCGAAGCCGCGGGGCGCGCTAGGGTTAGGGTTAGCGCGAGGAGGCGAGCCATGGGAGAGCGGGAGGAGAAAGCCTCGGATGGACATGGATGGCGCTAAGGGAAGAGATGCGCATCGGGCCCCAGTGTCAGTGGGCATAGGGTGGCGTGGGGTACTGGAGTGAGGGAATCGGTGGCTGACCCGTGGGGCCCGTATCTGTGGCACGAAGGTTCATGGCCCACATGTCAGTGTATGGTTTTCCATTGTGGGACCACCTGTCAGAGAGCGTGGCCCGAGGCAGTTCGTTTACATTTCTGGGAAGAAATTCTAGACACGGAAGAGCTACGCGAAGTTCTACCCTGCTCCCCGATCGGACGGTCCACGCCGCTCTTCTGACGTGCACTCGTGAATCTGGGCCGTCCATTCAGCCAAGAAGAGGAGGATGCTTGAGTCGCCCAGATCGTACCTGCAGGCACGGACCTCGCCGCCCTCGTCTCCCATGGCGGAAGCCGACGCCCAACGCCAGAGCCTCGCCCACTCGCCGGCGGCACCGCCGCCGACGGAGGCAGCCGATGAACCGATCTGGTCGCCCCAGGTTAGTAACCTTGTCCCCAGGACCGTTAATTTTTGTCTGAGGTCACCGTGTGGAACTGTAGCGGAGACCGGTTATTGCTCCATGGCGCTTAGATTCAGGGTATGTTCGTGTTCTGGAGGCGGATTAGGAGGTTTTGAGGTGTAAATTTGATGAGTTTTGTGTGAAAGGCAGTGCCTTTGGGGAATTTCCAGGTCTTTTGAGTCGTTCTGGTGGCAGTCGGTGCATAAGTTAGTCTCCTTTTGGTCTCTTTTCCGTAGGATTTAACCCGCATCGGATAATTTCAGTGGGTGGTAAGATTATTGAAAATTTGAGATTCCAGGGGAAAACTTCTAGTTTCAGCGAAGGGTTGAATTAGTTTTAGTGAATGTTTTAGAATATTTTTTCCCGATTAAGGAGGTAAAGTTAGAAGATATTTTTACAGTGTCTTTTCTTCTTTTTTGGAAATATCGTGTGCTCTGTACTGCCTTATGATGATATTGCTATTATGGCCGCTTATGACAACGCAGGTGGGTGCTCCAAATGCTGCTTCTCCGATGCTCATGTACCCCGTTTTGGTGACTGGAATGTACTCCCAGCAGTGTGTGGATGATCAGGCTCAGGGTCCAGGGATATATGCCATACAGCAGAATCAATTCATGGGAGCGGCAATGGGAGGCTATACTCCAAATACACTCATACCAATCACTTACAAGATCCCAACGTAAGTTGTTTCCTTCTGATACTGAACAATCTGTTATGCACAATAATTTGTTATCCCCAGCATTGTTTTGGTGAAGTTGCTTCACATACCATCATAGTAACCAACGTAACTATTCGATTGAAGACCCATTTGATCATTAATGTCATGCTGTTGAAAGCTTTGAACGATTTAGGGTGAAAATATTGAATTAGTGTGATAAAGGGTCTGCAAGATCTATCTTGAGATCCAGGTGATTAATCTGTTGTCTTGGGTAGACATTTAAGAACAAAAGAATGAGCTTTGACAACAGTACATGCTACAATATTATGTTTAAGGATGACAGTATCTTTAGATCTTCAGTGAATTATACTTCATGAAAGAGTAAATTAACTTTTTGTGATGCTTTATTCATGAATTCCTTACGCATTCTGCTTCTTTATTCACAAATAAACTTTGGGTAGTGCACAACTCAGCAACTTGGCATCTACAAAATCTCTTGCAATTGTCATAACTCATAAGGAATCAGAGGCAGGATGAAGAACGTCAGTTGTCTTTCCTATGTTATCTAGAGACGTTCAGGCAAGAATGTAGTCTGTCGTAGAACATAGAGTGACTTTACTGTAGGATAACCTGGATAAGTATAAGCCATATTAATCTTGCCGCTAATTTACTCCTAAAATAGTGGCATATTTTGCCTTCATTACAACGACACTTGCCACAATTGACTAATCTGATCTATAATTCCAGCAACACTGCAACATATTATTTGCTTGAGTAAATTTACTTGAACCTTGCTTAAGTGCTTCTTTCGATGCTGAAATTTCAATTGAACCCGCATAAAACATTCACGCACGATTACACATGTGAAGTTCCTGAAAAAATACTTTTTGTTGCGAAAATGACAGAGCCTATGCAGTTTGCTACTATATTGCATTGCCTTCTCATGCTGATTTGGGAATGTCTGGGACCAGTGGAAAGCATTATGACATCTTCCATACAGTTAAGTTCGTACTCTCCTTACTTGTTTGTCACATCCTTTTGTGAAGGGAAAGCGTCGGTGCATTGGCTGGTGAGGAGCAAGGACAGGATGCTAGGCAGCAAAACGATCCTCAAAGACAAGTTGTTGTGAGGAGGTTTCACTTTGCTTTTCAGCTTGACCTGGCCCTAATCATCAAGTTAGCAGCAGTGGTCTTTCTGTTTAGCCAGGAAGGGTCAAAACAAAGGCTGTTTCTTCTTATATTTTTTGCCTCGGTGATTTACTTGTGAGTTTTTTGCTTACTTCTGCTTTGTTGTGCTTGTTATTTTTTCACAGTTTGCTCTTCATTTCTTGTATATCCTTTTTTATGTTGTTAGATAACCTTGTGGTTCCATCTCTTGTAGATATCAAACTGGAGCAATTACACCTTTACTAAGATGGCTGCAGCGAGTGGGAGGTGCGGCCGCTCGACCACCACAGGCTCCTGCTCGGGCGGAGAATCATGCTCCTCTGGCTGCCCAGGATGATGGCAATGATCACCCACCTGGTAGTTGTTACTACACTGCATATTATATTTGCCACTATGCATTTTGTCAGTGGTGTTGCAATCACCGGATTCACCACTTGAATAGACACCATCATACCTTTCAGTTCCTTAGTGGAGCTTTGTACTGTTAGTTTACTGTTTAGCTGGCAAAAACATTTTCCAACACTTGTGTTCTCTAAAAGTATATAAATATTGCAAATGCCCATTAGTAGCACCGATAAATAGGATGGATGTTGAAGCTGTCTTTTCTTGTCGATCCCTTGGTTCATGAAATGGTGTTTCCTGCTAGTCTGTTAGATTGCTTTCTGCCTGTTGGGCAGTATCAATAATTAACATTTCTCATTTGGCAGGCAGTATCGATAATTAATAATTCTCATTTAGTAGGTAATATCATTGTATAATTATTCTTACATAAAATCGCTTTCTGCTTCTCAGGGGTGAATATTGTAGACCCTGCAAACCTTGACCAAGCTGCAGAGAACCAGGAACCTGGAGCAGCAGCTGGCAATGAGAACCAGCAAGAGGCAGATGGAGAAGGAAACAGGCGCAATTGGCTTGGCGGCATCTTGAAAGAGATCCAGCTGGTTGTTGTAGGGTTTGTTGCATCACTTCTTCCAGGTTTTCAGCACAATGATTAGGACACATCTTGTTGCTGCGGAATCGGCTATTGGCAATGTAACTATTTTGTGACATAGGGAGAAACAAGGAAAGGATATGAAGTGGCGCAAGAAAGACTTTTGTTTGTTATAGAACCAAATGCAGTGTTATTGCTAATATTGTTTTCTTTCAAGTGCTTTTTTGTTCTCTGAGTGGTTTTTCATGCAGTATATGAACTTCTTGAAGTTGTGTCGGTGGGCAAAAGTGACTAGCTATTCTGCAAAACTGACAGCTCATACATGATACATGTAAAAACTAGCCAAAGTGCCAAACGCCTGAACGGAAGAAAGGAACTGTTTATGAGCTGATCATTATGGGGGTTGCTTTGCTACCCAGCGCAGGAATATGTTTTCTGTTGTACTGTTGAAAATTGTAAGCTGAAGAGTGCAAAGGGATTCTTCACGGCTGAAACCTTGGTTTATGACATTTACTTTGCATCCATGACAGGTACAAATTACGAAGCCAGTTGTGCATCTTATATTAGCAGAAGACTGGCAGGAGATCTATGTCAGGGTGAAAATGCTGCAATTGTTGCTTTGTTCTTGGTTTAAGAGTGCGAAGTGCAAACAAAAACGCACAAGCCAAGAAAGGCTCTTCTGTTAGTATTACAGAACACAAAAGAAAAATTAGTGTGACACAGCGAACAACTGAAAAATAAATATATATATATATATAAAAGATATTTATTCTCTATACTCTCCATTTCTTTTTCCTTCCTCGGTTAATCAGTTACTTGAAGAGTATCCACAAAAGAGGAAAAGGAGGGACAGATGTCTTAAGATGTTTGGTCTGAATGTTGGGCACTCGTGTGTGTCTATAAGGAGGCAAAAAGGCAGTTCATATGCAGATAGCAGATGTATGCTCCTTGGTAAGCCTGCACAAGGTGTTTAATTGTTTGTGACAACTCTGAGAAGAAGGTAACAATCGGTGAATCATCGACCAAAAATGCATCGTGTGCGTAAAGTGTCCATGGTTCACTACAAAGTACAAAGCTGATGATCGTCACGTAAAGAACATGCAAGTAATTCATTTTGGGCACTGTGGTGGTTTTATAGTGAAATGAAAATGCAAATATGAGTTCCTGCGCATTATACCTGCAAATTTTTACATTTATGATCATTAGTTTCTGAGTTTAAATCTGTTCAAATAACACGAGATGATGCCGGTGCAACTTAAATCTAATGGTGATACTTCTGTCCTTTGATTGTAGTCCACGCCCTGCAAATTAAGTGACCAATAATGAACGATTGATATCACAATTACTATTTACAAAGAAATCGTGCGTTCATGATTGTTTTCAATGGAAGTGTTACTGTACTGTACCTGTCTTACACCATTTGGTGCATAGATTATACATGTTACATCACTATAGAGTTGGTTCATTGGAATTATCAAAGCAGATTAAAACGCAGAAATGACATCAGAGAGGCTCATTGCTCACCTGTATAGCTGCTCCATTAGAACTACTAAAGCAACTCGATGATTCAAAACCAGTGAGGACAGCCTAAGTGTTGCATCTGCGCTCTCTCGCATTTGTACCCCAAACCATATGGCCCACCAATACAAAATGTGAGCCTCGACAATCCCTAAAACATTTGAAAAACACATTTTGACAGATATGTTCAACCTAGAAATTTGCAGCAGTTTGAGCTTTAAATCAAATGGTTGATGATCAAAAGATATATCGGCATTTGATGAACCAAGGTGCAGAGCATACAGTGTTGCCAGCATCCCCAATCAGATCAGCTATCTGCTCAGACATGACATCCTTCCCGTTTTCATCCAACACAACAACGTAAGCATGCACACAAACATCATATAGAGAGATAAAGCTAGGGGAAAGGCAGAGCACATATGATCAAGATATGAGCTAAAGATAGGAAGGCACTAAAACATACAAAATCTTCAGGCTTGAGTTGCTACATCATAGCCGTGTCTTCTGCCTCAACTTGCCTTAACATCACTGAAGAAAGCATCAGAGGTCGGTACCAATAATCAACTTCATGAGGAGGCACAAATTGTATTTTATTGTACATGCCAGATTACCAATATCAGGAACATTCTCTTCTTCGAAGAGCATATCAGGATTCAGGAACAATCTCACAGTACAAGAACACAATATAGTGAAACCATGCATACAAGTATCCATACATCAGTGCAAGATAGCCTCTGGGGATGTATATACCATTGTGTTCATAGCATCACAAAACGATGTCCTACCTTGTAAGTTTTGGGTTGGATCTGATAAGGGTGTCCTCAACATCGCAGCAGTAACCGAGCTTCTTGTATTCTTCAACAAGAAGCTGCGTCCCTCGAGACCCCTTCTTTCCAACTGTCAACACACGAATAGGCATTGCTCTCTACAAACATGGACAGAAATACATCAAAATCACAAACCTGATCTAACACATTTGGCCGATATGAACACTCTTTATGGACGACGACTGACAACTATGCATGGGTTCAAACCCTTCACATGTACTGTAATACACAAATACTACAGAATACATCTTTCTGAAAGCATTTTCCTATTGCTCTTGCTTTGTTCAATAAAACACTAAAATGATAAAAATCCTATGAAGGTATGTCCACTTAGAACAAGCAGCATGGCCTCCAGGTAGGGCTGCTAATGAGTTTAAACCTAACTCAAAATCAACTCAATCCAAATGAAATAAACCCAACTTCCTATTCCAATCCAACCCGCAAAAGATTTTTCACAACCTCACCCAAACCAAACCAAACCACTTTCTACTTAAACCCAAACCACTTTCCACTTAAATCCAACCCAACTCGAATTCATGGGTTCAACCCACTTCCCAACTCATTTACCAATCTACTTATTCGTAAACTTCGGTATTTGAAATTTTAACCTCACGTTCACATTATAAATTTTTTACGAAATCAATTGAAATTTATTGCAAATGATTCTGCGTGTACGGGAGCTACTCTGTGCAAATTAGCATTAGACGCACATGTGGCCCTGCATGCTTTTATAGGAAATTTTCGTAAAACTTGGGTATTTGAAATTTCAACCTAGCGTTCACACTATAAAAGTTTCTTGAAATCAATTAAAAGTTATTGGAGATGATTATGCGTATAGAGGAGCTACTTTATATAAATTGATAGGGCTAGATGCACACATGGCCCCACATGCTTTTATAGTAAGCTTTCGTAAAATTTCGGTATTTGAAATTTCAATCTCGTGTTCACACTACAAAAAATTTACGAAGTTGATTGAAATTAGTTGCAAATGATTCTGCGTGAAGGGAACCTACTTTGTGCAAATTGGCAAAGCTAAGTGTACACGTGAGTTCTACATGCTTTTCATAGGAAGTTTCCATAAAACTTCAGTATTTAGAATTTCTACTTCGTGTTCACACTAAAAAAAAGTTTCTTGAAATCAATTAAAATTTATTAGAGATGATTCTGCGTGTAGGGGAGCTACTCTATGCAGATTGGTAGAGCTAGGCATACACATAGGCCCCACATGTTTTTATTGGTATTTGGAATTTCAACATCGCGTTCACATTACAAAAGTTTTATGAAATCGATTGAACTTTGTTGCAAATGATTCTGTATGTATGGAGCTACTCTGTGCAAATTAGCAGACACATGTACACATGTGACACTCATATGCTTTTATAGAAAGTTATAACTAAGTATGGTAGTCCAAGTCTATGGACAATCCAAGTGCCACCCTATTAGGCCACGCCACGGGTTGAACCCGATCTTAACCCGAAATTTCCAAACACACCCCACCCCACCCCAACCCTTTTTATGAGGTAACCCAACCCAACCCATTCACTCTTCCAACCCGTTTCCACCCATCCAAAGCCAACCCAATTAAGAACCCACCCTGTTTAACTCGTTTAAACCCAACCCATTAGCACCCTTACCTCCAAAAACCAGCCAAGAAATCAACAATGCAAAAAATTGAATACTTCTCCTTGAGGAGAAAGCACTCTGTTGTGGGGGTGGTCCAGCCCAAACGACTTGGCCTTGCTGCAGGTCTAATAGTATAAAAGAATGTACCAGTGCATCTCTACCTTTTGTAATTATTAAGAGGTAAGATAAGAATTTCTCATCCTACCCCCACTCATGTATATAAGCCCCCAAAAGGGTACGAGGAGTCCAAGTCCACTCATTCTTGCCACTAGCTCTCTCTCCTTCTAGTTCTCTTGGTGCTATGTCTCTTATAGAGAAGGGTACCCTGCACCCCTGTTGTAGCTATGCTACAGCAGTTGGCGCCATCCATGGAGGCTGCATAAGAAGTTGCGCAAGGGGGGGCTAGAGAAGGTTACCGTCGGAGGGACTTTCCTATGCTAAATAGTTGCTTGCGTCGCGAGCACCCCAGGTAAGTTCATCTTGACGTTTATGACTTCATAATGATATACAAATGTTGTTATACCCAGAGCTGCTTCCAGCGATTGCCCCCTCACACCTGTAGAAGTGGAGCGGTGTCGTACTTAGCAACCTCATCCATGGTGTTCTACTGCGCCTGCTCGAACCTCAGCGGTATCTACAGCACATCCTTCATCGTCGACCATGCGGACAACTGAGTGCCGGTGCATGCGACGCCAAGCTTGAACACGATCGACCCCAATGTCATCATCGTTTTAACTGCATGGGGTCCGGATGTAACAAGAGTCAGACGTGCAAGCTGCTCCTCATCATTGTTGAGTGCCCTCGTAGTCGCCACTGCCTTCCACATTGGTCGCCTCTGTGTCGAGCCCTCGAGCTGTCATCTCAACACTCGGGAGTCGGCCTCCGCACGCCCTCCTTGGGAGATCTCTGTATGCATGAGTACAATTGTCAACCATAGCGCATCGATTAGTATGCATGCATTCACTGCGCCAAGCCTCCGTGAGCCCCCACGTCGGGCCTCTGGGCCTAATAGTGCCGGCAATTGACGAGCCTCGCTGCCCATGTCTTCGGCGGGGACTTCACATTGCCTCTGTTGGCTTTTGCACCCTCCGGCCCTCGTCAGCCTCCGACCTTGTCGGCCTCTGTTCCACGCCTCCAACCTCGTTAGCCTCGATTCCGCACTTCCTACCTCGTCAGCCATGGCTCCGCGCCTCTAACTTCGTCAGCCTCGGCTCCACCGGACTCCACCGGCGTCGTGGCATCGTGTGCACTGCGCGTTGTGTACGTACCTTTCCTATGAACCAGCCTACGAACATGCTATGGTCAGTTGCCTTGGCATGACCACTGCATGATCGTATTCTTCACTACCAACATGATAGGGTCATGAGCTTTGCCATGACCACTTCATGCTCATAGGCATCTTCTACAAACATGCTATGGTTGGTTGCCCTAGCACGACCGTTGCATGATCGTAATCTTTCCTACGAATATGATAGGGTCATGAGCCTTGCAACGACCACATCATGCTCATAGGCACCTCCTATGAACATGCTATGGTCGGTTGCCTCGGCACGACCGCTACATGATCATAATCTTCTCTACGAACATGATAGGGTCGTGAGCCCTGCCATGACCACTCTGTGCTCGTGGGCACCTCCTATGAACATGCTATGGTCGGTTGCCTTGGCACAATCGCAATCTTCCCTATGAACACGATAGGGTCGTGAGCCCTACCACGACCACTTTGTGCTCATGGGTACCTCCTACGAATATACTATGGTTAGTTGCCTTGGTACGACTGCTGCATGATCACAATCTTTCCTACAAACACGATAGGGTCGTGAGCATTGCCATGACCACTTCGTGATCGTACGCACCTTTTGCAAGCATGCTTTGGTCGTCTACCTCGCCACGACTGCTGCATGATCGCAACCTGTTCTATGAACACGATAGGGTCATGAGCATTGCCATGACCACTTCATAATCATAAGCTCCTTTTGCGAACATGCTTTGATCGTCTACCTCGCCACGACCGCTGCATGATAGACCTTTTATACGAGCACGATAGGGTCATGAGTCTTGCCACGACCACTTCATGATCATAGGCCCTCTCTGCAACCATGATATGGTTGTGTGCCTTGTCACAACCACTTCATGGTCATAGGCACCTCCTATGAACATGATATGGTCGTTTGCCTCACCACAACCGCTGCATGATCGTAGTCCATCTCTCGGCCATTTCCTAGTCACCTGAGTCTAGAACCGAGATATCGTGTGTCCCGGGCAACTCTACGGAGTATAAAAAATCGCATGGTGGTCTCGTGCCCTAGCGTACTTTACGGAGTATAAAGCGTCGGGAACTTAGCCATCCCGGGCAACTCTACAGAGTATAAAATAAAACAAATCGCACGGTGGCCTCATGCCCCGGTGTACTCTATGGCATATAAACAAATCGTACAGTGGCCTTGTGCCCCGGCGTAGTCCGCGGTGTATAAGGCGCTGTCAACTTAGCTGTCCTAAGCAACTCTACAGAGTATAAACAAATCCTGGGATAGCTGGAAGAATTATAAAGAACATCAAAAAATCTAGGGTCAAACAAATTCAGAGAAAAAAATAGAGTTCCAAGACAGTTCGACTGGAGAAGCAGCAAAATGGAAAAATAATGGATAGAGGCGCCAAGACAGAGCTTGTACCATGAGGAGGAGGAGGAGGCGCCGGTGCACCTCTGTTCTTGCAGAGGGAAGGGCTCGGCCCATAGCGGCAGCTCCATGACAAGACCTCCATGAGGAGACGAGAGAGAGGACTGAGAGAGGGTTACGACGTCGAAGGTCGGGGAGGCGCACCCATTGTTCGGCCAAGGAGAGGGAGAAGAAGAACAAGACGTGTTTCTGCATTGAGAGGCGTCTTTCTCATGTGTAGCGTGTAGAGTCGTCTGGGCCCTACAGAGTACATTACCACACGTCAGAAGGCTTAAGGCCCCGCTCGGTTGGGCTAAAAAATAGTGGCTTATGGCTGAAATCGCACTGTAGCTGGCTGAAATTACACTGTAGTTGAAGGTGGCTTATTTGGCATAATTAAATTTAAAAATATAAAAAAAATATGTTAGCTCATTACGGACAACGCAAACGAATACGGGGAAAAAGAACCGGCAAAAAAGCTCAAAAAAGCCAAAAGTTCAGAAAAAGATGAAATTTATAAATAGTGAAAAATAAGCTAAAAGTCAGAAGCTCAAACTGAAATGAGCAGGGCGTTAGCCCAATTCATTTGGCTGCAGTTTATGTTTTATCTGTATTTTTTAAAATGACAGAAACTGTAGAGATATTGATGTAAACGGCATATACGATTTCTATTTTAAAAAATCGCTCTGTTTATTTCGAGTTTTGGAGAAGCAAAAAAAAGCCCAAAAGAATGGGTGTGTAATCCAAGCCCTTGCAACGCCCATAGGAAGTCTCCTCCAGCTTTCCGTTCTGACTAAAATCCAAACCTTCACTTGCGCGTCGGTACATTCAACCTGTGAGGTGCATCAGTTCATTCATCAGATGGGCCAAATTTCTTCAATCAGATCGGTGTGCCCAGGCTTAAAACAAGCACATGCTCATCCCAATCAATCTTCAGGAGAACATTTCAATCAACAATTGTTCGACCAGAAAACCCTGTCTCAAATTAATGATAGTGCATGAAGTCACGAATACTAGTACTAGTAGTGCAAGCATTTTCGTTCACACCGACAAGGCAATTCTCTAATCTGAATTCTGAAGAACATTGATAAACAAGTTGCCCTCTGAATTTTACATATGAATACAATATTGTACAGACGACCAATATCTGTGCTATCCATTGTGGTCTCAAGCACATGCAGTGGAACGTGCACGCCTGCCCTTCTATCCTCGTCTCAGGAAGACGAAGAGCGAACCTCTGGATCCTTTTCCTAGCCTGATCTTCTCGTCGACATAAGTGATTTCCAGCTTAACTTCGCTCTCACCACCATATTGAAACCCCAAGGAGCCTACCTTCAGTTCTGGGGGTTCAAATATGACCTGAATCCACTTACTGTCCAATACAGTCAGCTTACCTGCATGGCCAACACAGGAAGAACTTCATGAAATCAAATTATAAGATTGCTGGCACATAATGCGCAATCGATTTTTTGTGGAAATACGGCCGGCTTAAAGCCAGCCTGAACTTTTATTACCAACATTATGCGCATTTTGAATGGAATGAGCTGACAACAAGTGTTCATTTACCTTTCAAAGATACTTCGCCATTGAGACCAAAGACGGAGAAGGACACCTTGTTCCTGACGATGTCAGGGGCTTCCACCACCTGAATCATTTCGTCAGTTTTAAACACCAGGCGACCGAGAGGAGTCCGGTAGGGTCCTCCTGGGGATGTCGGCACCGAGCAATACAGAACCTCCCACTCTGGCCAGGTGCATCACACAAGCAACTTAATTAGGATGGCATGAAGCATGAACGAGATATAACACTACACCATCTAATGCGCAGTACAAGTATACAACGCATGTATCTCTCTTCCATTGCTGCAAGTTTCCCTTTCACATATGGATGGTTGCAAGATTTTAGATCTGTTTTCTACAGTGTGATATTGATTGACACGACACCAGATGAAACTACGATTTGGCAAACCAAGCAGGTAAGGGAATCACCTCCAAATATAAGTGGGGACTTGACGGGCTCGTCTATACAGTACTTCCCCAGCTGCAGCGCGACATCAGCAACTTCCTGATGGCCATCTTTAGGCAGCAACACTCCCCGGTCGGTTCCCTTCACCTGTTGGTATCATGCTAAGGCATCACGTTAACATGCTGGTAGATGAGTAATTGCATGAGTTGCGAGACAAAAACAGGAGCAGAAGGGGAAAAGCTCAAGTTGTTGAATGCAAAACTAATTGAGACTGAGACACACCAGAAATCGAAGCTTCTTGTAAGAAGCAAACTAATTGAGGATAAATTTAGCATGAAACACCAACATTTGATAGCTTCTTGGCCTATATGTTTTGAAATGCTAAGCAGGATTGCATAAAACAGTGCAGTAACTAGCTAGGGAGCTGGGAGTGGACCAAGAAGCAAAAGGAATATGTTGATGTCAGTATATATCACCTTGGAGAGGATGGAGTCGACGAGCTCCGGCGGCGCCCGGAGACCGGGCGAGGCGGCGAGGGAGCATCGGACAGACGGGATGCACCGGCGGCGTGGCCGGTGGAGAGTGGTCAGTGGAGGTGCGGCGGAGGAGAGGCGGATGCAAGAGGGCGCAGCAGAAGCTGACATTTTCTCCTTTGTGTGGTGATAGCTGGAGCCTCGCTCGTATTTCTATTTTTTTTAAAAAAAAATCCTGTGTGTTGTTTCCTGAACTATTTGAGACGCTGCTCTCATAATACTTCGGATATTAAAGTTGGGGACTCTCCGGTCGGGGAGCTATGCCACATCACATTTTTTTTTTACGAAAAAGCCTCTGTGTTTTGTGAAATCGCGTAGAGGTCTTCTGTTCTCGCAAATAGGTCCTGCCAGGTTTTTTTAAGCACCTCCACTTCACCGATAGCACTCCGCAGTTTCTAAAATTATGTATAGGTCCTTGTTTAGTTACGTACAGGTCCTCGCAAGTCCTTGTTTTTTTTGCGAAAAAATACTTTGGTTTTTCCGAAATTACGCATGCGTTCTCGATTTTTTTTAAGAAATGCCTCACGAAGTATCGTCTCTTTTACTTCAGTCCACACGGTGGCTAGCGCGGCGTAACGTCGCACTTATGTAGTTAGTACCTATATTATAGCCGGGGGACTTCCCCGGCTATGAGCTATGCCACGTCAGCTTTTTTGCGAAAAAGTCTCTGCAATTTTCACAAATACATAAAGGTCCTCCGTTCTCGCAAAAAGGTCCCTACCAGGTTTTTTTCCGAAAAGCACCCTCCACTTCACCGAAATTGTGTATCCTTTGTTGGGTGGCACCTCGTGGCTTTCTAAAATTACGTACGGGTCCTCATTTAGTTACGTAGAGGTCCTTGCAGGTCCTCAACTTTTTGCGAAAAAGGCCTTCGATTTTCTTGAAATTACGTGTGTGTCCTCAATTTTTTTTAAAGAAACTCCTCGCGAATTGCCGTCTCTTTTACTTTGGTCCACACAGTAGCTAGCGCGGCGTGGCGCCGCGCTTACACAGCTAGTTTTATTTTATTGCCTGCAGGCTAGAGCCACTGGAGGTGGTTCTGTTCTTTTTCAATTTTTGATTTCTACTTTTAATTTTTTTATAGTAACTAGCTTTTAAATAGAATATCTTTTTAAAATGAGATATACTAGTTAATTATAGTACGACTTTATTTATATCGGCAAAAACTGCATGTGAGTTTCTGTTATTCTATAATCTCTCATACGAACAGCCCAAAAGCCACAAACCACAATCAAAAGCCATAAATCTCAGCCAAAAAGAACAGATCCATCGTTAATTAGTTCCGATTTTGCAACAAGATATTTTGTGATTTCAGAACTTGGCACGAACCCTTACCTGAGTGTACAAAACTACTTGCAATAATATCCTCACCGTTTACCATGATACCGTCTAATGTAAGTACGAACAACTCAGTAATCTTCTGAGACATGCTCATTTTTACCGTCAGTTTACAGTTGTTCAGAAATCAGAAGCAATTATACCCTTATCAAACGCCTATTCCATCGCCCGCCTCCCAAAACGTGGATGACTGAACAGATAAACTAGAGCTTTGGGTAAGCTTATGTATAAAATCAAGAACAGGATCTCATATAATTTGGCTTTTCCGTGTTACAATATGCTTGGTATACATGGCAAAAACTGCAGCTAAAATCAAGAGAGAGAATAGGAAAAACAAGGTGAACCTAAAGAAGTCGAGCTCAGGAGTGGCAATGTCCTGACGTGGAAATCGGAACAACTCTATTGCTGCAGCGAATGCCTTCTCCTCCCCTATTTCTATTTCTATAGGAACTGCTACATGACGATATACTATTAAAAATGTTCCTAATGGTATAAAATTTCACTAAATTTTATCAAGTTTTATCTCTCCTCTCTCAACCTCCTCCGTCGCTCCCCCTCCCCACCTTCTTCTCTGGCGTTGGCTATAGCTCCGCGCTCCTCTCCGTCTTCCCCTGCCCCTCCTCCCTGTTGGCTACCAGTGATGACCTCGCCACCTGGTCACACCGCTATCTCTATCGCCGCCACCTCGCCATGCCTCCCTCCCTCGCCGCCCACAGCTAGACCACCACTTCCTGGCCTCCCTCTACATGAGTGTGGTGAACACATCGGTAGCCACACCACTGCTCCTCTCACTGGAGCTCGAGAAGACAGGAGAGAGAGCTAGAGTGCTGGGTGAGGGATGTACCGTCGAGGATGAAGCTTGGGCGGTCGATCAACCTCACCCCGCCGAGGTACGACTGCATTTGGCAACACCGTGGTTAGAGATGGTGATACACAGCGACACTATGACTAGAGACGATGGATCTGACAGTAGCAGCCCCCATCAGCATGAGGGAGAGAGAAGAGAACATGCGAGAGAGATCGAACGGTAGACAACTATCCCATTGTTGTTAAGTGGAATGGTATAACATTCTTTAATTTTTCTCTATTTCTATACCTGGTTACTGTCAATAAATCTGCTGTTCTTCTCCAATGTACTACAAAGGTTTCTATGTATTCCTATAGTATGGGGAGTGTCGAATGTGTGATACCCGTGCACTCCGTGAAACTCAAAAAAGGTCGTTCGAGAATAAGTTCATGACATTGTTTATGGATTCAGGGTAGAACTTCCTCGCAAACAAGTAGCATGGTCTCTTCACTCCATTCCATAAGCAAGGGTTCTGCGTGACCACTTTCTGCAAGAACATGGAAAATTTTTGGAGTATTAGTGCTTGACTGCTTTCTATCCATCTTAAGTATGTAAAGATGCATGTCAACCATTATGACTGTCCAAGGAAAGGAGAAGTAGGTGGCAGTGGACTGACATTATCCAAAACTAAACTACTAGTATAGTATCATTTTTGTGACTTTAGGAGTAAAGTATGCATAATTTGCTGTGTGAAAAGGACCAGGGGTATAACATCCTTTCCTGGAGAATGTAATTTGCATTGTAATTACACTACAAACACATAAATTACAGGATTCCTTGTCTTGTAGCTGCACAATCCATTTCGTGTAAATCCAATTTAATGTGATGTGGATCATAATTCACAGACCAAGTTAGCAACGAACATGTATGGTAATTAACGGATAATTCTCGTAAGATGCAATAAAGCCAGTACTCATGAGATGAGAGAGACCTTGCTATCACTGGTGACATGGTAACTCTTGTCAATTGACTGCAGCAAGATCAAGTATTGAAGTTAGTATTGAAGTTAAAAGCATGCTATAGATGGAACTTAAAGGACCTTCTAACAAATAAACATAAGACAAAAACATACTGTAATATTCTTGAGAAGCTCGTAAGTTACATCCTTTGCCATATAAGCTTTTGGATGCCATTTTCCTTCAGACCAGTCAACATGGGTCACAGACCAATTAGCAATTCCATTTGGATCCATCATCTGGGTGATACAAATATAAGTTCACAACATCAAAAGTGCTGCAGTGGATATAACTGATGATGACAAATTAGCATATAAAAGGTAATTGTGTACTGACATGGAATAGTGTCGGCAAATAATGCTCATCAGCGTAGCAATTGCGGCCATCTTCCATCCCCGGCTGCAAAAAGAGCAAAGGAAAAAGCACCATCAAATATGTTACACAGATACATATTATAGCAGACAATACAGGGTCACTAAATCCATTGTGATAAGGAAAGGAAGTGCACTAAATCCATTGATGTTAATAAATTAGTACATAAATTAGTACATAATAATCCAAAACACATGCACAAAAACAATGGAAAACAACTATAGGACCTACACAAAGTCACAGCTGTTTTTTAGTAAAAAATTTGTCGTCTGTGGATAGAAGAGACAAACAAGCATTTCCTTGTTATAAAAGCAAATATAAGTCCAACCTTGTGGCAATGGATAGTTCAAAAACATATATTGTCCAGCGACAAACATCAAACTAGCAAAGAATGAATATGGATATAGTGGTACATGATCCTCAAGTTTGAGAAAAATGGATGGTCACCCGAAGAAGACAAAAATCAGGTCTAGTATATAGTGTATATATCGAATCTTATATGCCAAGTTTATACGGAAACAGGGAAAAGATATATTTGACACTTGTACTGTATAAAGAAAATAGTGATAAAACATGGCATTTTACCTTACAATAAAGCTTGAACTTAGCATAGTAAAGACTGTCCGCAATTATCAGCAATGCATGTTGACGCTTGACTGAGAACCACTGAAATATTCAGAAATTTTGTTAAAATCCATTCTTCCAGACGAGAATAACTATCAACAAAACAAAATAGAAGAAAAGAAAAGGATGGTCCAATATTAAAATTTATGTGAAGTTACAACTTCAAAAGGTTCAATTATTTTGCTCAAAAGTTGAAAATGCATGGGTTGCAAGATTAATGTCTGGTGAACAATTGATTAAGAGCTTAAAGTTCAGACATAAATTGGTGTCTTCAAGCATCCAGTGCACAAAATATTTCAAGAAACACACCATCAGGAAAATTTTGGATTTTATTGGAAGTGAGAAGGGTCCTGAACACAAGTAGCCCATCAACTTAGTTTGTGAACATGTAAGTGAGGATTATAAGCTTACCTGTGAACCCTTCCTGAAGTCAGTCTCTCTGACCTCAGGTAACATATTTTTCGAATATCTAAAATTTCCATGTGGTCCAGGATCATAAAAGCTGACCAAGAAAACAGAAGAGAATGTAAGCAGAATAAATAGTAACTCTTGATAATATTACTGAGCCACTGACAATATGTGAAGAGGAAAGACAAGTTCTGCTGAAAACTCAAACAATATCATCCAATGTTGAAGTCAGTTTAAGAGCTAATGCATGAAAACATAAATGAGAGTTTTGAGACAAGTCCTCAAAAAACAAAAAAAGGAATTTGAGACAAAGAAACTGACTTACGAGTCAATAAAACTGAGATTTGTTCCCATCAGATAATCATACACGTAGTCAAAATTGTGCAAAGGTACACAACTGTAACCAGACACAAGAATTGAGATCAGATAAAACTTATCATGAAAGAAAATGGAATGAAAACAAACCAGGATTTGTGGACCTGTCAGAAAGCAACACAAAATGCTGATTGTCAATGTCTTCTAGTGCATTTGCCAACAACCTCCTCTCTGCATCAACCATAGAAATCTTACCCCATACTACCTGCAATGAAAACAAAACCATAGTAACTATCATCTAATGTGCTTTTTTAGCTTCCAATCACAATGGGGAAACATGATTTATATGGAAAATACTGAATATCAATCTAGGAAACATAGCAGAGAAATTTGTCAAAAACATAATGCTGAAATAAATCTGCATTTTCGTTTTTCACTTTTTCTAGCTCTTAAATGAATATGGAGTTATGGACAGCACATGCCTTATTATTAATAGGTACTGAACATGTGCATTTACAATATCATTACCTTTTCACTGTGAATGTCTCGACCAATAAATAAGGGACTGACATGTTCTGGCTTCTCCCTTGAGGCATGAACATATATGGTATATCTTCCCTCATGGCCCTGCAGAAACAACAGAATTAGACATGGAAAAACAACTTTGAGCAAAAAGTGATAACACAGGAATTATGATATCCCTTCAACGATTGATAGTTCTAGGCTCCCTTACACAAACAAAATGGTCAGAAAGTACTGTTATAACTCTTAACAAAATGCAGCTACGACAAAAGGTCCTAAATTCCAATGCAATACCATGGACAATCAAATATATTCAAATAGCATGATATTAGTTATCACTTCAGATTATATTAGCCATGGAAAGCACTAGAGGAGAGCAACAAATGTGCATCAAGACAAAGCAATCCAATTCATCTTGCTTATTAGCTAGCTGTAAATGATTATGTCCTTCAATTATTTACATCTGTACTGTAGAAATGCCAGTTTTCTATTATGTTTTGAGGTAGTTCAACTGAAAGCCTTTTTTCACCTGGATACAGTATACCAGATGAAGAAGCCAATAACAAAGCTACTCACATGAGAACGAAAATTGACAAAAATGCATGAATCTGCATAGAGAAGAAACAAAAGTGATGCACACCTCAAAGAATTTCTCCCATAATCTTTCAAATGGCAATGTGCCTGGAGTCAAGAACATGAAAGCAATTTTCGGCCTCCTGGAGGGAGCAGGAGGTGTTGTTAGGATCTGTCTGAAAACAACACTTGAGGCCCTCTCTTGATCAGTCAATTCCCTGGCAGGTTCCGCAGGAAGCCAATCTCTCATAGGAGATGTGTAATGCTGGGGTGGATAGAGATAAGCCCAGACTGTTCCAATGGAGATAAAAGCTGCAACAACAAGTATCCACACACGATTTTTTGGAGAAGTTCTTGGGCGAGGCAGTGGAACAACCTTCATATCCTTGATGCCTAACTGCCACACTTGATAAGCCTTCATCTATATAACCTTCACAATGAAGGCATAACCCCCATTACTCTCAGACTTCACCAGATTTTGTGAAATGACTTATGGCAGATAACCACAGCGAAAATTGAGATAATCACCTCCCCACTCTTATAAATTCTTGTGCAAAAGTATAACAGGAAGGTTGATCAAAATGACAGTACCAGGCTACATAGGTGGGTAACTTGTGTACTTAAGACCCACTGGCTAAAGCTACTTATAATATTAGTAACAAATGTATGAGCTGATTGCCCTGGGTGTAGCAATCTACTGAAATACATATATGACAGGAACCAAAATTTTGAAACTTTCCAACTCCACGAGTAAGAACTGCTGTTTAAAATTTTGTATCCCATGGCAGTATCAAGAACTACACCAAATAAAGTGAAATTCGCAGTGTTTTTCTCCATCGTAGAAGAAAAGTCGATCTCCTTGCAACAGGCAAATTGACCAGAACAAGTTGGCGTCAATTACCTACAAAGCAAGTAATCCCGCGCCTCGAGAAGATCAAAACTCCTCGAATCAAACAAACCGTCTCAAGGTTTTTCCGCTAATGAACAAACCAATCGAACAAAGGTGACACGAGATCACCAAAAGCTTGGAATTTTATGCATCGAAGACGTCAGAACTTCTCAAATTTGACAAGAATTTCACCGGACGACGGTCTAGAACGTGCAAAAGATTTCTCCCTTAGCCGCACAAAATTACAGCACCGAAAAATTACCAATCGAATTGGTCAGGGACTCCCTTAGTAGCACAAAATTACAGCACCGAAAAAATTACCAATCGAATTGGTCAGGGACTCATCCCAAGAACACAACAAACAGCGCAATACAGTTCTTTCCGTCCACGTCGAGCAAGAATGTAATGAAATCAAATCGCCAGGAAAGGAGAAAAGTCTCTCGTACCTCGATGGAGCCCGCGCGAGATCCGAATCGATAAACCGCCGAGAGCTAGCTAGAAGAGATGCGAATACCCGAAGAAGAAAGAACGATATTCGCGTGCAAGGAACCAAAATTGGCGAGGCACCGCGTGCTCCGAAGGAGGAAGAACGGCAAGGAATCAGAAATTAATCGTGGGAACTAGGAATTCATTGATTGATTTATATGGAACGGGTGGGGAGAACGCGGCTACGACCCGCGACGAGTCAGTAAATGGAAAGGTTGGGGGAGGAAAAGAACGAAAGGAACAAGAGGGTTTACTTCGGCCCTGTTTGTTTCCACTTAAGATTATTATAATCTAATTTATAAGTGGAAATTATATAAGCTAAATTATAATAAGTTGGTAGAAAATAAGCTGTCAAGTGTTTGGCAGCCTGGATTATCAGAGTTATGGATTGTTGTATTTGAATGTTTAAAGACTACAATGTCCTTGAAAGAGAGGCAAGGGAGTTGGGGGATGGATGAATGGCAAAGGTGGGTAATATTCCTAAAGTTTTATGGTCCTTAAGATAAAAGGTGGATCTATAAGCTGAAATAAGCTCCTTTTTTTGAGCTTATTAGATTATAATAATCTGGGCTATTAGATTATAATAAGTTACCTTATAATCTAGGCTGTTTGTTTCCACTTATGATTATAAGTTAGATTATAATAATCTTAAGTGGAAATAAACATGGCCTTCGTTTATTTAATTATTTATTTCCCTTCTTTTTCGGTGCGTCCGTGTGTCGTTGCACGGCTGTTGGTTTCCACCACTGCCGTTTTGGCGTTTGTTTATGCTGCATCTCGGAACGGTGAAAAGGTTACATTCTCCAAGAATTTTGCTTGGGAGAATTATACAATGGTTTTTCTCTATCTTACTCCGGCCCAATTGAGCTCCTCTGCTTGATTTTCGATTTTCGTCGAACTAATGTGTCTCTGAACAAACGATCTAACATTTCTCTTGAGTATTCAATCACTCAGTTTTGTTCAGATGAAACACTGTACTTCAATTTTCTCTTGTTCTTTTGGACTACGACGGAAGACATTTGGCTGCGCTTTTTTAAGACGATGGTGGATAATGAAAACGCTGATGCAGACAACACATGTATTGGCAAGCTCAGAAAGCCAAGTAGCTTTGAAAAATTACTTGAGAAACTGTCCTGAAACCCTTTAGTAGATATGTGCAGCAGTGGCGGAGCCAGGATTTCAACCTTGGGTATTCCCACTCTCACATAAAAAAAATCCAATCCATAGATTTAAAATATAGTTCAGAGTAGTACGTTATCGATAATTAAAGTCACAAAAATAGTCAAATAACAAATTGTTCAGCTCTAAGATATGCATGAAACAAACTAATAAGTAATAAAGAGAACTTACAAAATACTATAATGTTGCTTTAACCTTGCGATTCTTCATGGCTTGGAAGCGGTTGATGATGTCTTTGTCCTTAACTTGTAGAAAGAACTCCTGCTTAATAAATGTAACCAAGCAATCATTCAAGTATTGATCCCCAATCTTATTTCTCAATTTGTTCTTCACATAATTCATGACAGAATAGACTTTTTCAACACTTGCAGTTGCTACTGGAAGCACTAGCACCAATTTGAGAAGCCTGTAAACAATTTCATGTCTAAGATGCTTCTTTGTTTCAACAAGCTTAATGGAAAGCTCAGGCCAATAGGCTGTTTTTTGGGCCGCTGTGGGCTAGAATAGTGAAAATATCACAGAATACATCATTATACATTTATATATATAAGTATACATACATATATACTAAAGATTACACCAAAAAAGTTGGGTATTCCCGGGAATACCCAGGAATACCATTAAATCCGCCCCTGATGTGCAGATGACCTTGTTCAAAGACGAACGCACATAGAGCAGTGATTGATTTTCATCAGAGGAAAAACCAGGTTATTAAAGAATATTATTCAAATTCATGTAAGAATTTCACTGTTCATATAAATTTCTGATGGGTGAATCACCTCGTCCTTTTCATCATATCATCCCAAACGATCCATAGCTAACACCTACACTTTTTTTTTTGGTTTTTGAGGTTATTGGCTTCATTTTATTTTGAAACCAAAATAAATAGAATGTTTCTTTAAACGCCTTTCTAAATCTAAAATCATTTATATCGGAGTATCACCGCGTATCAAAATATAATGACAAAGGTAATCAACCGTAGCACTAACGAAAGGTGTAGATGGATACGTCCATGCAAAGCTTCTCACGCACGCTACCCTCAACAAACAGGAAGCGTCCGTCGCCGCCAGCGCGAAAACTCCCGAGAAGACGCGACCGTCAGCCTCCAAATGGCACGTAAACACATGGTTTACCGCTAGCGAAAGGGACAGGCCGGTTACCGGTACCCATCGTAATCGACTCGAGCACTCGACCGTTCGTCCATTCCCAATTTCCGAGCCTGACAGCTCCTTCCTCCATCGCGCGACAGCCACTAACGACTCGCGGAGTCAAATTCAGACCACTATGTGCGGCCGGTGATCATGTCATTACTCATGGTGTTACCCGCTTATTCCATAGAATACCACTTTAATAAATAATAAATTCATAAAAATAATTATAGTAAAATAATAATTAGAGACTAAAAATATTTTATTAATTACAAACCGGCAAGACATAAGGTCTATACATACAGATATCCTGAGTTATTACAATATTTACTGTTCATCACCGTACAGGATACTAAATAGTAGTAAGCATATATACATATATTATAGTACTCGTCCGACCTTGTACGACAAGCTATAGGTCGTTAAGTCCTCCCAACTACCGTATAAAGCCTCCACATTGTCGTACTCCTAGTCAGCCTTAGCTTCATATCCCACAACGCCTTCATTATCAACTCTATCCTTGTCAATTCTCAAGTATATTCCAGCTGAATATGGCTCTGCAAAAAGGAAATTTAGTAGCAAGAGTGAGTACGAAGTACTTAGCAAGTTTTTAAATAATGATACACATTTGTCCTTACATTTATCCGATTCTTACTTGATCTGTTATTTAGAAAATCCATTAATTAACATTTTGAAGAGTTTGCAAGATTTTAGCCTCTGAAATTGCTCTAACAACCATTATAGGGAAGAGATAAATCTAGTGATTTCCGTAAACTCTTATCTAAGATACTGATATGAACTCATGATTTATTAAGTATTGCGTAGACTTATATCACTTTACCTATAGCTATTCTGAATTCTTATGTATATTGGGTCATTCACATTTCCTTTGATACGATCCCAAATTCAAAATACAAAATGTTTTCTCAATTCTTATTACTATATCTCTATCCGACTATTTTAAATAGTCGTTAATCGAGTATGTTTGAATACTCGATACTCCACATATGCTAATATAAGCGCCTTGTAACTCCCGGGGTCCTATACCAGTCCTAGTTCCTCTCCTAGTTTATATTACTTACACATGATGGAGATATCAGCAACAAAAGAGAGTAACATGTTTCGCCCGTCCGAGATGGGAAATACGGTTGATACTGTTTTACGGCTCATTCCAGAATAAACATTGTTTTTTAGTTCTTATATTATATCCGTATGTAAAGGGTCTCACTTGCCTATGAAATCTCTACCAGAACACCCTCTATCTTCCTTTACTATTTTCTTTGTAGCCCACTGCCTCTTTGGTGGTTTTGCTCCCTTTATTTTCTTATCATGTTATCCTGCTTCTTGTCACTTTTATTTTTTTAGAAATTACTTTTAATGCAATATAATCATAGAAAAATAATTGTGTCCAAAAATATTTCATGTACCATAGCATGCTTAAAAAGCATGCTTTACTTGCCTGATTCATAGGTAGCGGTCTCAGTGCTGGTCTGGACGGTCTCCTCCTCTGGAATCAAATATTCTGCTGCATTATTTTAGACTAGAATTCATTTTCAAATTTTTAGCTATATTTTAGATGAAGCAATTACCCTTGTTGAGTATTTGTAGACTTATTTTTATAGGCTTTTCTATCATTCGAGTACTCATATTTATTATTTTTCTTTAGTAACATTTCTGTTTTCGTCGGGTTTTTGGGTAATTTTATTTATTATGTTTATGATGACAGTTATTTTCTTGTATCTTATTTAAAATTTTATTTTTTATTCTTTGTTTAGTTCATGGTCTATTTCCTAGTCCACTGGCCTATTTATTACGCTCTTGGCCCACCAGCCCATTGCCGAGAATCAGCCTTTTGAGCTGGCCGAAGGCCCGACTCTCCTCTTTTCAACCCTTTTGGCTCCCTCTCTCTTTCTTACCTGTTCTGCACTCGTTCGACCACTGGTGTTTCACTTGTTCTATTCGGTTCACCTTCTCCTTTCTCGTTGCCTCCGTCTAGCTTGGTCTCGTCGGTCATGGCGCTGCCACCAGAGAGTCCCCCTCATGCCACACCTCCTCTCGACGTCCCCCTTGCCTCTTCCTTCGAGCACCACCATGTTCCGACTCACCTGGTGTTCTCGCTGCCTCCCTATTTGCCACCGATCCAGATCCAGTCATCCCCCTTGTGATTTGAGGGTTTGACTTCTTGGATCTACAAAGAGGTGAGTGGATTTGTATGCTTCGATTGGATTTGCTCCCTCCCCTTTTTCCAATGTGCACCTCGCGTGTGACTCTTTAGTGTATCGTACTTCGTCGTGGTTCTTTGGACTGTCAACGCTATGCACCCAGCCGTTGTTGCCACTACATGCCCTTGTGGAGTCGAAGCCTTATCGACGTTGTTCGGTTATTACGACCCTTCTTCCACCTAATGGCTACTTAAGGCAGTGGTGTTTTGCCGATGTGTGGACTTCCTAGCAACTGTCGGTGTTATGCTTCGGTGCCCTTGGTTCGCCTTCTGGCTACCTTCTGTTGGCGCTGTGTGCCTCGGTAGCCACCAGCCGCCAACGCATGGCCCTTGCTTCACGACTCTCCCGGTTACTTCTTATTCTTTAGTTTTACCTTACTGCATTCTTTCTAGTTCTATTTTGGTGATGTTCATTCTATCTCTGGCTTATATGTGGAATGTGGTGCATTACTCGATGGTTACCCGTAGGAGTGATTTGAGGTTTGGGTAGTAGTGGGTGAGCAATCATGTGGGAGCTGGGTATTGGCATGCACCGGGGAGCACTACCAATGCTCGGGAGCTCATGGATGACCACCCCCCTTTCCTCTGGTATTTATAGCCGAAAGCAGTGTTTGCCTTGGCTCTATTGGGCGACTCTAGTGTTACCAAGAAGAGACATAGTTTATGTTCTTATCTCACTGGTGTTGTCGGCTTGGGTTAGATGTGAGGGGGATACACTTGTTCTCACTAGGCTATGCTCTCTTGATTTGGCTAAGTGATGTGGAATATCGTCTTGTGGAGGTGTTACCTGGCAGTGGTACTTTTCGGTGGTAGCTTGATTTTCTCTTTCAGCTATGTTAGGGTTCTTGTGTGGATATGGGGGTTTTAAATGGGTTGTGCTACTTTTCTTTGGTTGTCTGTTTGCTGGTGGTGTCTCATGAGTATTATATGCTGTGATGAGATAGTGTGATGCAGTGGTGACTGTGGGGGTTCCTATGAGTAGTGATGAAGGATGACTGCTTCCTATCTGTTAGTTAGGGCAGTGAGCCTTTGTGGTAGCGACCTAGTAGCGGGCTATGGCAGTGAAGTGAGCTCACTAGAGGCTATGGGTGGTGGTATTGTTGGCTTCCTCCTTTCCCTTCTTTGCTGGCTCTTGATGGCTTTACTTATGGTATTGGTTGGCTATGGTGATGACTGGTGGCTTATAACGTGGCTTCTGGCACTAGATGGTCTTACTCATCAAGAATAGTATAAAAGGTAAAGGTAAAAGGTAAGAATGGGGGATTTTATTGCTGGATGATAAAAAACCTAATACGTGAGATGTGCTAATTGGCATCAGACAATCCTGATATTTCGGTGAGCGATTGCCCTTATGCAATATTATCGAAAATTGGGTTTTGACGACAATATAATATTTGAATCCAATTTAGATTTATGTTTGTGGTTTTGTCTAACATGTTTGTATAGGTATTCTAATTTGGCTGGCTGCGAAGACGTGGATTCCTTTAGATGAAATTTGATATAATACTTGTATGGTTTCATTCTTGTATGAGATGAAATCGAAGTTTGTAACATTATTTTGTAAGCTTTTATCTTTTGTAAATCCTGATATTGGTATCCTGTACATTGAACTTGTATGTGGTTAAAATTAAATGGATGCGAGATTTATTCTTATAATTAGATTTTCTATAATTCAGACTTTTGATTTTAATAAATTCTCTTTTTGTTCAGGTGCCGACCGTTTTAATTGTTAATCTTTCTCTTTCAATATTAATGTTTTTTTATTAGTGTGAGAATCTCTTATAAACTGTGTGTTTTTGATAGGGTTATCACATCGTGAGTCAAATTCAGGCGTGCGTAGCACCGCCCCGCGGAGAAAACAAACAGGAGACAGCGACATACGTTTGCATTGTACATGTACAGTAGATCAAACAAAATTACGCCTTTCCCGTCGTCGTATCACACCAAAGCCTGCGAGGCCGTATCGCGGGAGGCCGGAGCCGTGTCAAAGATGGAAGATAAAACCTGTACTGTATACCATGTCAGACAGAATAACAGCATGGACTGCAGAAACTACAGGCAATATACAGATAGCTATATGCGTGTATGCACAACAGCTAGATCATCATGCTTTTACACCGTCAAATTTACAGTGTAGCCCTAGTATCTGAAATACATGGAAGAGGCTTTCAGAGTTCTACAGGGAGGAAGCTTCGGCTGTTCAGAATCCGGGGAAAATCAGCTGCAAAAAACAAAGGGTTTCAGATCATTTAGCATGGCGCCCAGCCCAGTATTATCTGTTTCAGGCTTGCAGATTCTGAAGAGAGAGAGATAGGTCGGAAACTCTGAATTGTAGTCTAATGAGACAGCATCACCATTACGCCATGTTCTGGTCCGTGTCTAACATTGCCAAGAGGAACGGTGACAGGAGGAAGAGATAGACCAGCTCTATACTTGTGTAAAGACATTCAATTCACACCTTGTGATTGTGATTCGTCCCTACTTGTTGACTCTGCGCTTCTGCTTGCGGTTAGAAGATCTGCTTCTGCCTTTGTCCCGTGTTCCCTGAATCTTCTTACTGCAGAGAAGTATGCAAGAACCATGAGGGCAATGGATTAGTCAGGGGAACGTCACTGTATGCCATAATTGCGCTATGAATGGTCAAATTAGGAAGCTATATATGGATGCAAACTGACCATATAGTAGCTGAGAAGATCTTATAAACAGAGAACATCGGTAGCGCAAACAAAGCGGATGCCTGCAAACATACAGCAAACCGGTGAGTATTGGAAGCATGGTAAATTTGAGCCATGCGGATTACGCTACCGGAGAATTTACCATGAACCATTTCAGCCTATCAGCTGAAACAGGTTTCAGTAGTTCATTATCCTCCAGGAAGTGCCTGACTCCTTTCTGAACCTGTATAGCATCAGTGATAAGTCCTGAGATTTATTAACAAAAGAGCTGAGGGGGAGACTAGTAATAGTAGAAGGCTGTACCTGACGATGGTATACCCTTCCTGACATGACAAGCCTTCTCCATGCGGACGTTACAGGCCTCAGGTAAGGTTCAAGAACTACAATTACTCTAGAAAGATGAGGTTCAGATGCTGCTACAACCTGAGTGATGTATGGCTTGTAGAACTTCTTGGATGTCTAAACAGGGGCGGATCCAGCGGTGGGGCGGGGGGGCTCGAGCCCCCCTACCGCTACCGGACCCTTGGAGCCCCCCTAGAGCCCCCCCTAAATTTTTAGCTATGGATGTATAATGTAGAAGGGGCTAAGGTCGAGCTGAAGGTACTTCAGCCCCTCCAAAAAAATTTCCTGGATCCGCCACTGTTTCTAAAAGAGTAAAATCGTTCAGATTCAGAATGAGAGGTCAGTAGGACAACCATACAATGAGATGAAAATGCTGCTATGCACCATCACCTGCCAATAGTGATCTGCAAATTCTTGTGCCTTCACCATTGATGGTTGGATGGCATCTCTGCAAACTCTGTAGGCTGTGGTACTACTAGTAGCTACTGCCGATACATATAGCTCGGTAGTATTCTTCAGTGAGTTGAGATGTACTTTGGCAACATGAACCAATTTCTTCAAGAGGTAAAAGATTGCGAGTCAGAAAGTCCAAGAAAAGTGAAGGCAAGTGCTTCAGCTCAACTAAACAATGCTTTACCATTTTGTCCCTACGATCATGAATGATGTTTATGCTCATCAAAAACCAGCAAATAGTGTTATATACAACAATGAAAACAAGCAGTTTTTAGGTCTCCGACATATCGTCTGTACACCAGATCATCCTTTCTGTAAAGAAAAAAAAGATGAGAAATATTAGGTATACAGAAACGAAAACCTACATTTTGTGTAGTCTGCAAGTGTGGCTCCACTAATCTTTGAGCATGTGTCAACTTCTCAGCAACCTGCCCAATTGACATAATAAGCCAACAGTTGAATTTAGAAACGCTAGCAAGTTGTAGTAGTAGTACTAACTCTCTAGGAATAGTTAATTAAATATGCAAATGTAACAAACCTTTTGCATCAAAGCATCAAGCAGAGGTTTCCCGTGGAGCTGCCATTTGGCAGATGCCACTCCCTGCAAATGCATAAAATAAACCCAAATTAAAGTTGAAAACTACAGGAATTTCCCCAACACTCTGGTGAATCCACCTATACCTGACAATGTACCAAACGCATTGCAAACCAATATGGAAGCCACATGCCATGAACCTGAAAAATGACCATAGTGCCTTAGTATCCTTTCTGAATATAATAGAGGGGGAGGCAGAATGTACAAATAAGCATGTCAGGCAACAAAGATAGCATATTGGATTTCTACCTAGAACTAAATAGTTTACATACCTTCGTCAACTCTTCAGTCTTCAATTTTGCTTCTCTTTCCACTTCAGAAAGTTTATCCTGAACAAATCACATGAAGCACAAATCAACACATTAGAGTGGAAGGTTTTTTTCTTTCATTCCTTCTCTTTGTGTACCAACATTCGCGTGCTGAAGATTATGGTCGAGCTCCTCAATTTTCTGCCTCTGCTCAATATTTATCTTCTCAACCTGAAGATGATGTGAACTACGTTACGAATCTGTGAACAACCCAGTATCACAACATATCCCAGCACACTAGGACATGTACTTACACACTCCAACTTGCGAGTAAGTTCAAGCAAGCTTTTCTCTGCTTCGCTAGCCCGGGCTTCTAATGATTCCCCTTTCTTAACTTGGCATTCCAAATCATTACCCAGCCTCTCAATCTGTTTGTGTTATATGTTAATTTTGTTTCCACCTTTGGGGAAGTGTAATTCCAATATCACCTTTTGAAATTCTGATCTCGTACCTCTTTCGCGAGCATCTCATTATGCGTGTTTGCCTTCATCACAGATTCATCATCAACCACATTTGTCACCTGATCCGAGAGAGTCCAAGGAAAATTAAGATAACAAAGAAGAGATAACTAAAAAAAGATTAGGCAGGACTAAATCTGAAGTTATATTCGAACAATTAACAATTCTATCTGTTTACCCACTTTTTTCAGTCACTGAAACTGGGCACTCCTATTCAAAGCAGCACTTATATTAACTTAGTAATGCTGCACGATCCACCTACAGCTAGTTTCTAAAGTGGCGAGTTCAACTAGCAGTCAAATAATTTTGTGCCATAATCGGTCAGTTAATCACAGTAGTTTTCCAAACCAAGCGTAAATGCTTTCTTATGAAACAGTACTAACAAATTAACATGGCACGCTGGTACCGCCTTCAAGATATTTGTCATATATATGCAACTCCCTAACAATGTTCAACTTCAAGAGTTCAAGCGTGCAAAATACAGCTACATGATTTGAACAGACATACGAAAAGAAAAAAAAATAAAAACCATATCGTCTCACCTGTAGAACTTCTAGCTCGCCTACCAATGCCGCAATCTGTGCCGTCTTCTCCCTGACAACACCCTCCAGCAGCAAGGTCTCGTCCTTCCTCCCGCTGATCTCGTCCTCTAAATCCAAAGAAATTAATTCTTTCACCCAGTAAAGTAAACAACAAGGAATCAGGTAAATCTTCCTTTGCACAGATAAGCTAGGATCTATGGGGTTCTGGCAACAAGAATCAAGAAAAATAAAAGGGAAAAAAGTTACAGATAAAAAATCTTCTACTAAATAACTCACCTAAGGATGCAACCTTGGACCTGAGCTTCTGAATTTCTTGTTCTTGTTCTTGCTCGGGCGACGCCGACGGAGAGACAGGGACCGCATAGCACCGGATCCGCACAAAGCATAAGCAGAGGATGGCGGCGATCAGAGCCTTGCAGTTTACCATGGCTCGCTCAAATTAATCCTCGAGAATCGAGGTAGTACTCTGCCGTCTCGTTCCTGTTTTTTCACGAACCTTCAGGTAATCAGGTTTGTTCATGGGAGCAACCTCTGGCTTGTTCTCCGTCAGATATAAGATTTTAGCGGGAGCGGCGCGCCAGTATCCGATTTTGCGTACAGGTGCTTCCGTTGCCTGCTATTAGGAGACCGCAACTCCATGGAAGTTCATGGACTATTTTCAGAGAAGTCCTATGTGAGTTTAATTTACACGCTGTTCGCCGGGACGGGGCCTAAAACGAACATAGTAATGGGTTGAAGTTTACAGCTCCCTTCTTTTCAGTTTGTGCATAGGCGGAACCACCTCCGGCGACTACCTAGGTCACCGGTGAACAAGTCTGTTGAACTCCGTTAAACGCATGCTGATATTCTGCCACACGGCGGTTGGCGTTGTTAGCTCCCGTCGTCGGCTAACTCTCTTACTGAGCTTATGTTTTATGTTTTTCATCGATAAATAAATAAGATATTTTTTATTATCTTTTTAAAGTAGCTTACCGAGATAATCTTTTTTAGTGTCTTATTAACTTATCAACATTTAATTCATTCGTATAAGCGTTTTAGCGTTTTTGCTAGAGCTAAAAGTCTAAGAGGGTGGAAACGTAAATAAGTGAAACTGGGAGGGGGTGGTTCGATACCAGCTGGTGTCGTAGTGCGTGGCTGCACAGTGGCAAAGCTACGGTGCACACGTGGCCTTCGAAACATGGGGAGCTGATGACACGTGGGGAAGGAGATCTGATCCTGTACCAAAAGCTTCGGGAGCACCGCCTCTCTAGAGTCTAGATGCTAGGATGCTGCGTTAGTCAGGGAATTTTTTTGTGCCCTTTCTTTGTGTTAGGACTTAGGAGGCAAACTTTCTTAGGATGCTGCGTTTAGTTGTTTTTTTTTAATTCGGAGCAATCTATCCGGCAACTAAAGTCTGGAGTAATATGTCAACAATCAAGATCACTGGGTAACAAATGATAACAAACGACATAGACACTTTAACCCCCTATAAAATGGAAATTCGACGCTGACATGGAAGAGGGAGATTTGAGAGATGGATTTAGGTGGTGATCGGTTCAGCTGAAAAGTTCATGGCTTATGGCTGAAAACACTGTAGCTGGCTGAAAAAAACACTGTAGCTGACAGAGGCTTATTTAGCATAATTAAATTTAAAAAAATTTAAAAATGTAAAAAATATGTTAGCCCATTACGTATAATACAAACAAATACGGGAAAAAAAAGAACCAGCAAAAAAGCTCAACAAAAAGCCAAAAGTTCAGAAAAAGACGAAACTTATGAATAGTAAAAAATAAGCTAAAAACCAGAAGCCGAAACCGAGTTGATCAGGGCCAATTGCCGTTACTTGTCTCATACATCGGATTCGAACATAGTAGTTGGGATTGATTGGAGCATCATAGCAATTTTCAAGTACTAGGGCAATAACTTGGAGCACTAGACCTTAGCTTTTGGTTTTTTTTTATCTAATGCTTAGAAGTGAAAAAAATAGCACGACATTATTTGCACTCCCATTACAAAATACAATGGTAGAGCCGTAGAGGATATGAATCCACAGGAAGTGGATACAAACGAAACATACATACATACACACACACACACATATATATATATATATATATATATGGGACACCAAGGTGCCCGGGCACCAAGCCTCTCTGTCGTTAGATTGCTTTTAGATGCGTGCATGTGCAATATATTAGGTAACCTATTAAGAGTCATTAATTCGAAAAGGTATCAATTTGGAAAGGAATCAATCATGGATGGAAAGTATTAATCATCAATGGAAAGTTTTAATTATGGAGCTTGGGCGCCATGGTGCACCTGTTATTTTGCCTATATATATATAAATATAAAACAAGCATCCAACATGCAGAACTGCAAAGGAAACTTTCTTCAAGGGCTTTTACGTAAAACTGAGAGAACCCAAAAGGCCATCCCCTGCCCATCCCACTCCCTTGTTTACACGTCTCGCGCCAACGCCACCGAAACCCTTCTCTCGAACCCCCGGCCGGGCGGTCGGCGTGAATTGGAGGTATTCGACGGCTGGCTAGTCGGCGTCCGTTTGGTCGCGTGGTCTGCCGCTCTTCCAGCGCCGCGGCCGCACGAGAAGGAGCGTGCGCGATGCGGGCGCAAGCGGATGGGCAACGCGGCGCGTCGCGGCGGCGGCGAGCAGATCCTCCAGGTGTGTCTCCCACTCTCCCTGCCCCTCCCCTCTCATGCGAGCGAGCGTGCACGCGCACGCGCTACCACGACGTGCGCGTGTGATGGGTTGGATCGGCGCAACTGGTGTGACGTTCCCGGCGCGATCGTGATGCTTTTTCGCGTGGTGAGTTGGATTTGTGCGGATTGTTCGGCGCAAACCGTGAGAAATTCCCCCCAGGGCGCGTCTATCTGGCAAGGCCACACGGGCGAGCACATTGCACACACGCACTCACGCGATCGAAGGCGTGCTCGCTTGGCGAGTGTCTGGTACGTGTTTGGATGAGACGATCGGAGCGATTCGTGAGAGTTTTGAGGCCGCTTCGATCAATTGATCTTATGAGGCAGATGAGTGAACACGGGCTCACGAGCGCGCGTGGCTAATTGGGTTTTATTACGGGTTGGGTGGAGCCAATTGCTTTGGTTTTTCGGCCCAATTGTTTCGTTTTTTAGATCCAATTGGATGTATAGAAATTGCGGGTGGTGCCAGGCATCTCCTCCAGGCCTATCAATTGCTCGACACTATGCGCGTTTGCCGCAAATTGGGCTCTGGTGGTCAGTTTCAGCAACAGTAATGGTTCTAATTAGTCTGGTTTTTACGAAAAAGTAAGTTACGAGTTGATCGCTGTGTAGGTTCTGTTAATTTGACAACCACAATTTGTCCACGAGCTTTGTTCACCATTGGAATTGCTGTTTGAATATTAGAGGAGCGTGCATTAAAATGTTAGATATGCTGCCTCCTCTGGTTTCTCGAGCTTTTTTCTATTAGCTCTTTTGCTACCAGATATGTTCTGTGTAAGTATCTTTAATGATTTTGCTGTATTCTGTGGACTATGAACTGGATTTATTCATAATAAAACAGGGGTTAATGCCCTTGGTCTAGGAGTATAATTTGCATATGCCTTTTAAGCTATTTTAGTTTGTACAATCTCCGTGTTACGGACTTCTTATTCTTTGTGTTAGTTTATATAATTGATTGGTAAACATTTCTTTTTTTAGTCAAAGCAACAACTACCCATGCACAAAACTACTATTTTTTTAAGGCTACCCTGTTCTTTTTCTTTTTTTTAAAGGAAAGATGCATCTTAACGTGGCTACATTGCTATACTAGTTTGGTGAAGTGTTCCTAGTAATACAGTGTGTTGGATATTTGCCTTGTCCCTGCTTGGCACGTCACAATTATAATCTTATTTTAACTGCCAGCATAATGTATCCGTAGGATCGGTTACAACAGATGGAGGCGAATAAAATTTTTCTTAGGTATTCAACATATTTTTCACTCTAATAGCTATAAAAAGCTAAGAAGATCAAGATCTACCTCTCTCACAATGGAAACATACCCGACAGACTTAGTGCAAACTTAACTAACTCGGATGATCTGGGCTGAATCGGATAATCCAAGTGAGGCGGATTATCTGGGTCACACAGCGAGAAAAACAACAGTATAGCCTAAGATAAAAACAAGCACAACTTCTAAACCAAAGCTCCAAACGACTTGAGATTGCGCAAGTAACAAGACAAACATCTTAGGAACCTAGAACAATTGGAGATATAGCAAAACCAATCCAAAGTTGAGACCTTCCTTCGATTCAAGCCATGTGCATCAAAATTGAGTCAAAACCAAAATATATGATTTTGATATGCTCGTGGGGTGGGAACTTGTCCAGGTGCCTCAAGTCATATTCACACTTGTCATAGCACTCTAAATCACAGCAAAAATCAAGACAAAAACCTTCCAAGAACTAGAACCCCCAAAATCACCTTTTCTTGCACAAAAACAAGGAACCAAAAGAACTTGCTAAGAGAGCTCTCTAGATGGATGGGTACGAGCTCCTAGAGTCTATCCCATCACTTGCACATCACGGGGAATTGCAAGAACAAGGGAAGCAAAGAAACCCCAAATTTCAACTAAAAAAAATCAAAGACTTAAAGCGAGTACATAAGAGAATCCATGGAAGAACTTTGATCTTCTATTATCATTTGAAGATGAAGGATTACAGTCTCTCCTAATGGAGGACAAATCCCAAAGGGCAGCACCTAGATTTTCTCTCAAGACCCTAATCTCCCAAGTTGGCTCAAGTGCATCATTCCTTACCTCTTACTATTTCCTTATATAGTGGAGGCTCATAATGAAACCCTAACCTGGCCACAAAGTAGATATTATCCACCACACAAATGGGAGAACTCGGTAACCCATTACCCACACTGGTTTTTAACTCAACACACTCACACATGCTTTTCAAAGCACCATCTTCAACTTTAGCTCCAATAGCCCTAATCCATCATGCCTTGCCCCTCCATGTAGTATCCTTGACTTAATCCGCTTAGGCCTTCATCGAGATTTTCCAAATCGGTCACTTTTTCGGTTTTGGGCAAATGACTACAATGCCCCTCAACCAACTTCTCAATTCTTTTGCCTCGAAGCATCGCTCATCTTTTACCTTCTTACATGTAGCTTCAATGACTTCCCGCTAAGCCTCTCATGCGACCAGATACTACCGAACCATCCTCACTTGCAAATGGGCCTAAGTCACTTAGCGCACCACAGTCCTACTTGACCTTGACCACTTGTATCTTCCATGGTCCTTGTTTGTCTTGCACCTTGGTTAAGTCTAGACATCTCACCTAGCTTCCACGCTTTGGACCTTGGTTCTTTGGACCAAATCCTGGTTCTCTTTACTATTGACCATAGTTGATTTCGGAACCACCTGCACAATAATTGACCAAGAAACCATTTTTGGACACAAGTTCATTCCAAAACGATTCACATTAGTCTATAAATGCATCATGCAACACATATGCATTATCCCATGCTCGCCAATTCGCCATCTTTGCTCAATATGCACCTATATGCATCATAACACAACCAAAACATTGCATAGCATAATATCATCATAAACAACTCACCATTAGCCCAGAAACATCATCAATATACTTATCTCGAAGTCCTCTACAAAAGATGTTAAGGCCCTATGGTCATCGGATTGACTGAACACCCCAAAATGGTTCAAAACACAAAAAATGTGCTTGCTAGAACAATGGTACGCCCCAATGGTATGGGTGACCCGGATGATCTGCCCCCAATGGTACACCTCAATGGTAAGGGTGACCCGGATCATGCATCCCACGCTCGTTTCAACTCGTGAATTCTATGGACTAATGATATGCCCGACCCGGATCATCATTCTCTGTGTATATTTTTGAAGAGCGCAGATAAACACTTTCTAGATCAATGGTACGCCATACGTTTGACCTGGATTATACTCGGATAATTAGATTCAAAAACAATCTCGAATCTTTTTGACTTTCTAGAAACAAACTTCGAACTCCAAATCCAATCAAATCAAACTGTGAATTACTCGTCACAGCACATGGGATGACTTTTACATGGTCTCACAGTATCTCCTAGAGTGCTTCAACATCATCATTCATCACTCAGATCACTGTGTAAATAAAGGCATATAACTTCTTCAGCCTGGCATTGAAGGGACATTGAGTAAACTTCTTCAGCCTGTGAGTCCCAGGTTGGGGATGTTTTGTTATGCAGGTAATTGTGTGTAGTTGGTGATTCTTGGGTGTTTATCCCCTTGGTGAGTTCACCTGGTACGGGTGATGTATCTTTTCTACTCTTTCCTCTCTTTAATGAATGGGCAGAGCTCTTGCCATCCATTTTTTTTCAAAGAAGTAACATATCAAATATCAATTATGTTTTTTTCCAATCGTTTTAGCATCCATGTTGCCTGACAAAAGGGTAGGATTTGAATCCCACAAACTTCATGTTGAGGGGGATTATTTGTGGAATTTTCCCTATTTGATTCCGTGACCTCTCTATTGCTGAGTATTTAAAGATAACTAGCTAAGTATATTGCGCTTACCAGTTACCAGATGTATAGATGCCACTCCAAAACACTCTAATTGCAAAGTCCAAAATTATGAAAATTCCACAATTAAACAAACAACTCTAATTTTGTGCCATTGCAGTCTATGTTCTGCCGTATTGTCATTAAGAATGTAGAGAATGTTATTAGTCTATTTTTCTGAATTATAATTATACCGTATCTTTGGATTCTGTCTTCTTCCCCAAATCCCCTATATTCATGCACAAACTCTGGAGGTGACTACTCACATCCCATTGCTATCGTCAGCCCTGACCACTGGGTGGCCCAAGCTCTAGTGCATGTAAGGTCCGTAATGATCGCAGTGGTCATGTTCAACAACCACTGGCATGCATAAGGATGTGCACGCAGGCCAAGCATCTCGACCACTGAGTGCTCCCAATGAAGGCAGAGGGGGAATGTGACTGTCATGTCACCTTTTCATCTGTTTGTGTGATTCTCTTGGTGTAAAGTACAGATGAAGTGGGCTAGTGGCAATTTCGGGCCTGTTCTTTTTGCCTGAGGCTTATGGCTTTTGACTGTGGCTTGTGGCTTTTGGGGTTACTTGTACAAGAGATTATAGAGTAACATAAATTCACGTGCGGTTTTTGCCGATATAAATGAAATCGGCACAATATGTACTACAATTAATTAGTAGACCTCATCTTGAAAAGACACTCTGTTTAAAAGCTAGTTACTGTAGAAAAGTCAAAAGCAAAAGCAAAAAGCTGAAAAAGATCAAGGCCTTCATCTGTTTGTACATCTAAGCACCGACACCATTGCATATTTGTATCTAATTTTCCTTGTGGCAATTGCCATGTCAAAAGTTTAGCTTGAATACATGGAATGGGAGATTAATTGACCCATGTAACATGTATCATGTTCACTATGTAACTTAAGTTCCATCCAGTTGTAAAAATGTTATAGTCTAACAGAAGCTTCTTGCACCAATAAGATTATATGTATTCCCTCCATTTCTTTCAATAGAAGGGTACAATCATCATTGTTTGCATGAAAGGCTAGAGTGTCATAAATATAAGAGTTGCTGTTTGAGTGGTATTTCTATAGTTTTTTTGTTGGAATAGTGGCATTGTTGATATTACACGGTGCATGTATACATTTTTTCCTTTTGTTTTTGGCAGGGTGACCGCATAAACATCTCTCATTCAGCAAGATCTGAGTTATCCCAAAAGGGATTATGTGCCATCCTCTTATTGTTGTGTCTGTTTTGGGGTTTACTTGACACATACTAATCCCCGGGTCAAGTCGTCACTTTCACTCTCAATGAACATTTAGATACTTCATAAAGGTCTGCCTATTCATTAAAAAAAATAAAGGTCTGCCTAGCTTAAGACCCTGTTTTCAGTTTTTTTAGGGAAGACCCTGTTTTTATTTGCATTGTCATTTATATTTACTTAACTAAGCTCTTCCATAGGTTGTTGCAATCCTGTTAAAATTCTCTTCTTGCTAGCTTAGTCTGCTTGTAACTTGAATGTTCCACCTTGCAGTTCTGTTTAAGCTCCTTTCTGCAAGTCAGTAAGTGTGCTTTTAACTTGATTGTTCCATCCATTTTGGCGGCATTGTGAGGCAACTGTGACATGTATTTCTGCAGTATGGTAGAAAAGACATGGGTATCTACAGGTCTACTCTAAGCCAAAATTATGTACATTTTCCATTTTATTGTCACCTAACTGCGTTCAATTAATCCATGTTCTTTCTTATTCGATTCCAGATGCGGCAGCGGTCTGTTATGTTGAGCTGGGTGGATTAGTCCCAATACATTATTGTAGACAAAGGTTCTTTCATCTCTTCATCATTTGTGTGAAGCTTATGTGCAAATTTCATTGTTACTTATCAGGTTTGTTGTTCAGGTTCTTAATTCCAAATCAACATTACTGAGGCTGAGGCATACCTTTTCCTGGGCAGCAAGGTAATCTGCTTCCCAACTTTCTTTTTTCCTTTTCACAAACATATATGGTGACTTGCATAGAGCTTCTTGAACACATGTTAATAGTTTTGTTGAGGATTACCAAACAGCTCCCTATTAAAGGCAGAGCCCGTTAAGGATGCCCGTGAGCCTTCTCGTCCCTTGGTTCCAAGGGAAGTGGCATGGGGGCTCCTGTAAGGTTTTCGCTCAGGAAGGCTCAACTACAGGGGGGGTTACCACATCGATTCTATGCCTTCCATGACCCCTTGCAAATGTCAGGAGTATTATCTAGGGTCGAATCTATTTGAAGGATGCATTCATCCTTGGCGGGTCCCACAAGACAAATGGGCGCATTGGCCTAAGAACATGCCCTAAGGCATGGGGTGACTTACCGTACAGCCTTGCAAGTATGGTGCGACCAACGACTGATTATATAATATACAGATCAAAGAGCTATTGTTGTGTCTGGAAAGGACAATAATACCCCTTACTTCTACTTATAGATTAGCTATCTCCATGAGGGTTATTTTGGTCATTTGTATAGGCCCAAGATGCCTCTTAGACATCTTTTTGGTTCTCTCAGACTCAACCCCCGAGATGGTCCCGACCTTCATGTGCTCATACACGAGGAAAACATGGTCTCGTAAGAGACTTCATCCCAGCGGTGTTTAGGGCGCATGGCCTCTGCAACCTCCCCTATCAAAGTCCTAGGTGGCTTGGGCGTCCGTTACCTCCATTTGGGTGGTTTGTGTCCTCTTGGACCTAGGACACGAGCGACAACTTGGGTTTGAACCCAAGCTCACGGATGTGCTAAGAACTCGTCCGCCTAGGCCACACGCCGAATGACCTCCAGGTCACCGCTCGCTTCCGGGTCACCGCTCGCCTTGCTTCGTTGCTTGGCAAAGGCTAACCATTCTCATGCATTCCCAACTGTCAGGGAAAAACACCCACCTACGGGGTAAAAGGGCTCCATAGCCTTCATACTTCATGGAGACAGAGAGACATCCCCTTCCCAGGGGCTTGGGCATTGGTCCTTACCACTTTCGTATTGTGGACAGCTATGGCCTTTGTAAGGTGAAGCTGTTGTGCAATGCCTAGCGTGTCCCTGACCAATTCACATGCCCACGCACCCATGAGATGGCAAGGAAGAACCCTTCCCTTGCCTCTCAAGGGCGTGCAAGTTCACCTTTCGATGACTTTGGGCACAAAAAAAATGATTGTGTCTTCTTGAAGCCCATCCAAGGCGCACCATGAGTCTCATGGACGCCCTCTAAGCATAAAGGATATCATTGTTGGGATCCTTTGGCCGATGGATACAGATTTCTTGGGATGTTACTTTTGATGAATTTCGTCTTTTTTACCTCGTCCTTCTCCTTCCTCCACTCCAGCATCTCTCGTTGAGCCACTTTCTTTCCTGATTTTTGCTGCCACTCCTATAGTCACCACACCATCACTACAAATTTCGGCCTCTCTGGTGCCTCCTTCATTGCCGGCGCCTCCTTCACCACCGGCGCCTAACATATCGATTTTGTTTGCATATGTTTAGGATCGGAAGTTTAATTAGTCTTGTCTTAAGTTGATGATTAGATGGTATAAATGGGCAATGGGACTAGCTTATACCTTGTTAATTCATTACTCAATATGTATGCTACTTACAGTTTGAATTTGACTTAAATGAACACATGCTTATCTTGCTTCTTCCACTACTAGGAAACGGACCATCCCTCACGATTCAAAACCGTCAGGAAAATACAAAAAACCGTCAGGTTATATTTTCCTGACGGGTTCCTGTCAGGCAAAACCCCTCAGGACTGCCTGGAAAGGAAAATTAAATTTGGTTGACGGTTGCCCGTCAGGAAAATATAACCTGACGGTTGTACCCGTGAGGGAAAAAGGAATTTTCCTGAGGGGCGAAACCGTCAGGAAAATTAATTAACCTGACAGTACTACCCCGTGAGGGAAAAAGGAATTTTCCTCACGGGCCAAACTGTCATCAAAATGCATTTTATTGACGGTTCAATCACCGTCAATAAAATAGCTTGACCCGCAAGAAAAATGAATTTTTCGGAGGAGACAAGCTGTCAGGAAAATCAATCAATCCCGCCAGAAATTTTTTTCCTAAGGGTGGAACTGTCAGGAAATTTCATTTCATTGATTGTTCATGTTACCGTCAAGAAAATATAGGCTGACGGTTTCAACCGTGAGCAAAATTGATTTGCTATGGCAGAAAATTTTGCATTCTAGCTATAACAGATTTTTTTCAGCCACAATAAATTAGCAAATAACTTACAAGATAAGCATTGATATGTAAATCTTACACATCCGTGCATCATATAATCAAATTAACCACAACACCATCCTTGCATCAATCAAGAAACATATAATTGAACAAACATATAAAAAGTTCGATTTTCATAAGCAATCCATAGATTGATTCATATTCACACAAGCATACCAATTCATAAACTCCACCTCCAGATTGGTTCATCCATCCAAAAGACATCTAAAATCAAGTACCACATACAAAAGTCTCTATTTCCATTACATTCAAGTTCAGCTGGTCAAAAGAACTATAAGAAATCAGTGAAAATCACATGGCAGCATGGTTGTTGTCGCCATCAATGTCACCACTGCAGTTGTCCCTGTCGTTTCCATCACCGTTACCATCGACAGCACCGTCATCCGGTTGTGAGCCCGCATGAGAGGATCCAGTCCCAAGCCCAGTCCCAGTCCCTTGCTGCAAGGTGAAAACATTATGTCAACTTAAGTTGAAGAAGCTGTAATGGTTTGTAATGTTGTTTGAATTATCACAGTCCTATATTAAATACACATCCCACAATATCATGTCTTGTACAACATGCACGATAGCTAGTTTTCATAACTACATAAAAGACCATAGCAACAAAAAAAAGGAGAGTTGGATAGAGAAATCCACATGATTGTACGTTATCATCCCAGAAATGCATGTGAAGATATAAGTGTTCTTGTTAATTCAACAAAAATTGTGCAAAGAAGGTAGGTATATATGCTACTACTTTTGCTAGCTGCAGGTTGGCATATACTCAAGATTAGTTTAGCCTCGTAAACAACTCACAAGTATGGATGTACTAACTAGTAGAGAAGTCATTTGCCACCTTACCATCAACTATAAGTAAATGAGATTCAGGTTATGGCCATGTTTAGAACATTCAACATGAGTCCACTCGCTCACTGCTGTACTGCTTGTTGACAGTCTGACACACCAAAAATGATTAGTTGTATAGTACAAATGGTCCTTCGTATGACAAAGGTGATAGGTGGAAAGTACCACTTGAAGTTGAACTCTAGAACAAGGCAAAATAATAGTTCGTAGGGAATTTTGTTTGTACACAAGGCAATAATTGTAGGTATTAAACGATATTACCTGTGCAATTCTGGAGTGCAGTGTGCGATGAGAATATGAGGCATCGGAGAATACAATACAAGACATACCAGCGCAAAATACCAATGGGCATCAAGAAGAAAGTCGATCCATCAAGATGACCTGATGCCTTGCCACTGCAACTATATGCCGTCTCATCTGCGGCAAAATACAAACCCAAATCAACAACCGATGGAGGATCCAAATCAAAAACTCACTGCAACATTGAAAAGATAAATGCGGGGCGGATTTGGGGTGGCGGGACGGCGAGCCGGAGCCGGGCCATCGGGGCGGCGGATTGGGGCGGCGGCCGAGCTGGGTGTCGGGCGCGGCGGGCAGACTGGGAGCCGGGCGGCGGGCGGGTCTGGCCGTCGGGCGGACTGGGAGGAGGCGGCGGGGTGGACTGGGAGGCGGGCCGGACTGGGAGGCGGGCGAGGATGGGGCGGATCGGAGGAGGCGGGTGAGGGATGGGGCCGCGGATCGGAGGAGGTGGGCGAGGATGGGGCGAGGAGGCGGCGAGAGGATGCGCCGGCGGATCGGAGAGGCGGGCAAGGGATGGGGCGGAGGAGGCGGCGAGCGGATCGCCGGCAGATCGGCGAGGCGAGCGAGCGGATGCGGCCGGCAGATCGGAGGAGGCGGGCGAGCGGATGGGGCGGAGGAGGCGGGCGAGGGGATGCGGTCGACGGATCGGACGAGGCGGGCGAGGGGATGGGGCCGGCGGATCGGAGGAGGCGGGCGAGCGGATGGGGTGGAGGAGGCGGGCGAGGGGATGCGGCCGGCGGATCGAAGGAGGTGGGCGAGCCGATGGGGCGGAGGAGGCGCGCGGGCAAGGGGATGGGGGCGCGCGGCGGAAAATTGGGGAAAAGTAGCTAGGGTTTTCTGTTCGGCGCGCTGGACGAATTGTTTAGCGGGCGGGCTGGATAATTAACCTCACGGTTCACTTAATACTGTCACAAAAATAGTGTATTTTTTTGGCGGCTTAATGAGCCCGACAGGAAAATGTATTTTTGTGACGGTGATACGTGGGCCCGTCACAAAAAATTGTTATCCCTCACGTTCTGTGCAGGCCCGTCAGGAAAATTAAAGCCCGTGAGAGATGATCCGTTTTCTAGTAGTGTTCTACCATATGTTGGTTCTTTATGCTGACACTGATGTTACACAATGGTTTTATACTACACCAAAAAGAAAACTGTGACAGCTTCTGGGCTTTTCCAATTATGATCTACACGTACCTATAGCTATCTAAAGGTGCTTTTAGCATCTGTGATGTTTGCTATTTATTTTTTTGTTGTGTAAGCTATGTCAATTTAATCTAATTTACTGTGGTACCATACTTTTCATTAGAAACTATACTCTGGGCATGTGTTATAGCTTAGCACATTTTGTATGTAAACTGTGCATATGGTTTATGGAGGGAAGAAAATAATAGAAGGTGCTCCCTTTAACCGAGTATCAGGGATCTGTCTCTAATTAACCTATAACTTCAGATATTCAACTCAAATATATAGACAAGTAGTGGCGCAGTACGCATTTTGCAAAGAACAAATCAGCTCTATGATTACGTAGAGAACATTCATGATTTCATTTAATGTACATAAAATCTCAATTCTCACAGATCTGCAACCACCAACATATCTATAGAAATGCCTATGTACTACACATCATCTCACAGATTATGCTGGAATGGCATTGCTGCAAGCCTGCAACTGAATGTTTTGGCATGTTTTAGCTTCTTTTCACACTTTTGATGCAAAGCTGTGCTGTTAGATTTATCCACATAATACTTTTCTTTTTAAATTAATGATGATCCATGGTCAACATGATGCTTTACTCGTCTTTCTGAGTACTGCATGTCAACAGCATGCAGTTCATTTCTATTGGCATCACATGAAGTTTATGTTTAATGTTATTCCTTGCACATACATGCATGAATTTGTTCCAAGCCTGGCTGTTGATAGTTCCCTAAGATACAAATAGTCTTACCTCTATGGAAGCAGAGACATTGGGCAAATCCAAGTTTTCTCCAGGTCATGCAAGAGCAATACATGAGAGGTAGAGAGCAAGGTGTAGCCAAGGACGGACTTGCCAGGCAACTGGCAATCATGTTGAGATTACCTCCTCGTTTTGTGGTGCCGGCAAGTCATCCTTGATACTTTCTTTTTTTTGAACGCAAGGGTCAATACTTGCAAAGTATCAACACCTGATATATATTGTTGTTATTGATCAGTCAGAAGTTGGCTGTTTACGTGTGGTCTTTCTGTCTGAAGTTTTCAATTTGTTGTTCTGATCTTAGACAATTTTGCATTTGCTAGTAGTCATTATAATCGTTGGTTTATCAGGAAAGAACCAAAGCTGAATTTGTAACACCTCTTGCTGACCTATCATGAATTAGCAGTATAAATTGTCCTTTTCTCACATTGACAGCATGATCTATTTTTGTTGTTAGTTCACGATGATACTTGCATATGAACATCTTATTCTGCTGCATTATCACATGATTTTAGCACACTATTCAACTTGACATTGGTAATGGACCACTACATTAATTATCGTCATCTGGTGCATCAAAAAGATTATTGCCTGGTCTCACTATTTTGTTCAAGATTTTATCCGCTGAGTTCTTGTGTAATGTCCCAGAAAAAAAGTTCGTCTACAAAATTTACCTCGTGTTCACTGTGTGCATACGGTACTTTTAGATTCATCAGGCAAGTGTCATGGAGGGTTGTTGTGGCCTTGCGATCTAGCTGTCTATATCAGTGTTAACATGAAACTGTCCAATGAAATGTGTCAGCATCTATTAATCAACCAACTTTGAGGTAATGAAGAATACCTTAAAGTGAAACTTGTTTACATCGTCACTTGTCACGTCTGATACAATTCACACAGACAAGTTTAATCCAGTATCATCATAAATTTCTATTGAAATAGAAGTTAAAGATAGAGCCTTGCTCCCCCCATTAATTGTTCTTTTTAAAAGGGGATGCTGATCATCATGATGTAATGATGCTGAGCATTTGCCCATGATACCTTATGTGGGGACAAATAGCTGTTATCTACGTGCTAATAGTGAGATAAGGATCTCAACGTAATGCTACTGTGATGATGTGCACTTTTAGGCTTTTAGCCATCTAACCTGTTAATTATAAAGTAAATTATTGGTTTATTCAGAGGACATGAAGAAGGACCGCTAACACTGATCTATGTAGGAATGGGGTACATCTTTTTCTTTCTTATCTATTCATTTTTCTTTTGAATAAGCACTACAGCACTTTCTTAACATAGCTACATCGTCAATGTACGTTCTACTTCTGTCGACTGCCGTACATGTTTAAAATTTTCTTTCGCATACACAATCTTTGTCGACTGTTGAGCTAGCTTGAGTTGCAGACTTTTTATGCTTTGCATACTTACTTGTTCGTGCATTTCCATAATGAAAGTTGACAGAAATGAAGATATTGGAGAGCTAGCTCTTGACGATGCTCGAGGGCCAAACACCAGAAGAAGAGAGCTAGGTGTAGCCAAGGACGGACTTGCCGGCTAACTCTCAGGCTCAACAAAGCTGAGATTTCCCCAACACCAGGAGCCGGCAAGTCATCCTTGGCTGCATCCCGTTCTCTGCCTCTTAGCGCATGGCAACCCAGCAGAAGCCTCCCCAGTATAGGTTCTAACACTACAGGTACTGCTCCCTCCTCCCTCCACTCCTTCCCTCCCCTACCATGACTGCTTTGCTATCATGTGGTATGGTCTGCAAGTGTGCATTTCTATTGGGTGGGATGGTGTGCTTTTATAGGCACGAGCAAGTTGGGTTTGGAATAATATGGAGATCACTATCCAATGAATTCTTTATTATAAATATTTTCACCATAAAGTTTGCCATTTTTGGGATGTGATGTGGTGAGTCACTAATTGGTTGGCCTGGGTCTGATTTTCATTTCTAAATTGATTTAGTGGGCCCTGTGGATTCGGCATCTTCTGGATGGGCTGTTACTAGGGAGCTTCGTTGATTGGTTGGGGGACTTGGGATTGAGCACTTAGCTGTGCTGCATGTGGACGTGGTGCGGCCGTGCGGCTCTTGGCATAGCCGAATTTTGTAACTATCTCAAGAGTTCTTTGTGGTCCATTTCCAAATTTCTTAGAACTGCAAGAGCTAGGTAGCTTGTATTGGACAATTATGTAGATCCATGAATGGTAAGCACTCTCCTTCGTTTTATCTCAAGGCCAGGAAATGGATGGGAGTATTTGGTATCTTGCATAAGAATCAAATAGTTACATCAACAAAACTATCTAGTATGCATGGCACTGTGCATGCTTTTATTAATCGCATCATTTTTCAAAGAAGAATTATTTGCATTATACTTCTGTGAAAACCATTTAGTATCCAAATGATATTCTTAATATGGTACAAGTGTGAACAATTTATGGACCAAATAATGTTTGAATGGTGCATAATAATATTACGCTTGAATCATAGATATGTTGGAAAATATACTCCATTTCCACAAGGAAATTCAGGGAACTTTGTTTCAATTTTTGCAATATTTTATGAAACTTTTGTCATAGTGTTATGGAACTGTATAATTAACTGGGACACTATGGTGCTTGAGCACCATGATCTAAAATATGTATTGTGTGTAAAAAAATTAAATTTTTTTAGATGTTGTATTTAACTAGTTTACTAACTAGTTCAAACAAGTTTGAATTAAAATTCGAACTGTAGTTATCTTTTTTTATGATAGTTTGATTATAGGCATGTGCTGATTATATATATAAATCATCAAAGCATGTTATCTAAATTCGTTCGAAACTTTAAAATCCAGTATATTTTTTCAATTATATATGTTTCATTTGAATTGTTATAGATGAGTATATACCCTAAAATTGATATTTTCAAAAAATATACCTGAATTTGGGTTAAATTCACGCATTTGAAATCTCACACACTTGTCATTTGTCATCATGGATGGCAGAGTGACTGGAGTCAGCATTTGAAGGCCTAGTGGGGCTGGGGTACAGAACTATGGATGCAGTACCCTGTGAAACTTGTTACAATGATTTTTTTAGTGTTGCTTATCTAGTTTGAAGCTACTGTTGCACTTGCACATATTGTGGTTCAACTGAAATGTTTCAAAAAATTTGTATAGTTAGAATGTTAATCAAGGTAAGTTTTTTTGCCAGTTTCGATTTTGAGGTTTAAAATTTGCTGTTGCTCTTTTTCTTTAGAAAAAAAATAATTATCCTTTTTTTCTTTCTGAAATAAATAGCATTAGCCATTTATGATAATACACCTTTAATCCACTGTTAGTGTTTCCAGTTAGCCAATTAATGAGTCCCCAATCCTGTAAGTTACTAGAAAAGAATTCTGTGTGTTCTTGCGGGGCCCTACAAAGAGGTATGGTGGTGATAGTGCTGTCGGTGGCCGTCGTTCTTCTACCATCATTCTTTACCATATACAGCTTGAGACATCGCTGGTGAGCATCTGGCAATTGGACATTTTGGCAGTATCTTTTCGGTGGGGTCCCTTCTCGCTTGATTTGATGCCCTTCGTATCTCAATTGGATTTTGTGGTCTCCCCTCTCCCTCCCTCTCCTTAGTGATTGGTGGGCAACCTCGTAGGATAACTGGCCTTAAGCACACACGATATAGGACATTTCATTAATTGCTAGTATGAAGACATAAATCGAATACCAAGTACCTTCGCAATTGCTCCCAAAACGTACCGGTTCTCTAGGGTTTATCAAGCACAATGCTAGATTTCTTTTGAGTGGTGCAGGTAGGAGCAAAATAGGATAAGGAAGAAGTTCGAATCTAGCGTCGATGCAAACCAGTGGTCCAAATTAAGTTTCTCCTGCTCTTGCTTGCAACCATGTATTCAATTGTCCGCATCATATTATTCTCTTGAGCCATATGATGTTTTTTGAGAGCAATCCATATGATCATATGAATAGATGATGATTTGTTGGCTGTTGCTAGTTTTACTCTGATAATATAATGCTGCAGTTGAGGTGGTCAGTTATTGCAACAACAGATGACGATATGAAACGACAGTGACATTTAATATTGCTGGCGAGTATGATAGAAATGCAGTAGCTGGGGCATGCTAGACATGCAGTACAATTGTAGTACTCCACAACTGTTGGGCTAGGACATCTCTCCAGAAAGAACTGTTTTACGTTTACATGGGTCCCATCACCAGCATTATGTTACTGAGTTGTGTAATTCAATTACCGAAGCTAACTTGCTTCCCTGTAGGCAATCTTCATACTTACAAGTTGATGAGGAAAGTTGGACAGCACAGATCAGCCGCCATGGCAAAACTAAAATCGATTATGTTCGCTCCTGAAAACTGAATGCTGGTGAATCTCAGAGCTAATGCTACGGAACCCCGGGTTCTCTAATTAGCAGAGGACTACATGCTGTTTCTGCAGCGAGAATATTTACTAAGGTCCACGTCAGTCTGAATAGTGGGCAGACGCGTTGCACAGGACTACATGCTGAGTTTCTGCAGTGAATATTTACTAAGGTCCACTTCAGTCTGAATAGTGGGCAGAGGCACCCATCGCATCGCAGACAGCTCGAACAAGTTGATGTCCACATGTACTATGAGTGGCCCCCTGTATTAACAATGAGCTTTTTGTCCGAAAAGAAGTTTGAACATGAACTTTGTGTTGGAATAATGATAGTTCAGTAACATAGCTTCAATCATTAAACAGAAAATTGGTGCTCAAATAAATGTTCTTTGGGGAAAAGATTTATAGGTCTACAAACTATTTTGGAGGAAAAATAAGGTGTTATATATCAGGAAGCGATAATATTTTTATAGTAACTAAGCACTGAGGATGCGACACAGTCAGGATATATATGCTAAAAGAATGCTACTACTAGTTAAGTGTTAGGTTTTGTCGTCCCGATTGCATCTGCTAACAATTGTTCAATTTCAACTGGAATTATGCTTGTGAGATCCAAGATCTTGCTAGCCCTTCACTCTCTCTTTGTTGGCGCAGGGAAGGAGGATGTTAGTATGGATGCCTGTTTTAACACCGCTTGGTCGGCAAATTCAATACTTTTTTATGTTCGTCGGGACTTATGATTTATGATTTTTTTTTCAAATAAATAAATGGACATCTTCTATATCTCTATTTTGAAGTAGCTTATTGAGACTTATGATTTATGATATTTTTTTCAAATAAATAAACGGAACATCTTCTATATCGTTATTTTAAAGTAGTTTATCAAGATAGTTTTTTTAAGATTTATTAACATTCAGTTTCTTCGTACAAACGTTTACGCTCGTGTTAAAAACTATCGACCATGGCTCTAAACTATTAGCTCCAGCAAAATAGAACACTCCAAATCTCATGATGCGATGCCCTAGATCTTTATATCGTAATAAAACAAACCACGGCTCTAAACTTTTAGCTGCAGCAAAATAGAACTTCAAATCTTATGGTGTGATGCCCAAGAATTCCATATCGTACTAAAGCAGTCCACTCATGAATGGCTTTCTGGTCTGGTGCCGTTCAACTTGGACACGTTTTGAGGGGCAGATTGATGTCAAGGTACAACAAAAGGTATGTAAGGTTCGTGTGCAATAGTCTACGTGTCTGTCCGCGGCCTCGATTGGAACGACGACTCTGCATTTTTGGGCTGGCACGTAGACATCGTTTAAGCAAGATATAGAGGCAATAGATGAAGAGAGTAACAAATGGAATAATTAACAGTTGTAAAAGGCACATGCATGCATGATTGATTGCTAGACTTCTAGTCCAGTCCAAAATATGTGTTGCTCCCATCTTGTACTGCCTGCACTGCATGAATGTTAACTGAAAAAAAAAAATAGGACGGATACATAGAATAAGAATTACTTGCATATAAGGAACCGAGCGCTGCTCTGGATGTCAACCTTCTTTCTTAGAGAACATTAGGGCTCTTGGCCAATTTTTTTTTAAATGAGAGTTATACTTGCATATGATTAAGGGAATTGCTACTGTACATATGTTTGAAATAATAAAACGCGTTGTACGCTTCCTGCCCACTCACTTCTTATCCATTCACCCTTCGACAAAACTTTTTTTTCTCCTTGGTGCCATTCTTCTCTTCCTTATTCATGCTGCTATCATCCTCTTCTTTAAAGCACCATCATTTTCCTCATTGGAGGGTGGAGGTGGGATCAGTGGCTAGAGATCACGAGGAAGCTCCCCACTGCGTGTGACCTCATTGGCTACAAGCGCATCACCGAGGGCGTGGTGGCCCCACTCCTCCTAGCGCCGACGAGCTCCTCACCGCTGCTGACGTCCTCCTCGCCTCCCAAACTCTCCTCCTGACGCGGGATCCATGCCTCGCACACCATCTTCCTGCCACCCGTCGCCGCCGCACCCGAGGCCTCACTGCCGCTTGCCATAGAAGTAGGTGTTTGTTTTGTTGCAACATTTTAATTTCATATGTGCAATATTTTTTATTTTATATGTGGAACATTTTGATTTTATGTATGCAATTTTTTGATTTCATGTGTGTAACATTAAGTTTTTTTATCAATTTTTTTATTACATATATGGCCAAGAAATGTTGCATATATGGCTGAGAAATGTTACACTTACAACCGACTGTACGGAGCTAGCGTTCGAATCGAATATCCGGGCGCTAGCAAATCTCTATGATAAATGGATACTCCCTCTGTAGGGTACGCCGAGATTTTAGCTGCTTTTTTCAGTAGTAGTGCCGCTTTTTCAGTCCTCTTTCAGTGTGCGTTCATTGCTTATCTTTATAGTAATCGACGTGGTGCTGTCGGTTTATTAACTGGTTTAGTTTTGGTGCTGTTGATTATTTAAGTTTAGTTTAGGTTATCTAGAGTAGTTTTTTTGACAATGTTCGTTTCACATTGTGATTTCAAATGCATGCACAACCTGATGGTACAAATTGGCTAGAATCAGCAATCGCAGCCAGCATGAGCAGGCCGACAGCACATGAGCGATTATTTGGGGGTGGACCGCGGGTAGAGATGGCAATTCCCCTAGGGCAGGACCTTGTGGGGAATATATCCATGGGGCGGGGCATGATCTCCCCGTGCGGGGGAACGGGGCGGGGCCCCGCTATGCTAACGGGGTGGGAACAGGTCATCCTCCCCCCGCGGGCCCATGGTGACCCATAAAAATAAATATTTTGATAATAAATTATAGTTTTTAATATAAAATATTGTATTTTTGAATTTATATGTTAGAATATATATTTTGAAGCTATATTTTAAAAATATGTTTAAGTAATTATAAATTAATAAATAAAATCAAACTATTATTTTTAAAAAATAGATTTAGTTTTTTATCTTCGCGAAGATCCTATAAGAATCACGTCTCCAGAGACGGGGCCATCTCCCTGGAGGCTTAGCGAGGCGGCCTCGTTGCCATCCCTAACCGCGGAGGAGTTGCACAGCCGCATTGTTGTGGTTGCGTTAGCGTTGCTGGCAAGTGTCAATGTGGATGCTGAAGCCGTCCATGCCAGGTGCAACGGACATGAAATCTCACTTTTCTTGTCTTAGCCTTGCCTTACCTTACTGCATCACTCAGCTATCAAGAGTGCTCTTCGTGAAATCTCGAGACTGTCAACCCTGCATTTCTGCGACGGACACTTGGGTGCGTGTCAAGAATTTCCCTAAGAGGGCCGAACATAGTCTCTTTTTTCCCCATGGCCCATGTGAACAGTCTGCATGGCCTCATTGCTGATGGCCCAGACTGTGGGTTGGTCACTGTTATATAGATACTCTCGAACCTAGCCCAAACTGGCATTGAAGTGCCTTCGGGCTTGTTCCTTTTGGCTGCGGCTTGTGGCTTTTGGCTGTGACTTTTGGTATTTGGGTTGTTTGTATGAGAGATTACAGAGTAACAGAAACTCACATGCGGTTCTTGCCAATATAAATGAAGTAAGTAAAGTATGTACTACAATTAACTAGTAGATCCTATCTTGAAAAAAAATACTCCGTTTAAAAGCTAGTTACTGTAGAAAGCCGAAAAGCAGCTTTTAAAAGCTGAAAAGAACAGGGCCTTCGTTTCTTCTAAATGAGGCGACCACAGCGACGGCGATGCCGGCGGTGGAAGGCGGTGTCGCTACAGGTGGTGTCCTTGGAGCTGGACATGACCTCGCAGCGGTGAGGAGCGGGAGCTTAGTCTCCCTCGCAGATGGCGACCTCCTCTGCTTCGCATCCATATGTAATGATTCTGTTTCTCGAAACAGTGCCGTTGTACGTCTCGCAACAGCTCAAAAGTTCAGTTGTGGACAGAAAGAGTATCATACCTGCTCATGAACATTTCAAAAGGTTAATTTGACTAAAATAAGACCTAACAACTAATTTTAATAACTTTAAGGGCGTCCAAGCCCAAAACTTATATAGTAAGAAGATACGAAGAAAACTTCCACAGGAACATTTGAGTGCGGTCATAATCCTAACACGAAAACTTGTAATATTTTTTCTTCTTTTGATCTCTGTGTGATTTAAAATGAAGCAAGATTGAGTACAAACAACCATACTCAACAAGTCACATGCGGAAATGCTATATAACTACTGGCCAGGATTTCTAAGGGATGGGAACATATGGGTTTGATTAAGTAGTTGTGGTTTGATTAAATAGTTGTGGATGCAGTTTTATTTATAAACATTTTTAAACACAAAAGAATAATAACTTCTTAAGGAATTGGGGTTTCCAAACTTGATTACTAGACTTCAACATTTTCAAATTATTTCCAAATCTACTTATGCTTCGCTATTGGAAATCAGGAAAAACGGAATAAATCAATCAGGTAAAAATGAATAGTGCTGCCAAAACCCTTGGAGGAATTGCATTGGGTAATTAAGCTCATAGAGATACTAGACCATTTGAGGCCAATCAACACCTCTTGCAACCATCGGGTTTCATCATCTGGTGTAATACAAATCTAAACCAACCCAGAGTAAAGCACAGAACATTTTTTCTAACACTAGCCAAGCATAGTAAATGTAATTCATTGAAACACAAAGTATATCACCGGCTACTGTAAGTTTTCACCATCCCAAACCACGTTGTGCATAAGCAGAATGGATAAGAATGAGCGAGCGACCAAGAGAGAGAGAAAATATAGCCCTCTAGACCCATAGCTCACTAGAGCAAGAACATGCAAAGCCATCCCCTTAGCTCCACCCACACTTTTCCCAAATCCAACCAATCGAAGCAAGGGATCAAGAAAATGGGAACTTGAACCTAGATGCGTCCAGGCCGGGGAATGAGCTAAGGAGGAGAAGGCAGCCACGCACTCGGGGAGAGCACTTAGGGGGGAAGGGAACACAAGCTAGTACCAAATTTAGCCCGACTAGACCTGGGACTTGGGCCATGCCTGGACAGCATGGCACAGGCCTGGTGGGTCATGGGCCAAGACCGTGCCATGTCGGTCTTACATAGCTAGGCCGTTGTGCCATGCCGGTCCAGCACTACCAGCCCGCCGTGGCATGCTAGCACGGCCCACCTCACCTCCGGCGAGCCCAAGCACGACCAACTGGCACGCTAGGCCACCATGTCATGCTAGCCCAGGCTTGGCCCTTTTGCATTGTGGCAGGGTGGCAACTAGGGTTAGAGGGAGTAGGGTGGTGGGCGCTTGGGCTAGGCTACTGTCACCATGTAGGTTGTCGAGGATGGCCACACCCACCTATAGGAGGGTGGCGGGTAGAGGAAAAGGAGTGATCCGAACGGCCAGACCCGTGACCTCCATGCCCATTTGGCAAAGAGGTTGGGGTAGCAGTGGAGGTGAGTACGGTGAAAGTAGGGGGCGGGTGTGGTGGAGGAGGGCGGTGATGGTGAGGTGGGGTGGTGGCAGTGGGAGTGCGCGCTCCGTGGCGGCCAGGGAGGAGGAGCACATGCCGACGACACGGGTTGGGGCGTAGAGGCGATGGATGTGGGCAACAGGGGAGTGGAAGGCCAGTGACCATGAAAGAGGAAAGGGAAGGGGAAAGGGTAAAGAAGAAGAGGGAAAAGGAAAGAATAGGGGAAAGGGGGGAAATGAAAGGAGTGGAAGGAATAGGAAAACTGTAAAAAAAAGGAGGGGAAAGGAAAAAGTGGGAAAAGGAAAGATGGTATAGAAAATGAAAAATAAAATTAATTATGTATAATTGTTGGGAAAAGTAACTAAATTTGGGGAAAAAGTAACTAAATTTTATTAATTGTTTGGTACAGATACGAAGTTATTGTCTCATTAAAGCCTTACATCTCAGTGTGGGGTACCCTCGGTAAGGAAAAGAGTACAGTAACTACACTCACATACTGACACACATAGACTAGTTGATGTCGAGATTCTCCAAGTCGGCTATTGCCTCCGCGATCTTTGGATCCTCGAGCTGATGTTGCATCCATTCATCTGTGCTCTCCAAATCTTTGAGGCATGTGAGTGCCTCAACCATCTCATGTGTGAGTGACGACCTTCTCTCAAGTATCCTCCCCATAGTCCTAAAAGTGGCTTCCAATGAGACGGTCGACACGGAACCACAAGTACATCTCGTGCCAAATGTGACAGCAATGGATAAATACATTGGTGATTCTTCCACCACAACAGGACGTTGTCATCATTGCCCCCCCCCCCGCGAGGTCAAGTTTGGTGTCCACATAAGGTGTGTCGTGGTAATTGTTCATCTCTACTCTTGGATTCCATTGTGACTTGCTCAGCACTTCAGAGGACGAACTAGATGCCAGGCCTTTCAACTTCTTCCACACGCTCGAAGTGCTCGAACGGTCGGAGCCACTATACCCCATCAGTTGTAGCTCTGCAGAGTACCGGGCATAGAAACAACTGTAGTTGAGCATCTCAGCAATATACTGGAGTACATGTTTCACTGCTCCGAGGAGCTCGGTGGTTGGTGCCTCCATGAACCTACTGATGTAGCCCACAGAATAAGAGATATATAGTATAGTGTGAACAAAATACCAAAGACTCCCCATGATGCTCTGATAGACTCAGCTTGAGTCGTGTCTCCATCGGCACCTGACACGAATTGTAGCACATCATTTTGCTCTTTTCCAAGATCCTAAGCACATAGGAAGCCTGGCTCAATGCGGTGCTGCTGTTGTCCTAGTGTACCTCGATTTCGAGGTAATAGCTGAGTAATCCCAGGTCACTCATCTTGAACACCTTTATCATTTCCTCCTTGAACTTAGCGATCTCTTGAGGATGTGAGCCAATGATGATGAGGTCATCCACGTACACAGCCACGAGCAGATGTGATGAATCGGCTCCTCATGTGTACACAGCATGCTCCGACGGGCTTCACTCGAACCCAAGAGACTGCAAGCTGTTATCGAGTTTGGCGTTCCACGATCTTGGTGCCTAATGAAGACTGTAGAGAGATTTTCGGAGCCTAAGCACCTTGTGCTCATTATCGTCGTCGATGAAACCCGGTGGCTGCACGACATACACCTCCTCCTTGAGGTCGCCATTGAGGAACGCTATTTTACCATCCATGTGGTGCACCTGCCAACCCTTATGAGCCACAAATGCAATTAGCAGGCGCATGGACTCTATCCGAGCGATAGGTGTGAAGACTTCCTCGTAGTTAGCACCTTAGTGCTGCACATACCCTTTGGCGACAAGGCGCACCTTGTGCTTCACCACAGTTCCCTATGAGTCGTTCTTAACCTTGTACACCCACTTGACAGATCGGCCAATGTCCAAGATGTAGGTTGCACAGCTCCCACGTGTCATTCTAAACAATGGACCTCATCTCCTCCAACATGGCTAGACGCCAACACTTGTGCTGCTCAGCATCGGCAAAGGTCCCTGGCTCCTCTGTGGCTAGGAGACACAGTCCGCTGTTGTAACAGCCCAGTTATTTATTTTAAATTATTAGTAAAAGAATAATTTAATTAATTTTAAATAAAAACAATTGATTTGGTTGCTTCAATTTTAAATTTTGTTTTGCCTTATTTTCTGCTTTTAAAAAGACTTGATTTTGAAAAGTAATTTAAAGTAAAAACATAAAAATATAATTACATAAAGAATATTTTGAATTTATGTAACAATCCTAGTTCAAATTAATTATTTGGACTTATTTGGCTTTTATCCAAATTTTCTATGATTTTTGGAGTTTAAAATCTAATTATAAAACTAAAAAATATTTTTGGTACAAAAATTTAAGACCAAACTAAGTTGGAAATATTTTTCGTAAGTCCAAAATGATTCCAAGAGTTTCTGTGAATTTTTCTAGAATTTTTATAATTTATTTGCTATTTTTCTGAGCCTTTATTTAATTTCTCGGGTTTTCTATAAATCAAAAATAAATATTTTAATTTTAAACTTCCTCTCTCCCTTCTGGGCTGACAAGTGGCCTGCCCAGATCTCTTCTGCTCTACGCCAGCCCATCCTCACCCTTCTCTCCTCTCTCTTACCGCCCCCCACCAATTTTAGCGCCAGCCACCCGAATCCTCGTCACCGCCATCCTTCCTTCGTCTATCCCCGATATTGGAAACCAAACCCCGCATAGGATCAAATCACCTTGATTATGTGCCCTCCCTTCCTTTCACCCCGTTCTTTCCTTCCTATCCCTAACTTTCCTTCCCGCAGGCCACCAAATCTGGTGAGAAATCGTGCCGCGCCTCCCCAGCCTCGGCCCTATATAAAGGTCCCCTGAGCACCCCTTAACCCCGCATGACCTCTTCCCTCTTGTACATTCCACCGCCGAGCCCCCAAGCTTTCCCTCACCGCACCCTCATCACCTCGGTCACTCGTGCCACTCTGATGAGAAATTGCGCCCCACCGGAGCGATTCCAAGCCCCGCAGATGGCCTCACTGGCTTCACTGCTCTGAGGATGACTCCGTCCCCTCCTTCGTCGATCTCAAACACCGCCGGGGTTGCCCCTCATTGGAGCGCCACCCTGCTACCACCATCTGCTTCCCACCGGGCGCCTCCAAGCACGCCTAAGCCTCGCACCGAGGTAAATCAAACTCCCCATGCCTCCCTCTCTCTTGCGCAACCCTTGTCATCGGCCACCATCCACCACGCTGCCAGTAACCGCCCCCCCCCCCCCGAGCGCCACTACCCGTCGGCCGCCACGTCGACGCTTAAATGGGCGTGGCAGCCAATGTGGTCATCATGTGCCGAGCCACCTTAGGTGCAGCCCACCACGTCAGCTAAGCCACCTCACACACAAACCAAAACCGCGGACCCGGCCCACAAGGACCGGGCCTAGTTATCAGTCCCTTGGCCATAATTTCCTTTAGGAAATTAATTCAACCGAAAATCTAAATTCCTTGCTGACGCCATAAATATCTTTTGCAATAGAAACATAATTACGAAAATTTCTTTTATTCATTTCTTTAGAATTTAAACTTTCAGGAGCCCGTTCTCCTCCATCCTAGCTCCGATTGAATCCATTCAAATTCCTAAACTCATCAAAAATTCCAATCTATACATTTTCTACCTTATTTTTTAATATTTGAATTCTATTTGAATTTGGTGGATTATTTTCATGTGTAGACTATGACTATTCTGAAGAACTGTACTTCGATGATTCACACCAATTTGTGGAGCAAGGTAAGTTACACACCTTGATCATATTGATCCCAGTTTATAAATAAAATTATGTTGTTTTCAATTATTCTGCATGCATATTTTTATTCACGTATTTCAATTCAATTTTACATTTAGTTGTTGCCTACTTGTTAATTTCTCCATTGATTCTCGGATGCCTTGTCACCCTAGAACAAAACTCTAGTTAGTACATTATTATGGCTAGAGGACTTTTATAGCAAATGCTTAGTATTTCTTAGAAATAAATCAGGGCTTGGGATACATTTTTCACATAAAATGGTAAGCTTTTCAAATACACTCTTGACTTCGATGAGTCAAGAAAGGCTATGATTTTTTTTCAAAACAAGATATAAAATCTTGTTTAGACTTAGGCTAATGGTTAGGTGGTAGGTGCTGACATACGTTGTTATTCGGTGACACAATGTTGATTGTCAGGTACAAGGAGTATCTAGCTTAAGCCTAAGTCAAATTAAGGACCGGCCTGTGAGCTATTGCTACAAAACCCATTTTATACTACGACAGGGCTGGTATGAGACGGTTCTAGCTAACTAATTTATATGTCCCAATCTGAATCTCGTCGTAGGTTGAAAGTGAGCGTGGCGTAGGCCATGTGAAGTCTTACTCGGCTCAAGAGGGAATCCCGGTCTGGTGGATTCCTTACTAGGGCAAAATCTTAGTGTTGGCTTGGCCAGATCGAATGTTTTGCATAGTAAAGACCTTGTCATGATCTCCTCGTCACACACCAAAGGAAGTGTGCTTATCCGGTGGCAATATAGGATGGTCATATCTTGTGGATAAAGTTGTACAACCTCTGCAAAGTGTATAAACTATCCTGAAAAACCGTACCCAAGGTCATGGGCAAGCTAAGTTTTTCACAGATTAGACTTTGGTTTTCAAAATGGTTTATGAAAAGCTCGTGGATGGATAGAATCAATAAGAGATTAAAAAGTGTATGGATGGATGGAATACATACGAGATCTTTTTGGAAAAGATGGTTTGGGTGAGATGCCCATGGTTAGGTTAGTGTGGGGGATGGACTTGCACTAATGGTATTAATTTCATTTACAATTACTGTCTTTACTTATTGTATTAAATTCAGCAATTTTTAATCTATTTATTATATTTCTTTAAATGTTGTTTTATGCTCAAATAACCATATATGTCTTCCTTTGTTGCCTTTATCGTTATATTGCATTTTTCCCATGTGACTTGCGGAGTACAAGTTCATACGCACCTTACTATCTCATCTTAGAGGAGGACAACTTTGACTACAGTGAAGACCTAGATAAGTAGGCCGCGTCTTATTATCGTTTACCTGTGGGCAGGTTAAGTGGGTTTCTTCCGCTTCGGTGTTTTTTTACTGTAGTATTAATTAAATTTGGCCTATAGGCCGTGTATGTAAATTTTGGCAATCATGCCCATATTTAGTTAATAAATGTTATTATGGTTAATATTTATCTTTGTTGGCCACTGTGTGCACTAGCTGATTCTGGACTAGTGCGATTTACATAGAGGATCCAAGAGTCATTACTCCGGGGTCCGACAATTATACTCGGCCATGACCTTGTTGGTGTTGTCGTAGAGATCCACCATGGTTCGATACCTGCGCAGGGCTTCATCTGATAGTTGTGTCACGTCAGTGGGTGCTGACAAAAATCCCACTCCAGTAGGTGCGGCACGAGTTGGTGCAGCCAGAGAAGAAGCCAGCGTCGTGACTCCGGGCTGGCCGTTAGCCCCGGAGTAGCCGACGTCCCTACCGTGTCACCATTAGGCTTTGATGCACTTGTTCGTCCATGACCTGTCACTAGAGAATAAATGTATTCCATGGAGAAGATTTCATCGGAAGCATGCAGTAGATCGTCAACTTCTGGTGTGCCCCAATCCCACTTCGCTTCTTCGTCGAACACTACATCACGCGATATGTGAACGAGCTTGCCCACGGGATCATAGGGCCGGTATGCCTTGGACCTCGATTCATAGCCAAAGAAGACCATGGGCATGCTTCTGTCATCGAGTTTCTTCAAGTTCGACTTCACTACCTTCATGTGCCGACACACCCAAACGTGTGAAAAATAGTGCACGTTCGAGCACTGCCTATACCACGCTTTGTAGGGCGTGTTGCCGTGCACGCTCTACGTTGGTGCATGGTTGAGGAGGTAGACTACTATCATGATAGCCTGACCCCAAAACCTTGCTGGCATGCCTTTCGCCTTCAATAGGATGTGCACCATGCCACCACCATCTGGTTTCGGCGTTCCACGACACCGTTCTACTGAGGTGAGTACGATGCCGTGAGCTGCCCCTTGATGCCAAGATTCGTGCAGTACTCACCAAATTCCGTGGACGTGATTTCACCACCACGATTGGTATGCAGTGCCCACAGCTTGCATGCGACATTTAGTTCGGCGCGAGCTTGGAAGCACTTGATGGCTACCGGTGCCTCGTAGCGACGGAAATCATCCACCAGGAGAAGAAAGTACCGTTTCCCTCATGGTGTCGCTGGTGTGACAGATCCGCACAAATCACCATGCACCAACTCAAGCTGGTCCTGGGTGCGATAACTCACCTCCTATGCGAACGAAGCATGTTGTTGCTTCCTAACCAGGCAGGCATCACATACTCGATCCATCTGATCGATATGTGGCAACCCACGGATCATCTCATCGTGTGCAAGCTGTTTCATGGATTGAAAATTCAGATGGTCGTAGCGCGCGTGCCAGCACCACGCTTCTTCACTACAACTCGCCGCTAGACACACCGGTTGTGCTAAATTCAGATCAAGCACATATAGACAATTCCTGGAGTGTTTTACCTTAGCTAGTAGTTGCTACCGTTGATCATGAAGCCATAGCGCGCCATTCTCAAGCAACGTCTAACAGTCGTTCTCGTCAAGCTGTCCATTGCTAATAATATTGCTTCGTAGTCGTGGGATATAGTACTCTAGTGAGTGCGCAATGCTCCTTGGTGTGGCATGTGATAACATGGTTCATCACCCACATATATCAAAGATGGAGCCATCACCAAACTTCATGGCCCCCTTTACGCTGATGTCTAGCTTGGCGAACGCAACCTTGCACCCGATCATGTGATTGGACGCTCCCGTGTCCGAGTACTAGGCGCCATCATGCTCATCTTCCTCCCGGCCAAGGTGTACTTGCGCGTGCATGTCGTCCAGCGCAATGTCAATAGGCGCGCCGCATGCATGCACCTCATCTAGTGCAACATCAATGGGCACGCCGCGTGTGGCATCCTCCAGTGTACACACTTGGGCCATCAGTAGTGTGGGCTCGTCGTCCTGCACCTGAACGAGATGCGCCTGTTCCTTACACACTCGTCGTAGCTTGCGGTAGTCCCAAGAGAAGTGCTCAAAATTCCCACAATTGTAACACTTTAGCTTGGACTTGTCACGGCTGCCGACGAACCCAGCGGTCTCTTTGCTGTCACGGGCAGCACCTTGCCTACCTTTTTTGCACGGCATCGACCTTCCTTGCTGCCATTCCTACCTCCGCCCGAAGAGGAGTCACCCTGCTCTTGCTTCTTGCTGCGTGCCAGCCACTCCTCCTCTGTGAGGAGAAGATGACCGCTGGCATCATGGCCACCATCGCCGGCCGCCATGTCCGCATCGTACCTCTCCTCCACAGACTTGAGCCGGCCCATCAACTCTTCTTTGAAGAAGGCCCGTAGATCGATCAGCTGCTCGATGAAGACCACACCTACGTGAACTTTGGAGGAACAACATGAAGAAATTTTTTGATCACCTTGATGTCCTCCAAAGTTTCACCGAGAGTGTTGATGTTGCTGACAAGACCCGTTAGACGCCTGGCAAAGTCATCCACCATCTCGTCGCTCTTCAGGTGAATCCCATCGAACTCCCTAAGCAGGGCATGTGCCTTCACCTCCCAGACATGTTCCATGCCAATGTGCATGGATTCCATGGTGTCCCAGGCCTGTTTGGTTCTGTCTTTCATCGCTAGTGTCACTAGCATCTCCAGTGGCACCCCCTGGAGTATGGCCGCCAATGCCATTCTATCGAGCTGGTACTCCGTGCCCCCGGCTTGACTGCCTCCCAGACTCCCTGAGCCTGGAGATTGACCCTCATGAGAAAAGCACATTCGATATAGTTCGTTCGTGTGAGGATGGGGTATCGCAACGCCACCTCAACCTCCTTTGGCATCACCTACGCCACCACTTCCCGGCCACCACCGCTGCTGGAGGCCTCCCAATGACGGCCACTGCCACCAAAGGTTCAGTTTGACGTAGGAGATATGAACCTTGCACCTCGAGGCATCGCTGCAGGATCTTCTTGGCACCACTCTGATACCAATTGTTGGCACTAAGCCGATACACAACACACGCGAACAACTCGAAACTCAAGAACTAGCAACGAGAACATGAGAGAAGTTTTGCATCGCTTGAACTCTCTTCTATGACTTTTTAGCTTTATTTCATATGCTATTTATACACAAAAGCAAGAGGCATTTACATGGAAAGAAACTAATACATGGTAAGGTCTCCAATCTAATCACGTCCTGATTTGGTCAGCCAAACACGCCATGACCCAGCCAAGCAGATCATGCCATGACGTGAACTTTCCAAACATAGCTTAGACCTACCAAAAACATGTACACCTACTAATTAAGCAAGCCTCGACGTGAACAAATGCATGCACATCTCTAGCTAACAAGCTCATGCATGGCACGTCTCGTGCATGCCCAAAACAACCAAGAAGAAAAAATAACAAACTGAGCACAAGATTAGTTCAACATAGCTGGCCTCACCCACCGAATGACAGCCACGGCCTCCTTTCTTTCCCGTTTACTCAAAGACCTTGCATGCGCGAACTAGTTGTAGGAATGGAATACTCACACGATGGGGAACGTGATGGTACGATATGCATAACGCGATTTGCGATTTTTGGTGGTGATTGGAAGGAGATGAGTCATGGAGCTTGTGCTCTAGAAGGGAAACAATGGCTGTGTGTGTGTGTTCGGTTTGGGGAGTAAAGAAATGGCTATGGGGGAGTGAGTGGCTGGTTTGAGGAGATAAGGTGTTGGGGTGAAATAGAAAACAAGTTTTATAGGCTTGGTTGGAGTAGGCAGAAAAATAAATTAGCGATCTGCAGACTTTTTGTTCGCTGTCGATCGAACTGGTGGAGCGGGATAGCAACTGAATATATGATGACATAATGTTTTAATGCATGCGATGATATGATTTTTAAATGCATGCGAAAACATGAAACCAAACTAAATTAAATTGTTAGTGCAACCTTTCAAACAATTTAATTTACTATGACACTTTTAATTAATGTTGGAAAGTTTAAATATCACGCAAAATTTTACAAATGGTCAATTTAAATATAAATAATCAGATTTTAAAAAATCAGGATGTTACATGGTAAAACTATACTTAACAACGGTAGGTCCGCTTGGAGTCAGGCCGCATTGTTCCGCATTGACCTGTGGAGTCCCGACAATGGGTAGCCCCTGGCCTACCGGGTGGAGACTAGAAAGAGAAGAGCAGCAAAAGAACTTGTTATCTCAACTTAGTCACACGCTAACAGAATATGTGCCTATAGCTTGATATTATGAGTCTGAGATATCTTGTGGGTAAAGTTGGGTAATTCTGCAAAGTATAATAAATGGTATTTGAATGTGCCATGCTCCCGATTAATGGAGTTGTGTTTCATGGGTGATTCCAGCAACAAGGCATGAGCATGGAAACTGTGAACAACAAACCCCCTTTTGTTAATTAAGAATTATTTTACTATTTTAAATGCAAAAGTTCTTTACTAACAAACTTGCATCCACTAATACTACACTACAATATGTGATTATTCATTGGAACTCCTTGCATATTAATTACATAGCCTTCCCATGTGGGTTGCGAGTACCTAGTGTACTCAATCTTACTTAATTTCATCTGATCAGATAACAGAAGAATGGAAGATATGTTAGCTATCATGTTAGTGTTACGACCACACTCAAGTATTCCTGTGGAGATTTATTTAATTCTTCTAAATGTAAGTTAAGTTTTGGGATTAAACGTCTGTAAATTTCTAAAGTTTGATCATTAGGTATTATTTTAATCAAGTTAATTCTTTTCAAATATTTGTGAACAGGTATGGTATTGTTTCTATCCACAATTAAATTCCTAGGCGATTGTAGGAAACATGACGGGCTTGTTCCTAAAAAATATGGTCGTTACAGTTCCCTTCCGCATGAAAATGAATACAGAGGGGGGGAGGGAAGAGAAAAAGGAAAACATCCTTTGTTTTGGAGCTCCATGACCACAAGTGCCTGCAATGTTCACTAGGTGGCTAGGTGCTGCATCTAACTAAGCTTCCAGGCTTTGCCTCCTTTCATGCTGAACTTCTTCAGCCTCCCGAAGAACATCACAAGAATGAGAATGAGTTTGCCGGAATCGCTCCACCTCCCGGCAGAGCCGGTCGATCTGTCGGTGCATTGCTGGTCCAGATTAATCTGTCTACTGCAACTGTAGCCCACAGAGAACCCCACATTTTCATAAGCACTGCAAAACGTGACTAAAATATGTCAGATTCCAAAAAGGAAATGAAGAGACATGAAAGAAACTGCTTGTTTTGGTATGTCTTCTTTCGGGCGTGTGCATTTCCTCACACAATTTGCAAGCATTCACTACAGAAAGTGTAATTGGCTGACAAGTGTTACATCACACATTGCAGTTTCTATCATTTAGATCATTAATTTGTTTGGTACGCAAGAGAAATGTTCTACTTCTTTTCAGGTTTCGAATCGCTTAAACTGACTTGCCTGACGACTTCGATGACAATGCTGAGCACATTGAAGTTGAGGGGATCTTCTTTGAGCCTTCTCCTCTCAGTGATGCAGATGGCAATAACAAAGATAGTCAGGTAGGAGAGTTGTGACAAAACTGTGCTCTTGAGCATTCTCATTCCCTGGCTCTCTAAGGGTTGATCCTTTGTGCTGGTATTCTCTTCAAAAGGAATCCACGTTGTGTACGGAGGTAGATACCTAGAAGCAAGAAGCAGAATGTGAGACAACTAAGGCTGCACTTTATTTTGTAGCATTTCTACATGAAGTTCCAGCAACTTATAGTTTATAATATACTGTCTCTGTTTCGTTTTTACTTGTGCTATCAAACTTTTTAAAGTTTTGACTGTTAATAGGTTTAAAACTATCAAGACTGGATATATTAAAATTATATCATTAAAATATTTTTATAATATTATAATTTTATTAGTATATTAAAGTTATAAAAACAGTTAAATCACATTTCAGATCTAAAAGTTAAAAATAAAGTAAAAAAGGAACGGAGGGAGTATTGAATATGCAGGTACGTGCATGCAACTACGTACTAAAGATGATCAGAAACCCGTCCGTGCATCGATATGTTCTATGAAAGTCCAGAAAGTCCAAAAGTAGAGCACACTTCAGGAAAGGAGTTGCCGCTCCGCTTGTCTAAAATATAATCTTTCGGATGACGTGCAAGAACATTCTGGTGACTGGGTGAGATCATGTAGAGGTTATTTTATAGTTGTGATGAGTAATTGATTTTTAGATTAGAGTAATTGTGATGGTTGAGTTTGGTTTTGAAGAGTTTTACAAAAGATCGTTTCTTGGTCTGTCGACTTTGTGATCTATCAGTTCAATCGGTTGTGTTTGCTGTTTACGATTGTGTGGTCGGACTGTCCGATCGGCAGAACGACCACGCAGTGGTTGAAAACTTCAGTGCTGAACGACTATGCGTGATCGATAGTCTTAGCCTGATAATCAATGGCCATAGCATACTGTCTGGTCGTGATCGGTAATCGTAAGCTGTAGCGATCGGTTGTGGAAGTCGTAGCCTGTGTGATCGATAGTCATAGCCGATGTGAGTGATAGTCGTAGCGATTTATGTGGTAGTCGTAGGCTGTGCGTTCGATGGTCATAGCGTCTCTTATGTGGTCGTAGGCTGCTGGTAGAAACTCGTGGGTTTCGAGTACATCATCCCTTGAGCATCTGAGTACTCGTAAGTCGTATCAGACCAGTCAGTGAGCTGAGGTTGCTCACTGGAATATTGGTGTTCTGATCAGGGTTGACTAGAGTGTTTGTTGCTAATGTGCATATAAGTTTATTGTTTGGTTCTAGAATTTTAATTAGTAATTTGGGTGTATACATTTTGATTGTGCAATTTGATGATCTTTATGTATCGTGTGGTGCTATGTGATGGTTTGCTTGTTGGTGTTGGTTACAAGACTTCAGAGCTAGGTCATATTGAGGCATGGAAGGACCGAGACTAGGCACAGGGAGGTGTTGAGGTCCAGAATAGTCAGGGAGATGCGGAAGATGACTGAGGCTTGCGGAGTGGTTGCAAGTCAGGATAACGAGGAACCAGAGCAGAAGCTACTGGTGGTGGATATGATAGGCAACAACGAGGTGGACCGGGACTAAGCTCAGAGAGGAGTTAGGGTCCAGACAGTCAAGGAAGCTAGGTGCTATCATGCACGAGGAGAAGCACGTGGTGCGCCAAATGATTTTAGTTGTTTGCAAGCGAGGACAATTCAATGGGATCCAGACGCGTGTGAGACTTAACGACAAGTTATTGGGGGCACATGAAAGATGGCGAATCTTCATGGCAAAAGGAAGTGGGAAGCTTCGGGGCAAGCAGTAGAGGAGCATATTGGTAAATTACCCAATAGCGAGAAAAGTAGAGGTGTGTGAAACCGCGGCGTTGGCCTAAGTGGTTTAGGTCTTATATACGCTGAAAATGTGAAGTGGATCAAGGTTGGTTCGCTAATGGGTTAATGGTGTAAGCCACTTTGAGAAGCGTACATGAGTAAAACCCAATGTTAGGTTGGGTTAACGGGTTATCCTCAGTTTGGCCTAATAAGAGGACCCATTAGGTTTTGGATTCATTAGTGAGCCTATAAAAGGGGAGGAGAGGCAAGAGCTAGGGTTTGAGAAAGTTGGCTAGGCTTTGTGGTGGCTAGCTCCTCCTCCCTCCCATGGGAGTTAGGTTAGAGAGTGGATGTGGGCTTTAGGCTTAGAGCTTTGTCCTCCTGAGGGGAGTGGCTGAAAAATCAATCGTCTCAAGTGAGCAATACATCAATATTTGACTACCTTTCATGTATTTTTTGTCTGATTGAGTTTGCTCTGCTTTAATTTGGTTCTTTCTCTGTTTTCTTCTTCTGCTTCTCGGTTCTATCCATTTTCCTTCTTGTTCTGAGAGGGTGTTCTTGTTTTGGTTGGGTTGATCCCTCTTTTGATCCTTTCTTGATCTTATTGTGCCAAGAACCAGGACGACATGGAGAGTATCTCGTAAGATTGATCTCCAATCAGTTAGGCACGTAAATAGCAAGTCAGAAATCCTGTGTTCATTTGATTTGGTTCTGTTCTTCAGTTTTGTTCCTTTCCGTTCTTGATCTTGTTGATGCTCTAACTCGCAGTGATAGGTGAGAATGTAACAAAGCCATCTTGGCTATCTTTGACCCATGAGCGGTTCTGATCAACGACCTTGGTTTTAGAACTCAATTCTTGTGCACGCTTGGTTAAATCACAAAAAGATCTCAACTTGGTTGATAAGTTTTCAATTCAAGATTAGAGCAACCTCTTGAGACTTTAAGCAATTTGCGTACAAAGTTTCACGGCCATTTGATCTTTTAATCAAAAGATATGTGGATTTTAGATCCAGCGATCATGTGTTGCTCTATTCTTCTGAATTATTTTCGACCACTTCTTGTTTCGACCACGGTCAAGTTTTAGATCACATCGTCTCTGATTTCGATCGCTCAATGAGTTCAGATCTGGTGGTCGTGTGCCTTCTCTGCTACTTCTAGTCGTTTATGACCGCAGCTGTCTTTGATCGCTCAATGGTCTTAGATCGTATGATCGTGCATCTTTTCTATTTCTTCTAGTCAACTGAAAGCTTTGTCGATTTTGGTTCTCGCGTCAATCCTATTCTTCTGGGAAAACGGTAGTACCGCAAGCATTGTAGCAATAGTACCGGAGTCCCTGTTCTCTGACCCCTCTGGTTTTCGATCATTCAATGGTTGTCGGCCTCATTGGTCGATGTTCGACCTGGTGTGACCACTTCGGTTTCAACTGCTTATAGATCGACCACTCACTTGTCGATGATCTCACCAGTTGGATTTCATCTTGCTTCAAACTCTTGGGTTTGTGACCACTCTCAGATCCTTGACCACGTTGGTTGTTCGACCGCACATTGGTCTTCAACCATGTAGTTTGCAATCACACCAGTCTTTGACTGCGCTGGTTTCCGACCACTCATTGGTCATGAACTACGTTGGACTTTCGACCACACTAGACATCAACAACGCTGGGTTCGACCATATTGATTTCGACCACTGTGGTTATGACCACGTTGGTTACGACCACATTGATTAGGACCACGTTGGTTTCGATCATAGTGGCTTCGACCACGTTGTCTGCCTTTCGACCACATTGCTTTTCTCTGCTGACTGGTTGCGTTCAGTTTGGCTATCCAATGTTTTCCGACCAGTAGTCGTATTCGATCATGTTGTGTTTCCGACGAGTGGTCATAACTTGACCACGTTGTGCTCTGATCAGGTTGTACTGAGCTCTGTGTTTCTCTGGTTTTTCAAGTGAATTTTATTTCCTAATATTCATAGCTTTGTAGCTATCAGAGTAAAGAATTTATAAATATTTGAAAAAATTTTAAAGGCACTATTCATTCCCTCTATTGCCTGTCCGTCCTACAAACTAAATCTATTCTCAGTAAATGACGCGACAGGCACACGGAAACAGAGCATATTCTCATGTTGATGAAGGTAGCATGTGATCCATGGGCCTTGTCTGAATGAAGACTAGAAATATCTGTCAGCACTTTGATTCTGGTGATCTTGGGGGTTGAAATGGAATGCAGTTTTGTGGTTCTGTGAAGCTGGCTGGTTGTGTAATATGTGGTCCAAAATTGGGTGCTTGGGCAATTGATTTGTTATTTGCATACTTCCTACGTTTTCATTTATTTCTAGTGTTTTTCTTGTCTCTTTTAATTGGGAGAAAGGTCAAGACGCAGTCCAACTGAAAATTGGGCAGAGTGAAGATGTTTGGAGGGGTTGGAAACTAGGAAATTTCTCCATGACATGCTTCTACCTACCTAAGACGGGAAGCGTCAGGTGTGTTCTTTTTTACGATTTATGTTTTTTAGGCTGTTCATGAGAAAGAGAGTACGGAGTAACAGAAACACATGTGATATTTTAGCTAATATAAATGAATTCATTACAGTATGTACTATAATTAAATTATATATCTAATTTTAAAAATATTCTGTTTAAAAGTTAATTACTATAGAAAAACTAAAAAACAGGTTTTAGAACTTGAAAGAAAAATCCGAGTTATGGGTGGCAATAAAAAAACATGGAATGATCCACGAGTTTAATATTTTTGGCCGTAGGGTGGTGCCTGTCCGTTCAACGGAAGATTCCAGCACTGAATAAAACCCTACCACCGGTTTACACTTTCCAGGTAAGTAAACATTACAACTTACCATTACGATATGATCTTCTTATTGTGTATTGATAAATATCATCTAAATATTTTTTTTCTAACTATTATCCAAATTTATGATCATTGAATTAGAGATCTAACGGCCATGAATTCTCCCTCACCCCCTTCAAAAAAACAGGGGCCGTTGAATCTCTAATCCCCTCGTTATTTTGCAATTTCCACCTAAGAGAACCTCACTATTGCAGACAAGCACATTGATGCCAATTGCCACTAAAAGCCAAATAAAAGGCTCCTTGGAACAAAAGGGACACCTGGAGTACTTATAAAATGGTCTACGTAGTGAATGTGTATTGTACTTCACCATCTACATGGTATATTCAGCAATGATCAAGGTACAAAATATGGCACTCGAGGGGTAACATGCATGATAAAGCGCATTTAGAATAACAACGAGGGATAAACTCGTCGATTATTATATGGATACGGAGCCTATAATCAATGACATGCAATGGAGAAACAGAGAAGAAAATAGAGTCCCAGTAGCTTCTAGAATCTAGCGTGCGAGGAAACTAGGAAGTATCAAGGGAAATAAACTACCTAGGTTAGTAAGACATGTACAGCTTTGTATTCTCGTAAGCATCGGCAGTTGATAGGAGCCTGACAGAAACTGAGAGGGAGCACTCACATCATGAGCACAAAGAGCACGAGGATGGCCGGTGCGAGGGTGGAGAGGTCGAGGGTGGACTCGCCGGTGTGCCGGGAGTTCACAGCGAGGAACAGCGCGTTCGCCACCTTCTCCCACCCGCTCATCCCCTGTAGCGCGCCGCCCCACTCCATGGCGCAGACCAGCGCCACCTGCACGGCGATGGACCCGGCCACCGTCGCGGCCAGCATCCAGCACCGCCGCGCCGGGAGCAGGTGGTAGTACCCCGTCACCTCCCTGCCCTTCCTCGCCAACTCCGCGAGCTCCTCCCGCCGCGTCGCCGCGGCCGCGGCCCACAAGCACGCGGCCAGCAGTGGCGGGAACAGCGTGTTGCCCACTAGCGCCTGCGGCACGAGCAGCAGCTGCAGCGCGGTGTCTTTCTTGAACACCGCCATGTTCTCGTTCGTCGGCATGTACCCGCAGCTCGAGAACGTCGACACCGTCGTGAACACCGCAAAGGTCCACACGTTCAGGGCCTTGCTCCGCAGCGTCCGCCTCGCGCCCGGCGACGCGTAGACGTACGCGGCGACGGCGACGGCGCCGAGGACGTGCACCACCAGGAGGATGGCGAGGAAGACGTAGAACAGCGAGCACACTGCATTGTGCGGCAGCCTCTTCGCGTTCATTGGGCGGCTCATCTCTTCGGCGATCGACGTTATCGACGTCGAGTTGTTGATGTCGGCGGTGGAGGCGATCGGAGGCGCCTCAAGCTCGATCTCGTCGTGGCTCTCGACGCGCCGGGATTTGTTTATAGTCTGGCTCCTCAGCTTGGACCATTTGTTCGCGAGACCTACGAGTGATATGAACACCTCGCCTCCGATGAACATGAGCACGGTGAGGACCAGGAGCTGGCCATTGGAGAACACCTCCATCTCGACGGTGGACATGCTCGACACCGTCGTGGCCGAGACGGCGGTGAAGAACAGGTCGATGCCGCGGGGCCTCCTGTCGGGCGCCCGCACCTTGAGTTCCGCGAGGAGAAGGTACCCGACGCAGGAGATGGCGAGGAAGTAGAGCACGTGGACGAGGAGGCTCGCGGTCACCGCGCGGCGCCACACCGGCCCGGCTCTGCACCGGAGCGCGCGCCGCGACGGTGTCACACGCTCCGTGACCTGGTGCTGCGCATTGGCCTTGGAGAGCGAGCACAGGATGGACATTGTCTTGTCGAGCACGGCCGCCGTGCACCGGCGCAGATGGTGCAAGAGTTCGCCGAGCTTATGAGCTCCGGCCATCGGGTTGGCGCTGTGTGTGTGTGTGTGTGTGTGTGTGTGTGTGTGTGTGTGTGTGTGTGTGTGTGTGTGTGTGTGTGTGTGTGGACGTGCGAGCTATAAGCTTTACGCACTTGTCATGAAATGCGCATGCGCGAGCTGCGTGTTTGGGTGCTTGAGAGTCGAGACGCCCAACACCCGTATATATAGCTAGGGATATGGGGTGTTTCGTTTATGCTTTGATTAGCAAGTGCAACACGTCGAAATTCAACAGTTGGGCTCGATTTTTTCTCCTTTTTTATGCCATGAAGATGGCTAGAGAGGTAGCATAGTTGTTGGGCTCAACCATGTTTCACCTGCTAATATGATTTTTATACTTGTGTATTTTTAAGAAAATATTTTCAAACTTACCTTAGAAGATGATACATGGTAAAAGTTTACGAAAAAGTACAGTTTTTTTAGAGGATGAAAAGGTATAGTTGTCATTTGTTATGATTTCTTTTGCCTTGTGCTGAGTGAATATTTGAAGTTCCGCGGTTGGGCTAGCATGACGTATCCCTGCCACAGCTACGGTACTGAAAACTCGAGTGCTCTTACTCATGCATGTTGTAATCACTCCACTGATCTTTTACCTAAGAATGGAAAGAGGAAGTGCAAGATTTGAGAATATCAGCAAGTACCTAACAATGGTAGCAACCAAGGTGAGTAAAGGACAAGTAATTGACATAGATTAATGCAAGGTGACTAAGTTACTGGAAACACTGATAAAAGTCAGACATGGAGGTAATAGGAACAGTAAAATAAAAGATAATCGTTATTTAGCAAGTTATGTCAATGGCACCGACAATTACTTCCCACATACCCGATTATACGAGAGTAGTTAGGAACAACACTGTCCTCGACTGTATAACCACAAACAGGGTGTAATATCCTGAGTAACGAAAATGTACAGCCCCCGTACGTTACCAGGTAGGTGAAAATCTACCCTATAGGTGGGTAACCTCAAGTCAGATAACTGTTATATTGTTAACAAGTTATATAGTGTGAATTTAAGGGAACTAGGGAAAGACTAAGATAAGATTATGATAAGTAAAATGATTTGCTAAGGTTGAAAATGGATAAATATAATTCCCGATGTGAGGGCGTTGTGGAATGATAATATGGTGATAGTAATATAAAAACTATTCTAAAGAGGTATTATAATATAGCTCACACAAGAGTTGGTAACCATCTAAGCTTTATTGCATGATGAGTGATTATTAATCAGATTAACTGGTATTATATACATCAGTCATGACTCACATACAAAATCATACAAGTAATGGATCATGATATCAGAAAAAATAAACGCAACAACCCTAATGTTAAAAGATTGCTAGTAGTTTAAACCTAAATTTGAAACATATTCATATGCTACCCCCATTAATGATTTAAGCCTGAATTATAAAATACTAATTAAAAGCATGAATTCTAGAACATTATTAACTGAGTATTCTAATAAACCTAAAAGCATATGAAACAAGATAACCTAGAACATTATGGTTTGAACACAATATTAGAAGTCTATAACCAGGCAAGCATTAATAATACGATAATAACCAGGCAAATATTAGTAATATGATAATAACCAGGCAAGCATTAATGATATGATAATAATCAGATAAGTTTTAGTGATATAATAATAATCAGGCAAATATGAGTAATATGATAATAACCTGACAAGCATTAGTGATATGATAATAACTAGATAAGCTTTACTGATATGATAATAACCAGGCAAGCATGAGTGATATGATAATAACCAGGCAACCATTAGTGATATAATAACTGTACTCAATGGCAGTGGTAATAGATAATCATGGAAGATGTGGAATGTGGAACGGAGAGGTTATAGCCGCCAGATACTTGCCTTGAGTACGTTCGACGGACTCGCTGCACGAAGGATCAGAAGTGCGCAACTGCCCAAACGTTCCCTCAAAGGCCAAGCGTGAACCTACAAGGTAGAATAGAGATGAATTAGATCAGGGTTAAGGTAAACTTGTGGAAAGACGGGAGAAGTGCGTCCGGCCGAAAAAGATTGCGTATGCTAAGCCCTCATCATGCGCATCGCTATTTGGTCGCGCGATTCATTGTTTGGCCATGCGAACCACATCCTGCTGCACAACCCAAAAAAACATTATGCGAAACATGATTCGGTTGCATCCCCCGACCAACCGAATCACATGGCCGTGGAAATCGGTCACCACCGGCAACTGCTGGCCGCCGCACAACCATAACACACGGCCACCCATGCCATGCGGCCATGTGGCCGTGCCGCCTCCATTGGCTACCTCAGCCGCACGCCCACGCCGCCGCTACTGTCGCTAGCCACCACATAGCAGCCGGCGCCTCTCATAAATGATGTATTTTTCAGGACGAAGTCTACAAGTCGATTGTAATGGACATTGTACCGACCAAAATTACATGCGATTATATCCCTCTTCATAATATCTCTCATGAATAATCAGAATTCAAAAGCCAAAAACCATAGCCCAAAAGAATCCACCGTTTAAAGCTACCGCAGTTGTTTCCTGGAGCTATTTCATTTCTCATGATTGTGCGTAGTTAAATTCAGCATACTACGCGCCGTATGTCTAGGTGTGCAAACGGTACAGGGTAATCCCGACCGATCCGCTATCGAATCCGGTCAGTACCAAATATGGGAAGATAATTTAGTATTCGGTACCGAATCCAGTTGATACTGGATAGTTGTTGCCGGATACGGTAGCAAAAATAAGAGAGCTAAAATCCGACCGAATAGCGTTGGTAAATGGTAAACTAGATATTATCCGACCGGTTATCTGACAAGCAAGTTAGTAACTCAATCAGCCTAACCCATCAACAACCATTGACACCAACCGGTCTAGATTTTACCTAAATCCTAATTTAATTTCAGAGTCCAACCACTCTAACCAGTCACCACTAATCCTCTCCGCTTATGTTAAACTTGCCGATTGAGGTGCCGCGCCCGGGCCGCTCGTCTCAAACACGCCCAACACCGGCCGAAACGTCGACCTGCCTGGTCGGCCACTCGGCTCATGATGTGGCCGGCCGTTTTCGCTGCCGTCGTGGTCCGGCCGTGCTGGACGAACCAATTGATCGAACTTGTCCAAGCCGTTTCCAAATTCCCATCCAATACGAGGTGCCCGACGTCCATCTCACCGGGCAGGCGTTCAGCTAGCGTATGTACCCGAACTACTGCCCGATCCATAATCAAAAGCTCGATCATGCCGTTTTGAATATGAGCGAATATGCGCGGTTTCATCGATGATAACGCTAGCTTCCCGGTCAAAAGACGGCAAGAATGAGGTTCCGTTTATTTCAGCTTCAGCTTCTAGTTTCTGACTTATTTTTTATTATTTATAAATTTTATTTTTTTCTGAACTTTTGGTTTTTTTGAGATTTTTTACCGGTTCTTTTTTCCGTATTTATTTGCGTTGTCCATGATGAGCTAGCATATTTTTTTCTATTTTTGAATTTTGTAAAAATTTAATTACGCCAAATAAATCATCTTCAGCTACAGTGAAATTTCAGTTGTTACAGTGCAATTTCAGTTATAAGCCACATCTTTTCAGTCCAATCGATCGGGGCCTAAATATGAGGTGGTGGCTTAAGGACGTTGCACATGACATGACTCGATCGTCGATCGCTCTGTTCCCCGATGTCAAATTAAGCTTGAGGGGTCGCACAGAATGAGATGTAGAATATGATCAATCAGTGTGTCCGTCGCATGATTGCATAAAAGAAACAAGGTCTGCTTACACTAGTTTTTCTCGATCGGGTTGGATTTGCAGGACGAGTGTCCATGTGGCTCTATCCGTCCGTCCATAGGCGTGCCCTTCATTTTCAATGTTAGATCTGAAAACGTACGATGATTTGTACGCTAAACTGTCCCACCGTATAATACGGAAGGATTATTCCCGGCAATTATTGCCACAAAGAATTCAGTAACACTGTTTTTGTCTTATTGACTTGTTTTTGTGGGACAGCACTAGATCCTATTGTCAGTTTGAGTTTCCCACCACCGTAGCTACCCTCGCTCAGCAAGAAATATGTCACATAATCAAATTCTTAAAAAAGTAGCGTGCTGTTAGTGGGACATTAATCATCGTCGTAGAGTCTGTTCATATTAACTTTTGTTTTTGCTTTATAAATAGTAGTAACTTATAGAGAGAAATACTTGTATATGCTTTTAATTGACATAAATAAAGTTATTATAGTGTGTATTACAATCGATTAATAAACTCTGTCTTAAGAAGAAACTCTGTTTGAAAATTAGATACTGTAGAAAACATATTTATTATAGAAAAATAGTTTTTAGAAATCAATACAAACATGACATGCTCTTAGTTACGTAACACTGTTGCCACACCGATTGGTGAGACTAGCCATCGGTTGGGTACTGTACAGGCACGAGATTCTACATTTGATTTTCATTGCGTATTTGCGTTAGCAACGACAAACCAAAGAATTAGGAAAAGCGAATGATTCAAGCGACTCCGGATAGATAAAGCACCAGACGCCTGCCGTTCTTTAAGCTCAATAATGGCTCAGTTTAAGTTCTACACCAACACTACCTGTCATGGTGGTTTAAAAAAAACTGATTGTCATGCTTAACTGATACCGTGCATTGTAGTATATATCATGAAGCTTCAATAATTGAGTAAAGTACGATGAAGAATTGAGGTGGTGAGTACTATGTTGAATTTAGGCGAGGACATCCTTTTCTTGTATGAGGTCGAAACTTATCGAGGTTTCAGTGCTCACCGGTCACCAAAGCAATATGGTTGCGACACCATGGAACTCCGAAATTCGTGGCCATCCTTTTCTAGGACAGGCTAATGATAATTAAATTGGTTTGAACCAACTATAGTCAGGCAGGAGTAATAATTTAGCAAGTGTTGTTTCAGCATAGTCAGGCAGGAGTCATAGTAGTACTCAATGTTTCAGCATGGACCAGTTTAGTGCAGGTATGTTAGGGACAGAGAGGCCATGCTAGCACATCGGGGTAAATTCATAACAACCCATCCAACATAGCTACATATGATCGGTGAGATATGAGCCCAAATTTTCAATTGGGGGAAAAAAAGAATATGTGGGAGACTAGGTATCTTTGATGTAAGGGAGTTACTAAATAACACTCGAGTGTTTTTTTAGACTAAGAGCACTTAGATTTCTCTTCTATATATATACACATCTCTAAAAAATATATAAGTACTTCGAACCACAAAAAATACTCTAACCCCCTTCTCCCATGTATGCACCCCTCCAAAAAAATGTGAGAGTTCCGAACTATAAAAAACACTCAAATCTCCATTCTCCTATGTATATAGCCCCTCTAAAAAATTTAAATACTCTAAATCATAAAAAAAAATACTCAAGTGTTATTTAGCAATTTCCTAGTTCTGAATCCTTTAGCAATTCCCGAGTTCTGAATCCATCACCTTAATCATCACAGCCTTGTGCTCTAAGTTGCATGGGTGTTTCCTGAACCCAAACTTTTAAATGGAGTGTGCATTACAAATGACACACCATCTGAACTGGATTACTTCACTTTGACCAACAGGAGCTAACTGGGCGAAACTAATGTTTCCTCCCCCGGAAGAACAAGAGAGCGGGCATATACCTTAACTAGTCCAGTACTTAACTGAGCATTATTGCATAGTTAATGAGTTGAGTTCTCCGTTGTCGCTAATTAACTGAGCATTATTGCATAGCCAATGACTTGGTGTCAGAAAATGGTGGTTTAGACGGCTCTCTCTCTCTCTCAGCAACCATATGTATGACCCGCCGCAGGGTCCAAGGCTCCTAATGATTGCTGAATATAGAATCCGTACACCCAATCTCATGGCAGTGGCACCCAAACTGACGCAAACCATGAGCTCAAACTCTTAGCAGATGTCGCCAAGGCAACTGATTCTCACGCATCTAGGCTTGACCCGGACCGGCGGGAGTACGTTGGCAGGACAAGTCCTTACAAGGCGTATTCGTCTCTTCGGTCTCTGTCACCGTAAGAGGCGGCGGCCACGTCTCTGAGTTCTCGTGATTTAGCCAGCCGGCGCGCTAGCTCATGATTCTGCTGCTGCTTCTTCGTTCGGCTAAGATTGATTCTGAGGCTTATTCTATCCTCTTGGGTATTATGGGACAAGTTGTCCTGACCTCGAACTAACGAATACATACTCATTCTTAGTTTGAAAGAGTTAGCAAATGAATTAAGCTTGCGATCACCTGACCAATCATGGTGTGCGAATCGAATGTGGTAATGCATGAATTAAGACAACAAATTTACTTCAAATGACCGAAGATGGCAAAAAAGAGGTGAATGGTGCTTTGAAATTCTCTCCCAAATATTCACAAATCCTTCACTTCAATAGTTACAGAGGTATGAAGATTAGAATGGAAGACCACCACAAAAACCAGCGATTAGAAACACTGAAAACCCAAGAAAAATCAGCGAAAACAGAACTACCGCAGTTAAATTTGTGGTACTACCGCTTGCTACAGTAACTATAGTGCTACCGCTACAGTAACTACGGTGCTTTCACTGCTACAGTAAAATCGGGATGAACACTGTTTTCGGAATGGTTTCAAAATCCAAAATTGAGAGAATTTTTGATCCGTAGATCCAAATGAAAATTTGTAGGAGTCTACTCTAGGATATCAGGAACCTATTCCAATAAACGATTATGAAAATCATTATCGAAGTTGAGACCTTTTTCAGTTTATTAGAAGATTGCATAAAAACCGAGTTAAAATCATAAACGGTGAATACAACTTGTTCATGGATAGATGATGGCCAAGATAACTCTAGATGTATTTTCACATATCACAGCAAGCTAGAACACAAAAGAATCACAACAAAAAACCCTCGGATTAAGAGATGGACCAAAGAGGCCAAAATCAAGCAAAATCAAATTTTCTTGTGAATCTTGCTATCAAAGTGGTTAGATTGGTAGAGATATATTTCCAAGGACTATCTCTATCTCTTACACGTTCTTGGCACAGCAAGATCAAAAGAGAGAAAGAAAAGATATCAAAGCCAACCAAAAGTGAAGTACATCAATCAAAAACAAGAGAGATACAAGAAATACAAAACGATTGATGTATTCCTTAGTTGAGAAGGTAGGTTTTATAGCCACTCTACCTTGGAGGACAAAGAGCACACAAGACACTTACTCTCAAACCCTAGAAATGTGAGTACAAGAGATGGGCTGGATGATTAACCCTACATGTCTCCATCCCAACTCCTTTTATAGGTGGGCAACCAGCCACCTACACCTTTTAATAGATCCTATCCAATATTACAATGGGAGAACCTGTTAACCCCCCCACACACGGATTTTATTCTCATAAGTTCACTTATACATTTTTTCAAATCGCATAAGTGTGCATCCGCTAAACCCTTAACCTTGATCCAACCAGCTCCACTTTGATCTAAACCGCTCTCCAACGCATCACCCATGCGCTGTGATTTTGATTCAAGATGGTTCCCGGTATATTGGTCAAACTACCAAAATACCCTTTCTTAACATGCACATCATCAACCACTGCAAGCAATCTCCATTCTTGCCACATGTAGGTGCACCACTAGCCTGTCACGCGTCGCCAAGTCTCTCCTGTCCTGGTTCTACCGAACCACGGCTCACTTGGCCCGTGCAAGCTACATGGTGCCATCCCGCCGTTCGAACTCGTCTTCAATATTCCTGCCTTTCTCGTGCCATGCTTAAGCTCACCGTCTCACCCCGCATCCTCGATCATTCTGGGACTCAACTTCTCCATGAGCCTAGCCCAATCATCGCCGTTGACCACTGTTGACTTCAAACGACCTTACATATCCAAAGAGAAAGAAATCGTTTTCAGGCATAAGTTCTTCACAACTTGACCTACATTAGCCAAGATATCATGCACCTTTAATCCAATGACCTAGGTCAAATCAACATGACTCAATTCCCCAAAATCCTGTTTTCTGGGAAGATCGAAAGTTCCGCACTTACCATACCGGTACTTCCTATCTATGGTACTACCATTCCCCAAAGCAGTACTTCTGCACGTTGAAAACTTCAGCTGGACCTCTCTGGAAAAAATGTATCGCAACTCAACCCGGTACTTCCGCTGAGCGGTACTATCGCACTTATGCCTGCGGTACTTCCGCAAAGCGGAACTACCGCACTAATACCTGCGGTACTTCCAATTTTCTTGATACTTGCAGAAAACAGTCCAAATTAAATGCAATCTTTGCAAAAACCAATTAACCACTTCACAAACATTGCAATGATTCATTACAATAGTATCATATACCTTCTCACATGGTCCTTCATAACCACTCGTACACCTAGTGCTATGTTTACTGTTTTCTTCTCTACTAACATTGTGCAGAAGCGGCAGACCACAAAAACGATTGAAACATGGCTCTGTTATGAGTTCAACATACCCTCAGAAATAAAACTCCTTCAGCTCTCAAAAAAAAACTTCCGCCATTTACGTTGTTGGACGTGGAAGGCTCGATTTGTGCATCGATCACATGCGTCCTGTTTGGAGCTTCGATATTCATTCCTACGATTCTGCCGTTGGCACAGCCAAGCCATATCTTTCAAACAAGTCCCGGCCTCCTGATTAGCTCGCCTCACTAGTTTGCTGTTTGCTCTCAATAATTCAGCTTTATCCTAGTGCAATAATGCAGTTTGTTAACACCAAATACGGTCTGCGGCTGCGAGTAGAAGATTATACATATGCCGTACACCACTCGCAAGTCGCATGATCACGTCATCCGGCTCCTTTTGTGCTAACTGAGTACGGAACACCTGCCCTGTGCTTGGTCAACTTTGTTTGCCCAATCTAACTATAAAATGAAGAGCACGGGAGGATTAATTGAAAAGAAGAATAGAAGTGCCTTCAACCGATCCCAAGCCCGCCAAGCACTTGCGGGGAAGACACGTCGAGGCATCCAAACCGCCACTCCCACGAACAAATGGCATATTGCCAGTTCCCCGCAAACATGCATGGTTGGGATTCGTTAGTGAGCAGACAAATGATGCAAGAAAACATGACATGCCAGGGTGCGATACACGGCATCAGGAGCTAGGACAACATCCATAGTGTCTCAAAGCTGAGCCTGTGAGGAGCACTGAGCACATATTACAGGCAGTAAAAGCTAGCATCCACTGGACTGAACTGCCTGGATGTTGCTTTTGATCGTTTCAAGTTTGCCCGTGCAACGGTGCAAACTAAAGAACTGCGCCTAGCCGCCTACCACCATGGCACGTCCGCACCACCGTTTCTTACCTCCAATCCCCCGTGTTCTTGCTACTACTAGCTTACACCTTACAGTCACACGAGCAAATGAGATGCTTATTGCTTCAACAGAAACGAATCTATCAAATGGTTCCACACATACTTGAATGAGCTGGGCGCTCGAGCAGTCAATATACAACTCTAAAAGAACTAAAAGTAGACGGGCTCCAGACGAACGGGCATGAACTGCGAGGCTGCTCCGGCACCAACAGAACGCTCAAGAATGGCGATGATGGTCCGGCAATATGACGCGCGCGGAGTCTCCAGGCTCGCAGACCAGCACGCGACGATCCGCTGGGATCTTGCTCACCAGCTCGGGCTGGGCCTTCTCGTACTCGGCTCGAACGTACGCCGCAGCCTCCTCCGCGTGGTCGCTGCTGACGATCGCGAGGCAGCAGCCCCTGAAGCCAGCGCCGCTGAATCGCGCGCCAAGAACGCCGGGGGCCTTGAGGAGGATCTCGTAGAGCTGTATCATCTCTTTGCTCCCTGCAATTCGGAAGTCACCATTGCGTTCCGGGAAGGGCTAGCGAGACAAAAACAATTGTGACATGAAACTATCGACATATGATCTGAAGTGTTTTGATGGACATACCGCATTCATAGTTGAGTACGGAGCTACGGCCAGATGCAGAGATCAGCTTCCCAAATTCGTGTAGGTTTCCACGAGCCCATGCATCTCTTCCTGACCACAGATTAACCACAAACTATTAGGTGATTGCACTACTAGTCGAAACTTAAGTAGAGACACAAAACAAGTCAGTGAACAGTGAAATATTAACTGTAACCTTCTGGCTAGCATGCCCAGCCAAAGTGTAAGGTGGACGGGAAATAGCAAGTAATCAGTAGCTAGTAAGACAGCACAGTAGGTTGAGCTCGCACAGAACACACTTGGATAATAGAAATAACAGATGCAGTGTGCAATCTTGCTTCTTTATTTTGGATGTGCATAGATTGGGATAGGTGCAGTTCCAGCTCATTTATGAAGAATACAAGGTGCTTAGTTAGTGAAACTCTAGTTCTTTAGAGTAGTGCTTCCATGTTTTCCACTCTAACAAGAATGACACTAATCTCAAAGTATACGAAGGGGTAAGCAATCACTATCTACCATTCAGTTCTGCTTTAAAAATTATGCAAATCAATTTGAGGAAAACATGAAAGCACCTCCCAATTCTTTATTAAGACATACAGTGAGTAGTACAAATACAGTGAACTGTGAATTTGATATTCCTATGCATGGAAATTTGTCATGGGGAAGTAATTTTCATCGGCGAATCAAATACATAAAAGAGAGTACACCAAAGATGTGATTAGCTTACCCTTAACAACTCGCTTCGTTTCAGAAAAGTAGTGCTCAGCTCTCTTGGCAAGATTTTCTTCCAATATACACTGCAGGAACAAATTATCATGAAATTTGTTCAGATTCAAGGTCTGTTACCAATAAGAAAATATTTAAGAAATGGTGCTGCATGTTGCAATGAGACTTATATTCCCAAAGAGGCCCAAGGCCAATACAAATGTACAGGTGAGATATGCAAATAGCCACGTACACACTAAACTATTTACAAGACTAACACTGCAAATGGTAGAGTACCTTTTGGGCCTCGTATACACCTGGATCAACTGCAAAAACAGGAGAAAAAAGTTATCAAGCTTGTTAGACTTGTAGAATGGGTCACAACAAACCAACATTACTTAGATCTTTTACCATCACAAAGTATATTTGATGCATCTTCACAGCCTGAAGCACTGGAATTCAAATAACAAAATGATCAACTGATTGGTTATGTTCTGAAAAAGAAAACTACTAACAGAGACTTTAGGGGAATCATGAATTTCGCCTCTTTCAAATCAAATAAAATATCTGTTTGCATGATGAAATCTAGTTATACTCATACAAGAACTCACCATAAAAGAGCACGGGCAGCCTCTTTGCACTCAAAAACCCGAGTGTTATATCCACGCTTCTTTGGTAGGTTATGTTGCAGCCCTGAAAATGCCAACAAAATCTTGAATGGTAGCTGTCCTTCGGATTCCTGGCTTTTACTCAGCTCCGAGAAGTAGACGTACGAAGGTGAGGCAGTCTACTCAAGCAAGAGAGTCTCAGTCACTAAAAGTGCTAACAGAGAACATTGCAATGAACATTTGCCAACAAACACTGGGCATGGAAAACACAAAACAAAGAAAGAGCCGCTAGGGCAATTGGACATAATTAAATGGCCTGAAAGTGCTGTTTTTTCAAATATTAACAATTTGAACATACGTAAAAAATGGAAGGCCAGTTTTCTTTTTCAATAACATAACATCAGCCTTAAAACATTTAAATAACATCAGCCCTAAAATATTTTTAAAAACGCAAAAGCCATAATTGTGACTAAAATAAAATAAACTTTCAGAAAAATAGAAGGTGAGGTATTACCTTGCAGTCCATGACGGTGAGATAGCCATACCGAGAAAGCAAAATGGCTGATGGATCTAGAATACCATTTTCAAGACCCAAATACTTATTTTCGATGGACCTGACAAATAGGAATATGAAGTTAAGGGGAACCACCCACACACTGTTTTCATTAGAAAATTGTTAAGGAATAGCACCTTGTTGCAATGAGTTCAACATATATAGTTTATGTTTAAAACTGGTATCAATCCTGTGCATGTATCGATAAATTTGATACTTCTTATATGATATAGATGGGAAGGAAACAACTTACTTGTCCAACTGAATGTTATCAACTCGTGATACAACCAGCTCATTTACATTTTGTAAAGCCAGCAAATAGGCGATGCCAACCTGTTGAGGAGCATACAGAAACAAGTATCTAATGATTATATCACTAACCAAAATATTGTTTTTCTTAATGATGCTTTTAAGGACCTAGGCTAAGGTCTAGAAGGTGCTAGTGAAAAATCAGTGGTCTTGCACAAAGTTGCTAGGAACTCCAAGTAAAACAATGTAAAGTTAGGGGTATACAGAGGATACGAACATAAGTTGTTGCATACAATTTGTATGCTAGCGAAACCATACATCAGGATCTAACTTAAATAACTGCATATTAAAAATTTATAATTAGGTCTAGCAGGAATTCAATTCCAGGTTCCAGCACATGATAAATGGGTCCAGCAGTAATTTTAACTCAGATACATGTATATAACGTATCAGTTAGCTTACAGCTGCAGATGAACTAAGTCCTGAACTGTCGAGTCCTTTCACACCAGAAATATACCCTGTAATACCCTATAAGAAGGCCTCTGTCAATATTTTTTAAAGCGTAGGATAATCTGGACTATTAAATAGACAGATGAAATGGAGCTACCTTCGTGAGATCGTATCCACCATTTTGCAGGGCATAAACAGCACCTCTTGCATAGCTTTCCCAGCTAATGTTTTCTGGGTTATCAATAGGCTTTTGCAAGTCATCAACTCTGTTAAAAAGTGATGGTTAATTGTAACTTAGCTTCGTAACATTGAAAATTTTAACAAAGGATTGAAGGATACAAACAACACCTCTAAAAAAAGGTGTTGTGACTACTAACCAAATAGCATATGAGTGAACTAGCTAGAGAGAACCAACGATAGGAGAGAAAATGCTCATGTGTAAAATGAGTGGCCTTAGCCATCTTACATCCCTCTTGAGGGTTTATATACAGGATAGGGATAGGATGGAAAGTTCCCATCCTATCACATGGGTACATTTAGAGCTAATGTTGCATAACCAAGTAGCTCATGCGTAATTATAAAATGTGAGGGTACATGGGTACATTTTTCTATACTATTGGGCCTATTACATAATGAGCCAGTTGCAAGGCCCAGTCGCAGTGGTTGGGCCACTTCTACAACAAAAGGATACAAACAATAGCTATAATAAAAGTGTAATATTTCCTAGGTAATGTGTTCATCACATAACTAGCTAGAGATAATAGCAAATGTCCAATAAAACAACTACAGGTTAACCTTTAGAGTAGTCATCACACAGAACAGTGAGACAACACATCAGTCTGCAATTAACAGAAGGTCAGCAAATCTTTGAAAGAAAGAAAATGGTGTCAAAGTTGTCCCTTAGATGGGCCAAGGTGGCAACGCTGCTACTTGATGTTTGTTAGGAACACCAACACAGGGTGTGCAAACTTTGTTCTAGGAAATGTAGCTTGTATGATGTTACCTGAAACGTATAACACCTTTAAATTGACCTGATTGGAGTAAAACCTGAAAAAGAAAAGAGACATTTAGCAATGCAGATAAGTATAGAGCAATATTATGATGGATAATATGAGTGCACATGCAGAACTTCCAATCTGCAAGGACACCATGTTTTCTGCTTGTGGTGGTATATTTATCAAACATATGAACAAGAATACAAGAGGACACCCAAGGCAGCGCAATCTATTAGTTCAGCACTAAGGAGTTAACTTGGAATATCAGAGAGCCTCTAGATAAAATGCTTCGGTATATTTACCCACCTCAGCATCATCCGAGGGCACAAAACCAAGAAGAACGCCATAATTAATGGTTATGGCTGTCACAGTTCCACCCTGCCAGATTGCAGAACAGAATAGTAGTTAGCTAACAAGCATATTGTGTCAATCACAAGAATTTCTGAGTATGATGCACCCCCAATCACAAGAACTACCTGGAAGACTAATAGTACCCTTAGTTTTCCTGGAAGAAAAAAAATCTAGCAATTTGCAAAAAGTTTTATTCATTCTACCATCGACCATTCTGCAGAGTAGCTGAGCTTGACACCCTTAAAGGCTTTGTAAACTGGTACCACAATGGTTACTCAAGAAGGCCTGTACTAGTTTCCAGTCAAGATGGCAATCGTCCAGTACAAAACGGGACCTTGTGACCTTAGAGCAGTACTAAGTACTGACTTGGCAAGTTACCTGCTGGACACTGGTCGTTCCCACAGTAACTCAGTAAATTAGCTGTTTATACATGCCACCATTCCTCCAAAAATATTATGAAATACTGTCCTGCTTACGAGCAAAGAAAACATGAAGCTCAACCAATGTTGATGGAGCTCGTTCATAACTCAAACAGAATTCAGGATAAAGCCCTGATTCAAAATATCTGAACTGGCCACGTCTTTTCAAATACAGACCCGACGGAGATTTCTGGTCGTTGGAAGTAACCAGTTATCACCACTATTCAAACTCTGAATACTAGTACCGCTATACAAAGCTTAATGCAACTTCCAAACATTTGCAGAGGGGAGATCTAATAACCAGATTCACTATCAGTTAGTAGCCAGATACTGTCCTGAAAATCATCAAGGCCTGATCAACTTCAAAGGCATCACTAGGTCCATACATGTATAGAATGATCCAACTATTTCCATTTGTGTAGCACAATATGACTTGCAAGTTGCAACACATCATATACAATCTATGTTGTCTGGATACATACTTGAATTATAACATCAAATAACATGCTAGAGTGACTTTAAAAATGATATATTGCATATCAACAATCTTAACCATGACTTAAATCTTCTGAAAATGTCAGGGTGCATAGTAACTACAAAGTTACCTGATGATCAATGTGGGCCCCCAAAGGGCAAATCCTGTAGGGGCAAGCGACCACCCTAACCTCTTTTGCATCCCTTCCACTGATCTCTACCACTTTCTTCCGTACAATGTCAAGCTGCATTACCAGCAACAATATAAAAGGACCTGAGGTTCATACATTAACAAGATGAACTTAAGTTCAGCACCCCACGCCACCATGCAATTTCACCCATGTAATTACAAAAATGAAATACATTCAAGGTCATGCAACTGTCACTGGAACAATTTGAATTTCGTTTATTTGATAGGAAAAGAACATATTGCAGTCATACGGCCCCATCCTCCCTGACCATAACTTGTCCCTCTGAGATGGGCTCATGCTGCTTACTTGAATACCAGAAAGATTATGGATTTTGTTGGGACCAGATGAATTACCCGAAATCTCCAGCTATTTGAAAACTACAGCACATTGTACTCCTACTGCGGCCATCGACATCAACACATAATCCAAAAGCATTCTGCACATCCCTCCTTTCCCACTTCGACACATCATCAGAAAGTATAAGCAAGGCACCATCTTATCCTCAAAATACATCAATCCACAATAACTACCGCATTGCAAAATGCATCAATACCACATTAATTCCGAGATAGCACCATCATCTCATATATATTGGTTCAATTTTCTAACAAAAGGTTCCCTTTTGACGCACCAACACTAGCAAAATGAAAATTTGAAGAGATCAATTTGCAATTTGCAAACATGATAAAAACCAATTTGCAAATATACAGGTTAGACGTCAATTGACCACTAAATGATGGGAAAGCGGGTAACTAGAGGCACACTGATGCAGCCATCGACGGCCCCCGCGGGACGCCGCCGGTGATGCCGCCGGCGCGCACTGATCTACACCCTCGCTAATCGTCCACGCATACTCATTGCACAATCGCGCGCGGGAGCAATCGCAATTCGCAACTTTCAACCCTAAGTAAATCCCCCAAACAAGCAAAATTTACGCGACCGCGAGATCGAGACCAACCCCCGCCAATCGCCCCCCATCGCGTGCAGCAATGCCGCTGGCCCTTACCTCCTCCTCCGACGGCCACCGCGACGGCGACCCTCCTCCCCCGGACGCAACCATTGCTCCGCTCGCCGCTCGTAGCCGGTACTAGCTGCGCGTGCGCTCGTGTAGTGTTGTGCTGGCATGCGAGTGACGGCGCCGCACTAGACAACGGACGGCGTGGCGTGCAGGCGTGGTGCCTGTTTCCGCCTTTATAAATCGTCCGTGCGTGGTGCGGTGCGGTGGGATCGCCAGGATCGTCGGGTTTTCCTGGGCTGCAGCTCGGGTGGGTTCTTCGTGCTGATGTGTCAGTGTTAGTGCTGCGGTGTATGATTTATGATAATATAAGTATGTATATGAATGAATTAAATATTGACAAATGGATAAGCTGTTTTAAAAAAAATTATCTCAATAGACTGATTCGAAACGGCGAGAATACACTCTGTTTATTTGTTCAAAGAAAATCATAAACCATAAAATATAAGATATAGGTTGTAAAACAGTAACAAACAAATGCTTATAGCTAAATACAAAAATCATCAACCACAGCCGAAAAGCACGCACCTAAATTTACCTGTCAAGTTCGGCGTGGCGTGCAGTTAGGTTAAGTGCAATTAACTGCTACTTTGGTTACGGGTGGGGTTGGGCTGATTCCATCGATGATTTGTGTGGACCTAATGGGTAAGTGTGATCATCACAAGATCACTAGTATTATCCACTGCTCGAAGTAGTGTTCATTGTGGGTGCCATGTAGAGCCAGCTTTTAGAGGTGTCGGTGGTGCAGCACAGTAGTGTATGTGTTTGGGGAGCAGTACAGTACATCTTTCTTGTGATTGGTCAAATCGGATTGCCAGGAATCATATGAATCGGTTGCTTTTCGTTCAGTTTTGGTTGATGCACACACGGGTTCTTTGGCCCTGCTGTGTTCATTGCTAACAAGTCGAGTTGCTGTGCTAAGGACAAATCACTCTTACCTGGAACGCACGACATGATGGGATTTGTCCCTTGTTTCTGAAGGTTCAGCGCTCCCTATCTGCCTATGCGAGAGAGTTTGTCGTTTCTTCCCTTGGATTATGGCCCGTTCGGTTAGACTGAAAAGTTATGATTTATGACTAAAATTACACTGTACAACTGAAATTTTACTGTAAATGAAGGTGGCTTATTTAGCGTAATTAAATTTAAAAAATTAAAAATAGAAAAAATATGTTAACTCATTACGGATAACGTGAACGAATATGACCAAAAAAACTAGTAAAAAATCTAAAAAAACCAAAAATTCAGGAAAAAACGAAAAGTTATGAATAGTAAAAAATAAACCAAAATCTAAAGCTTCCGGCTAAGTGGCCAAATCGGTGAGGCTCGTTCTCTTGTTCGATCAGATCCTCCTTTCAGCTAAGCGGCCAAACTGGCGTCGTCAGAAACACCCCTGCTCGTGATTTCCGTGTTGTGATTGCGCACAGCCCGTACTTCTTAGATAAAATCTACGGGAGGCTCGATCGCTTAATTTTCCAAAATCAACGCGTGCCATGAGCATTGAGAAGAGCTTCAGAGGAGACTGAACTGAACTGAAATGAAAGAACACCCAACAAGGCAGGCAGGCAGCATTTAGCAATACTTGTCACGCCTCTCTTCGTGAGGTTTAGGTCTCCGTTTCTTTTCTACTCTTAAAGAAAGGCAAGGCAACCACAGTTCTATATTAACTGTTCGATGGAGATCGGGCGTCTCTTGCGGTTTTGTGCCCACGGCAGCGTTAGATCATCTCGCCATGTGGGATGGAGGAGATGGCAGTTTGAGTGGAGCCGAGCATGGAGGGATCGACAGCATGTATCCATGGCTGGACGGCTTAGTTGGATCGGGCGTGTTGGTATTGGACTGGAACATGAGAAATTGAAAGTTGAAACGCTTTGACCCTGACGTCCGGGTGCTTCTGATGCTGATTTCCATCCACACAGGACCACGTCCAACCCAACTCACTCCCATATCCATTCCCTAACAATCTCCACTATGTCTATCCATTGACTCATTCCTTTTCGATCGCTTGCAAATTGTACATCGCTCTGATTTTCTCTTGCTCCATGCCTCCATCTCTCACCTGGCCAATCTTGGCTGTCATGGCGCCGTCGTGCCTCGCCCAACACGACAGAGGCAGCGAGGCCGCCCAAGCACTGTGGTGTGTGGGAGCAATGAGCCATGAGCGACGCTGGCGCCTTCTCTGAGTTCGCGGGTGGCTCTGCTTCCTTCTTCGAGCTTTTAAATGGGCTTCGAGCTCCTAGGTGGGCGTCGTCTTTGTTATGTCCAAACACCATTGGTGGCCTCTACGAGCTCCTATGACATCCTATTCTCTATCACCATAAGTGATCTTCGTAAGCCTCAGGTTGAGTTCCGTCGCCTCCAAGGTGTGGTCTCTGTGAGCACAAACTAAGCTCCACTGCTACGACCTCCTCGTCGATGTCGCAGTGACCTACCACTATGAGTTATGCGCGCTCTCCACCATTAGGTGCCTACTCCACTAAGTAGGCGTGTTGCATGTATTTCTTTGAATTGTTGCGACTCCTTTTCTCTATTGTTGTAATAAATGTTGTTGTTTATTGTGATATATCTTTCTCGAATATTTATAGCAAGTATTGTTTTATTGCGGTGGGTCGTTGCACCAATTTTGTTGCAATGGTGTCTTTTAGTTTTGCCGCACTTTTCTGTTGTCATATATTTATTTGCCAAGTCTCCTCCCTGCTGTGCCTCGTCTTCCGATGCAACGGCGATGAGGCGGCCCTGAGCAGCTCCGAGGAGCCGCCGTCGCTGGACGGGTGGGCCCAACTGGTGGGCAAGGCCGAGATGGTGGAGGACGGGCAGGAGCGGCCGTGCGGCACCGAGTCGGATTCAGACGAGGACGAAGACGAGGGTGGTATCGTGGGGTGGTTCTGGAGGCTGGCCCATCGCTTCTGATCGATCCTGATCCTGGCCGTCCAATCGTCCATGGCTCTGTGATAGTCTGCTACAACCTTTATAGTTGCGTGTATGCATTTGGGAAGGTACTATGTACAAGTTATATTGATGAATAAATGATACTGCTATGTTGTATGTATTAATGTATGTATACCGCAGCATTTCCCGTGTTTTTGCAAAGCAATTTCCCATTGGATCTTGAGAAAGCTATGAGCTACCACATGATAAGAAAACCCAGTGACATTATACCAACTAGATGATTTGTTGCTTATTCGCAACTTACACGTCAAACAACATGCAACATCAGATTTCAAGGTATGCTCCAAGGTCTTTTACGATAATGGTATGACTATTGTGGATAAAAATAATTATGTTTGTTTAGATTTCATAAATGTTTTGACAAGATAAACTATTTATGTATTTTCATTGATTTTGGATGTATAGTTTAAAAGATTTTTATGTTCCGATAAATATTCGTGACAATATTTGTTTCGATTTCTATTCGCTCCGTATCTGTATTCGATATTATTTTATTTGAATTCATATCCGAGGAATCCGTATTTGTATTCGTATCCGAGAAAAAAATGAAAACAAATACGGTAAAGATATTATCCGTCCATATTTAATCCGTTTGCATCCCTAGTTGCCTCGTAGTGCAGCCGCAGAGCCGTCACCCACCGGTTTCGCCGCCTCGATCACGCGACGCCCGCGGCTGCACCAAAGCCACGTGCGCGGCAGCGCGACCACCGTCGTCGCTCTTCGCCTCGGCACCAACGACCCACCGTGCGCTGCCTCCGTCGCTGCTTCTCCTTGACGGTGACTCTCCCGACGCCGCTGCGCTCGGCTCGTTACGCACCGACCGCCCGATGCCTCGTAGTCTCTGACGGACTGTGCCAACTGCGGAACCAACCCGACCGCCGCTTCCAACTCCTCCGACCTGGCTCTGCGACTCTGCCCGTGCAACGGTGCAAACTAAAGAATCGCGCGTCCGCACCACCGTTTCTTACCTCCAATCCCCCGTGTTCTTGCTACTACTAGCTTACACCTCACAGTCACACGAGCAAATGAGATGCTTATTGCTTCAATAGAAACGAATCTATCAAATGGTTCCACACATACTTGAACGAGCTGGGCGCTCGAGTAGTCAATTATACAACTCTAAAAGAACTTAAAGTAGACGGGCTCCAGACGAACGGGCATGAACTGCGAAGGCTGCTCCGGCACCAACAGAACGCTCACGAATGGCGATGATGGTCCGGCAATATGACGCGCGCGGAGTCTCCAGGCTCGCAGACCAGCACGCGACGATCCGCTGGGATCTTGCTCACCAGCTCGGGCTGGGCCTTCTCGTACTCGGCTCGAACGTACGCCGCAGCCTCCTCCGCGTGGTCGCTGCTGACGATCGCGAGGCAGCAGCCCCTGAAGCCAGCGCCGCTGAACCGCGCGCCAAGAACGCCGGGGGCCTTGAGGAGGATCTCGTAGAGCTGTATCATCTCTTTGCTCCCTGCAATTCGGAAGTCACCATTGCGTTCCGGGAAGGGCTAGCGAGACAAAAACAATTGTGACATGAAACTATCGACATATGATCTGAAGTGCTTTGATGGACATACCGCATTCATAGTTGAGTACGGAGCTACGGCCAGATGCAGAGATCAGCTTCCCAAATTCGTGTAGGTTTCCACGAGCCCATGCATCTCTTCCTGACCACAGATTAACCACAAACTATTAGGTGATTGCACTACTAGTCGAAACTTAAGTAGAGACACAAAACAAGTCAGTGAACATTGAAATATTAACTGTAACCTTCTGGCTAGCATGCCCAGCCAAAGTGTAAGGTGGACGTGAAATAGCAAGTAATCAGTAGCTAGTAAGACAGCACAGTCGGTTGAGCTCGCACAGAACACACTTGGATAATAGAAATAACAGATGCAGTGTGCAATCTTGCTTCTTTATTTTGGATGTGCATAGATTGGGATAGGTGCAGTTCCAGCTCATTTATGAAGAATACAAGGTGCTTAGTTAGTGAAACTCTAGTTCTTTATAGTAGTGCTTCCATGCTTTCCACTCTAACAAGAATGACACTAATCTTAAAGTACACGAAGGGGTAAGTGATCACTATCTACCATTCAGTTCTGCCTTAAAAATTGTGCAAATCACTTTGAGAAAAACATGAAAGCACCTCCCAATTTTTTATTAAGACATACAGTGAGTGGTACAAATACAGTGAACTGTGAATTTGATATTCCTATGCATGGAAATTTGTCATGGGGAAGTAAATTTCATCGGCGAATCAAATACATAAAAGAGCGTACACCAAAGATGTGATTAGCTTACCCTTAACAACTCGCTTCGTTTCAGAAAAGTAGTGCTCAGCTCTCTTGGCAAGATTTTCTTCCAATATACACTGCAGGAACAAATTATCATGAAATTTGTTCAGATTCAAGGTCTGTTACCAATAAGAAAATATTTAAGAAATGGTGCTGCATGTTGCAATGAGACTTATATTCCCAAAGAGGCCCAAGGCCAATACAAATGTACAGGTGAGATATGCAAATAACCCCCTACACACTAAACTATTTACAAGACTAACCCTGCAAATGGTAGAGTACCTTTTGGGCCTCGTATACACCTGGATCAACTGCAAAAACAGGAGAAAAAAGTTATCAAGCTTGTTAGACTTGTAGAATGGGTCACAACAAACCGACATTACTTAGATCTTTTACCATCACAAAGTATATTTGATGCATCTTCACAGCCTGAAGCACTGGAATTCAAATAACAAAATGATCAACTGATTGGTTATGTTCTGAAAAAGAAAACTACTAACAGAGACTTTAGGGGAATCATGAATTTCACCTCTTTCAAATCAAATGGAATATATGTTTGCATGATGAAATCTAGTTATACTCAAACAAGAACTCACCATAAAAGAGCACGGGCAGCCTCTTTGCACTCAAAAACCCGAGTGTTATATCCACGCTTCTTTGGTAGGTTATGTTGCAGCCCTGAAAATGCCAACAAAATCTTGAATGGTAGCTGTCCTTCAGATTCCTGGCTTTTACTCAGCTCCGAGAAGTAGACGTACGAAGGTGAGGCAGTCTACTCAAGCAAGAGTCTCAGTCACTAAAAGTGCTAACAGAGAACATTGCAATGAACATTTGCCAACAAACACTGGGCATGGAAAACACAAAACAAAGAAAGAGCAGCTAGGGCAATTGGACATAATTAAATGGCCTGAAAGTGCTGTTTTTTCAAATATTAACAATTTGAACATACGTAAAAAATGGAAGGCCAGTTTTCTTTTTCAATAACATAACATCAGCTTTAAAACATTTAAATAACATCAGCCCTAAAATATTTTTAAAAACTCAAAAGCCATAATTGTGACTAAAATAAAATAAACTTTCAGAAAAATAGAAGGTGAGGTATTACCTTGCAGTCCATGATGGTGAGATAGCCATACCGAGAAAGCAAAATGGCTGAAGGATCTAGAATACCATTTTCAAGACCCAAATATTTATTTTCAATGGACCTGAAAAATAGGAATATGAAGTTAAGGGGAACCACCCGCACACTGTTTTCATTAGAAAATTGTTAAGGAATAGCACATTGTTGCAATGAGTTCAACATATATAGTTTATGTTTAAAACTGGTATCAATCCTGTGCATGTATCGATAAATTTGCTACTTCTTATATGATATAGATGGGAAGGAAACAACTTACTTGTCCAACTGAATGTTATCAACTGGTGATACAACCAGCTCATTTACATTCTGTAAAGCCAGCAAATAGGCGATACCAACCTGTTGAGGAGCATACAGAAACAAGTATCTAATGATTATATCACTAACCAAAATATTGTTTTTCTTAATGATGCTTTTAAGGACCTAGGCTAAGGTCTAGAAGGTGCTAGTGAAAAATCAGTGGTCTTGCACAAAGTTGCTAGGAACTCCAAGTAAAACAATGTAAAGTTAGGGGTATACAAGAGGATACGAGCATAAGTTGTTGCATACAATTTGTATGCTAGCGAAACTATACATCAGGATCTAACTTAAATAACTGCATATTAAAAATTTATAATTAGGTCTAGCAGGAATTCAATTCCAGGTTCCAGCACATGATAAATGGGTCCAGCAGTAATTTTAACTCAGATACATGTATATAACGTATCAGTTAGCTTACAGCTGCAGATGAACTAAGTCCTGAACTGTCGAGTCCTTTCACACCAGAAATATACCCTGTAATGCCCTATAAGAAGGCGTCTGTCAATATTTTTTAAAGCGTAGGATAATCTGGACTATTAAATAGACAGATGAAATGGAGCTACCTTCGTGAGATCATATCCACCATTTTGCAGGGCATAAACAGCACCTCTTGCATAGCTTTCCCAGCTAATGTTTTCTGGGTTATCAATAGGCTTTTGCAAGTCATCAACTCTGTTAAAAAGTGATGGTTAATTGTAACTTAGCTTCGTAACATTGAAAATTTTTACAAAGGAAGGATTGAAGGATACAAACAACACATCTAAAAAAAGATGTTGTGACTACTAACCAAACAGCATATGAATGAACTAGCTAGAGAGAACCAATGACAGAAGAGAAAATGCTCATGTGTAAAATGAGTGGCCTTAGCCATCTTGCATCCCTCTTGAGGGTTTATATACAGGATAGGGATAGGATGGAAAGTTCCCATCTCACTTTTTCGTAATTATAAAAGGTGAGGGTACATTGGTATATTTTCTATACTATTGGGTCTATTACATAATGAACCAGTTGCAAGGCCCAATCACGGGGGTTGGGCCACTCCTACAACAAAAAGATACAAACAATAGCTATAATAAAAGTGTTATATTTCCTAGGTAATGTGTTCATCACAGAACTAGCTAGAGATAATAGCAAATGACCAATAAAACAACTACAGGTTAACATTTAGAGTAGTCATCACACAGAACAGTGAGACAACACATCAGTCTGCAATTAACAGAAGGTCAGCAAATCTTTGAAAGAAAGAAAATGGTGTCAAAGTTGTCCCTTAGATGGGCCAAGGTGGCAACGCTACTTGATGTTTGTTAGGAACACCAACATAGGGTGTGCAAACTTTGTTCTAGGAAATGTAGCTTGTATGATGTTACCTGAAACGTATAACACCTTTAAATTGACCTGATTGGAGTAAAACCTGAAAAAGAAAAGAGACATTTAGCAATGCAGATAAGTATAGAGCAATATTATGATGTATAATATGAGTGCACATGCAGAACTTCCAATCTGCAAGAAGACCATGTTTTCTGATTGTGGTGGTATATTTATCAAACATATGAACAAGAATACAAGAGGACACCCAAGGCAGCGCAATCTATTAGTTCAGCACTAAGGAGTTAACTTGGAATATCAGAGAGCCTCTAGATAAAATGATTCAGTATATTTACCCACCTCAGCATCATCCGAGGGCACAAAACCAAGAAGAACGCCATAATTAATGGTTATGGCTGTCACAGTTCCACCCTGCCAGATTGCAGAACAGAATAGTAGTTAGCTAACAAGCATATTGTGTCAATCACAAGAATTTCTGAGTATGATGCACCCCCAATCACAAGAACTACCTGGAAGACTAATAGTACCCTTAGTTTTCCTGGAAGAAAAAAAAATCTAGCAATTTGCAAAAAGTTTTATTCATTCCACCATCGACCATTCTGCAGAGTAGCTGAGCTTGACACCCTTAAAGGCTTTGTAAACTGGTACCACAATGGTTACTCAAGAAGGCCTGTACTAGTTTCCAGTCAAGATGGTAATCGTCCAGTACAAAACGGGACCTTGTGACCTTAGAGCAGTACTAAGTACTGACTTGGCAAGTTACCTGCTGGACACTGGTCGTTCCCACAGTAACTCAGTAAATTAGCTGTTTATACATGCCACCATTCCTCCAAAAATATTATGAAATACTGTCCTGCTTACGAGCAAAGAAAACATGAAGCTCAACAAATGTTGATGGAGCTCGTTCATAACTCAAACAGAATTCAGGATAAAGCCCTGATTCAAAATATCTGAACTGGCCACGTCTTTTCAAATACAGACCCGACGGGGATTTCTGGTCATTGGAAGTAACCAGTTATCACCACCATGTCAAACTCTGAATACTAGTACCGCTATACAAAGCTTAATGCATCTTCCAAACATTTGCAGAGGGGAGATCTAATAACCAGATTCACTATCAGTTACTAGCCAGATACTGTCCTGAACATCATCAAGGCCTGATCAACTTCAAAGGCATCACTAGGTCCATACATGTATAGAATGATCCAACTATTTCCATTTGTGTAGCACAATATGACTTGCAAGTTGCAACACATCATATACAATCTATGTTGTCTGGATACATACTTGAATTATAACATCAAATAACACGCTAGAGTGACTTTAAAAAAGATATATTGCATATCAACAATCTTAACCATGACTTAAATCTTCTGAAAATGTCAGGATGCATAGTAACTACAAAGTTACCTGATGATCAATGTGGGCCCCCAAAGGGCAAATCCTGTAGGGGCAAGCGACCACCCTAACCTCTTTTGCATCCCTTCCACTGATCTCTACCACTTTCTTCCGTACAATGTCAAGCTGCATTACCAGCAACAATATAAAAGGACCTGAGGTTCATACATTAACAAGATGAACTTAAGTTCAGCACCCCACGCCACCATGCAATTTCACCCATGTAATTACAAAAATGAAATACATTCAAGGTCATGCAACTGTCACTGGAACAATTTGAATTTCGTTTATTTGATAGGAAAAGAACATATTGCAGTCATACGGCCCCATCCTCCCTGACCATAACTTGTCCCTCTGAGATGGGCTCATGCTGCTTACTTGAATACCAGAAAGATTATGGATTTTGTTGGGACCAGATGAATTACCTGAAATCTCCAGCAATTTGAAAACTACAGCACATTGTACTCCTACTGCGGCCATCGACATCAACACATAATCCAAAACCATTCTGCACATCCCTCCTTTCCCACTTCGACACATCATCAGAAAGTATAAGCAAGGCACCATCTTATCCTCAAAATACATCAATCCACAATAACTACCACATTGCAAAATGCATCAATACCACATTAATTCCGATATAGCACCATCATCTCATATATATTGGTGCAATTTTCTAACAAAAGGTTCCCTTTTGACGCACCAACACTAGCAAAATGAAAATTTGAAGAGATCAATTTGCAATTTGCAAACATGATAAAACCAATTTGCAAATATACAGGTTAGACGTCAATTGACCACTAAATGATGGGAAAGCGGGTAACTAGAGGCACACTGATGCAGCCATCGACGGCCACCGCGGGACGCCGCCGGTGATGCCGCCGGCGCGCACTGACCTACACCCTCGCTAATCGTCCACGCATACTCATTGCACAATCGCGCGCGGGAGCAATCGCAATTCGCAACTTTCAACCCTAAGTAAATCCCCCAAACAAGCAAAATTTACGCGACCGCGAGATCGAGACCAACCCCCGCCAATCGCCCCCCATCGCGTGCAGCAATGCCGCTGGCCCTTACCTCCTCCTCCGACGGCCACCGCGACGGCGACCCTCCTCCCCCGGACGCAACCATTGCTCCGCTCGCCGCTCGTAGCCGGTACTAGCTGCGCGTGCGCTCGTGTAGTGCTGTGCTGGCATGCGAGTGACGGCGCCGAAAGCACGCACCTAAATTTATCTGTCAAGTTCGGCGTGGCGTGCAGTTAGGTGAAGTGCAATTAACTGCCACTTTGGTTACGGGTGGAGTTGGGCTGATTCCATTGATAATTTGTGTGGACCTAATGGGTTAGTGTGATCATCATAAGATCATTAGTATTATCCACTGCTCGAAGTAGTGTTTATTGTGGGTGCCATGTAGAGCCAGCTTTTAGAGGTGTCGGTGGTGCAGCACAGTAGTGTATATGTTTGAGGAGCAGTACAGTACATCTTTCTTGTGATTGGTCAGATCGGATCGCCAGGAATCATATGAATCGGTTGCTTTTCGTTCAGTTTTGGTTGATGCACACACGGGTTCTTTGGCCCTGCTGTGTTCATTGCTAACAAGTCGAGTTGCTGTGCTAAGGACAGATCACTCTTACCTGGAACGCACGACATGATGGGATTTGTCCCTTGTTTCTGAAGGTTCAGCGCTCCCTATCTGCCTATGCGAGAGAGTTTGTCGTTTCTTCCCTTGGATTACGGCCCCGTTCGGTTAGACTGAAAAGCTATAACTTATGATTGAAATTATACTGTGCAACTGAAATTTTACTATAACTGAATGTGGCTTATTTAGCGTAATTAAATTTAAAAATTTAAAAATAGAAAAAAAAAATATGTTAGCTCATTACGGACAACGTGAACGAATATGACAAAAAAACTAGTAAAAAATCTCAAAAAACCAAAAATTCAGGAAAAAAAGAAATTTATGAATAGTAAAAAAATAAGCCAGAATCTAAAGCTTCCGGCTAAGTGGCCAAATCGGTGAGGCTCGTTCTCTTGTTCGATCAGATCCTCCTTTCAGCTAAGCGGCCAAACTGGCGTCGTCAGAAACGCCCCTGCTCGTGATTTCCGTGTTGTGATTGCGCACCGCCCGTATATCTTAGATAAAATCTAGGGGAGGCTCGATCGCTTAATTTTCCAAAATCAACGCGTGCCATGAGCATTGAGAAGAGCTTCAGAGGAGACTGAACTGAACTGAAATGAAATGAAAGAACACCCAACAAGGTAGGCAGCATTTAGCAATACTTGTCACGCCTCTCTTCGTGAGGTTTAGGTCTCCGTTTCTTTTCTACTCTTAAAAAAAGGCTTTTCTACTCTTAAAAAAGGCAGGGCAACCACAGTGCTACATTAACCGTTTGATGGAGATCGGGCGTCTCTTGCGGATTTGGGCCCACGGCAGCGCCAGATCATCTCGCCATGTGGGATGGAAGAGATGGAAGTTTGAGCGGAGCCGAGCACGGAGGGATTGACAGCATGCATCCATGGCTGGACAGCTTAGTTGGATCGGGCGTGTTGGTATTCGACTGGACGATGAGAAATTGAAAGTCGAAACACTTTGACCTTGACGTCCAGGTGCTTCTGATAATGATTTCCATCCACACAGGACCACGTCCAACCCAACTCACTTCCATATCCATTCCCTAACAATCTCCACTAATGTCTATCCATTGACTAATGTCTACCATAGACTCATTCCTTTTCGATCGCTTGCTATTGCAAGTCGTTTTGCTTTTCTCTTGCTCCATGCCTCCATCTCTCACCTGGCCAATCTTGTCTGTCGTGGCGCCGTCGTGCCTCGCCCAACACGACAGAGGCAGCGAGGCCGCCCAAGCACTGTGGTGTGTGGGAGCAATGAGCCATGAGCGACGCTGGCGCCTTCTCTGAGTTCACGGGTGGCTCTGCTTCCTTCTTCGAGCTTTCAAATGGGTTTCGAGCTCCTAGGTGGGCGTCGTCTTTGTCATGTCCAAACACCATTGGTGGCCTCCACGAGCTCCTATGGCATTCTGTTCTTCATCACCATAAATGACCTCCACGAACCTCACGTTGAGTTCCGTCGCCTCCAAGGTGTGGTCTCCATGAGCACAAACTGAGCTCCATCGCTATGACCTCCTCGTCGATGTCGCCACGACCTACCTTAATAAGCTCTACGCCTCGCCACCGTTAGGTGCCTACTTCACTAAATAGGTGTGTTGCATGCATTTCTTTGAATTGTTCAACTCCTTTTCTCTATTGTTGTAACAAGTGTTATTGTTTGTTATGATGTATCTTTCCCGAATCTTTGCAGCAAGTGTTGTTTATTGCGGTGGGTCGTTGCACCAATTTGTTGTGTCACTAAGAAAGAATTCTGCAATATTGTAATGCAATATTTGTTGCATTGGATAGGAATTTATTTCAAACTTACTAAATAATTGTTGCGTTTTACTTTTTTGCGCTAAATCAGATGACTTGGATTCTTTTTAAGGTTAGATCCATCGGTAGATAGGATTATCACGTCCCATTGAAAATCCTTGGCACTCGCAGCTGTCCATCTCGTTAAATTCTGGGCTGTTTTTGTTCAGCCCAACAGACAGGGGAGCAGCGCGAAACATACCCATCAATATAGACGTATAGTTGGGCCCGCCCAAACCAAACAATGGGCTGGCTAGGCTCCCTGTCAGTTGGTGGCCCAATAAAGAGATTTCGACTCGCGTGCCTAGCCCATACTACTGCTGCTACCCTACTTCGGCAAGCAGGCGCCGATATCCGTGCAGCATGCGACTGCGGGAAAGGCGCGCTCATGCGGGGGAGATTGGATCATATACCCTCCCTTTAGTTGGAAAATTGAGGATTTACCCTCCATATCTCAATGACACGTGGGATCATCATAAGTCACTGACACATGGGCCAGGAGGGTAAATCCTCAATTTCTGTCTAAATGGAGGGTATATGATCAATAAACTGCTCACGCGGTGGTGCGGCGCTAGTGCTTCGGACTTGGGAAAAGCTCGACACATCTCCTCGCCTTGTGCCCCCAAAAGCGTGTGCATTCCTCTTGGATCCAAGTGACATTTTCTTTTGGCGTGAGATCCAAGTGACATCCATCACAGGCTCATTCTTTTCCAAAAAGAACAGGCAGCCTCCATCACTCCCCTTGCCTTGCCTCCATCGATCCATCCAATCTCTACACACTCCATCAAATAGAAGAACAGGTATGAACTTATGAACCTTCAAATTCAGATGGAGCATCTCCGGCTGCAAGGGACGCAGTTGTTGTGATGAAAATTCGACAGAATCGGTGTGAAGTTCAACAGCTTTCGTGAGCAGCAGTTTTCAACAATGGGAATTCAACCATCGCCTCTATCGTTCAACAATCAACTCCTCTCCAGCTGCAGGGTGATTTCAACGATTGTCCTGTCCCTTTCATTCGTGCAACAACTTCTTCTGCAATAGTATTTCCTCTTGGAATCATTTTCACAATTGTAGTCACATTCTCTTCAAATATGCCAGGTATTCCTTATACAAAAGAATTATCCAATCAAGCTATCCATGACGACAAAACAAATGCACCATGCATGCATGATGCATATGATGTTCACTTTTCAAAGTCAGATGATTAGTTTGATTGTTAGTCGAAGACAAAACGAGCGCCCCCTACAAAGCGAGGTGGCTAGCAGCTAGCTAATGTTTGACTGTACGCAGCCTAACTAATTTAACCGGCATTAGAGTACGTAGCTTGCTGCATGCTTGCTCTACGCAGTTTTTTTAGGGAATATGCAAAAGAGTTGCATGTCATTATATTAAGATGGAAAAAAGTACAAGCATTAGAAGCTGAGGTTGAAGAAACAAAGAGGGGAGAGAGGGGTCCAAATAAGAAGGAAAAGAAGAAGAAACAGAGCAACCACGGTGCAGACAAAAGAACTGGGTGACGCCCCGGGGTGAGGGGAGCGAACTAGGAGGTAGCTGTCATGGGTGTCGAGAGTGTGACCGAGCCCGCCCAGCACCAGCAGGAGAGCTCTTGCCTTAGGATGTCCAAGAGCGCTACAATATCCTTTTTTGTTCTTTCGAAGATTTGACTGCTCCGCTTACGCCAAATGGTCCAAAGGAAGAGGATGACAGCAGAATCCAGATGTTTTCTAAGGGCCTTGGGCACCTGAATGCGCATTGAGCACCACCAATCCAGCAGTGTGGTGTGAGTCGCAGTCATTGACCGCAAAATACCAAAAGGGGCGAATAAAACATGCCCAGGCCTACTGAACCCATAGGCAATAGACGAAGAGGTGGTCGATTTATTTTGGGGTTCTGTTTGCAAAGGGGGTAGAGTGTGTGTGACACTATGCCACGGTGCGCTAGATGATCGGCTGTCCAACAGCGATCAAGGATAGCCAGCCACACAAATAATTTGCATTTCAGTGGCGCTTTGTATTTCCAAATCAATTTATAGGCCGCGAAGCGGATCCCTCCGAGGAAAAAAACCATTGTAAGCTGATTTGGTGGAATATCCCTTAGACGAATTCAATTTCCAAATGACCCGATCTTTGATCTGGGGTTGTAGAGAGACGGGGCTTATCTTGTGCCAAAGGTGTAGGAATTCACTAATTGTTTGGACCGTCATAGCTCCTCGAAAGTCATGGACCCAAGAGTTGAACAACAGACCTTGTGCCACCGTAGTGGTTCGCTTGACTTTCGGATGAACCAGTTTGCATAAGGTTGAGGCTATGTCCTCAGCTGGTTGCCCCCTGATCCAGCTATCCAGCCAAAAAAAGGACTGCTGCCATTGTCCAGGCAGATTTCTGTGGCCACCTTGAACATCGCATTGATGACCGGTTCATGTGATGCTTGGAGATTTGCCCATGCTCGTGCATGGTCTGTTTTTTTGCCACCATAGCCAACGCAAGCGTAATGTGTAGCCCATTGTCTTGAAGCCTAGAATTCCTAGACCGCCAAGGGCCAACGACATGCAAACTGCTTTCCACGCCACTAAACAGTAGCCCCCCATAACGACTTCTGATCCCTTCCAGAGGAAAGCATGATGTCTTTTGTCAATTTCTTTGATGGCCCACGATGGTAAGTCGAGCGAGAGGAGATGGTAGATGTGTGCCATGGGGAGGACTTGTTTGACCACAACGAGCCACCCACCCAAAGATAAGAGACTGCCGTTCCAAGACAGGAGTTTCTGGATGAAGCGGTCTATCAAAGGTTGAATTTGAGGCTTTGTCAGTCTAGATAAGGATGGTGGCAAGCCTAGGTAGGTGACTGGGAAAGATGTAAGTTGGCATGGAAGTTCTTGCAAAGCCAGGTCTATTTCCTCGTTGGAACAGCAAATAGGCGCAACGCAGCTCTTCTGGAAGTTGGGGCATAGGCTTGAGGCCTGACTGAAGGTTATGAAAAGTTGTTTGACAACCTGGAGGTCCTGACGTTTAGGGGCAACAAAGCAGGCAATGTCATCGGCATACAGGGAGATGCGTTCTTGTAGACCTCGGACCCCTAGGTCTGATAACATTGAGAGTGAGCTTGCCTTTTGGAAGTAGGCGTTGAACCTCCATGACCAACAGAAAAGGCATTGGGGATAGAGGGCCACCCTATCTCAGATCGTGTCGTAGGTAGATAGCATTTCCTAGCCTTCCATTCAACAGTATCTTGGAGGAGGCGTTGGTGAGCAATAATGAAATCCATTCTTGCCATCTCGGTCCAAAGCCCATGTGTTTGAGAATTTGGAGAAGGAAGGGCCATGAGACTGAGTTGAAAGCTTTGGAGATGTCGAGCTTCAAAAGAAGAGGAGGAGTCTTCTTAGCTTTAAGGTTCGTAGTTGCGAGGTGAATGAAGTGGAAATTGTCATGAATTGATCTTCCTGAAATGAAAGCGGATTAGTTGGGGCGCACCAAGGCCAGTAGCTCCTTTTTCAATCGATTGGCTAGGACCTTAGAGAAGAGTTTGGCAAAACTGTGCAATAGGTTGATCGGACGGAAATCTGTGATATCGTTGGCTGCATTCTTCTTGGGGATTAAAATGATCAATGTGTTGTTTAGCTGGCTTAAGCAACACCCTTGTAAGTGAAAAAGGGCATGAAATGTGTCCATGACATTTTGTTTAATCACTGGCCATACGTGTTTGTAGAAGGTTCCTGTGAACCCGTCTGGACCTGGCAATTTTGCTAAAGGAAGGTTTTGTATTGCCTCCCAGATCTCGTCCTCAGAGAAGTCATGGTCCAGGTGGATTAGGTTCTTCGAAGCCAACTGAAGAAATTCTAGATCTATTATAAGCTCACGGTCCACACAGGTAATGATGATATTCTCAAAGAAATGTTGGAAGTGCAAAGTTTTGCCGTTGTCTTTAATTATCACTTGGTCTTGAGTACGGATAAGTTAGATGTAAGTTTTTTTTCCCGCGGTGAGCAACATAAAAAAGAAAAATTTTATGTTCATATCCTCTTCTTTGAATCAATTAATGCAGAAGCGCTGCCTGACCATCGTTTTTTCCAGCGAGGCCAACGCCAGGCTTTTGAGTTTGAGAGATTTAGGCCCTGTTTGGATCAGTTTCAGATTCTTAAAAACCAGCTATTACTTCTAGTTTTTAAAAGCTGGTTTCTAAGTAAAAACTGGTGGGGTGTTTGGATTCTCTAGTTTTTAAAAGCTGGTTTGATTTATGATTGGTGCTAATAGACTATTATACCCTTACATTTATTGCTCTTGAACAGCACATTAAACAGCCATGCGTGGTCTTTAATGAGGGTATATGGGTATTTGTGCCAAAAAAAACTGGCAAAAGCTGGGTATCAACAGCTTCTTGGTTTTTAAGAATCTGGGTAGGTAGATTTTAAAAACTACCCTAAAAACTGATCTGTTTGGATCCCACCTAATTTCCAAAAACCAAATTCTTAAAATCTGGACCCTTACGAAGCCAAAGCTCCAGGGGGAAAGAGGACGTCTGTCAGGTTGGAATCTGACCTCTTTGGCCACGAGGAGTTGTATCATGATATCAGCAAAGCGTTTACGACCCCAACTTTCCTGACAGCATTCTTGAGGAGTGTGTGAAGCCGACGTAGGGGGGGTTTCAACTCCCGATGCTTTGGATTTTCTGCAGTGCTCACTGTTCTTGCATGCAGCAATGCACCGGTCTAGCAGGTTGGTCAAACTCTGATGACCGCCCGCGAATCTCTTCACTCTTCGCTTAGCTTGGCCGTAGAAGCAGTGTTACAGAGTTAACAGTATGGATTAAGTGTAAATTAACCGGGTTAAAATACTAATTAAAGTGCGAGGGCGGTTACACTTGCACGGCAGTACATGCAAAGATACTTAATTAACCTAAGAATTTGACCATTATAGCGTTGATCCTGTGAGCAGCAGAGCAGATGCTGCTGGTTTATCAAACAGGTTTGCTCGAGAAATTGCCAATGCCTGTACCGCTGTACGTACTTGTACTAGTACCTTCTCTTAACTGTGGTTTACCGATTTCGTTGAAAATTACGGTGTGGCTACATTTTGAACAACATCGTGGATGTGTACCTTTGTTTTTTAGGAAGACTAGATATATGTAAGACAATTCCACCGCACTGAAAAGTTGTTACTGGTAGGTAAAGCATTTCTATAAAAAATTTAAAACTTATTTGAAACGTAGAAATTTCATAGGAACTCCGTAGAGATTTGACAAGAAACAATTTGATGTTCCGCAAGAAAATGAAAAAAAAGAATCCGTGATCCAAATGGTGCGCTAATGAATTATACTTAAATGATGGCATTTGATTAAGTCGAAGTGGGAATTTAGAAAATACATGTGGATCACGGGGTGTATGTTAAAAGGGTTACTGCTAGATCTCAAAATTTAAGGTCAAGTGTTGCCAAGTGGTAGTCCCATGTTCTCTGCAAGTTGTATCAGATTTCAGTTCCTAACTGTTTTACAAAAAAAGAAAAGAAAAAAAGAAGGAGAATGCACCGAAGAAATAACTAAAACTCATATAATATCGTGTTCGCAAGCAGAGATCATCATAAATGACAAAAAGGATTTCACATGACTTGCAAGTCGCAGAGCAAAATAAACTCTCTTCAAACTCCCACTTGTGATTAGCACTGCTCATTCTGGTCCAAGCAGCACTAGATAACAGAGATAGTAGTTGCATTCCATCCCTGTTAAGCTTGATCTTAATTCTTTGTAGCTAGTAGACTATTATGTGCCGCAATGCGTCATGTTACCGGCTGCAAGTTGCGATTTTCCAGAAACTAAGAAAAACGATGGATGGTATAGCAACACCATGATGTAGATCGAAGTACTACCACCTGTACTTATCCCAAGGTACTAATTGTGTTTGTTAATTGTGGTTTAGGGACAAGATTCTTTCATTACTGCCGATCTTACTGGCGCTTCAAGTATGTCACGTGTCTCACCGCAATTTGCAACTAATCTACGAAAGGAGAAACGCATTGCAAAAGCTTGGATAAAACCACTTGTTGTCACAACCATCACAATGTTGAGCACTTTCACATGCACAGGCCTGAGACTAACAGGAAGCGCCACTTGTCATCTACCAAGTGTTCATCTTGTTACTTGCTTGTGGTTTAAGGGCAAGAGATGCCTTCACCTTGTGCCATATTAGCACAAGCGCATCAATTCGATGGATAGCTTTGATTAGTGACGAGCAACAGAGTAGGGACAAAATTTTCAAGAAATAAAGAACAAACGATCAAAGAATATGCCGCTACTGCACAAATGATTTGCTTCCTGTATTGATTCCTTGTCGTGATCACAAGTAATCTTACCAACCAAATAATTAGCTCATGAATAAAAATGATCACTAAGCAACCTGCCTCGATTCAGAAGAGACGATGCAATGAACTCTTCCCATGAAACATTTGCCCCCTTTTAACTACCACATTGGATCTACTTAGTAGGCAGGCATCAAACTAAACCATTTTCATGTATTACGTACGCGACAACAAGGATGGTAGCATCGGTGCGTGGAGATGGAAAGGACGATGCCGTAGATCCCCAAATCTGAAAGAACCGTGTCAAAATTATTTTTCAGGTCAATGCCGCCATTGCCAACCGCCAACATGATTAGAGAGCAATCACAAGCAGCTGGTTAATTAAGCCGAGCAGAGCTGATCGACGTAGAAAAGAATTAGTGTATAAATGCTTAGCTAGCCGGTAGTAGGGCATTATTAAGTGTTGATCACATGTAGGTTCACCAGCCACTGCCATGTTCTGAACTCTCTCTCGATCTCTCTCCATCCAGCAAGAAATCCAGTGGGAGAATGAGCCCATAGACATGCTGGTTGCTGGACTCCTGGCCGCCCAGAATGCGGAGGCTCTGAATGAAACCTGAGCAGCTGTAGATCTGTTGCAGAAGTACACAAATGGTCAACGGGTCATTAATCCGAAGCAAGGATCAGCACTGGAGATTAACAGAACTTTGTTTGACTGAGCAATTCAGGTGACGGTACTAGTAGTTTTAGATCCATTTTCCGAGGATCTGAACATCCAAAGATGCTCGTCGAGAGAAAAGCAACTACCAGCAAGCTTTCAGTTATCCTCTCTTGGGGATTTACTGGTGCGAATTTTCAGTTCAAACCAGAGAGTTACTCTTTCTGCTTAGAGTAAAAGTATAAAAGAGAAAAAGATGGTCACAAAGCAGAAATGCTCCATCAGCTCACAACTGTTACGGTCGATGCACATAAAAAATCCACCGTCGGAAGCATCTAATGGCTGAGCACGATTGTTGTATTCAGTTATAACTCTCATAAACATCTGAAGTCAAACTGTAACACCATGAGTCCATGGCAACAAGGAGGGGGGTGGGGGGAGGGATGGCAACGACAAGGAGAAATCTATTCAGATTCCCCGAACTGGCATTCTCTTTTCTCTACTAACAGAACCTCAACTGAATTAGTTAATTAAACTCCATTGTTCAGAAGAGAAAAAAATCCACACAGAAAATAAATAAATAGGAAAAGAAAACACCATTCCCTAGAAAAACCTAAACTGGGGCCCACCCCACTTCTCCCTTTAAATCCCCCTCCATGAACGCCCCAATGCTTCACAACGCCACACCCAAACCCGTAGAAAACGTATCTCAAAACCACCCGGAAAATTTCCCAAGTTTCTGGCCAAGAAGCGCAAATGGAGCAATGCAGAGGCAAGAAGTCGAACAAGATCACCGAGATCGTGCGGCTGCAGCAGATGCTCAAGAAGTGGCGCAAGCTCTCTGTCGCGCCCAAGGACCTGGCCACCGCCTGCGGCAATGGCATCAGCGGCGGCGAGAGCAAGGCCAAGAAGTTTCTGAAACGGACGCTGTCCTTCACGGACAGCCCGTCGGGCTCGCCGGCGACCCCGCCGAGGGGCCACCTAGCGGTGTGCGTGGGCCCCTCGATGCAGAGGTTCGTCATCCCGACGGAGTACCTGAAGCACCGGGCGTTCGCGGCGCTGCTGCGGGAGGCGGAGGAGGAGTTCGGCTTCCAGCAGGAGGGCGTGCTCCGCATCCCCTGCCAGGTGCCCGTCTTCGAGGCTATCCTCAAGGCCGTCGAGAAGAACAAGAAGGATGCCGCGTTCTGCTACTGCAGCTGCGAGTACGCCGCCGACGAAGTCGGGCGCGGCACGCCCAACAACCCATTGTGCAGATAGGCTGAGCTCAAGAACGCCACTGGCCCTTACCAGTTACCATGCCTATCTCCATTTTCCCCCCTTTTGTTATGTGTTATTAAGTGTTGTGATGGTGAGGGATGATTCGATTGTATCTCCCCCCGTGGTTTAGAATCAGATGATTCGATTGCATCTCCCCCCGCGGTTTAGAATCACTGCTTATTTTTTTCGTTGTCGAGCTGAGCTGGTCTGGATTGGGTAATGCAGCCCTCAGGCCTCACGGATGAAATCATGGAAAGAATGTGGAAATGAAGGATTTTTCTCTTATTATTGTTGAAAAGCCATTGATAGGCACTACCTCTACCCGAAAGATGTTATTTTTCTGCCCGATTTGCAGTTATTGCTTTTTTTTTTTATCTTTATACTACAACTCGCCGGCCGTTGTTTATGTCAATCTTGACTATTGGGAACATTGTAAGGTGCCTGTGTACACCCCTGTACTATTCAATGAAATGAAAGCCACCTTTGGATCATTTGGAGTATAATTCGATCAAACGCTGGAAAATCACTATATCAGCCATGAAGAAAAGGTCACAATGGTGTTTTTTTACTTTGCCTTTTTACTGTTTTACTACTACTCCCCAAGAGGGCAAAGAGTCAGATGAGCACTCTTCAATACTTACCTGAGCAAAGAAATAAGCAGCAAAAACACTGGCAAATTGCTAACCCAATTGTTCGATGGTGGCAATACAGGGAGTCAGGGACAAACACTGCCTTCGACTTCATGAAGGTTACTATTCCTATAGCACAGTGTCGATGTAATGCAGACTCTGTCCTGCACTCTGCTCTGGCCTCCGCACATTCATGTTTTGGGGTTTTCAGGTTTTCCTTCTGTTCTGAAGAAAAAGGCTGGTACTTGACACAATATCCTCAGAGTTTGATGTTTATTTGTGGTGTAGTTTGCTCTTTTATTTTCTCTTTTTATTGTGATTTTGTAGGACCAAAATACAAAGAATTCAAACTGTGAAAATCATCAAACCTTGAGGTCTAACTGCCATCAAGCCGCTAGTTTGACCTTCTGCAGGTCAGACTGACAGGTCCAAACCGGTCTGATCGGCAGCCTGGAGGTTGAACTGGCTTTTTCCATAATAGCCTGAAGCGGCTCACTTTTAGTGCAACTCCATAACATGTCCAAATGCTATGAAATTTTGCACACACATTGCTTAAAATTTCATAACCCTATTCCATCCATAGATCACAAAAATCCATATCAAAGTTTAGACTTTTTTTAGATTTAAGCAAGATTGCACTAAAACCTGTACAAAATACGAAAACGGCGAATATGATTTGCTCGTGGATAAAAGATGATCAAGAAGGTTCTAAATGTATTCCCACATGTCAAAGTAAGAAAGAACACTAAGGAAATCAAGCAAAAAACTCTCGAATCAAGAAATCACTCGTGACGGTCAAATCCAAGCACAACCGTGTTTCTTCATGAATTTGCCAATCAAGTGTCTAGGTGGATAGAAATTGATTTTAAGGTATCTCCATCTCCTACATGTTCTTGGCACAGCAAGATTAAGAGGGAAAGAAAGAAGAGCAAAAACTAACTAAATTAAGAGCAAATCAATCAACACAAGATAAATCAATGGGAGATGAATAAAGATTGATGTATATGCTAATTAAGGATGAAGGTTTTACAGTCACTCTATCTGAATGCTAAGAGAGCACACCATAACACTCAATTTCTCTTAAACCCTAACCCTAAAACTCTTGAACACAATAAGATGATAGTTGGATAGTTAACTATAAGTTTTCATCCTAACCCATTAAATAGATAGGCTAACCAGCCCTATATAGCTCTTAGGGGTTACCATCCACTTAACACAAATGGAGAAAATTCAATAACCCTCCACACGGATTTTAACTCACACACTACACTTATACACGCTTTACAAAGTGCATAAGTTTGAATTCGCTAAGTCCTTAACCTTGAGCCCTTGATCTTCTTGGTTACTCCTTGACTTAAACCTCTCTTCCAAGCGATGCGTCGGGGCTAATTCACGAATTCCTTTGCCATGAAGCCACGCGTCGGTCCAGAATAGTGCTGAACTTCCATCCCCTAAGGTAGTTGATGTGGATGCATAGAAGAAATTTTCTGTAGCACTGTCTTCAGACATTCGGACAGCATGCCAGAGCCGCCCTGGATCAGTTCGTGCCATCCATTCTCTCAAAACTCAAAAAGGTTTTTTGGTCCAACAATTTAGTAGTATCTCGATAAGATGTTGGGCCTATTCTTTTCAGTTTTTAAAAACTGTTTTCGGTTTTTCTACAATAATTAGCTTTTAAACAGAATATCTTTTAAAGATAGGATCTACTAGTTAATTGTAGTACATACTGTACTGACTTCATTTATATCGGCAAAAACCGCACGTGAGTTTCTGTTATTCTGTAATATCTCATACGAATAATCTAAAAACCACAAGCCAAAGTCAAAAGCCATAAGCGTCAACCAAAAAGAAAAGGCTAGTTGCTGCGTATTCCAATGCATTTCAGCACTGCAGGACCACCATGCCTATGAAGCATGCGTTGAAATCTTGGTTAGGAGCACAAGATTGTTCAATCCAATAAGCTTTAACTTTAGATACCGATCCTCTGAGGTCCAACTCAGTTACCCAGTGACAAGGAGATGAACCAATGCGCTGTTTTTCAAGAACATGGCCTCAGCTCCTGTACACACGCATCTCAATAACTAAGTGGACTTAACCTCTAGAAGCAACGGCTTGTGCTGGTCAGTGATCAAGATTGTGACGGACAAAAAAAAACTCTAAACACTCAATTTTATCACGAAATACAATATTCATTTTTCATACTAGATAGTTCAGGGAAATGTCAAACTGCAGGAACTTGGTTCCGTTGCTTAATCCCAATAATGAGCTTTGGATTGTGAACTCGCTTCAACCTTAGTCATCTGAACTTGTTTTTCACCGGCTTCATGCCGATCCCTATGAGCTCTGTGTCCGGGGAACAGCATGTGCTCTGCACGATGCGAAGTGTCAAGCAAGTAATGGAGCATCCCCGTAGGTTGGGCTGAATAGTTTATAGCCATTGGTGGGTGGCCAGCCATTGCTCAAGTACCTGCAGGACGTACCTTCAGATGCTACTTCAATACTTGCTTGACAAATGCGTTGCATAATTTGCATCGGATCCACATTCCACAGATCCATTACATTACATTTACTAATATACCTTGCACCAAAAACTACTCGTAGTTGCTATTGCTATTTTTTCGGCAATCGAGTCGCCGCATGTGCACTTCACGTGACTATCAATGAGGGAAACCTGCCTCTGCGTTCATAGCCAGTGGCAGTAGGAAGCTGAATAATTCTCCTGTAGCTATCCTTGTACATGTGAGAGCTGAGAAACCAGAGCCAAAACAATTGTTCAGCCAAATACGCTCACGCAGATGATTAGAAGATATTGCTCTTTTTAATATAAAAAAGTCTGAACTGTGAAAAGTAAGTCTGATTTGTGGAAAATAAGTTCAGATAAGTTGTGTGGTTTTTCAACAGAGTTGCAGAAGCCGGGAAGTAAAGAAAGCAATAATTTGCTGAGGTTATATACTTATATGGCTACTGATAGAACTGAAGTATGGAACACAAAGGAGGTTTGAGTCAAGTTCGCATCTTAACCCCATTAGTCTATGTTTGAATGCTGAATCATTCAACATTTGAAGTTAGACGGCATCACTGGTTGTTCTCGGCAGCTACTAATTATTATTAAAAGGGAAAATGGCAGGAATAGTCAGCAGAAAACTATATTTATTTGTCAGTGAAATGATCATTTTTTTCAACAGCCCAAAACAAGCTTCTTGTTCGTGGAATAATAATGCATAAAAAGAACATGAGATTCCACGGCAAGTTAGTTGTGACAAACATGAAAAAGAAAAGGTCACCTACAATTGGTGCATACAATTGTACATGTATAATACCATTTTAGACGATAAATATAATATCATTTTTTAGATACAAATGTAATATCGTTTTGCTATCAGACTATAGCTCCATAATGGTATTAGTCATCCGGAATTTATGTTCATACTTTCTGATGATCGAGATTAGGCGACCTTCATTTGATCTGAGGTGTCTTTGAGCTAGAATTTATACACAGTAAATTGGTAGTTTCGTGCGGGAAGTGAAGTTCTAGTGTGTCATGCTTAATCTACACTCGATCTTCATGTTGATCATCTTGTCAAATGGTTTAATCGACAGGGCAGACTCTTGTTTTTTTCCTTTCTTTTAGCTTAGCTTAATTCACTTCACCCTTAAGCCAATCCGAGCACTATGTTATGACAGGAAAGTCTCGTAAGGAGACTCAAAGGCCCTGTTTTTTTTTTTTGTGGTGCTTTTGCCTTTTGGCTTCTCCAAAAGTCGAAACAAATAGGACGGTTTCTCGAAGTGGATTTTCTAAATAGCTTTCCAAGTCTAAAACTGTGCACACTGTCCACGTCGACGTCTCCACTGTCCACTGTCATATCAAAAAGTGCATACAAAAGTCATCAGCCACATCATGAAAGAATAGGGCCAAAGTCCAATACAAAGCCTAATCAAGTTGAGATGAGCTTATCTGCTTATGTGTCTTCTGTTTTCTTTTAAGTAGAAAATGCGTTCCGATTTCTTTGAAGATGACTAAGTTTAACTAGTCTGAACCTGCACAAGGCAAGCTGTTTGACACCGTTAGACCCACCCAGTTCACTTGCCCCTGGCTCATGGGTCCTGACAGTAATGCCACTGAAGCAATATGTTGGGCATGGTTTGATGTTTCATGAACATCGAAGCATGAACCAAATGTTCTTGCCATGCGCGGCGCATGTGAGAAGGTACCTTGATTTTAAGGCGATACATAACTCGCTTTCCTTGTTCTGTTCCAAGTATGGATGCCCAGTACAGGAAATCTTGTGCATGTGGAATTGTTTGCAACTGTCAAGAACACAGAAGCATGAGAAGCTTATGCAAGTGGTCGTCATTCAATTGCATGTGATGAAATATGAAGAAGATTTTTTGCCCGTGTTTTGTTTCTAACTTGTGTCGGAGGCATGTGCCTGAATTGCTGCATGCAGAAGAGAATTGCAGAGAGATGTTAGAAGAGAGACACATGGTTTCTTCCAAAGAAAGATATGGAAGCACATGACTTAATCCTATATATTCACACTCTGTCTGATGTTTCATGTGTGTGTAGAACAAATGAGGGCATAATTATGGTAGCAATCATGCCAGAAGATATCGAGGTTTCAGATTATGTTTGATAATGCTGTCACATTTCTGAAAATAGCAGAGAAGTACTGATTATGATGGCAAATTCCATGGTCGCTTTCCTTTGTCAGTACTATGTTTTGCAAATTGTTGAAAAAATGCTTTGCAAGATTGAAAATAAGTGCAAGCATAGATCACCTAATACTGATATCAAGCATGTGACAAGATCGTAGCTCACATTTTTGCGCAATCTCGCTGTCGTAAGGATGTCTAGTTCCCGTTGGTACTGAATCTGCTGATGAATGTGTGTAGCTTCAGCTTTCAGCAGCATAACGAGATAATGATGCATCGGCGCCAATACGATGAGTACATGCAGAAACATTTAATATCTCTTCTGCTGTCATTAGGATGCTGAGGTTTACTGAAATAAAGGAGGCAGATAAACCACCGACAGATTAGTACCTGTCCCTTGCTACATTGAACATTACGTAGGAACACACATAAATTCAGAATTTCAGACATAATGGCCATACCATCCATGTTGGTATATGACAGAGATACATCAAGGCTTTAGGCTCCACGTTTTGCTGTCTTGTGCTGCCATAAGGATCTCATGCGTGATTGTACATGTCCAGAAATAAGCAGGAAAAAAAACCATTCAGAAATAGAGTGCAGCAGCTGCTTAGCAGTTATGTCGTATGGTAGTTCCTGGGAATGCAAAAGCATGAAGCAGCGTAAATCTAGCACACCATCCGTGTAAGCAAATACATCGATATTATTAGCTCGTGATATTCTCTCATTGTGCTGCCATAATAACTCATAAAGATGACGAAGACGCAATGGATCGAGGAGAGAGCGCTGCACTGACAGTTGCTGCTACCGTATCGGTTGCCATGCCAAGCGGCCAGTGCAGGAACATGGCTGTAGCCAGCGATGCTGCTGCCTGCGAGGGCGTAGCATTATTGGAGGCTTGAAGCAACCGGTTAGGAATGCGTCTCCAATGGACAAGCATGGAGCCGGAGCCCGGATGGACAGTACGTGCCGGCGGCAGACGTACGCGGCCATGCGAGTGCAGCCCATTCCTTCCTTGTCAGGCAAGAGGCAGTGCACACTACTTGCCAAACAAAGCGTGCTCACAGAGGACGTCGACGGAGCGGCTGGCGCCGGTGGAGATGAGGACCAGGCACCGCGCCGGCGGTCGGCTCCGTCTACTTTGTATTTCGACGAAGCAGAGGCACCTCCACCTCCATCTCTGTCTCAGGTAGTCAGGTAGCTCACCAAAGCATTTGCACACAGACATGTGGGTCCCTCAGGTGGGATCCACACGCCATTCCCAGGAAGCGCATGCCCTCTTCAAAATCAAATCTCTCCATACCCGCCCGGCGCCCGTCCACTCCTACGCCACCCCTCGTCGCCGGTGATTCGCACTACCGCGTCGCCGGCCGCCGAACACCGGTTAGTAAATCCTGCATGGGAGACGGAACTGGCACTGAGACCCTCCACAAGACCACAACCGGCTTGATTCCCCTGTATCGCTTACGCCGCCTCCGAAAGTCGGTTAGGGTACTTCGCATCGGATATGGATTACTCGCAAGTCTTGATCTTTCTTCGCAGGGCACGCAGAGCACACAGAGATGAACCAGAGAGGAGGAGGGATCGGGCATGGCAAAGCGGCAGCGGTCGGATCACGGCTGTGGCCTCACGTTGATCTTGGCATTGTAATTCAGGTTTTTGAAAATGACGAAGTGCCCAGCAAAAGGGAACGGATTAAGGATGTTTTTAGTGGTTCGTTCTGATGTCGCAACGGAACAATTGCAGATTCAAAATTTCCATGCGAGCTTTATGCAGCCTCAGTCTTTCAGTTACAAGGTGATTCTGAGATGAAAGTAGAAATCTCTGAAATCTGAAGCAATCTTGTCTATTCGTCAATTGTGCTTCGTGTGTGGAAGAAAATGACCAACTCAGTGTGCACACGAAGCGTCCTGCATGAATGAAACTGAAGATTCGTACTTTCCAAAGAAAGGGTTAGGAGTGTTCGTAATAACGTATGATGTTTGTAATTCGTGCAGATTCACAGCTTAAGCAAAGTGCAGTACAACTGTGCACAAGATTAATGAATGATCGATTCTCAGTAAACGCTAATCTTTATCATCTCTTCTTTTATTTGCTGTCAATATGAGTCTGCACAAGCGAAATGTGCTTGCTGCTCATCTTCACATTAGCGGCAAAACGTTGATGGCTTGGTTCGAAAGGGCTTTAGACTTTTGTGCTTACTATAGTAACATACTTTTTTTTAAAGATAAGATCTATTAATCGATTATAATATATACTATATCAATTTTAATTATATCAATAAAAATCACATACAACTATATTTTACTTCGTACTCTCTTATATAAATAATCAAAATTTAAAAGCCATAAATCAATAGCCAAATGTCACGATACAAAAGAACCGACCCAACACCGAGACCCGTTCCCGTTGTTCTTGGAGAAATTTGATGATTTGTCCCATCATTCGTTGCAAATAGCTGATTTGCCCCATCTTTCATGTAAATTGATTATTTGCCCCATCTTTCAATTTTTATTTGATCATTTGCCCTCTTTGCATTTATAAACCATTTCCTATTTTTATAATACTAATTTCTATTGCAAAATTACCAAAATGCCCACGCATCAATTTTCCTCATCCCGTTGCATCTCCCGATTGCATCTCACAAACGCCGTATGTCGCAGCTCTTGCCTAACTTCCTCATAGCACACATTGTGCTCGATGATAATCGCATGGCGATTCTCGCGCCATTGCCTTGACAAGCCTTCCAAGAACTGCGCGCGAGTCACCAAGGTTCGCAACATAGAGAGTCCGAGAGCAAATTACACCGACTAGGCAACAAGAGCCTGCTGCTGCAACTGAGGCTTCAAAGGCCATTCCTTGCTGACTAGAGAAAGGAAGCCTTCCTCGCTGCATTCATCGACAGACTTGGGAGATCCAGATCAAAAGATATGGCGTAATTCAACGAAAAGATGCGTCACGAGATGTATACACTACTAGAGCGCATGAGAGAACCTGGATGGGAAAAATCGGAGATGCAACCGGATGAGGAAAATTGATGCGTGGGCAATTTGGTAATTTTGCAATAGAAATTAGTATTATAAAAATAGGAAATGGTTTATAAATGCAAAGAGGGCAAATGATCAAATAAAAATTGAAAGATGGGGCAAATAATCAATTTACATGAAAGATAGGGCAAATCAGCTATTTGCAACGAATGATGGGGGTAAATCATCAAATTTCTCTGGTTCTCGGAGAGCCGAAGTCTACCTGTTCTCGAAGCCCACAGACAGGTGGGCCCATCCTGCCATCCCCTCAAAGCCCAGGCACTCCCTTCTCCAAACCCCAACCCCCAGACCCGACCGCGCCCACAGCACGCGACCTCGCCGCCGATGACTCGCATCACCGCGCCGCCGCCGCCGTCCTCTCCCCCGGAATCTCCACCTCCTATCCGGCACTCCCCGGCCCCGGCGATCCCACCATCCCGCCGCAGCCACTCTCCGTCCCCGTCCCTCGCGCTCACCCCCTCATCCGCCCCCACCTCCGCCACCTCCTCAAGGCCGAAGCCGCGGCCGTCGCCGAAGCGGACCTACTCGCCGGCGCATTGGGTCCCGCTCCCCTCTCACCCCGCATTCCCCCGCCGCGGCCGCCAGGGAGGCGGTGGCGTCGCGTGGGATGCCGCCGCGTCGCGGCTGTACGTGTGGGACCCTTCAGCTCGCGGCGCCCACCGGATATGCTTGCGAATTCGCGATGCGGAGGCAGAGAGGGACGGGGAGGAAGTCGCCGTGGAAGCCGCCGTGCCTTCCGAGGTAAAAATATTTCCCCTTGTGCTTGCATTTTGCTAGTAAGGCCCTGTGAAATGCTAGGGTTCGCGCCCCTTCTCTCCGTAAATTTGCTCTGGTTGCTTTTCAGTCACTGTATTAGAGGCGTTTTTTTAGAATTCACACTGGAGGTGAGGTCAATTTGTAATTCACTGCTACCTTAATACTAAATTTCAGTGTCGCTTCTGTGGATGAAGTGTTGTGCAACTGAGTGCAGAACATCAGAATTCTTAGCATTGTGGGTTTTATCAGGATTTAGGTTTTTTTGCTGCCCTCAGCACAAGCTTCCGTAGGGGTTTGCACTATATACGTTGCAGTCAAGAGAAGATATTATCTAATTTATAGAAATGGGAATTTCGTTGTTAGCATCATTTGTTACAGCACCAGGGTGTGAAAGAGGCCGGGGTACCTTCCTATCTCCATTCATCAAGTTCTCGGGGCTACTTTCCTCCTGTTTCTGTCCCACAGGATATTTTACTAAGATTGAGGCCCCCACAGGTCCACAACATTAAGATTCAATCAGTTAATTTTGTATGTTCATTACATTACATGGATAACTAAAGTATAATAAAACTATGTAAAATGAGTTTTATACTGCAAATTGAACACTAATATGCAAGTCATCATATACAATATCAAGTTTCTATACATGAAGGTGGACCGTCTTAGTTGTGCATTTCTATATGTTTGGTATTTGACAAGAACATGGACGGTGGAGGCATAGTTTGCATTTCTTAATCGCGCACCAATTAGGGTTGTAGAGAAAATTTTCTCTGATTCCCTCCTCATAATGGCGATATTCTGTAAACACGAAACAGCGGAAAATTTCCATCCTTCACGTAGCGATATGATGACATTTTTTTTGGAAGGTGCCAATTATTTTCTTGGAAATTTAGTGCAATTCCTCTTTTTACCCAGCTGGTTTTGATTTTAGCAGTATTGCTTATCCGAACTCAGTTTTGTTCATGAAGTCCTGTCATAGTTGAATAGAGGAAGAACCCTCTGTGTTATGCTTGTACTCCAAGCTTGGGGAGCACAAATCTTCTATATGTTGCAGTATTTGAATATTCTTTCCTTGTGGATATAGTTATTCGATACTGTCATAACTGATGTTATTTTTGCTCTACAGATGTTGATGCCGGAGACTGATCTTGGTTATGACATCACTCATATGTCACTTAATACTGATGGTTCATCACTACTACTTGCTGGATCACATAACACAAGTGTTCTGTATGTACATGAGAGGGTATCTGAAGATGGCGATACAATCATATGCAGGTATACAGCTCCATTACAATCTTATGTCGATAATGTTCTCTTAATCCTTTATTTCCTGATCGTTTTGCAAAATTGCAAAGAAAATTTGCTGCAATAAAATCAATGGTGAAACCTTTTTGTATTTCTCCTGCATGTCATTAGTCATGCACATGAAAAGCAGTTTTTCAGTTTTCCTAAGTACTATTCTCATTGGGGTATTGAAGAAGGTGGCTATGAAGTTTCCACTTCCTCTACTCTTTAGATTAATGACCTGTATATCTATCTCTTTTGCTTCTTCTGACACCATTATTCATATATTTGTTACTACAATGTTAACTTTCCCTGTATTTGACTTTACAACAGGACTGCACCAGTTGCTTCTCACATCTTACCCAGCAACAATGATGGCATAAAAGTTCTGCAGACATCCTGGCACCCTTTTAGCAGCAGCCATTTTGGAGTTTTGACATCAGATGCTGTTTTCAGGTATGCCTAAATGAATAGTGGTGCTAGGTGGAGGAATGCCAATTTATTATAAGCTTTTATTGGAGTTGATTTGAATGGGAAATATGTCCTTCACCGGTGATCCCCAGTCCCCACATGATGTTGCCCCTCAAGTACCTTTTTACATGTCCTGAAGCCTATCCGTCATCCCTTGTTCTAGAAAAAGCTGATACATCACACTTAACTTAAATTGAATAGAACACTTATCCTGAGTTTTCTGTAACAATTGTTGCGTGGTCCTTTGATAGAAAATCATCAACTATTTCTGCAGGTTATTTGATCTGTCATTTGATTTAGAGCAACCAGAGCAAGAATTTTATTTGCAGCCAATTCTACCTGGAAGATGTCAGAATGCTTCGTCAATTTGTCCAGTGGCATTCTCTTATGGAAGTGATCATCTGTGGGATAGATTTTCGGTATGTCTCTTGAATATAGCTCGCCTAAATATTATAAAAGTCTAAAAAATAAAATCTATGATTGGTAGTGTCTTTATTAGGTGCAAAGAAAATCAGAATTGCTTTCACATTCATCAGGATTATTATGGTGAACTAGCAATCAAGGTGATAACATAGTTACTTTCCACTTAAAGTGGATATTAACATCTTGAGCAATTTAGTGGTGGAATTTATGTATGGGATTTTATCTTTTAGTTTCTTTATTTAAGTTCATGACATAATTTAAAGATTTAGGGTATCACAATAGATGTTGCTGCAGAGGCTGCACTGATGACATCTTTATGCAATGAACTTTGGAATGCCATTCTGATTTTGTTAGTTTCTATATCCACACTATTTCTTTTATGGGATATCTATGCCCACACTATTCATAACAGAGTTACAGAAATACACTTTATAGTTGATGTAATGATTATGCAGGTTTTCATCTTATTTAGTGATGGATCAATTTTTGTGCTCTGCCCTATTGTTCCATTTGGAAGGTAATTGCACTACTTTCTTCCCTTCTTTTCTGGAATGCTTATAATTTCTGTGACGTCTAACATTGTGAAAACTACAAATTGTTGGGCTTGTTTAATTTTCTAGAAGGAAAATATGGTGTATGTTTCACGATATAGATATAGGTATAGTTACTCCCTATGCCATATCTCGTGCAATGGAGGGTTTGTATATGTAGTATACGAGTATATAAGATCATCTAGTTGGTATGTATACATTTTTTAAGGTTTCTTGATGTGGTTCTATGAAAAATGTGATCAAAGTTCACTTCTTATAGCATAATTTGTGTATATACTCATTTTATATAAGGAAAATGATATATAGTAAAAATAAAGGAGTCTGATCAAATTTGTATATACTCCCGTGAGTACATACTTCCACTTCTAATATACCACTTAAACCAACGTGTCATACATCTTTATCACTCTCAGTATACTTAAATACTACTTGATTGAAAATTTTGATCGAAGTCCTTTACTTTTGCTATATATACTTTTCCATATGTAAAAGGACTATATACACAAATTATGCTATATCATAATTTTTACTCAAAAAGGATAAAGAGGTATACCGCTTAAATGGTATTGTTATACCTCTTTATCCTTTTGAACGTACTCTAATAATGATTATAAGATACTCCAAAGTGAGTTCCATAAAAATTTTCATTAAAGTCCATTTTTTATAACATAATTTGTGTATATACTCTTTTTATATATGGAAAAGGGTATATGTAGCAAAAATAAAGGACTCCAATCAAAATTTTTAAACAAGTCGCATTGGGATATCTTATAATTAGTATTTAAGTATACCGAGAGTGATAAAGATGTATAACACGTTCATTTAAGTGGTATATTGGAAGTGTGAGTATGTATTTCTGGGAATACGGAAAAGGCTTCACGCACGGACGCACGATGTACTTCCTTTTTCTTCAGATTGGTTTTGATAATTTTGTTTTTCTATAATGCAGTGACTATAGTAAGAGACATATTCAAGAAATATACGAAGATGTTAATGCGTTTGGATTGAAATCTTCAAATCCAAATGTTGTCACCAACTCACATTTGGCCATTGCTTGGTTGGAGGCAACATTTCCTGACTTGTTACATCAATCAACAGAAACCAGTACACTGATGTCAAGGGCGCATCCATATGCACCAGTAGATGATTCTCTAACTTTACAGGTCTGCTTCTATTTGACTTGGTGAAATATTTGTCTAAGAACTGCAGTGTGTGCGCTATGCAGCGATGACCAAGAGAAGTGTGGCTTTGGGTGTTTAACACTTCCAATGGATTAGAGTTGTAAAGGGTAGAGATTCAGCTGTGAGATTGGAATGTGGGCTGATGTTTCTCTCACCTTTAATTTAGTTGGTCTTACCAAATCAGGGCATGTGATGGCTAGATGTATAACATGTTCTCATACATTATGTCATTCTGTTTGAACATAGTAATATCACGTAAACAACGAAAGGTTCTTTTGTGCCAGAATTACTATGGCATCCACAGTTTTGGTCATGAACAAAGCAATGGGCTAAGATGTTCTGACAGAGTCCATGTGTTTTGGGGCCAGTTCACAGTGGCTATGGCAGAAAAAAAAAAGAAAAGAAATTATAGTGAACACTGATTTTAATTTTATAATTTTTCTCTTCAAAAATCATGTAAGTGATTATGTTTGACCTGCTGTCTATATTTCTACTAAATATGAAGTTTCTTGAAGAAACAAGAGCAGATTATCTACTTCGTAATTTATCTTCAACTGCCATTTATTTGTTTCATTAGTATTATCGTAATAATTTGATGAAATTTATAATTTTTGTACTCTCTATACTTCTACTAAACCTGAAGACTGAAGTGTCTTGAAGAAATAATAGCAGATTATCTACTTCGTAATTTATCTTCGACCGCCATTTATTTGTTTCGTGAGTATTATCGTAACATGTTGATGAAATTTATAATTTTTGTACTCTATAGTTCTAGTAAACCTGAAGTTTCTTGAAGAAACAAGAGTAGATTATCTACTTCGTAATTTTTCTTTGACCGCCATTTATTTGTTTCATGAGTATTATCGTAACATATGGATGAAAGTTATATTTTTTGAAAGGAAAGTGATCAAATTATCAGCTGACTTGGGAACTGGTAGAAAAGCTATCATGTGGATTTGATACTCGAAAATCTAACTGCCTGTTGTCTATGTAACAATTATTTTATGTTTTTCTCATGAATCAATAGTATGTTGATCAGTTTGAGCACCCATGCAGGGGCCTCTTTGTAGAGTTTGCGAAGAAAACAATGAGCCTGAAGGCAAGGGCAGTTCTTGTGAAGGCAAAGCTGTGGGTTTTGTGTACAGTTCTGCCGGCAAAGATTCAGTTCTTGTAACAGCCTGGGGTAGTGGGCAGCTCCAGATTGATGCTCTAGCTGATGAAATTCAGCCACAGTGGAGCATTGGGATCCCCACTCGCCTTAATGTCGATCCACATGGACACATAAAGAGTGTTGCTATGATATGTGACTCTAATTCACAAGATTCTTTGGCCCTACGGTCACATCATGCATCCAGTATGGGATCAAATGTGAAGAGCAATACAGATGCTGTTTGGATGGGGCACTCTCCTCCTTTGCTACGACTTGCAATCGTGGATTTGGCACTACCAAAAACTTCTAATGGTAGCTCTTTATCATTGTTTCTGGATCCCCTTGTCCCAGAGAGATTTTATTGTGCTCATGGTGGGGGACTTGACATGGTCTCGTTGCACTTCCTGCCATTTTCTTACCCCGAAATGGCTTCAACACCACCCTCTGTGCATCCTGTCCTCACTACAGGCAACAATGAGACAAATTCTCCCTTCCTTTCTGGATTTGTTACCATAGCCGACGCATATGGCCATGTGCAGTTAGTTGGCATCACGTGCCCTGGTGAGTGCTTTGTGGTGGAGATGAAGGGTTGGAAGGAACCAACACCTCTTCAGCTTGACATTGACAGAAAGAGCATTAAGGATGTGGAATCGTCCACAGCTGGAATGATCAGTAAAGAGCTTATTGCCGGTCCAAATCCACCCATACTTCCATCTTCATCAAGCCTGAGGTCATTGACCCTTGACTCTATTGAAGGAAAATCCACACTTCATCACTACATCAAGGTTTTCCATGAGTACTATGTGGAGTACGGGCACAAGGTAAGAAACTGCCACCATGATATTTTGCAGATAACTTATCATATTTGCATATTTTCAGACCTTAGACCATGTCATTTGCCGTTGTTGGCCAATGGTTGGTGAACAACTAAAATAAATTGGTTCTGCAGATACCTGGACCTGTTAAATATAAATTTTTCATTGCTGATTAGATAACAATAAATGAGGGGACATAAGGAAAATATAGTGATCCACAGTTTGTTTTAATGATGCTTAGGTTTTCATTGAGCTCAAGGAACACGCAGACTATCTGAAGGCAGAAATGGAAGACAAACAGAAGCGCTTACAAGCTGTGAAGCAATCACTTCTATCCATAGAAGCCAAAGATCAAGACCTTAACAAGCGGATAGATCAGGTGTTCAAAGTATACGATCTGTTGGAAAAGCGCATAGAGAGCTTCAAGATGCTGCCTGCTGCAAACAAGAAACCGTTGTCACGAGCAGAGCAGGAGTTCAAGGCACAGCTTGGTCCGTTATCGAGAAAGCTGACTTTACATTCTCTCCCTACAGTTTCATGTGCTAATAGAATTTGTATCTGCTAAAACTTTTGCAGATAGGTTTGCAGATGTGGAGCTGGATGCTTTGCGTTCATCTATTACTGCTCTGAGCGCAAGGATGAAACGATTTGCCCACCCTTCCATGGGCGGTGCAGCTGGCACAGGAATGCCACCATGGCAGACACCAAAAACTGGAAGAAGCCATGTTTCAGAGTCCCAGATGTCGCTGCTGAAATCTTCACTTGAGAGACTCACTCTCCTCAATGAGGAGAACAATTTGAAGCTACGGCTGATTGAACATGAACTCAAGAACCAGGAACAATAGGTGATATTTCGGTGTTCACAAGGCAAATTGCACCTCCTGTACTCAGCACTAACATCCCTTTTTTTTGTTGGCAGTTCTTACCACAACTGCGAACTACATGCTCCTTGAAGATTGTGCTTTCTTACGCTTGCTATCACTCGTCTGCGCGGTGAACGTTTTGGGGTTCTGCAGGTTCCGCCTCTGGATGCAGCAGCAAATTTGGGTGCAATTGTGCAAGGGAACACACAGCGAACAGGCAAGCAGTTAGCCCTGCAAGTGCGTGTCAGCGTGATGTAATTCTACTGGAAATGACCGTAAGCTTGTGTCCAATAGTCTGTTTATAACTCGCCCCCTGTAGTTTTTCTCTCCCTTGGGATTTGTGGGTGCAAAACTACACTACATTATCCGAACTGCTAACTGACGTGGTTTGGCCTCACGTAGGTCGTGACATCCGGTGGTACTGAAAAATTACGTCCGGGCTATGGTTAAGTCGGCGCTTGAGAATGTGGTCGAGGTGACCACCACTTAGGAGGTTTGTTCACTAGCTCGATATGACATGCAGGATGTAGCGACGCTTGTTTATTCTGACGATGTAACCTAGCTAGAGAATTTCGTTTACTTGCATATCATGGTCTGATTGATTTTTCGTTGGCTATATCTGGATTCTTGGTCGTGCCGTATGTCGTGCCAAACACAGGGCCGGTGGTGATTGCACGTAACTTGAGCACGTTGCCGTCCTGCCGCGGAGGTGGCCGGTGCTACCCTGGCTCGTTCCTCGGCTTGGGTGGTTGCTCGCCACGGCCCTTGCGTGCGTCAGGTGAGCGCGTGCCGCTGGCTCGGCGCGTGGCTGCTCACCATGGTGCGCGCGCCACGCCATCTAGGCAGGACCAACCGCGTGGCCAGTGCCTGGCTGTTCGCCGCGCTACTCTCGTGCGCGCCGCCCGACCGCGCGAATCCGCTCATCGCGTTTGTCTGCCACTGAGTGTATTTCGTTCCACTTCTGTATCGCTGCTTTTTGCGCAGGTGAAGTGCTATAGACGGTGTGCAGCGAACAGCTGAGAGGCGACGGCCGAGCACGTGGAGGCCGAATGGGGAGGGCGCGACGCCGCAGCGTTCTGCGGCGAGGGAGTGGAGGGGTAGCTCGTGCTGCCCTTCCTCCGCCTCCCGAACCGCTCGCGACTATGATCGAACTATGACAGGATAGGCGCACACTATGATCCGGGTCGCATAGGCGCATACTATGATCGAACGGTCAATGGAGACCCAGATTTGGATCGTATGTTTTATTTGCGATCCAATCCAGGAGTGTATTAACAATAAAAAGAAACCCAAGGGTTCTTTATATAAATTTCCTCGCATCCTTTTCCACCTGAATCCTGGCCGCGGGTGCTTGATCGGACGGTTTCCCTAAGCCGAGGACTGGGTTCCCGGAGTGCTCTCGTCTGTATCCTCCTCGCAAACCCAAACGCACGCGCGCCCGCCATGGCCGCCGCCGTCCGCCGTGTCTGGCAAGGCCGCCGACCTGAGCTGGAGCCGCCCAGCGTCGTCGCGGAGCCCGTGGTAGTTGACACGCGCCGCCCGTGGCCAGTAGAGGGCCGACCGGGTGAGGAAGCCGCCGCGCGCGCTGGTGCTGTTACGTCGGTGGCGATGCATCAAGTCAAATTGCCCAGTCGTCACATTTCGTCTCGTTTTGGATTCCTTTTTACTGTCATGCTCTACAATTTCAAAGCTTTGAGTCTACATGACCTCGCCTGGTTTGTACTCTGGACTTGCCAGTAGTGTTTCGGTGAATGAAGGATATACATCCGGTTTCAACGCAAGCATCTGCTATCTCTTGCCTTGACAACAAAGACATATTCACCTTAAAAGAAAAGGAAATCGGAAGTGTCTCAAACCGCCCCAGCGTTGGAAAATGGCGTAACATCAGCATTGCAAGTTTGCAACGGAGAATCAAAGCGTGTTACAAGCATCTTGAGCAAATTACATCATAGGAAAAGATGAAGCATCGGCTTGACCAGCCGATATCCCAAACTCCGAACATTCATCCTGTAACTCCCATCCGAGTGAATTATCTACTGATGATTCTACAAAAGTTTCCAACCAACAACAAATTTCCGCACACTACATACACAAAAAAGAATAACCAACGTATAGCAGGGGTGGAAGGATTTGTGAGTCCAGACCGCCGATACAGGCCTCCTATATGGATCCAGGGATCAACCATTACGAGGTGTACTCAAAGGGTTGAGGTGGCTGTGGCTCATCGTCGTCGGCCATGGCAGACGAGCCTGACCCCTGTTGGCTGGCGGCAGTTGCAGTGCTGCCGGTGTTTGTGGCCACAGTTGAGGGGGCATCGGTGAGTGCGAGGACCTCGGCCTCGGTGGGCTGCATGTCTTGGAGAAGGATGAATCCAGAAGGAGCAGGTTTCACAGGGACATATCGGCTGCCCTCGATGAACTTGATGAACTTCTCCTGGGCAGGGATGACACGAGCTGGGTTCGTCAGGATCTGGAAGCTCGGTTCGGGTTCAGGAGCCTTCTTCTCTGCTGCATTATCAACCTGGGAACAAATTTTGAGACAGGTAAATTCAAAGACACCTTTATCATGCGAATGAAGTTGGTTCAGACTAATTTTGAATATGGTTCTCTATAGCTGATGTAAAAACAGCAACTTCAACTAGATAGTGGATCCCAAGCCCATCACCAAGCTAGTGTACTGAACAGCAGAGTTGATTATTAACTAAATGGCTGGTAGTGGTAATACACTATACTAACTACCAAGGTTTGGTTATGTGCTGATTTCATTTCAACCAAGTTTGGTATTGTCCTTGGATGTAAACACATCGAAAAAAACAAAACCAAACAAATACAATAAGTCCATGGTCGGCATTAGCTATTCTTACCTGCATTGCATCGGCATCCTTTTCCTGAGTTTTAGTCGCCTTGCCTGAAGTAGAACCAGAAGCATCTTCCGTTGTCTTCTCCTGGTTAGCTTTGCTTTCTGCATCCTTCTTCGCCCTAGATTTTGCCTTGGCATATGTTGACAAAATGGCTGTCGGCAGCTTGACTGCTGAAGTTGTACTCTGCTGAGTTGTCGGTTTTGGATACTCGAAGAGGGATGGTTTAGCATGTGACAAGAACTCAAACTTTGGCACTTTCAGATCAGAGTTGAGCCCAATGAAGGCTGTTGGCGAGAAGGCCAGGCTGATGAAATACAGGAGAGGATACCAGTACCAGAACTGACTGAAAACCGCGAGGCCAACCACAGCAGTGAGCTTGTCATGCTTGTTCCTTGATAGAAGTTTGATCGTGACATTCCTACCACCAGCATCTAGAATACCAGAAGCCAGTATGGCGCCCATTTTGCTCATGGTGTCTTCATGTTTGTCAAGAATAATCTTTTCCAACTGACGTCTGAATGTTCCAACACGAGAATCAAAGGATTCATTAGTCTGGATCATGACCATTGCCATAGCAATGAGAGCACCCTGGCGCACAAAGTCAACAACATCCGATGTAAGAGGCTCCAACAGGGAAATGGCATCGCTCAATCCAGTTCCTGCACAGGATATCCCAACAGCTAAAGCTGCACCATAACGAACATGTGGGTTGTATGATTCAGACAGCAGGGAGACAATTCTTGGAGTCTGCATGATCACAACAGAAGATGTAAGGTGTGGATCAAAGCTATTGATGCTTGTTTATTTTAGCAATTCTCCCCCAAAGATGGCTGCATAATCAACTGGGAAAAGGTTAATGTATATTGATAATTGGAAATCAAATTGAATAAACGGCATCTATTTAAACAAGAAGGCATCTAAACTCTACAAACCTGCTCAGGTTCGTTGTATAGGACAAATCCAAGAGCCATAACTGCAGTCCTCCGAACATCATCACTGACGTCTGACACAGCAAAATGCAGCAGCTGATGGATGGCTTTGTTATTTGCAGTTCCCCTGTAGGCTAGAGCCAATGCGTACATACCACCGTAACGTAGTATGGGATCTTGATCTCTAGTCATTTGTTCAATCAAGGTGTCAGCTTCCTCTTCCCTGCCATATACAGTCAATGCGATGCCAAGTGACAAACCCCTAGAAAGAAAGAGATGTCAGCACAAAGAACAGCATGCGTCTTGAGGAATAATGCAACAGTAATTAAACATCACTGACCTGATAATCTTTTCATGCTGTGTATCATGTGCATAAGCAAGCATCTCACTAGCCTTCTCGCTGGCTGTTCCAACCATAAGCAAGCCCATGCCAATACCGGCTCCTTCACCAGCCACAGCACTGTCTGTGTAAAGAACATTCTTTATGTCCTCGTATATCTCTTCATCTGCTGTGCCCAAAGCTGCAAGCCCAAGTCCCAAACAGGCACCATGCTGGATGACCTGTATAATATGGTTTGGAGTAAGCAAAATATACAAGAAATGAATGTTATTAGGTGAAAAGGACAGGAAAGAAACAAAAAATCACCTCAGCACTGGTGTTGCGCAGACTTTCACGGAGGAATTGTTTGATTCCTTCACCATGGTTGGCATGAATCAAACCTAGAGCATAGAGGGCACCACCTTCGGAGTACGGACTACCACCACCAACAGCACCACTTTGAGGTAGGTAGGGGGCCATCAAAGCCCGGCCTTGTTGAAGGTGGCCTCTATGAATCACACCTAGTCCAGCAGTTGCACTGAATTTAGCCCAATTTGTTGCCCTGCTTAACCACTCCTGCAAGATAATACCAACATGAGATTGAGACAGTACAAAGGCGAAAAGTTACATAACGACAACAGAACAAATAAAAAGATAAATACCAGGTTCTCTCTTAGGAAGGTATCTACAGTTGTTCCTGCATGCATGATTGCATTGGCACAAATAGTTGCACTGTGGCAAACACTGTTCCTCATTTCCACAGCCTGCTTGATTGTTTTCAGAATTAGAAGATCGGACCTATTGAAACAAACAGCTCCATCAAGTCAATATCAGGTATAAAAGTCAGAGAGGCCAGCTGTCAACAACTCAACATCCACAAAGTAATATAGTCAGTTTACCTGTTGTGGCTATACAAAAATTGTAGAGTCAGCTGAATATATGTCTCCCCTGACAGTATTCCTTTAATTTTTGCAAGCCTATCAGCATGTGCTACCTCATTTGGATCCACAGTGTGAGCACTTCCATTTGGTGTAGTTGTATCATCTCTCATCTGAACATCACCAGTTGGTTCTGTGCTACCTGAACCCGCATTGCCAGCTTGAACGTCTGTCAAAGCTGATCCACTATCAGGGTTAGACTGTGGAGGAGTGTCTGAGGCCAGACGATTCCTCACATTCAGAAGGAAGGCCTGGTTTTCATTTTCCACAAGATCGAAAGCAATTTGGTATGCAAGGAGAGCATCATCCTGGATAAAGAACATAATATCTCAAGTAAGCAACTGAGAATGCCGTCTAAGTAACGTGGCTGAGCAGAAAACAAACACATACCTTGCTTCCAGAAAGCAGCTTGTCCAATATGTTTGCAACGGTTTCAGGCTCACCCAAAAACATAAGACACTGGCAAATGCTCAGATAATCTGGATTTGGCAATGTCTGGAATATTTTAACAAGACAGCGAAGAACCTGTAATTGACAATAAAGTGAATTATTTGGTCAATTCGTAAAAAATTTTAAATTTTGTTAAACACTAGTTCCTATATGCCAAAAACAGGTACACAACTCTTAAATAACCCTTGCATTTCCATTCAACAAAAATAACAAGACTACCTATAGGATTTGGTGTAACATGCCAGTACCTCACAGCGATATTCACGGTGATTAACATATTCATGAGAAAGGTAGATGCAATATGAAAGAGCCCCATGAATATTATCACACCGAACAATTGCTTCCTCCAGCTTATCCAGTCTCCTGCATTCAACAGCCATACCCATGGCCTGTTGATATTTCCCATCAAGGATACACCTGCAGAAAAGAACCACCATTAGGTGAATACCCCATCTGATATACAGAAGGATATCGGCAAACAATTCGATATTATCATACTTCTCCAGCATCCTCTCCACTATGGCCTCTAATCTGGGATCCACATTTTCTTCATCCTCTGTAGCTTTAGAAGCTCTTGTCTTGATACTGGCATACTCATCTAACGCTTTGGCTGAAAACAAAAGGAACAACCAATTCAATCTAATGACCCAAAGAAATTTCGTATGAAAATAACATCCAGAGTGACTCAGAAATTAAGGCAACTCCTCACCTAAAAGAGCATAAGAATAATCTGAATCCTCAGAAACATCAAATAGAGGTCCAGCACCAAGTGCATATGACAGTGAATCATTTAACTCGCCCAAGTAGTAAAATACCTACATGACATAACAAATATCAATATAAACAATACAAAAATGACCTTTCCAAAAAAATCTAAAGTATTGTTAGGCACTACCTTAGAAACAACTAGTGCAGCAAGCTGCCTCTGATCAAACTCCTCGTCTTCATACAAGCTCTCACTGCAGGAAAAGGAAACAATTGGAAACAAATTATTGAATTACATTACTGGAAATTTAGACATTAATTTCCTCCAATCATAGACATTAATCAATCATATTCACAAAAGGCTCAAATAAATTTTTTATATGTTCTCCTCATACAAAGTATATCGCTCCACAAACTAAATGCAAATTCAAATTAAAGCTTCTCCTTTCCACAAAAGTAACAACTAGATAAAAGAACAATTACACACAGAAAGCAAAGTTAAATTACAACATTATATTAATTCGAGCAGAATGAGAATTATATATACAAAAAATTTATAATCTAAACCAAAGTAAGAACTATCTAGAGTAACTTCTCAAAACACATAACTACCTATCAAACCCCAAGCTTAACATATTTAGCCAAATTATCTGTTACTCAATAAAACCACAAACTCTGATGCATGGATACGTGGGGATGGAGCCGTGTTCGTGTCGGACACGGATACGGCTCGGACATGGCACAGACACGTATTGACGACGTGTTGAAAAATAAACGATTAAAGAAAAATAATTTGGATTTTGGACACGTATTGGACACACGATGGACACGTATTGGCCCATTTAGACGATAAGGCCCATGTCCCGTATCCTTCACTTCACTTCACTTCACTTCACATCTCCCATGTTTACCCTAATCCCATCTCCCGTGCGCCTCCAACCCTTCACTTCTGCAGCTCCAACGCCTCCAGCTCCTCGCCTGCTCTCTCTCCAGGCAGCAAGCTCCCTGATCCCGGCGGCCGGCGACCAGAGCCTTCACCGGCAGCCGGCCTCCTCTCCTCCAGGCGCTACTCCTTCAGCCTCCTCGCCTCCTCTCTGCTCCCCTTTTCCCGAGTGGCAGCCAGATCCTTTCCTGGCTGCCAGCGGCCAGCCTCCTCGCCTCCTCTCTCCTCCAGGCGCTGCTCCTCCAGCCTCCTCCACAGTCTATAGAGGGCACTCCTGGCTTGTAGGTATGCAGCTGCTACTACTTCTGCTGAGGACCTTGGTTATGTTATTGCTGAGTGCTCTACTGCTCTCCAGGAATTGCCTTCTTGGCAGTCTGTTAAATCTTCTGGACATGGGTGGTTTCTGTGAACAACCGTTCTAATGAGGTCAATAATGTATAAGATCCTCCTGAGATTGATCGATTTTTATTGGAGCAAGTGAGGAACTGTCCAGGTTTCTGAACTGATTTTTGTATTATAGGTATAGCTTGTTCATTTCCTAGTTTCTTACTGGATGAATTCTTCTCTAGGCTAATTATCTTTCTTGTTTGTTGCAGCATTCTGGTCTACCTCCAATGTCTGAAGCTGAGGCTCGAGCTCTTGAAGTAAACACTTGCGATCTCACAAGCTGATAAACCTCTGAGTTCTGACTGATGAGTGATCACTATGGAAGAATGCAAGGCTAAAGTGACTAATTGACTGCTACTCAACTTCATTAAGAATAAGATGGTTGGAAGCTGCAGAAGGTACTATATGTTTCCTCCAAAGTTTTTTTTTCCATTGTGTAGTAGCCTAGTTGGTTGATATTCACAATAAACCTCAATTTTAATGCATTTTGATTCAGTTGGGTTGCATCTGGACCATGCTTTAATTTTGATGTTATGCAGCTCAAAACAAAGAAAAACTCTTGTTTCACAAAAGTAGGAATAGACAATAGTGGCTGGCTTGACTTCATTGTGTTTGCATTTACATGTTGGATTCTTGCACTGTTGTGATTGTGCTTATACTATTACACACACACACAGCCATGTCCCCGTGTCGGTTTTTTAAGGAAAATGGTGAAACCCCATGTCTGTGTCGTGTCAGGCACACGTGTCCATGATCGTGCAACATAGACCACAAAAGCCCCTATTAAATAAAATAAATAAAGTTCAAATCTTTACTTCATACAAGATCTTTACTTCATACAAGATTTCCATTGGCATATAACAGGCACGATAGTCTAACAAATCAAAATCCTCAACAATTACAAACCAGGAATCCTTCCCACCCCTGAAAGTTCAAAGCTTTCTGATTTCTCACTCCTATTAATATTAATATTCCCATTTTTTCACTCTAATAGGTTATCCTATCCACGAACACCCTTGCAAAATCCAAGCAAGGATACAAAAGTGCAAAAAGTTGAATTTTTACAGTGAGTACTAATTCACTCACACGAATTACCAGCAATAAGTGTGAAATTTCGCTTTAAATCCGACGAATTCATCCTGAAGAGCACAAAAACCGCGCACTAAACCCCCGGAATCCCCAAGTTCACAGATCAGAACCAACCCACAACGTACGGTACCCTCACACAAACTCCAGATCGAACCGAACGAGACCAACCAAACGAATCGCGCAACAGCAACAGCATCTAGGGCAACACTTCCTTCACGATCCTCATCAATCAGGGAGCAGATCGAAACACTAAAAAGCCCAGCCAAGCCACGGCCCCTGACCGAATCGCGCAGGCACAACAGCGACTGCAACAGATACAGCGGCGGCCGAGGCGGCGTCAACTAGGTAGCGCTGGGGAAGCGAGGAGAGATGAGGGGGGAGGGGCGGGGCTCACATGGTGGGGATGCTGGTGGAGATCTCCGGGTAGAAGAGGTGGACGACGGAGTTGAGGCTGGCGAGCGCGTGCAGCTTGAGCTCCTCCGCCGGCTCCTGCAGCATCGCGAGGATCCCGCTCGCGGAGCTCACTGTGGCCAGCGCCGCCATGGCCGCCTCTGCCACCCGTACGCCGCCGCCGCCGCCAAGGAGGTGGGAAGTGCGAGGGTTTGGTTCGGGTGTCCCGAGCTTGCTTCGAGTTGGAGACGACGACGCGAGAAGGAATGAGCTGCGGTGGAATTTGTGGTTCGCAAATATGAGACGGCGAGAGGGGCGCGTTGTAAATATGATCAGGCTAAGATAGAAAAAATCGCCTGTCCATCGGACTCGGATAAGTACCCGTTTATTTATGGGAAACTATGTGCTCGTATATTGTAACGAAAATAAAAAATTATAGTAAATATTTTAGATATTTTGTTTATTCATCCTAACCACTTCTCTGGTATGTTCATATGCTGAGTACCAATAAATCTATAAAACCGAGATCCTCACGATGAACTCGACATTAGCTTTAGGATAGGATATCAAGATCATAAGTTTGTATGTCACGTATAAGTACCAAGTGCTAAACAATTCGGTGACAACAATAATAGTTTTCACTGACACAATGGTAAGGATTATTGACCAAATCATTAATTTATCGTTCTTCTAAAATAGAGAGTTCTATACTGTTTTATGTAGGAGATATATCAACGTTATGTGAGATCAACACAAAAACTATAGTTTTACAGTTTTTTTCAATCTCCTAAATGTTGCCGCAAGAAGCAAAAGCAGCTCCTTTTCATCAAGTTCTCCTATCTTGGTTTCAATGTTGCTACGTGGACCAAACAAATATATCAAATCCTATAAAATATTCAATAGCAAGGTTAAAATTTAAAGGAATAAAATTCTAAACAATATACGGATTGGCATGTTTTTGTCTTAGAAAATATTAACATATCATACTACCGAAAATAAAGTGTTTGCATGTTTCTATACCGAGGCCCAAGGTATTCTCATCAAAATCATCCTTCAAGACTGCCCGATGAACCTGATCAAAAGAAAAAAGATAACAGATAAACAAATGATAGTTTGATGGTTTGAGCAGTTTCCAACAATGTCTTAGTTTCAGTTAGTATTCAAGTAACACTCCAAATGTCTTAGTATCAGGTAGTATTAAGATGGATGCACCAATCTTAAATTTGGTGTGTTTTCTATTAGCGTGCTACCTCTACTAGACCAACCTGTTTGACACTTGCTACTGCTAGTCGCTCAATAGTAGAAACCCTCTACTTGAATGACCAATTTGGACCTAGCTCAGCCTTAAGAACTGAATTTAGCTGCCTTCTCAACATAACGTTAATACCTTGATGAACAATATCAATAGCTGTCAATGCAACACCTACAACAATTTGGCCAATATCAAATTGAATGGCACATTATTAGAAGACCGCTAATCATATAACAATAGCTTAAACCAAACTTTGTAGCTTGCATCGAGATATTTACATAATGATTTCTATACAAGAATGGTGAATTGATTTGTTCAAGTGTTACACAATGCAGTTGCAAAAATGATTTCTCCATCTAAAAAATGATTTCTCCATCTCAACAGAATAATTTGGGAATCGCAGAAACAATTAGGAGCATTCGTGAGTCACATAGTAATCATGCATTTCTAAAATTCGACTCTTCCATATCACAGCAAGCAAAGCACTTATTAAGAATTTTAGCTTTATTGTGAGGTGGTACATCAATAATAACAATTTGCAGATGAGATTTATTTTTTGAAAAATAACTACATACGAGAAATCTTAGCAATGAAATATGATGTGGGGCAGATCAGTTGCAGAAAAACAATATGTTGCAGTTTCCCTCTGAAATATGGAAAATAGACACTTTGCTCGACTTCCAATAAGCATCAATTAACAACAATAAGACTTCATTTTAAAAACATAAGTTTGAAGTCGCTATGCCATGCCCATCATTGTACCATATCCACCTCTCTTGCCTAAATGAGCAGATCAAACACTTGCATTAGATCTCTAAAAAATTGCAAGTGCACACCTTTTGCACATACAAAATTGACCAATTTAGATCAAAATCCAAAAGAATAATTCAAGATTTCACACCATAAATTGAGGAATTGACATCAACATGCATAGATGTTCAAATAGCAATTGGTAATTGATAACAATTAAATCAAATTGAAGAGTCATACCACAAATTGGAATTTAAGAACCACTCATATGCTTGTTATTTGGGGTGGAGAGGGCGTCGATGACCAGTGGCGAGGGCAACAAAGAGGCCGTCGGCAAGAGGTAGTGAGGGATTATGCTGTGTGGGTGAGCTCGCACGGTAGCTACCATTTATTGATCATGCTCCATGATAGAATGGCCACCGTGAACACCATCAAAAGCCCAAACTTGATGTGGTCACTGGACATTATAGAATCCACTCACCAAATCAACCTATAAATAGAAGCGGATAAAAGCAAAGCAAGAGGTGAGGGGAAAAAATCAAGCGTGCCTCTGGTTCCTCTCCTCAGTCTCCATCTCCTATGTCACATCCTCCCTCTCCTTCGCCAGCTCTTTATCCCCACCTCTGTCGCCCTAGACTGTAGTTGCCAACCTCCTCTCTATCCTCGCCGACTTGCGCGGTGTGATGCACATGCCTGTCGGAGAGTCGGTGTGCCTGCGTTCCTGCCTCTGGCCTGTCATGGAGCTGGCGTGCCTCACCGTCAGCTCCAGAATGATTCAGCTAGGGTGGGGAAGGTGTAAGATCGAGGAGGTCGACTAGAGGGGGTGAATAGGTGGTTTTAAAATTCCTTTGGCTAAATAAAGTTTATAATGTGGAAGAGTAATTAAATCGGTTTTACACAATTAAAGCCTAAATCAACTAATTTTACTAAGTGCACCAACATTCTAAGTCTATGTCAAAATTTTACAATCCTAGGATGATAAGCAATCAATTTAATTCTATGAATATAAATTGAGCACAAGAAAACAAACCACAATGATACGGTTTCTTTTTATCGTGGTGTTCAGAGACTTGCCGATCTCTCTTAGTCCACGTTGAGGTAAACCCAAACGAGTTGAACCGGCTCCAACCTTCACACACACCGATCTTCTCATAAGCTTCTTTGAGAAGATCACCGGGCATGACACCCCGAAAGCTGTCTAAGAGTCATTAACCTCCAAAATTAATAAGTCAAATTCCTTGCTTAACTCTTACCACATGCAACAAATACACAAACTCAAGTGGACACGAAATCCACTTCTAGATGCAACATATGCAACTAGAGGCCTCTTTCCTTACTCACAAGGTGTAACACATACACAATTGAGAGGAGAAACTCACATTAACACAAGAGAGTGAAATAGAGTGGTAAAGATTATCTCCCAACTAGCCAAGGTGGTATTTATAGCCTACACCACAAAACTAGTCGTTGGAAGCAAGAATCATAAAAAAACAACATTTGCAGTACTATAGGAGCGGTACTTCCGTTTTCCATCATAATAGATAGAAAAATAGCTATTATTCAACTATTTGCGGTACTACCATAATTATAAGTTTGGTGCTTCTGTGAAAGAGAATGCCGTTGCACCGTCATTTGAAATTATTGTCCTGCCATCTGTTTTGAGCGCTTTACCATCAGGCCCAAATATCACTAATTATGGTAAGCCTTTGATAGCGAAGATTCTAGCCAGTAAGCTCTTGCGTTGTTTTATCAGAGTAGGGGTAGCAAACCATGGCATTGCAGTCATGCTTGCTTGGAATTCTTCCTTACCGCGTTCCATGGAAATGAAGATGACCTGGAAGCTTCCAGGTCTCAAGGTTTTGGTGATCATTTGGGTTTTTTTTTGTGGCTTATAGCTAAAAAGCACTGTAGATGGCTGAAAAGACACTGTAGCTGACAGAGGCTTATTTAGCATAATTAAATTTAAAAAAATTAAAAAAATATATATAAAAATATGTTAGCCCATTACGTATAATACAAACAAATACGGGAAAAAAGAACCGGCAAAAAAGCTCAACAAAAAGCCAAAAGTTCAGAAAAAGACGAAATTTATAAATAGTAAAAAATAAGCCGGAAGCTAGAAGTTGAAGCTCTTTTGATCACCACAGCTCATTGTAAACCTCCCTGAGCTGTTTTGTGAAGGCACTGCAAGGTGGGCACACTCAAGGTGGGCACCAGTGTGCCCCGAAGTACAGGACGACTGTCTTGCCAATAGGGTCAGCTATAGGAGGCTGAAAGAATTATCATAGGAGGTGAAACTTCAAAGCTGAGCCAAACTAACTAGATGGATTAAAATGAAGAATGCAAAGGAGACATGGCTGCAACCATAAAATATGTGACACTTTACCATGACGTACATAACTATGATAAATATTGCATATTATGTAGAGAAGCTTGTTGGTTCATATTTTGCTTCAAAATCACATTTATTGTGCTCACTGTTGGCTACATTTTATCTCATGTTGTTTGCTTATACAGTTTGTTCCAAAAAAAACTTCACTTATTTTTCTATTCTAGTGTCTTTATGCTTTATATGACTAGAACTATATGGAAAAACATAGTGAAATTAGAGGCGTCTACTAATCTCGCATTTCCAATTTACATGGCACCTTTTCTTGTACGATACAATCATTAAGGTGTTAATGACCTTAATGATTGTGCTTGCATATTAGATTGTATGAGCGCAAATTACTGGGCTCGCTCCTTGCTATAGTGGCTTTATATTAGCTCCAAGATTGTTCTGTTCCCTGTCATAGAATGCTCCTATTGGCAGTCTATCAAGTCTGTATCTAGCCTGTAGTCTTACCTGAGTCATGCTTTTGATCGGATGATCAAAAATTGTGAAATTTTGTAGTTTGTACATATCTTACTCAAGGTTTCCGGAACCTATTTCATCTATAAATCACAAAAACCTATGTTAAAGTTCAAACCCTTTTGAGATTTAAATAAGGTTACATAAAAAATCAAGCAAAAACCAAAATTGAAGATCAAGATTTGCTCATATGCAGAATGTAGCCAAGATAGATTTGGATATGTTCACATGTCATAGTAAGCAAAAACACTGAATAAATCACTCCAAAAACCCTTAGATCAAGAAATCACTTGAAAATAAAAAACATGCAAAACTCAAGTTTCTTGATGAATTTGCTACCAAAATACCTAGATAGGTGGAGAATGATTCCAGAGATTATCTTCATTTTTTATACATCCTTGGCACGGTAAGAATAAGAAAGGATGAGAGAAAAGAAAAAACCAACCAAATTAAGAGCAAATTAATCAAGATAAGAGATAGCCATGGGGATGGTCAAAAATTGATTCTATTGCTGCTTGAAGAGGAAAGTTTTACAGCCACTCCACCTTGAAGAACAAAGAGCACGTCCAATACTCAACTCTCAAACACTAAACCTAAACAAGAGAATACAAGAGAGAAAGGTTGGATAGTTCACCACAAGTCTCAGTCTCACCCCCTTAAATAGATGGACTAGCCAGCCATATCTAACACTTAATTGATACTATCCACTTAGCATAATGGGGAGAACCCGATAACCCCACACACGGATTTTACTCACTCGCTACACTTATGCACGCTTTTCAAAACACATAAACCTGAATCCGCTAAGTCCTAAGTTTTGATCCATCTTGATTAAACCAATTTCTCTATGACCTAAATCGCTTTCTCAAGCGCCACTCACGCGCCGTGGTTTTCTTCCAAAGCAGTTTTCAGAGTTTTGATCAAACTACCAAAATACACTTCCTTAACCTGGTCATCTCCTTCCATTACAAGTAATGATCATGCTTGCCATGTGTAGGTGCACCACTGACTTGCCAAGCATCGACAAGCCTCTCCCGTTTTGGTTCAACCGGACCACGCCTTACTTGAATCGAGCAAGCCACGCGGTGCAACTCCGTTGTTTGAACTCGACTTCAACATTTCACGTCTTTCTTGTGACATGCTTGAGCTTACCATCTCAGCTACTCCATGAGTGTAGCCCTGATCATCACTGTTGACCACGGTTGACTACAAGCGACCTTGCATATCCAAAGACAAATAAATCATTTTCGGTCACAAGCTCTTCATAACTTGATCCACATTAGTAATAAACATAGCTCATACAATATATATACCAAGACCCAGGCCACCGAAACCCATTTGGTGATTCAAAACTCAAGAATGAAAAATCTGATTGAAACATCTGATGTCTGGCTGGTCTGACCGGGTGACAATTCCGGTCAAACTGCTGGTATCACCCGGTCCAACCCATATTGGCATGCGGTTGAACCGCTGCAACATCTGGCAAATCAGTGCATGATTAATCAACTAGCTATGTAAGCGCGGCGTTAGCTACCGTGTGGACCGAAGTAAAAGAGATGATAATTCATGGGGAGTTTCTTAAAAAAATCGAGGACGCATACGTAATTTCGGAAAAACCAAAGGGCTTTTTCGAGAAAAAAAACCGAGGACTTGCAAGGACCTGTACGTAACTAAACAAGAACCTATACGTAATTTTGGAAACCGCGGAGTGCTATCGGTGAAGTGGAGGGTGCTTTCAAAAAAAACCTGGCAGGGACTTGTTTGCGAGAAGCAGGGACCTATTTGTGAGAACAGAGGACCTCTACATGATTTCGTAAAACGCAGAGGGTTTTTCGCATAAACGCTGACGTGGCACATCTCCCCGGCCGAAGAGTCCCCTTCTTTAATATACAGAGTATACATGCATGGCAGAGCCACTTAGCGATCCGAATCCAACCCATAGGAACTGCCTCATTAATACACATGCATGCATTGCACAGCAAGGACATCACGTCAACACGAAGGCTATAGTAGTAGCTCATCAATGTGTATGAAAGGTCAAACACAGTACATGTAATTTTAAAATTTTAACTCTTTAGTGGTGATCGGTTCGGCTGAAAAGCTCATGGCTTATGGTCAAAACATCAGTAGTTGTTGAAAAAAGCATCAGAAATGGTGTGAGGCTTATTTAGCATAATTAAATTTAAAAAAATTAAAAATATAAAAAAAATATGCTAGCCCATTACGTATAATACAAACAAATACGGGGAAAAAAGAACCGGCAAAAAAGCTCAACAAAAAGCTAAAAGTTCAGAAAAAGACGAAACTTATGAATAGTGAAAAATAAGCCGGAAGCCGGAAGTCGAAGCCGAGTTGATCAGGGTCTGACTGACAATGATTCATAAATAGTGAAAAACCTTTTTTCTTCCATGTCATTCTGAACGAGGACTTGAAACAATTTTTATGAGAGAACTAGAAGCTAAACTTTGTTTAGAGGGCCAGAACAAAAACTAAAGTTGAAGATCAGAGCTATCAAATAATATGATTCTTGTCACCTTTCCTCCACTGGAGAGAAGAGCTTCAACACCAGCCAGTTGTAACATCGTCGCATGTTTCTTCCCTTCATCATCTCCTGCCATCTCTTCCTATGTGTGGCAATAACAAGAAGAAACAACATAAGTTGATGTTTTTATGGTTGCGATGTGAGCATTGATGCTTCAAGAAGTCCATTCCAACATGGCTTCCTAGGAATGGCATCTTTGGCATGTTGTGTGTGCATCTAGTTAAGTACTATTCTACCAATATGCTACCTGATATCCCAGCAGTGGGGAGCAGCCGTGGGGGGTGAAAACAACAAGGTTGGATAAGGATAAAGATGGGCATCAAGCTGAGCATAAGAAGGTGAAAACAGAATGTGTGATCATTCTCCAGTCAGCGTGTACGCTGATGATGTGGACAGCAAGATGCCTTGCCTGGTGCAATTTCTTCTTAAAAATCGCACCATGTGTTCTTCCGTAGAGTACCTTCTTTTTGCAGTACTGCAAACTGTAATTCGCGTATATATATGCGTTGCGTAACAGCAGGAGGAGATTCTGAAACAACTGACGAGAAATGTATACTCTTGAATACTTTTTTTTAAAAGCTTTCTTGAATACCATGATGAAATCCATAATGTCCATTCCTGTCAGGAAGAAGAAACTCCTTTTTTTTTGTATGAGCGCATCGGGACGAGTTCTTGATTGGGCGAGGCCCAGGAAGCATGGGATTGCAGGCCCAACAGCTCCCTCCTCCGCGTGATCGCTTTTACAGTTCGTCGGCCATCGTCGTTCCAAGTGCTTCATATACGGCCGGTCGTGTGCTCCTTTTATCCACTCCAATGGATTAGAGGAGGATGCCATTGCGGAGTGCGGATGAAGCAGGGGACAATTGATAGAGATAATCAGATAACACGCAGCCCCTCTATTTTCCTACGCAAAAGAGTGCTGTTTCTTGTTCTTTTTTTGGGTGGGGTGTTTTCGAGGCTACAAGATTCTTCTCGGATTCTTGATTTCCCGGAAATCAGTGTTTGGAGGTTTTTTTCTAGCGCTCTCGACACATTTTTCGTTTCAATAGCCCGTGCTGCAAAGCGAGAGAGAGGAAATTCCTGTGTGATTCTCTGGGAGGTTTCTTGGGTCCGTCACTGAGGGCGTGGCAGTCTCTGTAAGTCGTGCATTTCTTTTGCTGTGTAGGAGAATGCTAGCAATGGTGGAAGAAATTATGCTAAGTGTGTTCTAAGACTATGAGCTTCTGTCGCGGAGCTGTTGAGCTTGCCATAGTTGGTTTGCCCAAGTGCCGAAGTGCGTGCCTGCCTTCTAATGGGTTTGGTTGCAAGAATGGATGATCGGTGGTTCTCGGGTGATGTCGATGTTGTAAGTTCTGTTGGGCGCCTCGAAGAAGTGGTATCCATTCCATGAGCTTAATGAGCTGCTCCATGGTGCGCCCCAGTGCCAACATGGTCTGGCTTGTCTATGAGGAGAGGCTCCGGAAGAGGGTTTACGCATGTAAGGTGTTTGTTGTTGGTTCCCAGAGAGGGAGGTTGAGGAATTGGGTGGTATTTGCCAAGAAGAGGAGAAGTTCCAAGAGGCAGCCTTGGTGGAAGAATTGGTTCCCGGATGTGTGAGGCTGGCCTGATTGGAGAGCCGAGAGCAGATGACGTGCTTAGTGTTGTTGATGGAGATGAAGAACTTCCAGAGGATGATAAATTTGAAGAGTGGAAGAGCAAGGCAGAGGCTATTGTCAAACTGCGGGAAGTGCAGCAAGAGGTGATGAATTCAGAAGGACGTTCATGGGAGGATTGCATTGGCACAAGCAGCATGGCGGGGGATAGTGATTGGGACGGTGGCACTGATGTGTCGGAGCAGATAACAGATGATCCAACGGAGATAATGAAGGAGAAGGGATTTATTGAGACTTCTAGAGAATCTACTAATGAAGATGACGATGACATGCTGGTTGAGGACCGAGTTTTCGAGTATGCTTTGACAAACTTGGTATGTGTTTCTTACCTTTGCAGGATCACTATCCATCATAATTTGTGGTCCAATGACTTACTTGGTATATGTGCACTGCCCAGCTTCAGTACCTATGAAATGAAACGGCTTTTGCAGTGGTGTCCGATGGGTGGTGAGAGGAGGAAGGAGATGAAATCTGGAGCTGAAGTTGGAGCTGAGGGGATAACGATGGAGGACGCGCTCACCCTCAACAATCTACCCGTGATTTTCACCGGCCAGCGTGAGGCTCTGAGACATCTATAAGTACTAAACTAAGTCTAAACATGAATCGTTAGGCCTAACCCTAGATCATAAACATGAACACTACCATTAACATTAGTGCGGAAGCGTAAGTTACATACCCGAACTTGATGAAGCCATGAGCTGCTCGGTTGAGTCGGTGAAGCAGTGAAGTTGAGATGGCCGACGGTGTAGAGGGGGTTGGCCGGCGTCGCTGTAGTCGCCGTGCACACGAACGGAGAGGGTTCGGTCTTCGTTCACCGTAGCGCCCGTGATAGATCGGGTCTGTATGGGTTTCTTTTGGGATTGAACAACCTGTCTGAAGCCCTACCGAAACCCCCTTTTATTTTGGCGCTAGGTGACCGGGACCGCAACCACAAGCTGTTGGTAACCACCTCTGATCAAGGCGTGAGGTGGAGGCACGCCTCCTTGAAATCTCGGGGTTGGTTAGCCGAGATCAACCCAACATTCTCCCCTTTGATCGTAAGGCTAACACCATAAGCTCATTCTCAATAAAATAACATACCAAGGCAATGTGTTGCATAGCTAATGAAGTGCCATACAACCCCAGTACCTATAGTGTACTATCTTATCTCGAAATGGATATTCATTATACTTAATAAGAGTTGGTTTGCTTTAAGGTCCTTTTTATCCAGAATCAGAGGCTTTCCAATAAACCCATGCCGGCAACATGATCACGAAAATTATTGGGTGATAAGCCTTTAGTAAGCGGATCCGCAAGCATTAACTTAGTACTAATATGCTTGATACTTATGGTTTGATCCTAGATTCTATCTTTCACAACATGATACTTAATGTCAATGTGTTTGGCATCACCACTTGACCTGTTGTTATTTGCATAAAAGACTGCGGGTTCATTATCACAGTATAAGGTGAGTGGTTTAGAGATGCTGTCTACCACTCTAAGTCCCGGGATAAAGTTCTTAAGCCATACAGCCTACCCGGTAGCCTCATAATATGCCACAAAACTCAGCTTGCATTGTTGAAGATGCCGTAAGGGTCTGTTTGGAGCTTTTCCACGAGAAAGCTCCTCCTGCGAGTGTGAAGATATAACCTGACGTGGATTTCTTAGAATCAACACATCCCGCAAAATCTGAATCTGAATAACCAATAACTTCAAGGTTATCAGAAAACTTATATGTGAGCATGTAATGCTTAGTAGCTTGCATATAACGCAAGGCTTTCTTAACGGCTTTCTAGTGGTCCGGTCCTGAATTTGACTAATATCTGCCAAGCATCCCGATTACAAAAGCTAAATCGGGGCGTGTACATACTTGAGCATACATAATGCTTCCGACAGCTGAAGCATAAGGAACCGACTTCATCTGATCAGTTTCATATTGGTTCCTCGGACATTGAAATGTCCCAAACTTATCACCCTTAACAATAGGAGCAGGCGAGTCAGAGCACTTATGCATATTATCTCATCAGTACTCTGTCAATGTATGCCTTCTGAGATAAACTTAATGTTCCTTTGGACCTATCTCGGTGAATTTCAATGCCAAGAACATATGAGGCATCACCGAGATCCTTCATATCAAAAATAGATGAAAGAAATCTCTTGGTCTCAAACAACATATCCTTATCGCTGTTGGCCAATAAGATATCATCCACATAAAGTACTTAAGATGGTGAATTTACTCCCCTTGAACTTAACATATATGCAATTATCAACTTCATTTTCCTTAAATCCAAAACTCATTATCTTATCGAATTTGAGGTACCACTGCCTCGATGCTTGATTTAAACCATAAATTGATTTCTTAAGTCGACATCCCATATGCACCTTGCCTTCCACGACAAAACCTTTCGGTTGAGCCATGTAAACATTCTCTTGCAAGTCGCCATTAAGAAATACCGTTTTAACATCCATCTGATGCAGCTCTAAATCATAATGAGCTACAAGTGCCATAACAATTCTGAATGAATTCTTAGTTGAGACAGGAGAAAAGGTGTCATTATAGTCAATCCCCTCTCTTTGGGAGAAGCCTTTTGCTACGAGCCTTGCTTTGAATCTTTCGATATTTTCCTTAGAGTCATGCTTGGTTTTGTAGACCCATTTACAGCCTACTGTTTTGACTCCGTCAGGAATTTCTACTAAGTCCCATACATCATTAGTGCTCATAGACTTTAGTTCATCCTCCATGGCTTCAAGCCATTTAGAAGAATGTTCACTCATCATGGCCTCCTTATAAGAGGTGGGATCATCTACCTTCTCTATGTCATTAATATCATCATTCATATAAACAATATAATCATTCGGGATGGCAGATCTTCTCTCCCGCTGTGATCTTTTAATAGGTTCATTAGTTATTTCAAGAGACTGCTGAGGCTCATCATTAGGTGTAACATCAGGAATTTTAGAGACCTCAACAGTGGGTGCAACAACAATATTCTCTACTGGAGGTGCAACCGCCTGAGGTACAGGAATAAAGATATCTGGGATGAGCGGTGATGGAACATAAACCCGCTTCTCCTTAAGATCTATTTTCCTGGGCTCCAGGTTCTCGTTATTTTCTAAGAACACAGCGTGCCTTGTTTCTACTAACTTAGTTATCCTATTAGGACAATAAAAGCGATACCCTTTGAATCTCTCAAGGGTACCCAATAAAATGACAACTTACTGTCTTAGGATCTAATTTCCCAATGTGTGGATTAAATAACTTAGCATCAGCACGACAACCCCACACTCGTAAGTCTTTCATACTCGATTTTCTCCCAGTCCATAATTCATAAGGTGTTTTAGATACTGATTTACTAGGAACCCGATTAAGAATATGTGCGGCTGTCTTTAGTGCTTCCAACCACAAGCCAACTGGTAAAGTGGAATGGCTAAGCATGCTCCGTACCATATCCATAAGTGTACGGTTGCGTCTTTCAGCTGCACCATTCTGCTGAGGTTCGCCTGGCATAGAATACTGGGCAACGATGCCATTTTCCTGAAGGAACTTAGCGAAAAAGGCAGAAATTTGCCCATAAGAGGCATGTCTTCCATAATATTCTCCCCCACGATCCGATCTTACCACTTTAATTCTTAGGTTGTGCTGATTTTCAACTTCAACCTTAAATATCTTAAATTTATCAAGTGATTCAGATCGGTCTTTAATAGGAAAGATATAACCATAACAGGAGAAATCATCAGTGATGAATGTATCAAAACCATCCACTGATGTCACAGGAAAAGGACCACAAACATTAGTATGAATTAATTGTACAAGTCCTGTGCTGTGAGTAGCTCCCTTCTTTATTTGCTTAACATAATTTCCTTTAATGCAATCAATGCAGTGGTCTGAGTCAGAGAAATCTAATGGGTGGAGAATTTCTTCTTTAATGAGACGCTCCATTCTCCCCCTCAAAATGTGGTATAAACGATAGTGCCACAGTTTCGAAGAAGTCTCATCATTATTTTTTACGCTTAACATCACACACAATCTTTCTGGAAATGCCCTGGCTGCTTGCAGAAAAGACATTCCCCCCTTTAGATGCTCCGGCGGGAGCAACATGAGGCTTAGGTGCATTGTGCACTTTAGGCCCTGATTTGTCTAAATTTGGGGAGAATTGCAGCTTTTTCTTACATTTGATGTCCCCTTGGAACTTCCTTTTGTTGGAGCCACCAACATGAAGAGCAAAATCCTTTTTTTGTTCTTATTTTCTCTTCCTCCTGGACACACATGGCGATCAAATCGCTCATGCTCCATTTTTATTTCTGAGTATTGTAATTAATCTTAAAAACTGTGTACTCAGAAGGAAGAGAGGTCATAATAAAATGGACAAGGAAACCATCAGATATTGCCATGTCCATGCCCTTGAGTTTTTCTGCCATATCAGTCATCATCATGATATGCTCTCTTATGCTACCGGACCCATCATATTTAGTAATTAAGAGCCTCTGAATCAAAGTACTAGCACAAACTTTAGTGGAGCCTTTAAATTTCTCCTCGATTGAAGCCATGTACTCCTTAGCATTTTTGGAATCGGGGATTGCTCCCCTAATCCCGACTGAAATAGAGGTCTTCATAATCATTAGTGATAAGCGGTTAGACCGCTCCCATTTTTCAGCATTAGTCTCATAAATTTTCTTTTTCTCATCATAATTCTCCTCACCTTCGGTGGGAGGAATGGGAACGGCTACCCTCAAGGAATAGTCAGGGTCCAAAACACAAGGACAACATGAATTCATTCTTTCCACGTGGGAAAATTACCCCCAGTGAGCTGCCCAATGTTATCAATTGTGGTGGCAACGTTTGATGCATTAAGTGCTGAATTTCATAATACAGGGCACCCATTAGAAATATCATAAATATATATTGCATGTAATTAACCCTACGTTGGTCTGATTAATAACATGCAAACTACATTTCTAATTCATATCACCGTTGGGCAGAAAATGAAAAAGAACTTAATAATTTTATATGGCGACACATGATTACAAACAACGTTGGTCAGAATGTAATCATATGCATACATAATGCCAAAAACATAAAAATCTCCAATTAAAATATCTCGTTGGTTCAATTTTAATTAGAGACAAAACATAATAATATGGCGACATATGATTATAAACAACGTTGGTCAGAATATAACCACATGTATACATAATGCCAAAATTAATCATAAATTCTCAAAATTAAAATATCTCGTTGGTTCAATTTTAATCAGAGATTAGACATAATAATATATATTAAGTTTTGGGCCACTGAAAATAATTTAAAACAGTGCACAAAAGTAGACATAAATCATAAGCAAATGCACTGTAAAAGGGAAAAAACATCACTTCAGCCGGCCCCAAAAGAAAACCGGCCCAAAACATATGCATTCGGCCTACAAAAATTGCACACGGCCGAAATTATGCGCAGTCCAAAATTGCGCACGGGCCAAAATTTTCCACATGCAGCCCAAAAACTCAGTTGGCCCAAAGAAAACTCCTGCACGGAAAATAAATCCCGCACGGCCAACCTTATGCGTGCGCGGCCCACAAACGCGTACGGCCCAAAATAGCGCAGCCCAGAAGAAATGCGCACGTGGGCCCAGAAACGCGCGCGGCCCAGCGAAACCACGCGTCTCACGCGGCCGGCCTGGAGAACGCACAAGCCCGCGCACGGCCCGACAAAAAATGCGCACGCGGTGGCCCAACAGCACAGGCGCTTAGCCCACCCACGCGCGCGGCCGAAAACGCGCATGCACGCGCGCCGTTAGATCCTCATCGGACGGCCACGCGCGCGTCTCATAATCCCGCAGCCCAGGAGCGCCGTCGGATGAAATCGGACGGCTGTGACGCGCTCCGCTGTGGGTATAATACCCCCGAAAACCCTAACCCTATTCTGATCTTCTCCGCGCGGAAAACCCGGACGGGCGACAGCGCACGCACTCGCGAGGAGCGGCGCGCGCGTACAGAAGCGGCAGCGCGCGCGCAGAGAGGAGCGGCACAGCCGCGCGCGCGCGTGGAGCGAGGCGGCGTCGCGCCCCGTGCGGCAACAACGCGCACGCACGGCGGCGGCATAAGACGGCGACCCGCAGCCCTCTCGCCGCGGCGCAGCGTGCGACCAAGGTTGCACGCGCTGCCGTCGAGTGGGGCCACGGCGGCGCCTTTCACCGGAGGTTGGCCGGAGATCCAAAAAACAGTAAGTTCCCGCCGCCGATCTAATTTTCATTCGGGTTTTAGGTATTCGGGTGGGCTAAGTTGGGGATTCCATTAGGGTTTTGCGAAAGCTTGTTGATCCCCTCCTTCTAATTGCTAAGCCGACCCATTAAACAATAAAACCGAGCCTCTAATTTCTAACTCCAAGTTCGGTTGGGGCTTCATTAGGGTTCATGCTGATCCTAGGGTGGCTCTGATGCCAAATATAAGTACTAAACTAAGTCTAAACATGAATCGTTAGGCCTAACCCTAGATCATAAACATGAACACTACCATTAACATTAGTGCGGAAGCGTAAGTTACATACCCGAACTTGATGAAGCCATGAAGTTGCTCGGTTGAGTCGGTGAAGCAGTGAAGTTGAGATGGCCGACGGTGTAGAGGGGGTTGGCCGGCGTCGCTGTAGTCACCGTGCACACGAACGGAGAGGGTTCGGTCTTCGTTCACCGTAGCGCCCGTGATAGATCGGGTCTGTATGGGTTTCTTTTGGGATTGAACAACCTGTCTGAAGCCCTACTGAAACCCCCTTTTATTTTGGCGCTAGGTGACCGGGACCACAACCACAAGCTGTTGGTACCCGCCTCCGATCAAGGCGTGAGGTGGAGGCACGCCTCCCTGAAATCTCGGGGTTGGTTAGCTGAGATCAACCCAACAACATCAAGATCGGGAAGATAAGTTTCTTATTCCTTGCCTTCAAAAGTTACAGATCCATCCATATATATAGGACGTCAACCAGGGGCGGATCCAAGTGCAAGCAGTGCTGTCACAGGGCAGCAATGCTTTTGGACCAGGCCTGTGTACTCCTATCTCATTTTGTATTGATGACAGCAGCCCAGCCTGCCATGTGACCTCAATGTCTCTCTAAAAGTAGCCCACAGCCTTTTATTTGGATAATGCTCGGCCTGTCGGTGGCCATGGTGACACCATTGATATGAAATTCTGGATCCACCCCTGACGTCAACAACCCCTCATATCATAGATAATCTCAGACTCCTAACTGGACTCGGAAATACAATCTAGGACTCCTAACCAGACTCAGAAACCTGTTCTTAATCAGCTAACACCACTTATGGAAAGATTACTTTCCTATCTATGCAAGACTTTCCTGTGAAGACTTCCTGTTGACGCACGGCACCCGAACTGTAGCGTGTCAAGGAATCTCCTATAGCTCTTCTAGTTGCTGTTGTTGAGTACATCACTGCCTAACCTGGACACTGTTGCTTGTCTCATCGGAATCCTAGGCCACAATATTACACCCCTCATGGCGAGACAGCTCGTCCTTAAGCTGTCAGGTGGCGACCATGGTTGAAGTCCTTCGTAACCCCATGTCGACGAGAGAGCACGATGACGACGTCGTGTCGCATGGAAGAAGATCTGTGAAGCCTCGGTGAGCAACAATGAGGATAGCAACCCTCCAGCATCGGTTGACATCATAGTAGTCGCCGGTGGCAGGTCAACCGGCACTAGGTAGCAGTATCCTTCTTGCCCCCCGGATGCATTGGTCGTGGGGGGAATGTGATGATGTTGCTGGCCCCCACTTGTCTGCCGTTTGGCACGGTATCGTCTGGTCACATGGAGATGACCGCCGTTGGACAGCGACAACCTTCCTCCTTGATAAAGGCACCAAAGGTGAAGTCTGAAAAGAAGTCGTCGTTGGTGACGTGGCCGTTGCCAACACCGGCGCCGAGGAAGGTGGTGACAGCACAGCCATTGCAATGGCACGCGACGCCTCTTCCTTTCCTTCAGCCTATTCACTAACTCTATAGCCTTCTCCAAGTTGGCCATCATATTGTCAAATAAGGACCCTATTTTCTCGTTGCTAGCCATCAACATGTTCAAGAGAGATAATTCAGTATCGGAAGCCATGGTAAGTGGCTCTGATACCAAGTTGATATGTGCCGGCTTTTGCAGTGGTGTTCGATGGGTGGTGAGAGGAGGAAGGAGATGAAATCTGGAGCTGAAGTTGGAGCTGAGGGGATAACGATGGAGGACGCGCTCGCCCTCAACAATCTGCTCGGGATTTTCACTGGCCAGCGTGAGGCTCTAAGACGTCAAGATCAGGAAGATAAATTTCTTATTCCTTGGCTTCAAAAGTTACAGATCCATCCCTATATATAGGACGTCGACAACCCCTCATATCATAGATAATCTCAGACTCCTAACTGGACTCGGAAATACAATCTAGGACTCCTAACCTGACTCGGAAACCTATTCTTAATCAGCTAACACCACTTATGGAAAGATTAGTTTCCTATCTATGCAAGACTTTACCGTGAAGACTTCCTGCTGACGCACGGCACCCGGACTGTAGCGCGTCAAGGAATCGCCTGTAGCTCTTCTGGTTGCTGTTGTTGAGTACATCGCTGCCTAACCTGGACACTGCCGCGTGCCTTGTCAGAATCCTAGGCCATAACAATCTATGCCGTGCTTTTCTCTATGTTTCATTATGTGTAATAGCTTGAAACTTTTTGCTCTTCTTGCAGTTGAGGGCACATGTCAAATAGGGAACAAACTTATCGTGCATAGAATCATCATCTCGAGACGTTTTGAAGTAATTGATTCATTTGCAATTTTCAAGCAAAATTTCTTGCTTTGTTGATCCTGGTTCCATGATTATTTGATTTTGTAGCTCATGATTATGTGCTGATGCCATTTTTAGACAGGTAATTCACGTTATACTCTTTCATGCCTATCAATCTGCTGACAGAAAGCTAGCGCTGTAACTCCAATGTCAATTGAGGCAGCAACAATCGTGGCTGTTCGTGCTTCCACGATAGTGCAAAGTGATAGAATTGTTTACATGACTGTCTACTATCACTGGGAATGTCCAGAAGGTGCCACTTGCTGCTGAGCTGTTTGATGTAAGAAGAAGCCAGAAGCTTCAGATGGTACAGGACCTAAAAGTCGAGAAAGCAAGATTTCGTTTTGAAATGGAGATTGATCAGATAGCTTTGCCAGACATTCAGCTACCCACATTCTTCTTGCTGCATGTACCAAAATGCAGGCTATGCAGAGCGGTTTAGCTAGGATGCTTGCAGACTACTTCTCAAACAGCAGAGCTATTGATTTATTTGTAGATCCGTAATTCCTGTCTAAAAAAACAATGATTGTATTAGAGGAAATAGATTTTATATAGATGTTTGATGATGCAGCTATATTCTCTCTCTAAACAATTGTGTATAAGTATATTGCATTGTACCTACCCCAGAGGAAACGGCCCTCACGAGTCGCGACCGCCACAAACGCCCACAGAAACTGCGCAGCTGGTAGCCCAAAGCTGTGTCACTGTGCTCCACCCCGTATGCTACGCTGATAGCTCCACCCTATGCACAGCGCGCGGCCAAGCTCAGCACACCCGCGTTTTGTAGCAGTTATGCTTTAGCTCTATCGCTCGGCCAACTATAACCCCACCACGAGTCCGCGACATCTACATCTGCCGCCGTAAGATGCTGACCGTCCAGTGCTGCGGCCGAGCCACTTGCGTTGGTTCTTACAGCCTGCCACCAAATTTAGGTTGTACTTATTTGAGTTTAAAAGTCCTATTTTTTAACTTTTTTATACTGTAATGACTGAAGATACATCGTAACTACTGTTAATTTTTTCAATGTCATTAAATTTAAAAAATGAAAAAAAGTCTAGCTATCAATCGGTACGACGGTACCAGTGCGAAATAGGGGGTAATAACAAGATTCCTTCCTGGTTCCTGCCTAGCTACGTGCAACAACCGCCGTTCACGTATTTTTCATAGGTCTCGGAAAGGCACCACGCCGGCATGTTTGTCTACCAGAAGCACACAGCACGCACAGGTTTCTCGATAGGACGAGTCACGAGTCGTTACAAAAAGCTGTTTACCTCTAATAATATGTATGCTTACCTTAGCCTCGAATCAAGTGGCTCGTACGTCGTCTTGAGTTGGAAACGCGTAGTTGCGACAATCACCGCACTCCGACTCAGCCTCGGCGACTTTCACACTCAGACGGCAGAACGCAGAGCCTCCTTTCCTTTCTCCAAACTTTCTTCCCAAGAATTGAGGTCGACATCAGCGTGCCAGGATCATCTACGAAGGAGAAAGAAAAGGACGCTAGGACTAAGCAAAGGCATGGCCCCATACATGAGCACACATATCTTTGGCATTATTGGTTCAAGAGATTCCTGCCCTTTAGCTTAGCTCCAGCGTGCGTTCAACCCTGCCTGAACTTACATAAGCTCCAGTTGGTGATGCAGTTGAGTAAACACATTGGGCACCACGGAAATTAAAAGATGGCCAAAGAAAAATGAGCACACAAAGATAAGTTAAACAATGAACACAAATGGTACTAGTACTTTTGTGCAAGTAGACTTCAAAGTTATCTAGACATTTGTTTAGTCGACGGGAGAGAAGGGTGACAAGGACTAATAATAGGAACTGGTATCCATGTACAATAATAACTGGTGCATCCACTACTGTAACTTAACTGGTGCACTCAAAGATAAGTAGAAAAATGAACACGTAGGGTGCATCCACAACTAACCAACGTGATTAGGAACTGGATTTGCTCATTATTTGGACATAATAATAACACGGCGTCTTTGTTCATGCCCGATCACACTGTAACTGGTTTCCATATACAATACCAGCTGTAGTTCGGAAAGGGGGGGCACAAGAGTCAGGATTTATGAGGGGGGGGGTATTTTTATGAAAAAATTGCTCCCCTGCCCCAAAGTTTAATGGCGTTTACTCATTTGCTCCATGATGTCTCACTGACATGTGGATCCAGGGCCCACATGTCAGTGAGACATCATGGGGCAAATGAGCAAACGTCATTAAACTTTAGGGCACATGAGCAAATCCCCCTATTTTTATCGGCTAGAGCTACGATTTTTAGGTAGAATTTTTGGTTGAAATAGAATAATAACAATAAAAAAGTAGCTATTAAAATAAAAATTTTGAAAACAGCTTTTGAAAGACACGGAGTAGCTGGCCAACGAATTTTGATACATATTTTCTAAACTAATTTTGAAAATCGAGACATGTAAATAGACTTTCAGCTCCCAAAAACCGAAAGCTGAAGGCAATTTGAGCACCTCCTCGGATAGGAGGGGCATGGATGTAGTTTTTATAAATACGAAGGGTCACATTGCAATTACATGGAGCATATATAAACAGGGGCAAACAGCTCAGAATTCGCTCGATTTTCCCCAGTATATCTACCCATTTTTTTGGGGGGCTCCCACTCAATTTCTTACGACCCTCGCCGGGACATTTCGCCGCGAAATTCCCCGCGTTTATTTGCCAATTCTTGGTCTCGGAGATGGCCGCGACTAAGCAGGCGCAAGATTCAGCCGGTTCGTGGGTTTTCCCTTTTCTTTCGTTTTGATTTGGATTGCTTGCGGATTTCGTGGTTTTCCGGTTTAGTTTGCATATTTCCGGGTTGGATTTGTGGTTCTCGGTGGGAATTTTCTGTATAGTTGCGATCTTGGCGCTGTTCGTCCCTGTGGGATCGTGATAAAATAGCGAGATTTCCTGGTTTTCTGCTCAAATTTGGTTCAAAGCTGCAAATTTACACGATGCAGTTGTCGAATTGTGAATTTTTATGTTGATTACATGATTGCATCAGCAGATCAGCTGGTTGCATTGTGTGAGGGCAAGTGTCATATTGCGGTTAAGGCTCCTCTTCTTTTAGGTTAGGGTTGGTTCGAGAATTGCAGTTCTAGGTGTCACTTTCTTCTCTCTGCGATGTTGCTGATGTAGATATTACTAATTTGTTACTCGGAGTGCGCTTAAGTTCGTGCATACTCCATTTACTTCGTAGGATATCTGTTTCTGTGCCTGAAGGTCAGCATTTGTGCTTGAGCAAATAGCTAGGTCTTAGAAGCTTGTAGATGGTGGTTAATGATGTAAGTATTCATTATTCAGTGTTCTTCTTCACTGAAGAAATGCAATTAATTTACTGTATAGTGCATAATGGGAGCTTGTTGATGATGTCCTGGTTATATAGAATTTCTGCAAATGATGATTTTTTTACTTAGTTTATATTTAGTTTATCATGTTAAGTGACATGATTCGTTATGTATTGTACATGACAGTTGGCTTGCCTGCCTATACCGTATAATTCCCTTTTGTCAGCTTCTATGTCTGATTTGCACATCAAAATGCAACCTAAATTACTTTGCTGAACTTACATGTGGATGTTCCTTTTCAACAGATCACACGGTACCACTGGAATCACAAATTGTAGTTGAGAAAAATCACTCAACGAGTGTGAATGCCAAAGAGCAGGTTTCTGCAGTAATGCTTCTTGTAGTTCTTTTTCTCTCTCTCTCTCTCTTTATTTGCAAATATTGAAGTATTACTGACGATTTATTACTATCTACCAGGTTCTGTCTAGTAAAGATAACAATATATCTACTACTGCTGTGCGTGGTGCAAGCTCTTTAAAATCACCAAAAGGTGATCAAGAGAAGGCTAGCTTTTTGGGTAAAGGTGGAGAACAAAAGTTCGTATACCAGCCCAATGTGTATGCCCCTCAGCCACAAACATTCTTTTCTGGAGGTTAGATTATATTTTTGTTTCTCTGTATTGATGCTTACACCCACCAACACATTGTTGCACCACAGAGCCATAGAGGATGTACTGAAGATACGAAATAGTAACATATTTTCTTAACATACTAAATAGCATCATTGTTGTCCAAATGAGGGGATATTTGCTAATTGTTTTGCTAGGCTTTGTTCCTTGACTTCATTCCCATTGAAAAAACATTGTCTTGAATTCTATCCTGGTATTATGGAAGGACAGAAAAATCTATTTATTTGATTTTCCAAATGTTTTTCTGTTGTTTGAGCAGGTAGCATATTTCCCTGTTTGTGAATTACCACTGCTTAATTTGATTTAAGACTTTTCTTTCTTCTGCAGGATACTTGAACCATTTGGGTCAATGGGAAGAATATCCACATGTTGTGAGTGCAGAGGGGCTTGATACTGCATCACCTGTAAGTATTAGACTATTGAACTCTTTCCCCCTTTCTTAATATTTTCGCGATCTTGTTTTACTAAAGTGATTTTGCAGTAAGGACTGGTTACTTATGTTATCTCCTGGATATGCAAACAATCCTCAGGTGACGTATGGAGCTTATTCCCCTCTGTCAACCAGTGGAGACGGCCAGCCATATTTCCCTTTGCACTACCCCTTGTCAAGTCCTTACTACCAGCCACCTGCTTCTCCAAGCATGGGATATTCAAATTCTGCAACTGGAATATCACAATTTGATTCAATGCAAGAGTATTACCTTCCTGATGGACTTCTCTATTCACCTACTCCAGGGTTCCATCAACCTTTTGGTTATTTTGATGGTGGTAAGATTTTCTTTTTTAATCTCTGTGTTGTTGCTCCTCACGATGTATACAATTTTTTTTGTGCGATGTCACATTTTTTACTATATTGGGCCATGAAAGGTTTGTACTGAACGTGTGAATTTGTTGCAGCTCCAATGCAACCAAGTGCTGTTTCTGGATTTTTTGGACAAGGAAACACACAACCGACTTCTGGAATGGTATGCTGTTATGCAATCCTATTTTGGCATGTCCTTAATTGTATATCAGTGGTTACGGTCCATGGTTGTTTTTGTAAGGACTTTAATTTTTGAAATTCAATTATTTATTTATTGCGCCTACCATGCCAGTTATGTTTTCTGACCGTACTGGTGGTTTACATTCTTGCAGCATCAGGGATCCATGTATAGCTCTGGATCATACAAGGCACGACACCAAGGTGGTAAATTTGGAGGTACTACACCAAGTTGGGGTGCTGCTAGTCGCAGATTTAGCACCTTTGACAAGGGCTTCAAGCATGAAAAGGGTTCTCCTGAGTTTCTGAACGAGCAAAACCGTGGCCCACGGGCCACTAAACCAAAGAAAGAAGTGGACAACTCTTCAACTGAGGACAAAAAGAAGAAAACCACGTTAGTAGTTGATTCTGAGCTGTACAACCACCCTGATTTTGTTATTGAATACAAGGATGCCAAATTTTTTGTAATAAAGTCCTACACTGAAGATCATGTGCACAAGAGCATTAAGTATGGTGTCTGGGCCAGCACTGCTAGCGGGAACAGAAAGTTAAATGCTGCTTATCGTGAGGCAAAAGAGAAAGAAGACCATTGTCCTATTTTCTTGTTTTTCTCGGTATGATCATTCCGTTGCTAATTCTTCTCTTTTTATTTTCATGCTGAGGGGGAAAATAGAATAATAGGAAATAGAATATTTGTCTTTTGAGCTACCATATGATTTCAAATTTAAGTTCTAGTATTTGTGCATATGGGAAGTTGATCTATGACTGTTTCTTTACAGGTTAATGGCAGTGGTCAGTTCTGCGGTGTGTCTGAGATGATTGGACCTGTCGACTTCGAAAAGAGTGTTGATTACTGGCAGCAGGACAAGTGGAGCGGTCAGTTCCCTGTCAAATGGCACATTGTTAAGGATGTCCCAAACAACCTTATTCGGCACATTATTCTGGAGAACAATGACAACAAACCTGTGACAAACAGCAGGGACACGCAGGAGGTAAAGCTAATGCACATGGTGGCTTTCTTCGAGTTGAACATTTGTAACTGCTAGAATGTAAATTACATTTATAGTCTGCTTTTGGTTATGCTCTCTGTTGGTGGTTGTCTATTGATGAGCTTTTTTTAACAGTATTTTAATTAACTTGTCAAACTTGCAGGTGAGGCTGGAGCAGGGTCTCCAGATGCTAACCATCTTCAAGAACCATGAAGCCGAGACAACCATCCTTGAGGACTTCGACTTCTATGAGCAACGAGAGAAAGCCATGCTGGATAAAAGACAGCAGCAGAAGCATCAGTGTGTTGATGCCAAGGCGCAGAAGCTGGTGGAGGCCAAGGCACCAATGGACCTTATGACCCGTATCTCGGCCACCTTTGCACAGGCTGTCCAGCTGGAAGAAACCAAGGGCTACGGAAACAGACCAAAGTTTGAAGATACCACAGCTGCTGAGAACACCTCTGCTGCTCCTATTAAGACTGAAGAAGCCATAGCAAACGTGGAACAGAGCCCTTCGAAGGAAAGCGGTTGATTGTTCTTTCTCCTTTCATGACTAATCCGGAGCAGCAGCTGGGTCATGTATGATATTTTCGTGGAAGTGAGAAGGGCCAAGGAGGTTGATATGTGAAAATGGGATCTGCTGCTTCTGTTGTACAACATCATAGGCCTGGAGGCGTACGCTTTGTTTCACCTCCAGTTGGGCTACAATGTTAGTTTCATAGCATCTGTTTTCTTCTTTAGTTTCATAGCATCTGTTTTCTTCTCTTCTTTTGTTCCATTCGGGCCCTCTCAAGAATGGCGCCCAGTGGTTTAGCCATAAGGGAAAGCTGCATATATGCCGGAGCTTTGTATAGTTTGCCGTTGAATTTTGTCGATCTATCATTTTTTTCGTGTCCGTAAGGCGAGTTATTTTCTCCTTTTACTATTCTCTAGTGAAACTCCCCTCTTTAAGGTTCTTGAGGTGAATTGTTCTAGTATTTGGTTATTTGAATTGCGTCAGTGTAAACCAGTCGGGAGGCCAGGAAAGCGAATCTGACAAGCTCAGTGGATATTGTTTGGTTATATTTCGTTTCAGTAATTCAGTGGCACACACTACTGATTCGACCAATAACTAACAGCTGAATCAAAGAAAAGGGCAATGTAAAATTACTGAAAGCTTGCAATTGTCAGCATTCAGAACTCTGCCACTGGAACAAAGCCTTGATAGGAATTACACATACTATATACTCTGAAGCAACAAAGTTTGTGCATGTTCCAGCAGGAGGGTTATAACACATGAACAAAGCAGCAGGAACATACATCTATTACAACAAAAGGATCCCTGCATGATGTTTTGACAAAAGGATGAAGAGCTAGCCCTAACACATACCAACAGTCTGAAAACGCAAACTAGGTATACTGAGAGAGAAATATTTGAAAGATAGAACCGGCTTACACCTGAGTATACACACACAGTCATACACTCAGGTGCGACTTTCTACTTCAGCAGCGCAAGGTCTAATATATGATAAATACACTCAATTATGCTTCCATCAAGTTCTTCTCAGCTCTCCTTCCGTCTGATTCAGTCTGTAGTCATCGGTTGGGAGATGCAACACCGAAATCGGGCCTTGCGGACGGTGCTCAGGATCTCCATTTCAGCATGCTCCAGCATCCTGACGACTTCAGTGAATGGAGGACGAACATCAGGGTTCGGATCCCAGCACCTGGTCATGATCTCACCGAGGGCAGGCAGGCAATCCTGGGGTATGGCTGGACGGACACCCTTGTTCACCACAGCAAATGCGGCTTGTACTGCTGACATATTAGCGAAAGGGAGCATGCCAGTTATCAACTCCCACAGGACAATGCCAAAGCTGTAGACATCCACTTTCTGGTCATACGGCCTGTGCTGAATCATCTCTCTGCAAGAAAAATAAGGCGAGTCAGCACATTCGGAATCAAGTTAAAAAGGTGTATATATGTGAATGCTTTAAAATTTCAAACGGTACAAAAATATAACCAAAACAGACTACTTGGTCTGTAGCCTCATCATTTGACTACTATAAAAGTAAATACCAGGAAAAACAATAGTTAGTAATTAACTAAACCTTGGTTCTAAAAAAGTAAATAATGGCAAGTTTTGTCTTTTCGGCTGTTCTGTTGTTTTCTAGGTTAATACGAAGCACAGTGTTTACGCGTATGTGCCACTGGACTTAAAATTTTACATGTGTGAACACAAACCATAGCATCTGACCTGGAATTGCTGATTGGTACCATTTTAGGGTTTCCGGTCACATCATCTAGTTATTTCATGAAAACAAGGAAGTGCAGCCTAGAAACTAGCATATAGGCATACAGCCAGAAATTCCAAAGTGAGGTTACACAAACCAATGATGAGCATGTATGGTATATCAATCAAACCATATACCCAACCTTAAGTATGACCTAGGTCCTAGCATCCCACTATGAAACCATGGCGACTTCACTACCCGTGACTTCGTGGCTATATGCATTTCATCATACATCTCGAGAGAAGCATTCCAATAGAAGAAAATGTGACTCGCTAATATCTACTTCCATAGAAGCCGCATCCTACTGTGACTCCAGTGATGCAATAACCCAGATCTGTTTGAATAGTGGCAAGAGCAAGTGGATCAAGATGTTTCATGACCTGAGTGTGCGTGCGCACAAGAATAGTCCATGGCTACACAAGTGCTTGTGACGGCAGTATTGCAGATAATACTCTGCTACTCCAGCTATCTATCTATGCAGCCACATCCCACATGTTCCAGCAAAGAACGGATGTACAATGCAGCTTGCAGAACAAGGCATATTAAGTTTCCTACATATACAGGACCCTCGATTCTATCCAGTACCATTTGTACTGAGAAGGCATGTATGTTGTGTGCCGTTTTTGTTAACTACGATCTCTTACCGGAGAAGAGGAAGCATTTTACTAATTAAATGGACATGCAATTAAATTTACTATTTTGCCATGTTCTATGTTTTCAGCTACAAAAGCAAACAAGGCTATTGTTTGGCTAAAATTTGCTGTGCTCACTATATGAATGACGAATGTACCACTAGTCAACACCAGAAAAAACTCAAAACATGTGTGTGGGTTATGGACAGTCACAACTCACAACCAAACACCATTCGACTTGGAGATACACATGCTTCAGTTAAAACTGCATAACTCAGCCATTAGTCTTCCTTCTATACAAAATAGTATATGTAACGTATGACTTGCATGCTTACATCATTAAATATTACATATATAATGAATCGAACTAGAGCAATTCAATTAAACAACGATCTTAAAGAGCCGGAACTGTTAAGGATAGAATATGATTGTTATTCGTTTCCTTATATACCTTAGTTTCCTTATATGTATATAACATATTTTTCTGTATATTCTCTTGTACTCCCTATATATATATTGTCATTTGGGCCTCATGAATACACACGTAATATTCATAACATGGTATCAGAGCGAGGGCTCTAAGCCTCTAACCTTGTTCTTCCGCTGCCTTCGACATTGCCCAGGCCGTCGCCGTCGCCGCCGCCGCCGCCCGGGCCTCATGAATACACATAATATTCATAACATAGTATCAGAGCGAGGGCTCTGACCTTGTTCTTCTATTGCCTTCGACACTGCTCAGGCTGCCGTCGCCGCTCAAGCCGCCGCTGGTGCCCAGGCCATCGCCGCGGCCACTCGGGCCGGCACCGTTGCCGCCCAAGCCACCGCCGCTGCTGTCTTCACCCGATTCGACGCTACCCGCTCGATCCGGCGCTGCTCGCCAGATCCAACGTTGCCGATCCATCGTCGCCGTCGCCCGACCGAAGCCGCCAGGTCGCCGTCACCGCCCAGGCCGTTGTCGCCCGGGCTGCCGCCGTCTTCACTCGATCCAACGCTACCCGCTCGATCCGGTGCTGCCGATCCATCGTTGCCGTCGCCTAACTGAAGCCGCCTTTGTTTCACAAGCTGGCGACTGCCACTTTGCCGACAGCCGCTTCGCTATCATCTGCCCGCATGTCACCCCTGAGCTACCGACCGCCCACTCTACTGGCCACTGCTCCGCCGACCGCTGCTCTGCCGGCCACCCGCTCCGTCATTCGCCTGCTCGTCGCCTCGGCGACGCCCGAGCCGAGCCGGCCGTCTGATGGTTTGAGAAGCTTTGAGGTTCTCCTTTTGTGTTTTGTAATAGCAAAAAAAATGAAAAAAAAGAAAGAAAAAATAACGTTGATATAACCGCCACACCGTCCAGCGCTGCTTGTTAGTTCGTTGCCTTGGTCGCCGTGTCGTCCAGCGCCGCCTACCAATGGCTTCCATTCCATCTGCTGTGATCCCATTCTCAGGAACAAAGCTCCATGGGACGAACAATTATGGTCTTCTCTCATGGAGATCACACTTGATAGTCTCCGTTTCATTTGGCTTTTCCCTATGTTTAACCATGGTCAGTTTCTTGCGATCTATCGTAGCTTTGCCACGATGGTTCATACTCAGTTTAAGTCCTCTATCTGTACTTTCCACTGTAATTCTGCTGGAGAGTACTGTTCTGGTGTTTTCAGACGATTTCTTTCTAAGCAAGACACTCACTCTTTACCAGTCTTCTTGTCCTAGTGCCCGTGCTCAGAATGGGGTTACTGAACGCAAGCATTGTCATCTGCTTGAGACTGCTCGCACAACTCGCACTCTTCTCCTTTCCTCTCACATTCCACCACAGTTCTAGGCGGAGGCTGTTTCTACGGCTGCATATCTCATCAATATGCAGTCTTCCACTGCTCTTAAGGATATCAGTCCTATAAAGCGTCTCTACTCTAGAGCCCCCAATACAGTCACCTTCGTGTTTTTGGCTGCACCTGTTTTGTCCTGCTACAGCCTCGTGAGCACACCAAACTATCAGCCCAATCAGTTGAGTGTGTGTGTTTTTTGGGTACAGTTCTGAGTATAATGGTTATCGGTGCTATAATCCTTCTGCTCGACGGATTAGTATCACATGAGACGTCTTTGATGAATCTCGACCTTTCTTCTATCGAGATTCAACTCCTCGTCCTACTTCCACCATCGAGACGATCTTTTGGTTGTCTTTCCCTGACTCTTCACCCATTTCTCCCCTTTCATAGCCTTCCTCTAGCCTGTCTCCAGTGGTTCCTTCTGTACCTTCACCTCCTGTGTTGCCTTCTGCAGCACCGCCTCGCCTCTTGCTCCTGCAGTATCACCGTCTCGTTTCTCTGGGGTGCACTACTCCAGACGTCCTCGTTCTTCACCAGACTTATCTTCTGGTATCTTGCCGACACCAGCGTCTGATTCATCTGATGATGCTCCTCGTTACACCCTTCGTGACTGGACATCCCTTCAACTTCCTGATCGTCTTGGTTTTACTTCGACCGCTCATGCTCTCTGTCATTGAGCCTAGTTCTTATCGTGAGGCTGCTTCTCATTCTGAGTGGCAGCTCGCTATGGCAGAAGAGCTTGATGGTCTTAGATGTACGGAGGCTTGGGATATTGTACCGACGCCTGTGCATGCTCGTCCTATCACGTGCAAGTGGGTGTACAAGATTAAGACCAGGTCTGATGGTACTATTAAGCGCTACAAGGCTCGTTTTGTAACTCTTGGCTTCCAGCAGGAGTATGGTCACGATTATGATGAGACGTTTGCCCCTGTTGCCCATATGACCACTGTTCGCGCTCTTGTTGTGGTTGCTTCTGTTCGCCGGTGGTCTATCTCTCAGCTGGATGTTAAGAATACCTTTCTTAATGGTGTTTTGCATGAGGAGGTTTACATGTAGCCACCACTTGGGTATTCTGTTCCAGATGGCCATATCTGTCGTCTTCGTCGTGCTCTTTATGGCCTCAAACAGGCCCCTCGTGCCTGGTTTGTGTGTTTCACCTCAGTGATTACCGTTGTCGGTTTCACTGTCTGTGCCCACGATCCTACTATTTTTGTCTATGTCTCACCTTGAGGTAGGACACTACTTGTATATGTGGATGATATGCTCATTACTGGTGACGATTCCTTATTCATCACATACGTGAAGAAACATCTCAGTGAGCAGTTTCTAATGATTGACCTTGGTTTGCTTACGTACTTCCTTGGGATTGAGGTTTCTTCCACGCCTGAGGGTTACTACCTCTCCCAGCAGAAGTATGTCCAGGATCTTCTTGATCGGTCTGGTCTGACTGACACTCGCACTGCTGAGACTCCTATGGAGCTCTCCCTTCAGCTTCGTGCTACTGATGGTGATTTTCTTAAGGATCCTACCTGTTATCGCCATTTTGTCGGGAGTCTGGTACATCTTGTGAGCACTCGCCCTGATATTACTCATGTTGTTTATATCTTGAGTATATCTTGAGTCAGTTCATGGCCAGTCCTACTCATCTTCACTACAGTCACCTCCTTCATGTTCTTCGCTACTTGTGTGAGACAATCTCTCATCGCTTGTTTTTCCCTAGCTCCACCTCACTACAGCTTCAGGCGTACTCTAATGCGGCCTGGGTTAGTGATCTTTCTGATCATTGTTCTCTTTCTGCTTACTATGTTTTTCTTAGCTCCTTGATTGACTGGAAGACAAAACAGACTGCAATTTCCCGTTCGAGTGCAGAGGCTGAGTTGGGAGCTATGGCAGTAGTGACAACAAAGATTACTTAGTTGAGGTGGCTACTTGCAGACTTTGGTGTACCTGAGGGGACCTACGACACTTATGTCTAACAGTACAATTGCTATCAGTATTGCTCGTACAGCATACTAACTTCTTCACGAAGCCACAAACTAGAGCACAATATTTGTATTTTCTCTCCAAACTCAGTATGTGTGATCCACCATGAGTTTGAGGAGGGTGTTAAGGATAGAATAAGATTGTTATTCGTTTCCTTATATGCCTTGATTTCCTTATCTATATATGGCATATTCTTCTGTATATCCTCTTATACTCCCTATATATATTGTCCTTTGGGCTTTATGAATACACACACAATATTCATAACAGGAACAATCTAGCCAGCATAAGTGTTAGGCATATGTAGAAAAATGAAGTCAACTAGCTCCTGCACATGAAAACAAACCAAATCCGTAGTAGAGTAGTGTAAATCAATTGTTCTAGATCATCATGCCATGTCCATAAAATAGCTTTAGTTTGGCCAACAAGATGATCATGTGAATTGCAATTCTGATTATTTCAATGCTCCGCAAAGATGGATTATAATTTTGAAATAATTGAATCAAAAGAAGAACAAGTACCAGAACACAACAATTGGTCTTATAATAGCAGTGTTTGAAATCCTCTACGATAAAAATGACTTACATTAATGATTAACACAATATTCTTGGGCGAGAGAAGTGGTAAGTAATAACTGATGAATAACAACTGGTCAGAGGCTTGGATTCTGAAGAACCTACAACCTAGTCTTTCAGAGCTGAGCTCTCAAGACCCTATAAATATAATTATCTTTGCAGAGGAAAGGAGGAAGAACCAAAGAGAAAGAGCTATGCATGTACTGACTGTAGTTTATTAAAGAACACAGATTCTGTAAAGCCAATCTGGGTCCAGCAGTAACCAGATGGTAAATGAAATGCACTAGTAAGCACTGGTAAGGACTAAAGAAAGTTTTAAAAGACTAACAAAGAAGTTTCAAAGGCTAGGTGAAAAAGAGGAGATTGAAACCCCCTCAGTAAAAGCCATTTCCTAAAGTGAGACAATCCATATACACCACCATATGGCAAGACCTGTATCCAGCTTAAGGAAAGCATATGATGTTTTTGCTCTATGGTAAACCCACATGGTTTTGCTAATCAGTTTATGCCCTACCATAAACCCACATCTCTTCTGGGATCAAAGCTTCTTACAAATATCCAAACACAAAGCATTAACTTGCATTCCTGTTATGCCAACGCAGCCTCAACCTCAACTAGTAAAAGAAGCAACAAAAATTATGAAGCATAAATGAAAAATCCTGGACAGCATCATATGACAAATGCACATGCAAAACCAGCGCATGTATTTGCACAACCTCAGTATTCACTATGCTGCAGTCTGTGCAAAAACCATGCAAAGGAACTTTGGAAGAAAAAGGTAACTCTGTGAAATTTGGACTTGGTACTGTGAAGTTCAGAAAGAGCTATATATCATTAAAGGCCAACAGATTATCATGCTTGGTGAATAACAACTACATTGCATGTCATAGTGAATTCTCACATGGTACACATCTATCATTGAATACCAACAAACTGCACTATATATCGAAACTGCAAACCCCACAAGATAATAAATGACCAGTGTGAAAATATGGAATTGCTTGAGAAATAGTTTCATATTCTTGATTAATGCTGATGTTCAATAATTAAACAAAATTCTATTAATTGGACTAAAGTATTGAGATTAGTTAGAACTAGCATGGTAAATAGCATTCATCTAGTTGGTCTGTTCAACTTACGGGGCCATCCACCGATAGGTTCCTGTTTCAGGTGTCATCCCCTCGGTCTTTACTTCAATCCGAGCCACTCCAAAGTCTGCTATCTTAATGGATTTATCACCAGAAATCAAGAGGTTGTCTGACTTAAGATCCCTGTGAATGAACCCAAGACCATGGACATAGGCCATGCCCCTTGCAACATCCAATGCTTGCTTCACGGCCAGCTTTAGTGGAACTGACCTGTTCTGCCTCTTCATCAGAAACTGCCTAACTGATCCACCCTTTGCATACTCCGTCACAATGCACCAAACCATTGGCTTCCTGCAAGCTCCAATAAATTTAACTATGTTCGGGTGCCTCAAGGTTGCAAGCATCATAACTTCTTGCACAAACTGCTGCTCCATTAGCCCAGCTCTCTCTGGATCAGCCTCCGGCCTCTCCAAAAGCTTAATGGCGACATCCTCCCCATTGTAGGTACCCTTGTAGAGCTTCCCAAAGGCACCCTGTGCAAAGGGCATTCCCATGTGGAGCTTACCCAAATCAATTGTCCACTCCTCGTAATCCTTGAGTGTCTCAGTTGGGTACCTTGGGTCCATCAGCGCCCGTGCAAGTGCATCATCACTCAAGGCATGTGACACCCGCCCAGGACGGAAAATGCTGTGCCCGACTGAGTAATTGACCACAACAGGTCCCCTGAGGCCTGGGTGGTTGAGCATTCTAGTATGGGAGTCACTCGACCCAACACTGCTGTTGTCCACAGACATTGCAATGGAGCCATCATGTGTGCTGGTCTGCAGGCTGTTAAGGCTATCGATTGACATGTTTGAGCCCTCACCAAGCTTCCGGTAGTATGCCATGTCGCAAAAATTCCCACCATTGTCATGGCCGCCAACACCGCCAATTATGCCGGCGAACTTGGGGCCTTCCACCATTCTCCAACAATCAAGCCTGAAGCTTTTCCTGCCTCTCCAACTCTCGTCCCTGCTCCCTCTCTCACACGGATTCTAGGGAAGGCGATAACCTGGGCAAGAAGGATCCATCAGCAATAAGAAACAACTAGACTACTCCAAGCAACTATGATGAAGCTAAAAATGATAAGAACTTTCACTAATAAAAACCTAATATCGATGTGCCAAACTGCAAAATTTCAATAAACGCTTCAAACGACGGAAACGAACCCTTACTCGGAATGGGAGCTTTTTCTCCCAAAATGCTCAGAAGCACACGAATTTAGCAAAGCTTCATCAAACATCCCCAAATCCCCAACCAACTCCAGCGAACCCATGAGGAAAGCACAAGTTTTGTCGCACAAAACAACCAATAGCCCCTCGCAAAATCACAAGTTCCCTCGCACAAGGGCCTCCAAAAACCAAATCAAACCTCACAAAGCACACCAAAATCTCGAAAAAAGACCCAACTCGACCAAATCCCCACGTCAAAACACCTCCAGGAACTAAATCAAACCCAAACGCACCCCACGAAATCCCACCTCGTAAAGCTCACGGTTCCGGACGATTCGGGGGTCGATCGGGAGGGAGCGGCAGGCAGCAGCGCGGAGCTGGCGGCAGTGTATGGAGGCGGCGGCGGGCGGAGGAGGAGGCTGGGGATGGAGTACGAGTGGGGAGACGAAGGCGATGACCGAAGAGGGGAGGAGAGGAGAGCCTCGGGAGGGGGGAGAGAAGAAAAGAAAGGGTGGAGTCGCCACTTACTTTCTCTCTCTTGCCATGGTAAGTGTGGGGTGTTAATTAGGGGAGTTAACGTTAACCCTATCAGGTAGTCCCAGTGCTCCACGTAGGATAGTGTCTATGGTATTAATTAGATTACCATATAGGAGTTTTAGATGATGTGGCGCTATATTAAATAAGAGAGTTCAAGAAAAAGAGGAAGAAACTAGGTCTCATACAAGGCCTAATTTCTATGAGAAAACCAATGCAATAGACATTACCAAATTTTGCATTGGAGAGATGGTGGTATCTTCATGATAGATGGAGAAAAATTATGATTGGGGGAGAGGAGAGAGAGATTTTGATGCTTAATTAATTGCTTAGGTTATAAATAGACATGGTGCATTGGATACAATAGTGTCTAAAGTAGTGTCTATATGACATGACATAGATAGAAACTACTTAAATGGTTTCTGCACTGGGACTGCCCTCAGAAAATAGTTAACAACTTAACGGTGTGTGATTAGTTAAGCTAGCTGCTCGGTGTCTTCTTAGCAGCGGCCCTCTATGCAACTATGCTCCTTTCCGATCAACTTTCTTCTAAGTTAACAACTATTAGAAACATATTGTTTTTAATATGTTTTTTCTTTTTCTTTTTATTATTTTTAATTTAATATCTTAAAAAGCTAACAGCTACTGTAGGATCATTACAATAAAAAACCAAACCCTATTAAAAAAAGCCGAATTGAACGGGTATATGGCTTCGGTTTTGCTTTTCGACAGGGTGCAATGTATTTTCAAAATTTTATGACCGAGTTTGGACCATGAGATTTGCTTTAGATTTATATGTGAATTATACTGTGAAATTATTATATTCCAGAAAAATTATAAGCTGAAAAGAAGTGAGCCTAAAGATTGTAAGCCTTCAGATTATCTTCCTGGCTCCGATAAACCCTAGAAAAAATTATAACACTTGGATAGCCAAGCTAGAATAGCTGTCCTGACTTCTACAATCTGGAGTGCTGGATCTGGCCTTGAGTGGATGCAAGTATGCATTCATTTAATTCACAGGGGAGCGCGATACGCAAATTGATGCAAACCACTCTAGCACTAACCCACCTTTTTCTTTATCAAGTATAACCCCAAGCATGATTTGCATTTGTCAAATTCAAGATGCCTTACATTCTTATGTTCAAGACATTGATTTTCTAAAAAGAGTTATTGAACCAAATAAAAATTATCAGGTGAATTTCTTCCTTAAAGAACTATACAAAATATTAAGAATTGATTACTACCTAATGCATATATATTATCTATTAAGAATTGATTACTACCTAATGCATATATATTATCTATTAAGAATTGATTGCTACCTAATGCATATATTATCTACTCAGATTTTAATCTGTTGTTGATTTGGATGTCCAGAGGAAACAATCCGATATATGCCAAACTCATAAGACAATTCCAAAATGCATTTCTCCTCGGAAGCACTGTTCAGCCGACACGGCACTGTAGCAATTGTACCATGTGGCACTGTTCATGGGTACTGTAGCATGTAGAAAACACTGTAGCGCCGAAATGCTGGACTGCTGACAGGCCGAACCTGCTCATTGTCAGCGTGGTACTGTTCAGGGGGTATTGTAGTATGTACTATAGCAGCCGACCTACTATAACACGCAGAGAGCTCTGTAGCATCGACTTGGAATCACTATAGCATCGAAATTTGTACAGTGTCACGAACCACTGTAGCAACCGCATTTTGTAGCCTATATATATGGGGGCTACCCCTCCATTTGAAGGAGATGAAGACATTGGAAAAATCAAAAATTGAGTATTCTCATTCTAGGGTTTATGTGCTATTTCCACCCTTTTAGAATAGGGAAATATCTGAGATTCTTGTCTCGTCGTTTTTGTGATTGCGTCGGTGATTGCAAGAACATGTTTACTCCACACGAGCGAGTAGACAAACAGATCTAAGCGTCTGGTATGGTGAATCGAGTGTCACAGCTTGTCGTAATAGAAACAGTGGTTGGCGGTGTCATTCATCGTGTTGTATGAATTCAGTTATCCATAATCCTACGTCGTGAAGATCGGGCCACCCCTTCTCGCATTAATTGGTATCAGAGTTCTAGGTTGACATGGTAGGATTTACCCTTGGCTACTATATTTATTGTTTTCTTTCCTATCCAGAAAAGGCCACACAAAAATATTATTTTTTGCCGTAGTTTCAATTGAAAATTTTGGTGAGTTTTGCTAGGTTTTGATCCATTAGAACCTTGCTTACTTGTCGATCCAAAAAAAAAAATTGCATTGCTTTTGTTTGAACCAATCTATTTAGTTTTTTTTATAAAAAAAAGTCATTGTTAAGCGAATAGAAAGTTGTTGTTATGTTGCGCACAGAACCTCACTCAAATATGAAATTACGCAACTTGGTAATATGAGCTTCACTTATATTCTTTTGAGAACCCAATATATCCTTTACGAAAACTTTGGTCCTAATTAAAACTAGCTTTTGAGTATTGCTAGAGCTTTGTACACTTGATATTATTCTTGAATTTTAAAACTGAATTATTGGATATTTTGCGAGCTCTTGATGTATGTGTTGACCTTAGTGCAAAAGAAAAGCAAAGAGAAAATGGTACCAAAAAAGAAGAAAGAAAGTAAACAAAAAAAGTAAGTAAGAAAGAAAAGAAAGTAGTGTCGTGGTCAACACTTTTATCGAGCATAAATTTCATTCCAAAGTTCGGTATAGTTTGTTATTCTTATACGTAAATCCGTAGCCTATTTATATCAATTGCAATTAAGTTAGCATCTTTCTATAACTTGTACAACATGAGTTATTTTGTTCTTCACTTATACCTGATGTTATAGCTCATTCCTTGATTGCATTAAGTTCCATTATCATTGTGCGTGAGTTGCTATAATCTTCACTTACATCTTGAGGTTAGCAATTAGGCATGGGAATTCTAGTTTAGATTATTACTTATCATTACAATATCTAGAATTTCAATTACATAGGATTATACTAACCCTCCAAGCTACACAAAATACTCATTGTCATTTACAACACTTGGACCTTGATTCACTTAATATATCACCTTTGTATTGTCTATCTTCACCTAAGTACACAAAATTCTTCAATTGTAAAGCAATCATAAGAATTTCAGTGAGCAAGAGGTGGGATTGGGTAATTCCATATTATACACCTACTATTTAGAATGGGAATTTTTATTTGGTGCAACTAACCATATCAGGTCACGAGTATGTAGAACTCACTTTTCTATTGAAGGCTGATCTGGAGTACCTTGAATGGGTACAACACATGGAGATGGAGATTAAATCCTAGAAACTATCCAAAGCTAAAGAGTTGATTCGAGCCACCATGAAGTTTGAGAATTATGCTTACAATTAGTGGAAGTAACATCCCTAAAGAGATTTTATGAGAACTTGGCAAGAATTAAAAGGGATCATGAGAAAAGAATTTGTGCCATATGAATATGACCACGAATTGCATCATCAAATGAAGAGCCTTAAATAAGGATCTCGAACTGTCCAAGCATATTATGAGGAGCTGGATTGTGCTATGCATCGTGCCAATATCATGAATGTATCTGAAGCAAAAGCATACTTTAAAAGAGTTTTGAATTATGATACCGCTGCTACTGTTCATTTAAAATATAATAGTGGTATGCATGATCTTGTGAATTATGATATAGAGGAGGAGAAGATAATCAAAGAGAAATGTACATCTCAATTCAATTTGGGCCGAAACTTACTTTTTCACCTACTACATCAACTAGGTTTACTCTTGGGTTACCTAGAGTTGATAAGAGAGAACCCCATGCTATTGTGTCATCAAAGAATGCCATCTATTTAGTTTAACAAGATGAAGATGAAGTTCCAGACATAGAAGAGACACTTCCGGTGGTTGTTTCTTTGTTCCTGTATACAAAGTGCTTTTGTGTCACCAATAAATGAGAGTGGGAGAGATACACAAATGGAAATAAGAGAAGTAGATGATAGCAAATATGAAGTTATTCTTGAAACTAATAACTTAATCTCTACTTTTAGTTGTGCTTTTCTTGGTGTGCAAGTTGATAGTGAAGTTTTGGAATTAAATATTAAAGAATTCACACTAGTTGAAAATAAGGATGAGCAAACAGTATCTGTAGCACCTACATCTTTTGACGAGGTCGAAAAATGTAATAATGGTGATGATTTGGATGAGAAGCATGCAAAGGTGAGCAAAAGTGAGTGTATTTCTATTGCAATTAAACCATGTGCAATTACATATGTTGATTTGATTGAACCACATTATAATTTAACTGTAAATAATTTTTATCATATAAAACTAATTACTCACAAGAATGTGTTTACTAGAATATCTCCCACTGACTCAGTATATTATATCATGTTTGATAAGTCTATTGAGCTAGATAGGATAATTGTGAAAGTTTCTGAAATAACGTCTTTGAAGTGTTAGCATAAATCCTATACCTACAAATGCAATTTTAATTTGATTGGAGAGTATGGTTTAGACAAGAAATTTCATGTTTATCGAATATGTATTACCTGTGACAAGTTTGCTGAAATGAATTTGCATATTTTGAACAAATCATTTTTTGAGCCATGCTTAAGTAATCAGAGTAGCACAGTTGAAACATATAAGGTACTAAAAATTTTCTCATTCATATTAAAATAATTTGATATGGTGTTATCCACTACTAACTTGTATGCAGGCTTATAAAAGTCGAGGACGACTTTTCTTGACGTGAGGGGAATGATATGAATATTAAACATGCTGAATTGATATATATGTTCTATGACTATTGTTGCGCTAATTGGTTTAAGCAAAACAAAAGGAATACAAAAACGGATAATAATTATATATACCATGCATATACTTTCTTCTCTTATTTAATACACTTTCAAGTTATCAAAATTCGAAGATGCTTTTTTAAGAAGGGGAGGATAATGCAGACCACTCTAGCACTAACTCACCTTCTCCTTCATCAAGTACAACCTAAGCATGATTTGCATTTTTTAAATTTAAGATACCTTAAATTCTCATGCACACAACATTGATTTCATGGAAGGAGTTATTGAGCCAAATAAAAATTATCAAATGAATTCCTTCCCTAAAGAATTTATACAAAATATTAAGAATTGATTACTACCTAATGCATGTATATTATCTACTCAGGTTTTAATTTGTTGTTGACTTGGTCGAGGACGACTTTTTTGAAGGAGGAGAGAATGGTGCAGACCACTCTAGCACTAATCCACCTTCTCCTTCATCAAGTACAACTCAAGCATGATTTTCATTTTTCAAATTCAAAGGGCCTTACATTCTCATGCTAAAGGCATTGATTTTCTGAAAGGAGTTATTGAGGCAAATAAAAATTATCAAATGAATTCCTTCCCTAAAGAATCTATACAAAATATTAAGAATTGATTACTACCTAATGCATATATATTATCTACTCAGGTTTTTATCTGTTATTGACTTGGACGTCAAGAGGACACAATCCGACATATGCCAAACTCAGAAGACAATTCCAAAACGCATTTCTCCTCCGGAGCACTGTTCAGATGGCATAGCACTGCAGCGAGATTGTAGTATGTGGTATTGTTCACAGGGGAGGGGGTACTGTAGCATGCAGAAAACACTATAGCGCCGAAATGCTAGACTGTTGACAGACCGAACTTGCTGATCGTCGGTGTGGTACTATTCATAGGGCAGGGGAGCGGGGGGGTGCTGTTGCATCATATTGTAATAGCCGACCTACTGTAGCACGCAAAGAGCACTGTAGCACCGACTTGAAATCATTTGTGGCGATGAAATTTGTACAGTGCCACAAACACTGTGGCAGCTGCCTTTTGTAGTCTATATATATGGGGGTACCCCTCCATTGGAAGGGGACAAAGACATTGGAAAAATCAGAAATTGAGTATTTTTATTCTAGGGTTTGTGTGTGTTATTCACCTTCTTAGAATTGGGAAATATCTGAGATTATTGTCTCTATTGTTGTTGTGATTGCGTCGATGATTGCAAGAACATATTTACTCCATGTAAGCGAGTAGATAAACAGATCAAAATGTGTGGTTGGGTGAATCGAGTGTCGTAGGTTGCTGTAATAGAGACAGTAGTTGACAATATCATTTATCAGGATGCACAAGTCTAATTATCCATAATTCTACATCATGAAATCGGGCCAACCCTACCCGCATCACAAATACTACATCATTTTCCATACGTTACTAGCTATATTTATGTGTAACACATATATGCGTGTTTAAAGCTTTGTAGATGATGCGTACACGGTACACGTAGCGTTGCCATTTCTAGCATTGTAGTCTTGTCTAGCCCATCTGCGGCCAATTCACTAGCGACTTTAAACCGGTTGGGTCATTTCATTGAAGGACACGTGAGCCCATATATGTGCCTGTTTGGTTGGGTGGCCCAACCCCCCGCCAGGCAGAAGCTTGAGCCAGGCCGAGTCGAAACTGACTGCCCTCATGCAAAGGAAGTTGTTTGCTTGTCGGTGGTTGGATTGTGCCAGATTCTGGGCCCCGCTCATTCAGCTTCTGGATTCCGGTTTATTTTTCACTATTCATAAATTTCATCTTTTTCTATTTTTTGGATTTTTTGAGCTTTTTTGCCAGTTCTTTTTTTTCTCGTATTCGTTTGCATTATACGAGATGGGCTAACATGTTTTTTCTATTTTTAATTTTTTTTTAAATTTAATTATGATAAATAAGTCACTATCAGCTACAATGAAAAAATAAGCCAGCTACAATAAAAAAAAAGCCATAGCCACAACCGAACTGAGCACGGCCTAGAGCGAAGTTGTTTGGTTACCTGTATGCACACGGCATTAATAACGGACGATAATTTTTTGCTGCGATTGATAGTTTTATATATATCTTTTGAGTTGATAATGAATGACAGAGATATTGACATGATAACGCACGTGCCAACGAACTGGAGAAGCTGTATAGATAAGTGACTCTCAAAACCGTTTGAAGAAGTTACACTATTTATTTCAGTTTTTGGAGGAGCCACCTATTGCAGGAGACGGTGAGAATACTTCTACTTTTTAGAAACCAATTGCATCAAAGATCAAACTACTTCAGCCACTGCTGCCAATAGGATAAAATTAGGCCAAGCCATTTGGTCTAAAAATTAAATCAAACCGCACCACCGAATCCAACACATGTATAAAAGGATGAGGGAAGCAAGCACAAATTAAGACAATTAAAAAGAGGTATCGGACATTTCTCTCAAACCAACTTTCTTTCTCCCATGTCCCCCTGATTCAACAGGAACATTGGAACACGCAATTAGAAACTTTTGTTCTTGTTCAAGAAAAAATCAAGGAAACGGGGAAATCGTTTTCTATTTTTGACAATTGTTTGCCTCGCTGATTCGCCGGAACATTCTCCATCCTCTGCATCCCTTCTACTCTTCCCGTCCCCCTTTTGTTTTGCTCGATGCAAGTATCCAGCTGATGAATACCAAGGCTCACCCAATCGAACACCGATCCCTTAGAAAAACCCACGGCAAAATAGAAGATTGGGAGACATGAATTTTTCTGTGAGAAATCTTTGCGAATATATATATTTATGTAGTCGTATGGTTTAGATACGTCGAATAGCCTCGTGTTTGTAATTCTTCTTATATAGTAAATTTCGTATGTGTACATTTTTTTAGATAAAGGATATAAAATCCGGTCTCTATATCCACGAAGGATATACACAGCCAAAAGTTACACGAGCTCTTAGGCTCAAAGGCTCAAAACTGAGGTACATAAAACAACATGAAAGATAGCTTAAGGACTACGAAAAGAACTAGAAAGGCTAAGCTTCAGCACTTTTGCTCCGTCCTTGCTTACAACCAAGCCCTTAACCTCATCCGACCGAGCCACCCAAACATCGGTCTGCTTTGCGTGAAGATGGACCTCCGAGGTGACGTCTCCAAGAAGGCGACGAGAGTCACCGACGCCGCCCGCCTCACCGAGGCAAGGCTTTCACCTGGAGATCAGTACACATGAGAGCTATGTAGTGTCACGACACACCTCCAGGAAGGATAATGGCGCACGAAGGCGTCATTGATGTCGAGACCGGTAAGATCACCGGCAAGGCTTTCGCCAGCACCTCCAGAGCACCCCACGTACTACCCACACACAAAATAGACCTCCACCAACACTCCGGGGCCCTACACGCCTCAAAGCCATGGCATAGCCACCCTTGAACTCCGCGACGAGCCGCTTCCTGCAACGTCTGCCACTGTAGAGACCACTAAGCGACGTCTAAGTGCCACCACTGAGCAGATCCAGGGACATGAGCCACAGATCAAACCTACAGCAATACAACGGAAGGGCTTGGCACAAAACTTCCTGAACGCCTTACGAGCTGAGAGCGGCACGTGGATCACCACCGCCTTCTTGCTCCCGGCCACAACCAACTGGAACTCGAAGCTGATGAAGAGGACCTTGAGGTCGTTCTTGAGCTCCTGGTTGCCATTCTCCATGTCGAAGAACACCTGCGCGACGGAGTCCACAAACTCCGAGGGCTCGAGGCCCTAGTCCTTCTGCACCTTCCTCCTCGCCGTGACGGCGCCGGCAAGGCGGCCTCGCGCGCTCTCCCGTTAGTATGTCCATAACTCGGGCTAATCTAATCTCTGGCCGGGGAACGCAAATGCAGTTCACGGGCACTTGGCCTTGTTGCCGTGCGTGGTCCAGTCCATGTAGCACCTGCCGCAGGTCTCCTTGTTGTCGGTCGTGCCCGCCGACTCGCAGCGGCACACGCTGCAGCACCTGAGGCACGCCCGGCGCGCGGGCATGCGCGCGCATGGCGGCGAGCCGGAGACGGCGGCGCGGGCGTGGGCGCAAGCACGAGACGATGAAGGGCGCGGTTCCGAAGACGGCGGCGGCGCGCGCGGCGGCGAGGCGGCGGCGCTAAGCGCGGCGGCCGAGGCGCTTCGGGTAGCGGCGCGGCCAGCTCCGGCGGGCGAGGCGGCACGGATCAGCGAGAGGCGGATCGAGGCGCGGCGGCGGATCTAGCCGAACAGAGCGGCGCGAAGACGCCGGAGAGGCCGAGCAGAGGCGCGCGCGCGGCGACGAGGCCGGATCCGGCGGAGGCGGCCGAGACAATCGGATCTCGCCTGAGGCGGCGGATCCGCGCGCGCCCGATCGGCGCGGTCGATCCGGAGAGGAGGTGGCCGGATCTGGTGCGGGGTCGCCTGATCCGGCGGCGGACGCGCAAGAAGAGGCGGCTCTGGAGGAGGCAGCGTTTGGCGGCCCGATCTGGCGATGAGGACGATGACGGGCGTGAGCGCTGGTGTGAGCGACGACGACACGTGAGCGACGGCCTGGCGGCCGGGAAGAGGTGGCCGCCCCCGGGATTAGCTTCTCCCGGGGGCAGCAGCGGAAGATGCGGCGGGAGCGCTTCCGCTTTGAGAGGACCGGATAGGGATGGATTCTTCTAGTAACCGAAACGTAACTAGAGAGAGACTAGAGAGCAAAAGTCATACAAGAATACAAAAACAAAACGGGTCAGCATGGCGCTGGTTGGCACACGTGTCTAGTTAGAACATAGATATGAATTTGGATCATACTTTACCATTTTTCACGTTAAGACAAATTCACTTATGTAGCCAAAATTTCAAAATTTCTTCCAAATAAGCTTCATTAAGAGTCCTTGTGCCTCAGAAGTCCATAGGACTAATCTCAACAATTAAGGCTGCAACAGTTTTATCTAAACACTTCTCATTAAGCCAAATTGGTGCAAGTAGACTGGAACATTCTTCTCTAAACACTTCTCACGAAGGCAAATTGAGTAAACTATCAATAGGTCCAAACATACGGTTATCAACAAATCAAACGAATAAATCTGTCTTCAACAAATTATAACTCTAACAAAGTCTGAGTCCGTACAGCTATAGTGAAGACATCAATCGACATAAACTAAGATGTCACATATGGTGTTGGATAACTATAATGAAGAACTTATCTTACAGACTTTTGAATTGCTCCATCCAGACTCGGCAAACTATACTTATAGAAGGGCAACTTGCACTCGTAAATTGTATGAATTTGTTCTATGCTTTTCTGCTTCAGAAAGCAGAGGCGGAAGTTGCTGTTTTTTCCTCAATAGAAACAAATTTGTTGGCAACCTTGGGTTTGTGGTCACTCTTTAGTGTGATGCAGGCTGGAGCCCCGGCTGGTCATGCATGTACCCTGTTACAGGGGAGGTTGATGATTCTGGCAGGAGGTATGGAACTATGCCACGTATGGTGAATCTTTGTTTCCAAGAGGAAAAAAAGAGATTTTGGTAGGTAGGAGCGTCAACCATATTTGAATTATCTATTTTATTCGATATCTGTATCTGAACTATTCAATTCGTATCGATACAATAAAACTTAAATAGTATCAATCATATCTTTATTATCTGTTTTATCTGGCATTGTATTCAGATTATTCGATTCATACTTAACATCCCTGTTTGTAGGCTTTGACTAAGTTTTTTTTCTTTTCAAAGGATGCTGCTGCACCTTATTCTTTGATCGGGGATGTCAACTATTTTGTGAGCTGGTAAATGCGCGACCATGCCATATGATGTACTATCATGTATGGGCCTTCCTGTTGGCTGTTGCTTTGCAGGGGGCAGCTCAGAGGTAACCGTCATTCATGTTGAACATCTATTCAATTTTCGGCATATTTTAATCCAGAAATTCAGCATATAAAATATAACATAAACATGCATGAGTGATCTATGAACGATGTATTCATATTCGCTAACGAACAAGCTAACAAAAGCACCTATTAACATGTTCAAAGCGCACAGAATCAAATACATCAGAAAAGTTTTCAGTATATACCCTCGGGCGGGGCCGGTATTGGAGACACCGGAGGCGCCGTTACCATCAGTCGACATGATGGCCTATTTGATGTAGTCGATCGAGGCGTGATGCAGGGCGAAGCTTGATGCAGGAAGATGTTCGCGATGCGGTCCAAATGAACGATCCACCACCGAAGTAGACGTCGCAGATTGAGTAGTCGCGCCGATGCGCTCCCCAAAAACTTGATCGCCCGCCTACCCGTGCAAGTACACAAACGGACGGAGCTTCGGAGGCCTACTCGTCCAGAAACTTGTGCGCGCAAGGTTTTTGGACTAGAGATGATAGAGAGCAGCAACCAAAAACAGAACCACCAGAATACTGTTCTCCTATTTCTTTCCCGTATGGAGTAGAGAGTCTTTTGTAACAGCAAAAACGAAGAGGCCAGAGTAATTGCAGCCATTACCTCGGAAGTAACCGCAGTCATAATCCATCGTAATCGCACCGCTATCGCCGACCACTCGTTAATGCTAGTTCTCGCGAGTCGTTCGATTTTCGAATAGATAAAGAAAACGCGCGCACTTCGACGCGCTGCTGCAGCGTGCGCACACGCACGCGACGCGCGCGCGGCGGCGTGGCGTGGCGAGCGAGCGAGCGAGCGCGCGCGTGTATTGGCTCTCTCCAATTCCACAAGGGGGTTACCACGTTCCACCTTTTAAAGTGGTGTAACTCCCATTCAATTCTCCATATGGGACTAAACAATTTTCTAACTAGCATTAGTTGTGGGCCTAGGAATTTCATTTGATTAATTGCTAAATTAAAATGAGCCAATCCCAATTAATCCAACAATCCCCACCAAATTTCAAGGCACACGAGAAATGCTCTCGATTCTCATTGTTGTTTGATATACCGTGTTTAGATGGAGACTGTAAGTTGAACATCCACCTAGGAAAGGAGTTACACTCATCCACAATGAACAATGGACTATGCCTTGAATTGACAAGTTTGTGCGAACAAGCTTTACCCAATTCCTTTACTAGTACTAGGTCGCCTAAAGCATCCCCTCCAGTTGGAGCGTATAAGTCATACTCCAAGCCTATTCATGAGTATCTAGAGATCACCCAAATCTCATAGATCGTGACCAGCGATCGAACTCATATAGGTGTGTTCTTTCTAAGATGTCCTGTAGGCCGACATCTCTGCTTTAAAAGCCACTTGGATCACATTAAGGTAAAAACCAACCTGCCATACGAATAGGAGAGAAGCGCATCATCAAGAAATGAGCCTGTAAAGGTCTCTCCTCCCGATCAACCAACGACTTGTTTCACCATCCTATTTCACGGGATCTCCGATCACATAGAACAGTTACCACCGTGGTATGACTCATGTGGGTCTCGAGCCCATCTCACTCGATGCACTATCTATCACATTACGTGATAAACCCTTTGTAAATTGGTCCGCGATTCTTAGTTATGCGGACATAGTCCATGCTATAACTCCGAGTTTTTCAGCTTTACGGCGGACTTCAACCGCCTCTTAACATGCATAGATGACTTCATGTTGTCCTTAGAACTGTTCACCTTGATAATTACGATCGATTATCACGATTCATCGTGATAGCGGTATCGGTTTTTCAACCACCGGCAGATCCATAAGGAGTTCACGAAGCCACTCGGCCTCAACGATGGCGGTATCTAACACCGTGAGTTCTCGCTTCCATTGTTGACCTCGTTAAGATGGTGCGCTTGCAAGACTTCCAGAAAGCAGTACCACCTCCAAGTGTGAACACATATCCACTCGTGGCTTTTATCTCATCAAGATCGAGATCCGGTTTGAATCACTATATCCCTCCGGTACCTTTGGGTACCCGGATAGTGAATGCCATAGCTCACGATTGCCTTTAGATAGCGCATCACTCTCTCAAGAGCACGTCAATGATCATCTCCGGTTTGAAACAAACCGGCTTAGCTTGCTCACAAGAAACGAGATGTCGGGCCTCGTAGCACTAGCTAAATACATCAATGAGCCAATGATGCGGGAGTATCTCAATTGATCCCTTGTTATTCTTCGGTTTTCCTCAATAACACACTAGGATCATAAGGAGTAGAAGCAGGTTTGCAGTCACTATAACCAAAGCGACTCAAGACCTTATCCATATAGTGTGATTGCACGAGTGTAACCCCACTATCACCTTCTCTCAGTAGCTTAATGTTAAGAATCACATCAGCCACTCCCAAATCTTTCATCTCAAAATTTTTGGACAGAAAGTCCTTGACCTCCTCAATCACATTGAGGTTGGTCCCAAAAATCAGTATGTCATCAACATACAAGCACAAGATCACTCCTTCTCCCCCACCATAGCGATAGTACACACATTTGTCAGCTTCATTCACAACAAAGCCAGCAGATGTCAAAGTTTTGTCGAACTTCTCATGCCATTGCTTAGGTGCTTGCTTTAGGCCATACAAAGACTTTAACAACTTGCACACCTTTCCTTCTTGACCTTGTACCACAAACCCGTCTGGTGATCCATATAGATCTCCTCCTCCAACTCTCCATTTAGGAAAGCTGTCTTAACGTCCATTTGATGAGCGAAGACCACGAGAGGCAGCCGGGGCAAGTAGTACTCGAATTGTGGTCGGTCGGGCAACAGTGAATAAGTATCAAAGAAGTCCTCGCATTCTTTCTGGTATAACCCTTGGCCACAAGCCTTGCCTTGTACTTTTCAATTGTACCATCAGGCCTAAGCTTTTTCTTGAAAATCCATTTACATCCTACAGAGTTTACACCCATAAGGACGGTCAACGACCTCCCAAGTTCCATTAGACATAATAGAGTCCATCTCACTCCGTCATCGCTTCCTTCCAATAGTCGTCGGGGAGAAGAATATGCCTCTTCCATGGTTCTTGGAGTGTCATCCACGAGATATACAATGAAATCATCACCAAAAGACTTTGCAATCCTCTGTCTCTTACTCTTTCGAGTAACTTCATTGTTATCCTCTTCAGGATTTTCCATAGGCGTTTCCTCAACATGTTCTATCGGCACAAAGGAATCAAGGGAAATTATAGATTCTTGACTAGATGAGCTAGATACATCACATTTCATAGGAAATTCATTCTAAAAAAATGTAGCGTCTCTGGACTCTATGATTGTACCAACACGCATGTCAGGTACTCCAGTATTTATAATTAAGAACCTATAACCCACGCTGTGCATAGCATAACCAAGAAATACACAATCTACGGTTTTTGGTCCAAGTTTGCGCTTCTTGACAATTGACACGTTAACTTTGGCCAAACATCCACAGGTGCGCAAGTATGAGAGAGTCAACTTCTTCTTTTCCCATTCCTCGAATGGTGTTACTTCTTTATTCTTTGTAGGAACTCTATTCAGGACATGACACGCGGTCAATATAGCCTCACCCCACCATTCCTTAGAAAGTCCCGCAGTGTCTAACATGGCGTTAACCAAATCAGTTAGAGTGCGATTCTTTCTTTCGGCAACCCCGTTTGACTCGGGAGAATAGGGAGACGTCCTCTCATGAATAATTCCATGTTCCTCGCAGAATAAAGTAAACTCATTTGAAAAATACTCTCCCCCACGATCAGACCTTACCCGCTTGATTTTCCTCTCAAGTTGGTTTTCTACCTCAGCTTTATAGATCTTAAAGTAATCCAACGTTTCATCTTTTGTTTTTAATAAGTACACGTAGCAAAATCTAGTGCAATCATCTATAAGCGTCATGAAGTATTTCTTTCCACCTTTAGTCAACACGCCATTCATCTCGCATAAATCAGAATGAATGAGTTCTAACGGTGCCAAATTCCTCGCCTCTTTTGCTGCCTTGTGAGGCTTGCGAGGTTGTTTCAATTGAACACACGCATGGCACTTAGAACCTTTGACCAAAGTGGATTTCGGGATTAAACTCATATTAGCTAAGCGCGTCATACACCCAAAATTAACATGACAAAGTCGTGAATGCCAAACATTAGACTCATCATCATCATTACACACATGGTTCACAATTTTATTACAGGAATCCATCAAAGAAAAACGGAACAAACCTCCGCTCTCATAGCCTTTACCAACAAATGTTCCATACTTAGACACGACACATTTATTGGACTCAAAAGCAAGCCTAAAACCATCTCTACATAGTAGAGATCCGCTAACGAGATTCTTCTTTATGGAGGACATGCTGCACGTTCTTCAATTGCACGGTCTTTCCCAAGTAAACTTCGATCGACCGTACCAACACCATGAACAATTTGCATGCGAACCGTTCCCCATCAACAAGGAGCAACCTCGACCGACTGATAAGATGAAAATAAGGAAATATCAGCACAAACATGAATATTAGCACCGTGTCAACCCACCACTCGGGTGATTGACAAACGAAAGAAGCTGTAGGTAAATAATTACCGTACCCGATGTTCCTCCAGCGTCACTAATAACCATGTTGGCGGACTTCTTCGCTTATCCTTGCGATCTGGACAATCCTTAGCCCAATGGCGAAATCACCGCACACAAAGCAAACTGTCCTTTCCTTTGCCTTTCTTCTTAAACTCGATAGTAGCCTTGGGCTTGACAAAAGACTTATTTTTCTTTTTGTTGTGGAAAGCCTGAGGATTCTTCTTCTGCACCAAATTGGCGCTAAAACCTCCCTCAGCAGCAACTTTCTTGCCACGAGTATCTTTTGCCCTCGCCTTCTCTTCAACACCAAGAGTGCCAATGAGATTAGTAACACTGAACTCCTGCCTCTTGTGCTTTAGAGAAGTAGCAAAATCCGACCAAGAGGGTGGTAACTTGGCGATAATACCGCCAGCCACAAACTTGTCCGGTAACTCGCACTTATTGTTCTCAAGCTCCTTTGCGGCGCTGAATCTCATGAGCTTGCTCTACTACAAAACGGTCATCGACCATCTTGTAGTCATAGAACTGCTCCATGACATACAGCCTCACTGCCACCATCGGAAACTCGAACTTGGCCTCAAGTGCATTCCACATATCTTTGCCCGTAGGCAAATGCATGTACACATCCACAATGTTATCCGCCAAGATGTTGACAAGTGCACCTCGAAAAAGTTATCCGCTACATTGAACTTGCGTTCATCCTCATCGACAGAGGCTCGTGGGCTTTCCTTGTGCAACATGAAAACATTCCATGGCGAGAAACCACGTAATCGCGCGTGCACGCCATCTCTTAAAATTTGAACCATCAAACGGAGGGTGTGGCTTAAGCGACGCAGCAAAGCCAACTACCGAAAAAGACCTATCAAGTTTTTGGATTGTTGAACATCTAGTCAATTTTCGGCATGTTTTAATCCAGAAATTCAGCATATAAAACATGACATAAACATGCATGAGTGATCTATGAACGATGTATTCATATTCGCTAACGAACAAGCTAACAAAAGCACCTATTAACATGTTCAAAGCGCACAGAATCAAATACATCAGAAAAGTTTTCAGTATATACCCTCGGGCGGGGCCGGTATCGGAGACACCGGAGGCGCCGTTACCATCAGTCGACATGATGGCCTATTCGATGTAGTCGATCGAGGCGTGATGCAGGGCGAAGCTTGATGCAGGAAGATGTTCGCAGTGTAGTCCAAATGAACGATCCACCACCGTGAAGTAGACGTCGCAGATTGAGTAGTCGCGCCGATCGCTCCCCAAAACTTGATCGCCCGCCTACCCGCGGTACACAAACGGACGGAGCTTGAGGCCTACTCGTCCGAAACTTGTGCGCGCAAGGTTTTGGGTGGAGATGACAGAGCGAGAACCAAAAACAGAACCACCAGAATACTGTTCTCCTATTTCTTTCCCGTATGGAGTAGAGAGTCTTTTGTAACAGCAAAAACGAAGAGGCCAGAGTAATTGCAGCCATTACCTCGGAAGTAACCGCAGTCATAATCCACTGGTAATCGCACTGCATCGCCACCACTCGTTAATGCTAGTTCTCGCGAAGTCGCGACGCGGCGGCGAGCGGCGAGCGCGCGCGTGTATTGGCTCTCTCCAATTCCACAAGGGGTTACCATGTTCCACCTTTTAAAGTGGTGTAACTCCCATTCAATTTTCCATATGGGACTAAACAATTTTCTACCTAACATTAGTTGTGGGCCTAGGAATTTCATTTGATTAATTGCTAAATTAAAATAGGCCAATCTCAATTAATCCAACAATCCGTAGTGTCCCTGGGCGCTGCGCTGCTCTGGATGTTCTTGGCACGCATGCGTTGTGTGATTGTACGTGTTGGCCTAAGCTTTCTATCAGTGCGACGCAGGCTCACCTCGCGGTCACTAGCGTTATGGTTTGTATAGAATTCTGGTGGCCCCTCTGCTTCTTTGGGAAATCGACTGTCGCAAACATGGCCTGGCCTGAGATTTTGGACGATGCATGGCGGTATTCTTAAGCAGGGGCTTGTAAAGACAAAATCGGTAATGGTACGTTGTTGCATCAGATTGACTTCTCAAGAGCAAACCAATGCGCCATTACATCTGGGCTCTTTTTTTTTTCCACGATTACAAGGAAGATTCATGCACATCATACATTTTATATATGTGAGTGTGCATCTTTAGTATACGTCTAAAAAGATAGATACTAGAATAAATCTATAATCCTATAAATTTTTTACTGAAAATACACTTACATATACATAAACTACGTAAACTTAAACACCAAATTTTAAACTATAATAGATAGGGTTGTACATTGGTAACTTCGCCGCTTACAAGGACTAGTTACTTGCATGATTGCATCTATTATTGTTTTCGAAAATCTATTGAAGACGCATTTGATATGACCGTGAAAAACTCCGTATTGAAGACGCAATCTTGTTTTCGAGAATCCACCTGAAAGACGCATTGGCGCGTGATGCAATCGCACTTGCCATAGTATCACACACGAGAAATTTCAATATTTGAAATTGAATACGTGTGCCTCTCAACTTTTAACCCCTAATTCGTACGCTTTTGAAAATTTAACCCTGTCACTGCGAATTCTTTTGATTCAAGGGATTCTCCTCATTTTCGCAGTGACAAGTGTCAAAATAGAAAAGGAGAGAAAATGAGGAGAATCCCTTGAATCAAAAGAATTCGCAGTGACAAAGTTAAATTTCTAAAAGCGTACGAATTGGGGGTTAAAAGTTGAGAGACACACGTATTCAGTGTCAAATATCAAAATTTCTCATCACACACTGACCTGGCTACCCGATCAGGCACCGACATGGGACCCCCACGAAAACCGACTCGATTCGTCGGCCTCACCACCGGAATAAAATAACGCTTACCCCCACCCCTTCGTCCTCATCCTGTCGTCCCGAATTGGGGATCTCGCGAACCAAACCCCACGAAAAGCCACGAACCCGACTCGATCGAAACCCTAGGGTTTCGCCGAACCAGCGTCTCCCCGGCTGCTCGCCGCTGCCGCCATGTATAACGGCATCGGGCTGCAGACCGCGCGGGGGTCCGGCACGAATGGGTACGTCCAGACGAACAAGTTCTTCGTCAAGCCCCGGTCCTCCGCGGCCGGCGGGCCCCCAAAGCCGCCGCTCCCTGGCCCCGGAGACGACACCGGGGGGATCGGTGGGATGCGGAAGCCGAACAAGGAGATCCTGGAGCACGACCGGAAGCGGCAGGTGGAGCTGCGGTTGCTCGTGCTGAGGGACACGCTCGAGGAGCAGGGCTACACGGAGGGCGAGATCGAGGAGCGCGTTGAGGAGGCGCGCAAGGCCGCCGAGATCGAGGCGGCGGTCGCGGAGGAGGAAGCCCGCGGCAGCGGCGGGGGGCGACCACCACTCCCAGGCAAAGGGTATGGATCGAAGAATTGGTCTTATTTGTGTATTTTTGCATCTGTCAGTTATCCTCGTTATGTGGAATTGTTGCAGAGGAGGCGGTGGCAATCATTTAACATCATCTTGATTTATTGTTTTTAACTTGATTAATTGATTTAGTGTTCTGAGATGTCCTCTTTGAAACAGAACTGTTGCTTAAAGTTTGGTTCATATGAGAATTGTAGCTTATGTTTATTTGTAGTGCTGTATAATTATCATGTGTTTTGGTTCCTACTCGTGCATATGTATGTGTTTCGTTATTTTAGCAGTTTATATGTTCATTTGTTTGTTCTGTTAATTGGTTTCTGACAAGGTAGATTCTTCTCAGGTTTACAGGCACACAGAGCCACCATGTTGCTGCACGGAAGGAGAAGCAGCTTGAGACGCTGAGGGCTGCTCTTGGGCTAGATGCTGAGGATGGACATAAGGAGAAAGGGGATGTAGAAAGTGATGTGGAGTCTGGGGAGCTTGTTCCTGGGAAGGATTATGAAGAGTTGGATACTGATGGGAAGAAAGATACCAAGACTTCAAAGGATCGCAGAAAGCATGCAAAGAACGGAAATAAGGAAAAAGGGAATGACAAAAAGAGTCACATCAAAAGTTCTAGGAAGAGTGAGCATGGGTATGATTCAGATTCGGATGGTGATCATGATAATAATAATTATAAGAAGAAGAAGAAGAGTTCTCGCCATGATTCAGAGGTTGATTATGATGAGAATAAAGAAAAGAAACACAGGAAGAAATCTCGTCATGATACAGATGATGATTCTGAGACTGATCATAAGAAGGCAAAACGTGGGAAGAGCTCTCGCCGTGATTCAGATGTTGATTCAGATAGTGATTATGGAAAGAAGAAAACAAAACATGGGAAGAGCAATCGCGATGAGGGAAAGAAGATACCTGGGGAATCTCGCCAGCTTGACTCTGAAAATGAGAAGCCCAGAAGAAGCAAGTACAAGGATGATTCATACAGTGAGTCGGAGAGTGATTGGTCATACAGTGACTCCGAGAGTGACTATGATAAGAAAAGGCAGAAATCTAGAAAGAATTCTCTCCATGAATCTAAAGATGATAAGCCCCGAAGCAAGGCTGTTAGGAAGGGCAAGTATTCTGATGAATCAGAGAGTAACTCAGACAATGACCGTGTTGAGAGATCGAAATATGCAAAGATTACTCGCCACAACTCTGAACTTTATACTCGCCACGACTCTGAACTTTACAAGTCCCGAAGTGATGATGTTAGGAAGGACCAGTACCATGATAAACCGAAGAGTGATGACTATAAAAAGAAAAAGCCTGTGCAGAGTTCTCGCCATGACTCTGAAGATGAGAAGCCACGTAGCAAGATCCTTCGGAAGGACAAGTACAATGATGAATCAGAGACTGACTTGGAGACTTATGTCAAGGAAGAGAAGAAGCTTGCAAAGTCCTATCACCATGACTCTAAAGATGATAAACAAGCACAAAAAGGTAAAGAGAAGGAAGATAACTTTGTGAAGACTGTTGATAAGCGCAAGAGGCATGATACTGATTCTGATTCAGATGGTTATGCTCGTGACAGGAAAAAACACTTTGATGCAGGGGTAAAAGAGAGAGTGCAAGAGAAAAGAAGGGTGACTAGCTCAAGTGAGAGTTCATATTACAGCAGTAGTAGTGGTAGTGAATCAGATGTGAGTGCTGACAGCCGTGAGAATAGGAAATCCAACAGTGTGTTGAAGAATGGTAATGATGCGAAATATGCGGAAAGGGCGTCTGACAGAAATGAGGAAAGGAAAAGGAGTCAAGATGCGAGGAGAAAGGATCTGGAGAAACAAAGGCAGAGGGAGGAAAAGAGAAAGGAGCTGGAGAAGCAAAAACAGATGGAGGAAGAGAGAAGGGAGCTGGAGAAGCAAAAACAGAGGGATGAAGAGAGAAAGGAGCTGGAGAAGCAAAAGCACAGAGGGAGGGAGGGAGAGAGACAGCAGGAGAGAGAAAAGGAGAGAAGGAAAGGTGGAAATGATGTGGAGAGAGGCTGCAAAAGAAAAGTTGGAGAAGATAGGTATGACCCAAATTCAAGTAGAGTTAGAGAAGATGGAAACAGGGACAGCCAAAACAGTGATGAAAGGAGGCATGAAGAGCATGTTCGACGAAGAACTAGAGATGCAGATAGCCATGATTCCAAGAGGTCTAGATATGATGACTCTTATCACCATTCAAGGAGGGATTATGAACACCGCTATTCTAGAGATGAATATAGAGACAGAAGGCATCGTTGAATATAAAACATATCTGAAACTGTAAGGCCCCTTTTTGTTACAACTGTTTGTATATTTGCAGATTTGCATCATTGTAAATAAACACTTGCTTGTATTATTTCTGAAGTTTACTTTTAGTAATGTTAAGCTAATTTTTATCATATATATACACTATATATATGTACTTATCATACCTTTCTCTTGTTTAAAATCCATTTGGATGGTGCATGCTGTAGCAGTATTTGCAACCTTTTGTATTATCATCTTTGCTTCTGTAAGTAATATATGATTTACCAAGTTTTAATTTTCCCTTTGCAGACATGTCGGTTTTGTCAAGCAGAACAGTGATGCATCTTTTCTTGAACAAGGCCAGTTGACGCTGTGCTCAAACCGAAGTTTCAGTTGTCTAGCAGAAGCTTTTTGCTGCAAGCAGTAAATTTCAGGCTGCTAGCAGAAAGCCTTTGCTGCAGCAGTACACTTTGCTTATGTTTGTATTTCTTATTTTTCCTGTTGTGTCAATCTTCAATATGTAATGTGGTGGATATATTAAACTGAGGTGTCCTACTGCTGCAAGTATTCTGTTGTTTAAAATTACGCTTATCGTTCTTGGTGATCAATGTTGCAAAAATTTTGTTGGGCTTCATGTTTGTGTCGGATGAGATGTTCACGACTAATTTTCAGACGTCAGCTCGTTTGTTATTTCTCTGTAAATGGTTTACAAAGAAGGATCATTTCGAGTCGTGTTTCTATCATATGCTTTCCTATGCAACTCACCGACTTCATGGTTCGCTGCTTTCAAGCTGTGGGGGAAAGAAATACTTATATTGGCACATTTTCCTTGGATGTGTGTGGAAATTGGCCGCCGATACAAAGCTGCATTGGTTGCCGCGGTCTTCACTACAACGAGAACTAGGGAATTCGACGTGCAAATTTGATTCAAGCCAAATGAGAATCATACATGCTACCGGAAAATTATCAGAATCGTACAGAAGAGAATCGCAGAAAATTATCAGAATCGTACAGAAGATAATCATGCATAATACTACTAGTTGAAAAATACCATCGTTTCGCCCAGAATGCCACGGGATTCAACATTGCCTTAGGAAATGTTAGTCATGAGCAACCTACGCGAAGCGAGCCGGTGCCCAAAAAGTCCGCAACTCCATATCGTAACTGCACCAAACCAAAGGTGGTCATGTAAGCCGTACCTTTGAGACCTGATGCCGACATACCACCAGCTTAGCACCCAAACGCCTCGCTGCATCAGGGCTAGAGATGGCAACGGGTAAATACCCATCGGGTATTGCCATTCTATACCTGTACCTGTTAGGTGTAAATTTATCCGTCGGGTTACCCGTATTCGCACGCGGGTAGGAAAATTTACCCATACCCGTACCCGCGCGGGTATTACTACCCGACGGGTAACCCGTACCCTCAAGCATACCCGGTTCAACACATAAGAATATCATCAATTTAGACATTCATTAATCATACATGCCAAGCACAAAAGCGTCTAATGATCAAAATTAGTACATCACATAAACATACTTGACATGACCATATCAACATATGACAAACAAATAAACAATCAACAACAAGTAGATAATAAAATTAACATTTGAGTGGGATGTCTAGTTGTCTAATGCGGTATTCATTACCCACGGTAGGCGGTATGGGTAGTATATACCCACACCCGCACCCGTCTACCCGGCGGCTAGAGGATTTCGCCCAATAACGTACCCATGGGTACATAAAATCTTCCATACCCGTCTCTTTATCGGGTAAAACCCGTCGGGTATTCGGGTATCGGGTACCCATTGCCATCTCTAATCAGGGCAAAACAGTTTGTCCTTGCCGGGATCCCAGGCCGGCAAGGGCACTCGGTGACGTGGCATGCAGGAGCAATCATAGCAATGCCCGTCGGCGTGGGGAGCGGCTCAGGTGAAAGGCCCCTGCACATAGCTATGTGCAAAGATGTCTAGATTAGTGACACGTGGTAGCAGATGTGCAGATTTGCGACACGTGACAAAAAAACAGAAAATACTTTAAAAATCAAGAAAAATATTTTTAAAAATCCAAAAAATACTGAAAATTTTTTAAAAGTATTTTTGGATACTTAAAAAGTATTTTTTTAAGTACTTAAAAAAAATTTATTAAAAAGTACTTCAAAATAATTTTTGCAATTTTTAATGTATTTTTTGATTTTTTTTTTCTTTTTTTTTTGCCATGTGTCATGAATCTGTACGCTGCTGTCATGTGCAGGGGACCTGCACCTGAGCCGCTCCCGTCGGCGCGTCATCAATCATGTAAGCCGTGCCCATTCTTGAGACGTCGCGCTCAGATATTTTAGCCACGACAACGAGAACAAGGGCATTCAAAGTACATCCAAAATTGATCATGCCAAATAGGGTAGTTACAAGGGCACTCAGCGTACATCCAAAATTGATCACGCCAAATAGAGTAGTACATACTACTGGTACTAGAAGAACATTATAATCATCCTACACAAACGGATCAGACAATATGCTAGCAGCAGAACAAACAAGATCACCCTACACTTGCCACGATAACTTGGCTATATCCAGAATGCGACGGGATCCAGTACCGGCTGGGGGTAGTCTGTAGTCATGCATGCGCGAACTCATACGGCTTCGATGAGCGGGCTATGCGCCCTGTAGTCTGCACCTCTCCATCCTTACCGTACTTGAGACCAAAGGAGGCCATGTGGAGCACACGGCCGGCGCCGCCGGAAGCAGCTCTTCTCCTCGTCCTTGTGCGCCAGGAGCTCGACCAGGCAGAATCTGCTGCCGCCCATGTTCACGAGCTTAGCTCCTCGATAACGCGTGGCGTCCGGGTAAAACAGCTTGTCTATGCCGAGCTTCCAGAGCGGCACGGTCTCGCACCCCTCGACGGGCGCGACGTCGCAGGAGCAAAACATAGCCATGCCCATCGTCACGGCGGCAAAGCCCGACCCAGGCATCCAGCTCGCCGTCGTGGTAAGCTTGGCCCTTGAACGGCAGTACCCACTCACCGTGGTGTTTCAGTTCGAGGCGCTCACTGTCAAAGGAGTAGGTCATGTTTCTTGTCCTTGTCTAGCTTACCGTATATTTTGCACGGAGACGAAGAGGGTGTGCCCGTCCGGGTGCAGAGCGTATATAGCACCTTACGTGGATGCAATCGAACGGCGGCATGGAGGAGGCAGTGATGTGGCGCCATGGCCATGGCTTGTTAACATTGGGTGGCGGCTGCGCGCAGAGCACCTGGAAGTTGCACGAGGTCAGCACGAAGAAGATTCCGCCGATGGACGCGAACAAGGGCTTGCCGTTCATCGGGCCTCTCGGTGGGCGGTGGCCAAGGGCAGACGGGCCACTCCCGGCGTCTCGGCGTCGAAGACGGGGATGGCGGGCGCGGGGGTACGGGATTCGTCGCGAAGATTTTTGACGCCGTGGGCAGTAAAAAACCTGGAACCGCCCGTGCTTTGCCTCCATACGAATCACCGGGGGGCTCGGCGTCGGAGTCCGAATCGGAGTCGAAGTCAGCGTCGGGGTCGAAGGCTCCCACGTCGACCCTGCGTATGCCGTATCCCCTTTCCCAGTTGTCCAGCACAACGTACAGATACCGCCGCCGCCGCGCTGCCGGCCGCTTCGCCGTGCGGCAACAGCAGTGATCCGACGACGGCCACTTAAAACGAACAATTGTTCTAACCGACTTAGAACTCCGGCTACAATCAGAGGAACATCATCACCGGTAAATTTCTTTTCAATGACTAAACATCAAATTTTCTTTTCAGTGACTAAACATCATCATCGTCATCAATACCGTGTTGGAAATGTTCAATTAATAGGGCATTCTCAGTAACCAGCCCAATAAATGGTCCTACAAGCAATACCTCATCAATTCATATCGACCTCGGTGTCGTTAAGTTTACAACCTGTTGTCTCGAAAGGGAAGAACGAGACAGCCATCCCGGAGACGACGATTACAAGCTCAAAGAGGAGGATCGCCGTCGTCTGTTGGCAGCTGTGCACCAGAGCAACTGCGACGAGAGGACACAGAATGCCTCCAATCCTGCCTACCGAGCTCGCGACACCAATGCCTGTTGTTCTGACCGAGGTTGGGTAAATCTGAAAAAATGAAGCAAGAAGAGTATACTGTTAACATCAACACTTGACAGGGTTCAAGTTCTAGACTGGTTATCAGTTATCACAAAGAGAGGGCTATGATAGTATGTGCTAGTCACACTGAAGTAAGTGATGTTGTAGAGCTGCACTAACCTCCGGAGCGTATATGTATACAATGGTGAAGCTAGCAGATATACAAAGCCGGGCACCGAACAAGGCGATTCTTGTTAGCATGTCTGTTCGGGAAAACACTAATGGGAATAAGAAAACACAGCTAGTGAAGAGCATCGAAGCCATTGAAAGCCTTCGTCCAAATCTATCCACGATCATGGCCGATAGAAATGACCCTGGAATCTCTGTTTCAAGAAAACATGGCAGCATTGGTCATCAAGATGGGATCATATGCCCTGGAAGATAGTTATCACAGAGATACTATGCAGAGTAAGAACCAACCTGCAAAGCTAGAGATAAAAACGTTTCTGTAGAGGCTTGCATTATTTGAGTGCACGGATTCAACCTCCTCCTTTGCACATATCCTATTTCCATTACTTAACTCTGATGTCAATAGAACAATTCCATAATAGGCAAATGCATTTCCGAAGAAAGCCATCCACAGAAGAAGAGTAGCTCTGAGCAATTTTGGTGTGAGCAGCTTGACAACGGACTTAATACCTCCAAAATTGGAACCTTCGTCTTCATTGCCGTCATTTTCTTCATCAGAGACCAGAAGTGTTGCGGACTCGGAAGATCTCGAAACTTCATCTAGCTCAATGTTTTTGTCAGAAACAAGCCTACCAGAAGGGAGTTGCACATTGTTTAATCTTGCCATTTTCTCCAACACCTCCATGGCCTCCGTTATTCTGCCTTTCATGCATAGGAACCTTGGTGACTCTGGCGTGATAACATAAAATAGAAGCAGGAGGAAAGACGGAACAGCGGATAATGCTAGCAACCACCTCCAGCCAAACTTGGGCATAACTCTCTGCCATTAGTATGGTGAAAATTAGTCACATAATGACAGGGTGAAAAATTAGATGAAACAGCGGATAATACTAGCAACCACCTCTAGCCAAACTTGGGCATAACTGTTAACACCTGACGTTTATGTTTATTTGGATTAAGAGCTGCCTATGCAGAACAGGATATTTTGTTATAGATATTTGCATCTAAGTCACAAAGTAAAAAAAAATACAGATATATATTTGTGAATATAGTTTCATTTAATGTTTCAAGGGATTGACTTGAATAAGTAAATGCCAAAGAGTGTAAACGATATGTGCTTTTGTGCCCCTATGATAGAGGTTCCTTTTTAAAGTGATATTCCAGATTGCTACTCTCCTTGAAATCTATTCCCACGTCATATTGAATTAAGCAACCATTTCTTTCCAAGCATCCCGTAACAGACCTGCTAACACCACAGACTAATTGTTTGTAAGATAATCTGAATTACTTCTGGTGAGCCAATTGTTTGACAGCGCATGTGTTCATAAATTTCTGAATGTATACTGGAGTTTGTGATGGGAATGGGCCGTGGTACCAAAATAATTTATCGTGTATAATGTTTACTGCAGATACATCAGCACTAGTCCGAAGTACCTTTTCAATTTCAAAATATCAGGGAAAAATATTATACCCATGCAAGAGAGGCCTCGAAGATGGTCCCAACAGTCCAAAATGCTGAAAATACTACCATCCAAGTTCCTCTAGTTGGAGCAGGAACAAATTCCAAGAACCAAGATCCAAGTACAGGTCCTCCTCCCAAGCCAATACCAACTAAAAATCTTAGTGAAATCAATGACACATAGTTAGGAGCAAAAGCACTCAGGAATCCAGCTCCACTCGTTACAATGGCAGTAAAGAGAAATCCCCTCCTATAAAATTTAAATGGAACAGAATGTAAGAGCTTGTATACTGTAAACAAGAAGAATAAAATGAGGTAATGTTTGCATTAACTTTAAATAATAGCCTATTTTCCCCATCAGTAATTATTCTAGGATCTAGAACAAAAAAGACACCATTAGAAATAATTATTTCATGAACAGAAATTTTGAGAATGGTTTTGAGTTTTTTTCCTTTCTGAAACTAACATAGAAATGTCAAAACTTGGCTATTACATGAGACCTTTGCCAGTTCTGAACAGGTTGTTGCTGGTAACCAGCTACAACATGGAATCAGTACCAGCTGCCCAATGAACACCAGTTTGGGAACCTTATGCTAAACATCACCGAGAAAGGAAATGATCATGCGTAATTTGTGCAAAAAAGTACATGACAGAAGTAAAAAATGGTCCTGCCTCCTTCCATAGTTGTCTGAAACCACACCCCAAGAGTAAGCTCCTATCAGCATTCCAACAAAAACAACACTTGTAATCATGCTTTCCTGATGAGAAGTAAGCTTCCATTCTAACTGTACTGATGGACCAACAAATGATAGCAGCATCATCTCCATTGCTTCTGCAATTAAGCCGATCCCAGCATAGGAAAGAATCAATATTTGGAACTTTCCAAAACCTGAAGACAGAAGTGCGTCATCCACAGTGTATGTGGTTGATTGTTCGTCCTCTATCTGCAAGATAACAGCCACACATGTTATTCATCATGTTATTCATATAGCAGTCAGGGGAACCTTATATCTAACCGGAGTAGCCCACTTTTGAGTTTTATTCTGCAGGTTCACATAAGCATTTCTCTTTTGCATTCTTCTCTATATGTAATTCTAACAAGAACTAAACCAAAAGGCACCATATGCCTACGATAAATAATCTAAAATAGACGGACAAAACAGAAAAAAGAGGAAAACCACTCTGCAAATAGGTTAGTTAAAAGAACACAGCTGTACTAATCCACAACCGGTAAACACAGACATAACAAAACAAGTGTGTTAAGCATCAAGACCCCGGATATTATATAGATCCAATAGCATTGCAAGCTCACTTCATATCACTGTACAGGCCAACTTAAGCATTCATACAAGCAGGTTATCCGTAATAACACGCACATATACTAATCTACCAACTGCCCACAAACAAACACATGATCTGAAAGAAGTACCTAACAAAAACCAAAACAAACATACACCACAAGAATTAGGCATTGATGCTCCCAACCACGAAAAGTATTCGGCACATCACATTATTACTTTAACGTCGCTTTCGCATTCGTAAAGCAAACCATCATCTCAAAGGTAACCAACCGACACGAATCGAAACCACTGAATCTAAAGAAAGGAAGCTTATTGGATCGTCACCATTTCGAGAGCTTCCCGCCCGAATCAGAGGCCTATCTTGCAGTGATCCTTAGCAGGTTGGAAGCATCAAACTTGACCCTCTCCTCGCGCCTGATTATTTTTTCTTGGGTCCAACTCGTCCTACATCGGTGATTCCTCAGACGCAGTTTTGTCCTGAGAGATCCAAACAAGGAAACACGCACACAAATCATCCCAAGAGGCACAAGAACCAACAAGACGATTACGAGAGGAGAGAGACTGGCAAGAGGAGGAGCAGACCGGAGCGCGCTTCTTGGATCTGCACCATTTCAAGATCCGCCTGGTCTGGCGGGAGGCGAATCTCGCAGCTGCGGGCAGGGGATCCGGGGACAGAGACGGACGAACAGAGGATCCGAATCCTAGCGCCCGCAGAGCTTATTAGGGCTTTTATTTGGCAGTTTTCGCTCCAGATTTTTGAGAATTGGGATGGTGGGGGTGGGGAAGGAGATGCGAGATGGAGCCCGCGGTTTGATCGGGAATTGGCAGAAAAGCAAACGGTCAACGGGGAGGTTAATACGGGTCCGTCCTGTATTTTGATTGGAGTATCAAATATGTTATACTAGTAGGTACGCGCTTTGCGCGTCGGCGGCATAAAAGTATAGCTCAAAAATAAAAAAAAAACCGCAATACGTAATACACATATATAATGGGCCCGCTCATTTCGATTTGACTTATTTTTCACTATTTAACAATTTCATTTTTTTTCTGATTTTTCTGGTTTTTTTGAGTTTTTTTGTCGGTTTTATTTTTTTTCGTATTCGTTTGTATTGTTCGTGATGGGCTAATCTATTTTTTTTCTATTTTTAAAATTTTAAATTTAATTACGTCGAATAAGTCATCGTCAGCTACAATATTTTTTTTCCAGATTTTCAGCCAAAAACCACTCAAAATATAGGTGCAAAACATAGCATGTCAATCCACGGTCACGTCAGCATAAACAATTGTGTTATGGCTATATTTCGTATAAATATTGAAGGTGTCGTGTCTCGCCGATATGCTAAACTTGAAATGTGAATAATTAGAAAAGATCAATACAATATTGATTGTCTCTATCGGTAGGTCACGTGGCTCCACGTGAAACTTGAAATTTTATGACGTCCGAAGAGTGATCAATGTTGCCTCGGCTTCATCTGGCAGATAGATGTCGTTTTAAAATACGTAAAGCGGACACGTTAAAAACTTTGGCTATAGATTCATACAAAAGTATTAAAATTCATTAAGCGGAAAATCGTATTAATAAATTTATCATTGAAAATATTTCAATATAATTATACGTTTGATAATATTTATAAACATATAATTAGAAAATGTATTGGTTAAATATGTATACTAAAGACCGTGTTGATATTTAAAACAAGCTAAAAGAACGAAGAAGTATTTATTAATCTAATTATGTAGGATAAAATAGTTCAAACCATTCTAATTATTAATCTAATTGTTTCAAATTTACGAGCCAAGAGGAAAAAATCGACTGAGCTACTGCACATACGGATATTTAATTACTCCACGCACAGCTTCCCATGCAACCACATGAACCGACAGGTGGGCCCCCCTACTGCCTAACCCCACGTTCCAGTTACTCACACTACCATCCATGCAGTAATTTTGAAATGTTCCAGAAAAAGCAAGAGAAGTGAGAGAGTGAATTCATTTCCAGTGGGCCCCACGCACTGTCCTTTTACTAGTGAACCCAAGCCGTTGGATGGAAGCAAATCAACGGCCAGTGTTTCATAGATCGGCCAGTATCCCACTATTCCAGTATGCATGAAAGAGCCGGGTATTTCTTCTATTCTCATCTCTGGCACAGCTGGACTATCCTGGACTTAAGCAGAGACCTCGGATTAGCGGTGCATTATATTATATAGTAGTGTAGATAGTTTGATTTTGATACACATAATGAACACATATTCTAGACGCCAATTCTCCACAAAAGATAACTACATTATTTTCAGATTTTTTTTCCGTTAAGAGTTAGGCTATCTTTGAAATTAAGAGTTTGGTTCCTTTATGTAGACCTTGAAGGATCATGTGATTACACATTATGAACACATGTTCTAGACGCCAATTCTCCACGAAATAATTGCTGTGCTCAAAATGGCTTTAGCTTCTGACTTCCGACTTATTTTTCACTATTCATAAATTTTGTCTTTTTCTAAATTTTTGGTTTTTTGTTGAGCTTTTTTGCCGGTTTTTTTCCGTATTTATTTGTATTATACATAATGGGGTAACATATTTTTTATATATATATATTTTTAATTTTTTAATTTAATTATGCTAAATAAATCTGCACATCATTCTGATGTTTTTAGCGATTCTGATACTTTTCAGTCATAAGCCACCCAAAAAAAGCCCAAATGATCACCACCACTACTACGTTATTTTTAGAATTTTTGTCGTTAAGAGTTAGGCTATCTTTGAAATTAAGACTTCGGTTCCTTTACGTAGACCTTGAAGGATCACGTGATTACACATAATGAACACATTCTAGACGCCAATTCTCCACGAAAGATAACTATATTGTTTTTAGATTTTTTTTTCGTTAGACTTCATGTAGATCTTGAAGGATCATGTCACGTCCATGTGCAGGTGCAGCACTCATGTGGGAAAAACCCTAAAAAATGGGAAGGTATCCATGTGGAAATTAATGTTGTCGGTGTGGTTCTCCATATGGGCCCGGGCCGTAGTTAGACTTGGTGCAACTTCCAAGTTTTTAATGGGCCTTCTTTTTTGCAATTTTTCAGGGCCAATAGAAACAGACCCGGCCTTTTCCATTTTTGGAGCTCAACAAATCTTACGGCAAGTGAAGTTCTGGCTTGTTCATATTTTGGTTTTGACGTACTAACAGTTTTTTTAGAGAAGCTGATAGAAAGATAAAACTCATGTATAATTTTAGCCAATATAAATGAAGTTATAATAGTGTGTATTACAATTGATTAGTAGACTCGCCTTAAAAAGACATTTCGTTGAAAAGTTAGGTACCGTAGAAAAGTCATTTATTATATAAAGTACTTTTTAGAAGCCAATACGAATATGAAAGTTTGTTCACTTTGTGCTCTACTTTTTTAAAAAGATATATTTTCTGAGACACACTTTGAGTATCATTAATGATACACCTATGTACGGTGTTTTGTAGCGATTACCATACGACATTACAGCGAGGATTAATGCGAGCCGATCAACCATGCATATTAACAAGTTCCGTGAGCCTAGAACAATCTCTCTACTTTGCTAGCTAGCTAGTTTGTGCAATCGAACTAAATCAATCATGCAAAGCAAACGATGTGTTAGTTGATGATCCCTGCCGGCCGCTAAGGTAAGTGTTGTCTCGAGCGAAACCAGCGTGCACATATGATCAAACAAGTCCTTATGGACGTTGCATCTTCAACCTCCCAACAAGAAGCTAGCTTGCATGCACGTACCGACGTACGTACGTACGTGATAAAAAATTGCAGTTTGTTTAACGAACGGGCACCTGCTAGCAACTTGCTTGCGTGCTAGCTAACAACTGCGCATATATATACACTCTGATCTTGTGTTTATTAATTTGGCATGTAGTACATGTTCTCATGCATGTCTCACACAAGGCAGTACAAGGCATACACTTTGAACTTGCTTTGTGGCGAGACAAATTAATCAAGTAGCTAGCTAGTTTGGCACATTGCTTATATTAATTGTTGCATCACCACAAACCTGCCTGCCTTCTTTCTTACCAAGCGCTGGTTATAGCTGGTGATAGATCGATCGACCGGCCATGGCTTTCCATGGTCAAGCCTACCACGTACGGAAAAGTTGGCGTTGGCAGCTTGCATTTGCGAGCAAGGAGTATGTGTTGAGAATGGTCACTGCCGAGTCCAGTCTAATTGATTTTTTTTTCTATACAAAGAGACGGATTAATCATAGAGTAATACAAATATAGTAGATTAAACACAGAGATAGGGGGAAGAACTCCTGTTCTTTTCTTTATTGTTTTCTCTTTTTATGTGTACAAAATATCCAATATAACTCTCTATATATAGTCTAGTCATGAGGTATTTACCATGGCCCAAGATTTCAAGCTCGGGCTCAAATTTTCCAACAGTGTGCACCATGCATCCTCTTCTCTCGATCAGTATGTTCACACATTTAATTTTACGCCATCGAAATGGCCTTATTAGTTAATGTAAGTTTTCACACATTTCAATAAGTGCTAATATCAACCTTAATTCACTCTAGTGATATTACGAAGTGCTAGACCTAGCTAGTCAATGTTGACCATTTAACCAAACCCAATTGTTATTTTCTCCATTGATAGCTTAATCCAATTTTTGTAATGATCGAGCTTCACATATGTACATGCATGCTGAAGTATATTTGTATGTGCTCCAACAGCGACCTGACCATCGATTGAGCGTTAAAAATAGTGTGTGGGCGGTGAGCCTTTTTCCTGTGGCCAACCGAACCTAATATTTGCGTTATCGATCTAGCTAGTTTGACTGATTTTGTATATGCCTCTCTGTTGTAACTAATGAGAGTATCTCAAGATTAAAACACACTCGTTAACTAGATGAGTGAGGTTGCTTGTTAATTCTACCTAGCTTTCAACTCTCTTTCTTCTGACAAACTCGTCTTACCCAGGCCCTCCTTTTTAAAAAGAGGAAGAATTCCTGGTGAACAAATGTGCGTGGCTTCAGTGTTGGTTTCCATGCATGTGTTTAGGTAGAGATTAGCTAAAGCATCACTGTATACTATATTTGTGTTGTGTATCATGTGAAGATATAAGATTGTTTCCCTCCGTTTTATGATTTTCACAAGGAAAATGAATATTATGATCGATGTATAGGTGTTTGTGGGGGAACCTTATCTCTGTGTGGTTTTAAGCTACCAGCAATAGTAATGAACCCTAATCTTCTAGAGATGAATGAAAATGGCGGTGCCGTCCATGGAAACCAACCGAATCCCGAAGTAATGAATATTGGATGAATCTAAGGCTAAACATGAACTATAGGCATTAACTCTAGATCAATCATGAACACATAGCATAATCTTTAGAGCGGAAATGTACCCGAGCCTGGAGATGCCATGAGGGTTGTAGGTCGGTTGATGTAGAGGTGATCAGCGGCGCAGATGATGCTGTGGACGGGGACGAAGGAGGCCTTCGGTCTTCATCCACCTTAGCGCTCGTGAGAGATCGGGTATGTGCGGGATTTCGTAGCCTTGAACAACCGTGTACCAAGCCTGCCAAATCCCTTCTATTTTTATGTAGCGCTAGATGACCGGGACCAAAACCAAAAAGGAGTTGGTTGCGCCTCCGATCAGGGCGCGAGTGAAGGCGTGGCCTCCCTGGAATCTCGGGATACCGTTAGCCGAGATCAACCCAACATTCTCCCCTTTGATCATCAGGCTAACATCATAAGCCTATTTTCAATAAAACAACATACCAAGGCAATGTGTTGCATGGCCAATGAAGTGTCATACAACTCCAGTACCTATAGTGTACTATCCCATCTTGAAATGGATATTCATTATACTTAATGGAAGTTGGTTTGCTTTAAGGTCCTTTTATCCAGAATCAGAGGCTTTCCAATAAACTCATGCCGGCAACATGATCACAAAAAATATTGGGTAGTAAGCCTTTAGTAAGCGGATCCACAAGCATTAATTTAGTACTAATATTCTTGATACTAATGGTTTGATCCTGGATTCTATCTTTCACAACATGGTACTTAATGTTAATATGTTTGGCAGCACCACTTGACTTGTTATTTGCATAAAAGACTGTAAGTTCGTTATCGCAGTATAAGGTGAGTGGTTTAGAGATGCTATCTACCACTCTAAGTCCCGGGATAAAGTTTTTAAGCCATACAGCCTGCCTGGTAGCCTCATAACATGCCACAAACTTAGCTTGCATCGTTGAAGATGCCGTAACGGTTTGTTTGGAGCTTTTCCACAAGATAGCTCCTCCAGCAAGTGTGAAGATATAACCTGATATGGATTTCTTAGTATCAACACATTCCGCAAAATCTGAATCTGAATAACCAACAATTTCAAGGCTATCAGAGTTCTTATATGTGAGCATGAAATGCTTAGTAGCTTGCATATAGCGCAAAGTTTTCTTAACGGCCTTTCAGTGGTCCGATCCTAGATTTGACTGATATCTGCTAAGCATCCCGGTTGCAAAAGCTAAATCAGGGCGCGTGCATACTTGAGCATACATAATGCTTCCGACAGCTGAAGCATAACAAACCGACTTCATCTGATCAGTTTCATATTGGTTCCTTGGACATTGAAATGTCCCAAACTTATCGCCCTTAACAATAGGAGCAGATGAGCCAGAGCACTTTTGCATATTGTATCTCTTCAGTACTCTGTCAATGTATGCCTTTTGAGATAAACCTAATATTCCTTTGAATCTATCTCGGTGAATCTCAATGCCAAGAACATAAGAGGCATCACCAAGATCTTTCAAATCAAAATTAGATGAAAGAAATCTCTTGTTCTCAAATATCATATCCTTATCACTGCTGGCCAATAAGATATCATCCACATAAAATACTAAGATGGTGAATTTACTTCCCTTGAACTTAACATATATGCAGTTATCAACTTCATTTTCCTTAAAACCAAAATTCCTTATGATCTTACCGAATTTGAGGTACCACTGCCTCGACGCTTGTTTTAAACCATAAATCGATTTCTTAAGTCGACATGCCATATGCTCCTTGCCTTCCACGACAAAACCTTCCGGTTGAGCCATGTAAACGTTCTCTTGCAAGTCGCCATTAAGAAATGTCGTCTTAACATCCATCTGATGCAGCTCTAAATCATAATGAGCTATAAGTGCCATAACAATTATGAATGAATGTTTAGTCGAGACAGGAGAAAATGTGTCATTATAGTCAATCCCCTCTCTTTGTGAGAAGCCTTTTGCTACAAGTCTTACTTTGAACCTTTTGACATTTCCCTTAAAGTCATGCTTGGTTTTGTAGACCCATTTACAGCCTACTGTTTTGACTCCGTCAGAAATTTCTACTAAGTCCCATACATCATTAGTGTTCATAGACTTTAGTTCATCTTTCATAGCATCAAGCCATTTAGGAGAATGTTCACTCATCATGGCCTCCTTATAAGAGGTGGGATCATCTACCTTCCCTATATCATTAATATCTTCATTCATATAAACAACCTAATCATTTGGGATGACAGATCTTCTCTCCCGCTGTGATCTTCTAATAGGTTCATCAGCTATTACAGGAGACTGCTGAGAATCGTCATTAGGTGTAACATTAGGAATTTCAGAGACCTCAACAGTGGGTGCAACAACAATATTCTCTACTGGAGGTGCAACCACTTGAGGCACAGGAATAAAGGTCTCTGGGATGAGCGGTGAAGGAACATAAACCCGCTTCTCCTCAAAATCTATTTTCCTGGGCTCCAGGTCCTCGTTATTCTCTAAAAACACAGCGTGCCTTATTTCTACAAACTTAGCTATCCTATCAGGACAATAAAAACGATACCCTTTGGATCTCTCAGGGTACCCAATAAAATGGTAACTTACTGTCTTAGAGTCTAATTTCCCAATATGTACATTAAATATCTTAGCTTCAGCACGACAACCCCATACTCGTAAATATTTCATACTCGGTTTCCTCCCAGTCCATAATTCATAAGGTGTTTTAGGTACTGATTTACTGGGAACCCGATTAAGAATATGTGCAGCTGTCTTTAGTGCTTCCATCTACAAACCAATTGGTAAACTAGAATGACTAAGCATGCTCCGTACCATATATATAAGTGTACGATTGCATCTCTCAGCTACACCATTCTACTGAGGTTCACCTGGTGTAGAATATTGGGCAACAATGCCATTTTCCTGAAGGAACTTAGCGAAAGGGCCATGAATTTTCCCATAAGAGGCATGTCTTGCATAATATTCTCCCCCACGGTCCGATCTTACCACTTTAATTCTTAGGTTATGCTGATTTTTAACTTCAGCCTTAAATATCTTTAATTTGTTAAGTGACTCAGATCGGTCTTTAATGGGAAAGATATAACCATAACGGGATAAATCATCAGTGAATGTGATCAATGAATCAAAACCATCCATTGATGTCACAGGAAAAGGACCACAAATATCAGTATGAATTAATTCTAAGAGTCCTGTGCTGCGAGTGGCTCCCTTCTTTTTTTTGCTTTACATATTTTTCTTTAATACAATCAATGCAGTGGTCCGAGTCAGAGAAATCTAATGGGTGGAGAATTTCTTCTTTAATGAGACGCTCCATTATCCCCCTCGAAATGTGGCCTAAACGATAGTACCATAGTTTTGAAGTCTCGTTATTCTTTTTACGCTTAGCATCACACATATTCAAAGATACAGGAGATTCATTAAGGGAAAACATATAGAGCTTGTTTTGTCTAAAAGCAAGACTAACATCATTTGAATTAAACGTAATAATGCATTTATTGTCACCAAAAATACATCTAAAACCATCAACGTCCAATAAAGAAACCGAAATCAAATTCCTCCTGATGGAAGGAACATAGACTACATTATTAAGACAAAGCATGAAGCCGTTATCTAAAACTAATGAAATAGATTCAACTGATTCTACTTCAGCTTCTTTTTCATCCGCGACTCTAAGACTTCGCTCCCCCTTTCTTAGTGTTTTCGCGGTAAGGAATCCCTATAAAGAGTTGGTAATGTGCACAGTTGTACCTGAGTCAATTCACCAAGAATTAAGAGAGAAATCAGCATAAAAAGTTTCATCAATGAACGTTATTGTATCATTACCCTTTTTTGCGAGCCACTTTAGAAAACTAACGCAATCCTTCTGGAAATGCCCTGACTGTTTGCAGAAGTGACATTCCCCCCTTTAAGTGCTCCAGCGGGAGCAACATGGGGCTTAGGTGCATTGTGCACTTTAGGCCCCGTCTTATCTGAATTAAGGAAGAACTGCAGCTTTTTCTTAGATTTGAAGTCCCCTTGAAACTTCCTTTTGTTAGAGCCACCAACTTGAAGCTTGAGATCCCTCTTTTCCGTCCTTATTCTTTCTTCATCCTAGACACACATGGCGATTAAATCGCTCATGTTCCATTTTTCTTTCTGAGTATTGTAATTGATTTTAAATGTCGTGTACTCAGAAGGAAGAGAAGTTATGATAAAATGGACTAGGAAGATATCTCTATGTCCTTACCCTTGAGCTTTTCTCTCATATCGGTCATCATCATGATATGTTCTCCTATGCTGCCGAACCCGTCATACTTAGTTGTTAAGAGCCTCTGGATCAAAGTACTGGCATAAACTTTAGTAGAGCCTTTAAATTTCTCCTCTACTGAAGCCAAATACTCTTTAGCATTTTCGGAATAGGGGATTGCTCCCATGATCCCAACTGAGATAGAGGTCTTCATAATCATTAGTGATAGACGGTTGGACCGCTCCCATTTCTCAGCATTAGCTTCATAAGTTTTCTTTTTCTCATCATAATTTTCCTCATCTTCGGTGGGAGGAACGTGAGCGGTTACCCTTAAAGCATAATCAAGATCCAAAACTCCAAGGACAACATGGATTCTTTCTTTCCATGTGAGAAAGTTGTTCCCCGTAAGCTGCTCAATATTGTCGATTGTGGCGGCAACATTTGAAGCATTTATTGCTGAACATCAAAATACAGGGCAAAATTAGAAATAACATAAGAATATATATTGCATGCAATTAACCCTACGTTGGTATGATTAATAACATGCAAAACTATAGTTCTAATTCATATCACCGTTGGGCAGAAAATGAAAAAAACTTAACAATTAATAAGGCGACACATGATTACAATCAACGTTGGTCAGAATGCAGTCATGTGCATACATAACGCCAAAATAAAACATAAAACCTGTAATTAAAATATCTCGTTGATTCAATTTTAATCAGATATAAGACAATAATGTGGTAATGATACATCGTAATTGGGCAATAGAAAAAATAATTAAAACAGTGCACAAAAGGTAGACTTAAGTATAAGAAAATGCACTGAAAAAGAAAAAAAACCACTATTGCAGCTGGCCCCCAAAGAAACGGCCCAAAATCACACGCGCGGCCCACAAAAAACCGAGTTTCATGAGCGCCGTCGGATCTTGATCGAACGGCAGCCCAAAATCACGCGCGCGGCCCACAAAAACCGAGTTTCATGAGCATCGTCGAATCTTGATCGGACGGCTGAGATTGCGCCGCGAGCGAGTTAAAATGCCGAAAACCCTAACCCTAACCTCATTTGCTCGTTCTCCTCGCGAAAAAATATGGGCGACGGTAGCGGCGCGCACGCGGAGAGCAGCAGCGCGATGCGGCGTCGGTGGCAACGGCGCAGAGGGGTGACTTGAGGTGGTGCACTGGTGCGGCACCTCCGCAACCCTCCTCGGCGGCGCGCGCGTGCGACCGAGGTTGCGCGCGCAGTCATCGAGTGGAGCTACGGTGGCGCCCGTGATCGGACGAAACCGAAGCTCTAAAAATCGTAAGTATCCGCTGCCAATTTGGGTTTTGATTCGGGTTTGAGGGCTCGGGTGGTACCTAGTGTGGGGATTTCATTAGGATTTTGCAAAAGATTTCTTAAGTCCCCTCCTTCTAATTGTTAAACTGAGCCATTAATCAATAGATCCAAGCCTCTAATCCTTAGATTTGAACCTTTAGTCATTAGATCCAGGTAAGAACAAGTTCGGTTGGGACTAATTAGGGTTCAAGATGAGTCTAGGGGTGCTCTGATACCACAATATTGGATGAATCTAAGGCTAAACATGAACTATAGGTATTAACCCTAGATCAATCATGAACACATAGCATAATCTTTAGAGCGAAAACGTACCTGAGCCTGGAGATGCCATGAGGGTTGTAGGTCTATTGATGTAGAGGTGGTCGGCGGCGCAGATGATGCCGTGGACGGGGACGAAGGAGGCCTTCGGTCTTCGTCCACCTTAGCGCTCATGAGAGATCGAGTATGTGCGAGATTTCGTTGCTTTGAACAACCGTGTACCAAGCCTACCAAATCCCTTCTGTTTTTATGTAGTGCTAGATGACCGGGACCAAAACTAAAAAGGAGTTGGTTGCGCCTCTGATCAGGGCGCGAGTGGAGGCGTGATTCCCTGGAATCTCGAGATACCGTTAGCCGAGATCAACCTAACACTGAAGATTCAGTTCTTTTCTGTTAGGTTTGGGAAGCAAGTGATCGATCGTTTGGCTAGCATAAACTTCGCAGCTAGAGTCATCCAATAGGAATAATACATATGTTTACTTTAATTCCTCGAAAAATCATATTAATTTCTTACTCCAAAGCAGTGGCGGATCCAGAAAATTTTTTTGGAGGGGCTGAAGTACCTTCAGCTCGACCTCAGCCCCTTCTACATTATACATCTATGGCTAAAAATTTAAGGGGGGCTCCAAGGGTCCGGTAACGGTAGGGGGCTCGAGGGCCCCCCCCCCCCGCGCCCCACCACTAGATCCGCCACTGCTCCAAAGGGCATGCTAACTCCTGTGGTCCCATGTTTTGAGCTTAAACTTTCTCACCATAATTCCATGAGTTTCCCAACCATCCATCGAAGCACATGAATGATCTACCATGACTACTTTCACCTGCCTAATCTATATACACTTTGTTCCAGGCACTGATGCATCATTGGAGGCATTCGACTGGGAATTTGGAGCATGTGATCGCCATTGAAGTATACATATATATGAATGGCAGGCACTACATTACAATACTTCAGTACTGATTGCTGTATATTTTCGTAGGAAGGAGGACTAAATTAATATCCTTGCATTTTAAATGTGCTAAATTTTTTAAAAAAATTGTAGGAATCTGAACGTAACGGGGGTGCGTGAGGTCAATGTCAACAACCCCCGCTGCGGACCAGGTTATGTATAGGCTGTATAGCTACGTACAGGCAAGCTGCAGGCATGAAAGCCTAGGGATGTGTGACAAATAGCGATATAATTAAGCATAGTGCTTTGCATACATGCCAACCGATGATTAATTAACGAGCTAGGTTCGCTCGAGTTGCAGGTACCAGAATCTTGACCCGATCGATCTTTTGCGTCGGTCAGACTGCGCTCATATATGGTAGCTTGCTATACGAAGCTGTAGTACTTCGACGACTTGACTTACAAGTCCTTCGCATTGACACGTTACATTTGTATGGCAAATGATAATTCTACATGTACAATTGTAATTTTGTTGTATGAGTATGATTTCGATTTAAAGGCCCACGTAAAAAATAAGCTAGATCTTACGTTTTGAAACACTGCAGTAAGATTTATACTTAGTGCTTTAGTATGATTATGGTTTTACAGTTATAAATGGCTTTCTGAGTCTACAACGATGTGATCCGTCTACGTTAGCGTCTTCGCTGTCCGTCGTCATTTTAAAAAAAAATATAGATAAAAAATTATCAACCATAACATAAAAAACAGAAAACAACGTAAAATGTAATTTCAGATACACTGCAAAACCAAATAGCATCTTATAACAATCTACGGATGGCGGGGAAAAAATAAATCCCCACGCTTCTTTTATAAGGCCACCCTGCTAGCTAGCCTCCGCCCATCTGCACTTCAAACCAATCTCCACTCGGTCTCTCCCTCTATCACACACACACACACACACACACACACACACACACACACACACACACACACACACACACACACACACACACACACACTCACGAACTCACACCCCCGTGCGCTCGCGCACACACGTACCACCGCACAGCATGGTTAAGGAAGCCATCACGTACACCAAAGGCGGAGACGGCTGCGGCTACGAGGCGACGGTCACGTCCTCCTCGACGGTGGCGCCAGCCCTGCCGCTGCAGGAGCACCGCCTGCCGCTGTCCAACCTAGACCTTATTCTGCCGCCCATGGACGTCGGCGTCTTCTTCTGCTACATCGACGCGGCGGGTAGCCACCCGGCCGCGACCCTGAAGGCGGCGCTGGCGAAGGTGCTGGTGGCGTACTACCCGCTCGCGGGGGAGGTCGTGGCCAACGCCGCGGGCGAGCCGGAGCTGCTGTGCAGCGGCCGGGGCGTGGACTTCGCGGAGGCGAGCGCGGACGGCACGGAGCTGCGAGAGGTGCGGCTCGGCACGCCGGACGAGAGCGCTGAGAGGCTGGTGCCCAAGAAGAAGGTCGGGGTCATGTGCGTGCAGGTTCGGACCGGATCATATATACGCGCGTACTACATTCTTTTTAAAAAGGCACGAAATTAAGCAAAAAGAAAAAACAACAAACTTGAAATTAATCGTTAAGGTCTCGAAATTCACACGATTGCAATAACGCACAAATTAACTTGGAAATTTCACTGTTTTTTGGAGCAATTCCATGTGGCGGTCAACTTCTTCAATCCCATCTACCTCCAACAACATCTTCTATGTAACGGACATGCTATATATAACACGGTTATGAAACACCCGGCACACCAACGTTCTTTACTTTATTACACTGAAATTTTTTAATTTGGTAGGCCACTATCATACTTCATCCGTACCAACCTCCATATACTTGAACACAAGATTTTACATGTCCAGATTAGCTACGTACCAATTCAGATTTTTTTGACGTAATTAAAACATGCAAAATTATTCGATTGTAGCTTTGATCATAAGTTCACAACTGCATGTGCCACTGCGTTGCATGCATGGCACACGCACGCACGCAGGTGACCAAGTTCAAGTGCGGCGGCGCCGTCGTCGGCTGCACCTTCGACCACCGTGTCTGCGACGCCTACTCCTTCAACATGTTCCTCGTTGCGTGGGCCGCGGCCGCCCGGGGCAGCTCCGCATCTTTGGCCCCATCCTTTCGCCGCTCTTTCCTTGCGCCAAGCAGCCCGCCTCCGCCGTGCACCGACACCCTCGCCGACCGCCTCTTTGTTCCGATCAGCCGCGCGCCGGCCCCGCCAGACACGACGGCTGCCGCTTTCAACCGTATTTACCGCGTGGCCGCCGCCGACGTCGCCGCTCTGCAGGTCTCGGCTGGTCCCGGGCGCACGAAGCTGGAGGCGTTCACGGCCCACCTGTGGCAACTCCACGCCAGGGCGGCCTCCCAGCGTCAACGTTCGTGCTGCATGGGTGTGGTCGTGGACGGGCGCACTCGCCTGTTCCCGGACGGCGCCATGAAGGCCTACTTCGGCAACGTGCTTACCATACCATACGGCTTCATAGGCTCCGCCGACCTGCGTGACATGGCCCTCGCCGATGTGGCGGACGACGTGCACCGGTGGGTGGTGGAGGCGGCGACCGGCGAGCACTTCCGGGGGCTCGTCGATTGGGTCGAGGCGCTGCGGCCCGAGCCCACGGTCTCGAAGGCTTACATGGGCGGCGACGACGGTGAGGACGCGGCAGCCTGCGTCGTGTCGTCGGGGATGAGGTTCCCGGTTGGCGAGGTCGACTTCGGGTGGGGCCGGCCGGCGTTCGCGTCGTACCACTTCCCGTGGCCCGGCGGCGCCGGGTACGTCATGCCGATGCCAAGCGCGCGCGAGGACGGCGACTGGGTGGTGTACGTACACGCGGCGCCGGAGGTGGTGATGGCGATGGAGGAGGAGCCCACGGTGTTCAAGGCCGTGGAGAGCAGCTACATATTCGGGTGAAGTGCGCTGGGAAGATATCAACAAAGTCACGCTAGGGGTCGATCTCTCTCTACGTGTAAAAAAGTGGATGGTGCATCACGCCATCGTGTGTGCGTACGTGCGTTATATGTCTGGTTTATGATTTTGCTGTGTCCGTCGTGTACCTGCTGTATAGTACTTGTAATGTAATACTGCTGTGTATAAGGGATCGATCAAGGGAGCGAGAGATGTAAACGGAATTGTTGACTTTGTTGCCATGGTGATATGACATCGTGTAATGCTACGTTGTGTCCAAATGAGTCGGGAGAAAACGGATATACCCGATCAGAATGTTAAAACGTACCGCGCGCTGTTTCAGCTTGCTACTCTGTTGGACGCACCGGAGAACCGCACGGAACGCGAAATTAACCCGATCAAAAGCACCGCGAGAGGTGGGGGTACGGGCCGGGCGCTGCGATGCCGGTGCCTCGGAGAGCAGGCTGCGCCCGCGCACGAGTCACGACTCGTGGGAAACCAAGTGGTGGGCACTGCGCCAGCGCGCGTTCGGCACGGCGCGGCCGTCTGGAATTGGTTGGGGCCATTACGTGCTGGACGGACGGCAGCAACGAGAGATGAAGACACTGCCTTTTGGGCCTCTTGATGGTTTGCACACGGATACGGCCCAAGTATAAACAGGACCATAGTTCGTACCTCATCCGTGCAGTTTTTTCTTCTGTCTTCTTCTTTTTGTTTAATTTTAGGGGTTGTGCACCTTAATTCATCATTAGCTCCGACAAAACTAGCCAATGAATGGTACGCGTGGACGAGTGAAGCAAAACCGTAAATCGGAACGGAAGTGCCGTGTGATGAATCGAACAGGCAACTTTTCCTTATGTCTACAATCATTACAGTTGGTGATGGCAAGAAAGCGCGCCCTTGGCGCAACAGATGGCTACACGGAGAGGCTTAGCCCCAAACTTATTCAAACTCACGAGGAGGAAGAATAGAAACATATTCAATGAGCGGCAAAAGGACAGTTGGGTTAACTTCGCCAGGCGGAAGACGCGATGCAGCTAGTGGAGTTTGTCTCCTTACGGATTCAGTTGCAAGTTACAACAAGTTAACCGACAACCGGGGACCCGCGACGCTATCTCATGGCGTTAGATAGCGGACGGCCAATACACGGCAAAATGACAGTTGGAGTAACTCCGCTGAGCGGAAGGCGCCATGCAGCTAGTGGAGTATGTCTTCTTAGGGTGTATTTGGTTTGAGGGATGGGGTGGGATGGAATGGGATGGTTCCTTTGATCAAGGCTATCCATGTGTTTGGTTTCAGGGATGGGGTGTGATGGAATGGTCCAAAGTGGATGAGCCTGTGCAAATTTAAAGAATATTCTTCTTAGATGCTGAACCATGTGGTTCCACCTTTTTGTGGAACCATCTCATCCTATTCCATCCCATCCCATTCCACTTTCATCACTCCAACCAAACACATCCTTATGGATTTGGTTGCAAGTTGAAACAAGTTGACCTATAACAGGGCACTCGTGACACTATCTCACGGCGTTAGACAGCAGATGGCCAATACATGGTAAAATGACAGTTGGATTAACTCTGTCATGCGAAAGACACAATGCAGCTAGTGGAGAGTACAGTCATAGGAAGTACAAGTGCACAAAGCAGAACTACCAGGTTGCTGCTACTCACATGGTAGGATCAAGCCGTTGCATTCATGGGTGAGGCCATGAAGGAGATTGTGGAGGGCGACAAGTTGTAGATCACGAACACGGAGTTGCTACCTGATCGTGTCTACCTATAGTTTGTACCTAATTTGATTGTGTGTTCAATTAAGGAGTGCTATTTTGTATCATTGTGGCCAATTTGTGTTATCTATTTTATGGTTGTATCATGTTTGTTATGAACTATGTTTTATTATGTTATGGGCATACTAAATTCAATCTGTTATAAACCCAATTTGTATGCTTAGTAATGTGCATCTATTTGTTATGTTGTTGTTATGCCTTCTCCTATTAAATTTGAAATGAACATTTCATTTTTGTCTTTTTTATTTCATATGTTGTAATTTCTAGTTAATTTATGACTTTTTTGTTTCTTAAATTGTTGTTTCGAAATGTTACTAATTTTTGTGTTGTTTGACATGCATGGTGGGTTAGGGTGGTGGTGATGCTTGGCCGTATGACTTGCTGGACGCAGGCTCGACGGTCGGCACTACGGCCAGCTACGTTCCTTAATTCCTATGAAGGAATAGGCTCACATTGCTCTGGTAGTGTTGGTGACTCGCACCCTGGTGAAGTCTTGGGGCCTCAACCGACGTTGGTTTTCTAGGTACGCCTCTTGTGAAATGTTGGATACAAAGTATAATAATGTTCACGTACTTACACCCATTTATTGAATGTTACACTCCAGGATGCGATCCATCGGACTGCTTTTTCTCACACGGATGTTGCCAGCCATGGAGTTGGATGACACCAAGTAGAATGCTAGCCCGAGGGTGGACATTGAGCAATCCCGATGCTTCCTTTTTGACTTCTCACTACTCACCGCTTTTATGGACCATTGGTGGCTAGAGATGCACACTTTCCACATGTTATGTAGTGAGTTGGAGCCCATTTTACAGGTTGTGTCTATGCTCACCAGGCTATTGATCAACGGTGACACAGTCGTGCTAGAGGAGCCTAGGGATGACTAGCGCAATGAGTTCATGGAGAGGTTCCATATAGTTCTGCCTTTGCCATAGCCAGGGGCACTACCTTACGAGGTTTCTCGGAGGGTCAGAAGCATGCCCCAGTGCTCAGGTGACTACGACAATTCCGAGTAAGTGCATTGCGGTTTTGTATTGCTTTTACTGATGTGAATATCATTCTAATGCATTATTTTTCTTGCTGGTTGAGAGGATGGCATCTGAGGCGAACGGCTACTAGGTTGCACGTCACCTAAAGGCATACCTGTTGTGGCTGTTCGGTTGGTTGATGTTCATGAGTACCCCATGGTAACAGTGTCGACACCCAATTCATCCAATTTGGTCGGGCATGCCTCTGCGTTGCTTGCATCAGGACCTATTCTATCCTGCGTCAGGTTTTCTTAGTTAATTGACAACTCGTAGACCTATCTTGTAGCCAAAGATAACTTCATGTGGACGTGAGTGCACTTGCATTCACCAAAATTTACTTCCTCCACACTCCACTCCAACCACCTGTAAAACTAGAGAATCCTCCACCACTACAGGCAACACTCTATTCTTCTGTCTTTGAGCCAACACTTAAATCATATCAATGGCGGATGCCATGTCCTCATCCAGGGAAGGAAAAGGTAAGATTAGGGAACCGACGAACCCTCAATGGCCACATTGTTGTTGCAATGTTCTAGCTATCTACACCACAGTCCACAGTAGCTATCCCTTTGCTCAATTTGCCTTTTATCGTGGGTACGGCAAGGTTAATATTCTATTGGGATATCCCGCATATGTTCTTAAAATATCGTTAACTTGGTTGTCTTCGGTAGGAAAAACCAAGGTGCAAATTCAACTATTGCGCTATTAAAGAAGACGAAGACCTTATCTTTCTTGGGCCCGAACAAGTTGTTGTGGTCAAGAAAAACCAACAACAGTATCGTGAGATGAAACGAAAAAAGGAGTAGAAGCTTCACTAGATTCAGGAGGAGGCGCAGTCATTTATTTGTATTAATTAAATTAATTTGACATTTCCCAAATTTAAGGCCATCCTCGCTTGCTTATTAGGCGACTGGGCCAGTCGAAGTTTCATGGTGTGACTAGGCTCGGTCGCCCACCAAAGGCATGGCTGAGGCCTAAGTCGCTGGCCCGCGGGGCAACCGGCCCAGCTGCGCAACGATGAAATTTTAGGCCTTTGGGCCCTCTTAATGGTTTACACACGGATAGGACCCAAGTCTATGCGGGCCCGTAGTTCATACCTCAGCCGTGCAGGTTTTTCTCTTTATTAATTTTTTGGTCTTTGCACCTTAACCCATCATTAGCTCTAACAAACTAGCTATTGAAGCACGCGCCCATGTCCATACGAAGCACGCATTTGCGGTCAGCTGCTGACGAAGCCCATCTTCTCTAGAAGGGCCGGGGGATAAAGACCAAGGGTGGACCAAATGTGACCAACAACATTGCGGTACACCTTAAGCCGTTGGATGGACCAGCTAGGGTGTTGGTGCACCTACCGCCTGTTCTGGCAGTGCTCGCGTGCGTTTGCTTTGTGCGTCAACGATCATGGACGTGACTAGTGAGAGACTTCCTCTGTACATCCATGTCCCTAAACATAGTGGATGTTTCCCACTCACAAGTTGGGCTCGAGGACCACCAGTTGGTCACTGTTAGGGGGAGGCTTGATTTGGATGAAAGCATGAGCAAACAATGGCTAATAAGGAACTGATTGTAAGTTTCTGTTTATATTGTTTTCTAAAAGCTGTTTTATATAGTAAACGATTTGTCTACAGTACTTAACTTTTAAACAAAGTATCTTTTTAAAATGTGGTCTACTAGTCGAGTATACTATATATTATAGTGACTTCACTTATATCGGCCAAAATTGTACGTGAGTTTCTCTCTTCGTACAGCTCTCTATAAGATATTACTATTCATAAGATAAAGTCAAAAGCCATTAGAAAAAACAATATGAATGGGTCTAGGTCGGTTGGATCCCTTTTACCCAAGTATAAGTTCATCTTTGACTCGAATTTGAGTGTCTTTTCCTGCTTTATTATTAAAATGGAGAATTTCTTTATATGCCACCAAAAATTTATATCATCCCTTTACACTACTCATTTTCTCACTGACGTGTGGGTCTGGATTCACATTCTTAGTAAGACGATAGGGAAATTCACAAACATTCAACGGCATACACAGAATTAATCCTACTATAAACATGTGGTTCATCTTACATATGTTTCATTTTTACGTTTCGGAAAACTATAGCTAACATATAAGCGTGGTTCCTCCAAAAACAAATACTACAGATAACGAACGTGATAATATTTTCGGCGTAGTACTTACCTTTCTTCGCACCATGTTAATTCAGATGTTCCAATATTTTTGCAAAATAATACATTCCTTTGTCCGCAGCATTTTAATTCATATGTTCCACTCAATGTGAGTTTGCCCATTGCTGCTGACGTCATAAACTCAAGACACCACAAACCCTTACCGAACAAAAACATATCTATGTTGTAAGCTTCTAATTGCTCCTCTGTCCTTGAGAAAGCTAGCAGTGGCATTAGGTCAATGCAACTACAGAGGAAAAAAGCAGCAAGGCTTAGTAATCGTAGCAGTTTTGGTTGGCACATAGTGATCCAGATATCTGACATTCCATCTCTTGAAAGTTACGAGACGGCAATGAGTACAGCATTCCTAACTTATATATATAGACTGTTTGATATGGCTATAGTTTATAGCTTTTAGTTGACAATTTTGGATTTTAACTGTTTATGACAAAGATTATGGAAAGATACTTACTTACGATTTTTGATGATATAGATATTGGACTTTTAATATATACTATAATTAACTTATAGATTTCATCTTAAAAATATTTTATTTAAAAGTTAGATACTATAACAAAAATCAATCTATTTTTACAAACCGTAGAAGAACAGATCCATATACTGTAGTCGTAGAGCGATATAATGAAAAGCTAGAATTACAGTTGGTGAGCATGGATTATGAGTTTACTAGTACGTACGTTACGTTGACAGCCATGATGCACACAACTATGTCCGTTGATAAATCCCAGTCGACGGGGAAAAACTTTATTTGTCTCCCTCAAATCAATATAGCCTGTTTGATATTGCTGCAGTTTATAATTTTTAGCTGAAATTTTTAAATTTTAGCGGCTTGCGACAGAGATTACGAAGAGATACTCGCTTACGATTTTTTATGATACAGATATTTGGCTTTTAATATATACTACAACTAACTTATAGATTTCATCTTAAAAAATACTCTGTTTAAAAGTTAGGTACTGTAACAAAAGTCAAAGGGCCTGTTTGTTTCAGCTTCTGACAGCTGCAGCTACTCCCAGAATCTGCAGCTCTCCCAAACAGTCTAGATTTTCATCCAGATTCTAAGTAGCCAGAAGCTACAGAATCCAGAAAATGAACTAGTAGCCAGAAGCTGGGGTTATCCAGCTTCTCCAGATTCTGACTAGCTGAATACTCGCCAACTACTTCTCAGAATCTACAGCTGAAATAAATAGGCCCAAAAGCTATATTTAGAAATCGCAAAAGAACAAACCCATAGACTGTTGTCGTAGAGCGATATAATGAAAAGCTAGAATTACAGTTGGTGAGCATGGATTACAAGTTTACTATGTACGTTACGTTGACAGCCATGATGCACACAACTATGTCCGTTGATAAATCCCAGTCACGGGGAAAAAACTTTATTTGCCTCCCTCAAATCAATCCGTAATTAAGACTTCTTCGAAACAAAACATTAATATTAAGTTTAGATGCTAATGACAACTGACAAGAGCTATCCGCACTAATTTCATGTGCATACCTTCAGAGAAGTGGTCTGCGACTTATCACTGATGGAATGCAAAATGCTCCAAGAAAACCACATGCGAATTCAAAGGCAAAAGGTGGTCCTATATATTCTTCTGTTTAATTTCTAGCTTGATGTGCTAATTTGAACATTGAGCATTGTGCTAAAGAAGTAAGGAATAGTATTCCATTTTCTGACCGGCAACAACTCAGCATCAACTTGTCATCAGATGGAATTGAGCGGTAACAAGAAAAAACGATAACATTTCCATTTACGGAAGGTAGATGATGTTTGAATTTAAAATCTTGCATCAATTTCGAGGCACATTTGACAGTTTTGAAAGTATATGTACCACGTGTGCAAGTGGAAAAGCCACATATTCTTCATTTAGGATGACACTGAGAAGAGATAGACAGGAAATTATTGTGTTGTCAAATACTCTACTCGGCTGGCCCTGACGATGGAGGCTCTCTTTTACCCAGTGAAGCAAAAGGCTCAACCTAACTACCCACAATTGATCCGAATTTTCTTCATCGATAAATCTTTATCTATCCGGTCGATGTAATTGCCTCACACGACTCTTACCAATCTAAATTGACCCGCATTTTCATCTAAAAAAGAAAGTTAACTTTCTGGCAAATCCATCTATGTGGTATCGATGCTGGCAATCAGAAGAGTTAAATGATTTCTGAAACCTCTTAGCCTTAGGGTATTTCAAATCCTCACTTAAGTGACTACGATGGTCATCAAATTCAGATCACACTAATAGGCTAAGCAAAATAAAGCTAGAGATAAGAACCAACTTATTTCACAGGGCTGGTCAGACTACTATTGAAAGGCTAGTCAAACTACTATCCGGTCTGATCACCAGCCTGCAACTGGTCTGACCATAGGTTTGGGGTGGTTTGACCAGTCTCCTCCTCATAGACCTAAAATCTCTTGGGATAAAAACTTCAATTTTAAGAATTTGTTCAATTCTTTTTCAAACACTTTCAAATTTTGTATCAGACTTATTCTTGGCAATATAAACCTAAACTAATAAAAAATCACAAGGTTTTTGAGTTAAAGTTCACCAAATTGAAGATAATCGAATCTAGTTCACAAAAACTCCAAAACCCTAAAACTCAAATTACTTCTTACTCATAAAGATCTAATGCATAAGGTTTTTCAGATCTATTCTTACAAGTCATAGTAAGTTAATTTAAGCAAAAAAAAGGGTTAGAACTCGCACGACACCGAAATCACAAATCAAGCTAAAGAACAAATAAAACCAAGCATGAACGCAAACAAGAATATGATTGAGACAAAGTTTTGATCTATTTTAGTGTAGATGATGTTTACATACTCATAAATGATTACAAGGTGAAAGCCAAAACACCACTCTTTCCACCCTCAAATTCCTTCTCACATAACCACAGAAGGAGATAAGGTGGTAGAACAAAAAAGCGAAAACCTAGAATCTTTGGATCTCCTACCTCCTCTCCTCCCCTCTAAATAACCGACAACAACTCTAATGGGTCCAACTCATTAAGTCTACCGGAGAAACTGTCAACCCCCACTAACACGGGTTTTACACACTCATGCAGTTTCTCCTAGCGTTTACAAGACTTAACAAGCTAACTTTTTAGCGATTGATCCACTTGTCAATTCCAGCTCTCCTTGACCTAAACCAATTCTACTTTGCACCTCTCTGCGTTGCGGTTTTGATTAAGGCACTAACCCGGTATTTGGCCAACTAGCAAAATACCCTCAAAGAAGCTTTCAAGCACCTTCCCTGAATTCCAACTTCACCTTCACCTGAAAAGCATCTCCACATACTTTAACACATAGCCCATAGTGCCTAATAGCTAACCGTCATATTTTCACGTATTCGAACTCTCTTGAACCATATCTACATGCATCGACCTCGTCACTTGGCATAACACATATAACAACTCATCTCTTCACGATCCTTGTTTTTTCTGTGCTTCCTGATTGAGCCATGTAGCCTCAACTTGACTTACACGATCGCATGAATCTCAACTCCCCCACCTAATCCGGGTCCATTGCTGTCAACCGCTAACATTCTCCAAGCCACTTGCACATGCAAAGATCAAGCAACCATCTCGAACACAAGTTCCATACACTTGGCTCACGTTAGTCAAAACCATATACCATGCAACACAGCATAACCAACCTATGGTAACCAGGCCATACACACACTCAATCACTACTGATCCTAACTTGACCAAAATAATTCGCCAACAGTTGGTCTGACTGTCATTACTAGATCGATCAGATCGCTAGGGCTGATTTGACAGCCAATACCATGCCAGTCAGACCGCCGGCCACTGGCCAGTCTGACCTCTTAACTACACTTGAAAATACTAATTTTAGAATTTCGGTTAAACTTTGTCTAGTTTCAGTTTGATTTTCCAATTCCAGTGGCAGCAAGTGCAAACTCATTCTCAAACAAGACTACACATGTGTTTTGCATATAATTTCTCAAAAGTCTATGGCAGCCAACCATCGACCCTATGACGGTCAAGCCGACTAAACCTTGACAACACAAATTAAAATATGAATTTTCTAAAATTTTTATAAAATTCAAATTCAACTTAAATAAAATACCAATTATTCATAACAGACATAGAGGCCTTGTGCATGTTCTCTGAGTCTCGTTTCCCGTCGATGCACGTTACACACATCGATCCATCTCATGTGTAGCGTAAATATCTTTTGAAAGAGCATATGCAAAGAACGGCGGCCGGCCGGCCGGGCGGGAGAGCTACGCAGGCTGCAGCGCGCGAGCGTCGCCTCAAAGCCGCGCATGCATGGCCAGGGCCTTCGCGGTTCGGTGTCCGGCGTCCGGCCGGTGTAGCACACGAGAACGCGCGGAGAGTCAGGACGTGCGCCCGCGCGCGCGCACGGCACGTCGCCGCGAGAGAAGCAAGGTCGTCGACGCGCCGGGAGATCACGCGTGCATGGCCAGTTTGGTGGAAACATGTGGCCCGGTCGGGGTGTTATTTGTGCCCTGTGAAGCTAGTGAGGTACTCCTACGTACAGCTTCCGTTTTTTTACTCATGTTTTTATGTTTTACTATCTTGAAGATATGATTTTGGTAGTTACTTTTTATAATTTTACATTAAAATAAATCAATAATATTATAATATTATAAGGTATTTTTAATGATAAATTTAATAATATGATTATCGTATAATCAATCTAGATAGTTTTAAATTGTTAGTAGTCAAAATTTAAAAAGTTTGGCAACATAAATTCTAAAAAGTAAAAAAAAACCGAAGAGAGCAATAGATTAGTACTAGTGCATTACAACACAACTTACGTGCCGCTCGATTGGACTGAAATAAGCTGATTTATAGCTGAAATTGTATTATATCTAATGGTGACTTATTTGATGTAACTAAATTTAAAAAAATTTAAAAATAAAAAATAGATTAACCCATCACAGACAATACAAACAAATACAGAAAAAAGAACTACAAAAAAGAAAAAACAAAAAAATTTAAAAATAACAAAATTTATAAATAATAAAAAATAAACTAAAAATCAGAAACTCAAAACGAAAAGTAAGGCCTTAAAAGGTTGGCGCCCATATACAAACACTGACGACAGAATCCCCTGCGCGTACGCACGCGCCTCGAGAGCCTGTGACCAGGATTCAGGAGCGAGGTAGAACGAAATGATCCAAGGACGTGCTACGTATTCAGGATGGAGCAGTGAAAAGCTTTTCTGCTGCAAGATTCCAGGCGTTGCGAGACCACGGTGGGCTCTTTTTAGTTGTGTATAATGATTTATGATTAGGACTGATAACTTCTGATTTAATTATATGTACGAACATGATATACCAATAAACTGTTTAAAAAAACAAAAAAAACAGCTCTATGTATTTATTTTAAAAATATCATAATCCATAAAATAAAAAGAACTAGCAGGCATGTCCCATTTGCAAAAAAATCTTAGCTAGCTAGCTAGTACTACCTGGCTGCCTTGCCATTGCTTCCACAGTGATCACAAGGAAGCCATCCGAAACAAATCACATCGCGCCTGCAAAACAGGCGCCCGTATTGGCATGCGAGTTCTCAATTGTCATCGGAATGGAAACGATTGATAACGATGCTTACCTTATTGTGGTTGTGACAGGTGACCATCCGACATCGAATGATTGGCCGGTTCAGTTCAGCTGTGGCTCCGTGGTCTGAGTTCAAGTAGTGAGGTCTGGATAATAAGGCCGTTCATGTTGGTTCTTTTCTGGTGGTTTTTTTTGTTTGGTTTATGAATAGTAACAATTTTAGATAGGTCGTACGGAGAGAGACATTTATATGATTTTGACTAATATAAATAAAGTCACTATAGTATCTACTACAATTGACTAATAAATTATAGCACCTTACATAATGATGTGAGATACTACTATAGAACGTTAACGTCAAAATGAAGAATAATAATAAAAGTAAAAATATAAATCACGAGAAAATTAAAACTTTAAAAGTGCTTTAATAGAGAACCAACAGAAGCTGAAATAAATGTTTGAAATATGAAACCGGTCCACTTCTAACCAAATAAAATAACAATTAGTGGCAAGCCACAATGCTGAAAACTCGAGTGCTTCCACCCATGCATGATGCTATTACTCCATTGGCCTTTTAACTAATAATGAAAAGAGTAAGCGTGAAATTTGGAATCATCTCCGACTATCTGGAATCGCCAAGAGTACTTCTTCTCCGACTTACAGAGAATAGTTTTAGCTTCTTCTACGACCGCTCGAAGACGTTTCTTCGGCTCCTTTACCAACACGCGGAGATGTTACTTTGGCTCCTTCTCCGACACACGGAGAGCACTTGCTTTTCTTCTTCTTCTCCGATGCACGGAGAGCAACAAGACTAAAACTCTCTAACTAACGGGAGTCAGCGAGCTCTGATTCACTGACTAACGGGAATCAGTGAGCTCTGATACTCCAACTCACAGTAATCACTAGGGAGTCTTCTTCTTTTTCGAACAGCTTCGGCTTCTTCTCCAACACACGGAGAGCACCTGCGCTTCTTCTTCTTCTCCGACGCACAGAGAACAACAAGGGCTCTGATTCTCTGACTAACGTGAACCACCAAGTTTTGATACCAATTGTTGCCCAGGCCCTACTACTTAGGGGAAAAGCGCAGGGAGAGAGTAGAGAAGGAACAAGCGAATCCCAGAGTAATTTTTTTCTCTTCATCTCCTGCGACTCACCCCATCCACGACTTCTATTCGCTGCATTCTCAAAACTCTCACCGAGCTCTACAAATGTGCATGCCTTTAAATAGGCCTCACGCACATACAGTTACACTACCATACACACCCACTACTGCTACGCTCTGACGACCACACCGCTCAGCCCCTTCGGCCCATGCCTCTCCTGCACCTACCCATGTCGCTTCGCTCAGCCACATGCTAACTGCTTCGACCAGCCCATGCCGACAGTTACAGTGACCAGCCGCCTGCCCACACTGGGTAGTTAGCTGACCAAGGATGACCTACGTCACCCACGACCACTCATGTTGACGTCTACTACCAACTGCTACAGTGATCGACGTACGATCACGACCGCTGGCATCATTCTCGGCTTGTCTTCAACCACTACATTGGAGCTTCGACCACGATGCTAGCTACTATGACACTGTCGCTACTACAACCACACAACGTGGTTGTAACGACCACGACCTCTGGGACTACCGGCTTTACGACCACAGCTGCTCGACCATGGCTTCCCTTCGACCACTTCACTGACCACACAGAACTTCGAGCACCGACTGTCTTATTGTAGCTTCGACCGTGGCTTCGACCATGGCATCGACTAGGCCTTCGACCATGGCTTCTACCAGGCTTCAACCATAACCAGTGCACACGACCGTTGATTGTAGTAGCTACGACTACCGACCATGGTAGCTACGACTACCGACCATCAACCACGGTAGCTCAGACTACCGACTATCGATCACGGTAGCTACGACTATCAACCATCAACCACAGTAGCTATGACTACCGACCATTGATCACAGTAGCTACGACTACCGACCATCGACTTCAACCATGCCTTCAACCGTAGCATCGACCATAGCTTGCGTCTTCGACCATGGCATCGACCATGGCTTGTTGACTGCCCCTTCAACCATGGCATCAACCATGGTTTGCATCTTCGACCATGATATCGACCACGGCTTGTCAACTGCGCCTTCGACCATGGCTTGTGAACTACTGGCTTCGACCACTGTACAATACTCGACACACGGTACAGTTTGGCTACGACCACTGGCTACGACCACTATATAGTACTCAACACATGAGTACGGTTTGGTTACGACCACTGTGGTTACGACCACTATACACTACTCGACACACTAGTACGATGCTTTGACTACACACAACAACAAGACTATTTCCATCATCGTCTATGTTGGGAGGAGGAAGAAGGTGAGAGTAGGCGGGCGTAGGATTGCCGGCCAACTTCATGCACTCAACGGAGGAGGGGATTGCAATGAGCATCGCCGCAACTCACAAGTGCGTGGGGGAGGATCGAAGCAGAGGAGGGGGATCGGGACGAGTCGGGAGATGGCGATCTGTGTGCAAGCGATAATGATTCTGAATACGCCCGACCTAGCGTGTAATGGGGCTTGTATTGGGCTGTATCACAATACAGGGAACACGATTACGACCCAGTTTTTATTAGCTTCTAAAAACTGTTTTTCTATAGTACCTAGCTTTTAAATGATCTTTTCAAGATGGGATCTACTAGTCGATTGTAGTATACACTGTAGTGACTTCATTTTATATTAGCCAAAATCGCACGTGAGTTTCTCCCTCTCCGTATGACTTTCTACAGGCTGTTACTATTCATAAACTAAACCCAAAAGATATCAGCAAAAGCCAATATGAGCAAGCACGTAAGCCCACACTAAGCCAAACAGAAACTAACATAATTAGATAGCAATGTAATCGGATTACGTAGGAAAACTACCAAACCAAACACCATCATAGTGTAATGCACTGGTACTGATATACCATATACCTCGCTAGCTTCACATGGCACAAATAACATCTCGGCCGGGCCACCTAACTCGCATGACAAAGTAGTATATGTGTTAGTGTGTTACAGGTCTTTTCCCAAACAACTCCAAATGTCATTTCCTTTTCATCTGCATGTCTTAGGAGCAGGCAAACATTGATTTCTCATCTAAAACGAAAGGGAAACGCCAACCGAACTAGATAAACAAATAACAGCAAATTAAACCTGCATACAAGAAAAAAAAGGTCGATTATTGAAGTGCACACAATTAACTAAAATGTGATTTTTTTTCCGGTAAGGAACTAAAATGATAAAATAACTAGGAATTATATATATGCTCCCTACATTGCACCCTAAGTAGTTTACCTCCGTTTACCTAACCCCACCCCTTTAACGGAAGTGCTATACAACATCCGTATAATTTTTGAGGAGAAATCAATCGGATTTCTCACCTTTAGATGTGTGTGAAGATTCGTGCACCACCACCTCTACCTTCTTCTCCGATGATCCCTTCTTCCTTTTCTCTGGCAACCCCTTTTTTCTCCTCGCTGATAAGCCCGAGGGGGGAATACCACCTCCCGCATCTAGAGTTCACCGTTCACAATAGGCATAGAGGGAGGCCGAGAGGCCGTGGCCCAGCGATGGGCGGCGGAGGGGGCGATGGGCGAGGTAGGAGGGTGGTGAGCGTTGTCGGAGGGCGGCGGTGGCGGAAGGTAGTAACTTTTAGATTGTGCGGGGGCGGCACGTCAAGGAGGGGTAGGAGGCAACGGGGGCGCCGCCGGCCGTGGGTGGTGGAGGAGGGGGGCGGGGGTGGTGGGGGAGACGTGCGGAGTTGCTCTGGCGAGAAAAGATGGGGGTGGTGGAGGAGGAAGCGGGTGGCACCGGCATGGAAAGGGCAACAATGGCCGTGTTGGGGCCGGCCGCGATGGATCGATGGGGGTGGGGATGGAGGAGTTAGGATTGGGGTGGGGAGATTGGTGGCGGTGGATGACAGAGTGGGGATTGGCGATTCGAGTGAGGCAGTCGGGTCGGAAAAGGGGAGGCGGCGGGGTCGGCATGGGGGATTTGGGTTAGGTTAGTTATAGGATTTAGGGGGGTGAATGTGATACGTTCGATTTTCATCTAACAGTTCTAAAATTTGACTAATTTTACCCCTAAAAATAATCAAAAGTTGTATAAACAGACCCCTTTAAATACCCCCGCAACCATCCAGTTTCGACTTCAAACCTGCAGACCTAATTATAAGCCTCTCTCTCTCTCCCCCTCAGCAGTCAGTACTCAGTACTCACGTACACAACATGGTGAAGGAAGCCACCGAAGTGCACGGCAGCCACGAGCTGGTGAACATCACATCGGCCACGACGGTGGCGCCGGCGCTGCCGCTGCAGGAGCACTGCCTGCCGCTGTCCAACCTTGACCTCCTCCTGCCGCCGCTCGAGGTCAGCGTCTTCTTCTGCTACCTCCACCCGGCGCCCACCGCGGCCGCGCTCAAGGAGGCGCTGGCCAAGGTGCTGGTGGCGTACTACCCGCTCGCCGGGGAGGTGGTGGCCAACGGCGAGGGCGAGCCGGAGCTGCTGTGCAGCGGCCGCGGAGTGGACTTCGCGGAGGCGAGCGCGGGAGGCGCCGAGCTGCGGGAGCTCCGCCTGGGCATGGTGGATGAGGGAGTCGAGAAGCTGGTGCCCGCCAAGATGGCCGGCGTGATATCTGTTCAGGTATAGTCTTCAGCTTCACAAAATATTACCACGAGAAGCTTCAGGTATAATTAATCCTCAGCATTGCAATGCATCTATCGAATGATATTTTTGTATAAATCATTTAAATTTCTGATCTTATGATTTTCTTAGAGATTCATACTCTTGCCGATAAGGTCATCTTCTTCGGCGGCGAGTTAGGGCGAGGCTCGCTGATTTAGGGCTCGGATTTATCGAGTTAGAGTTTAGGGTTCACTAGAGCCCGGATTTAGAAAGAGATCGAGATGGCGGGAGGACCAGTGATGGGTGACGGCGGCGGCGGCGGCAGTGGCACCATGGGCTGTGGGCCAGAGGAGGGCTGCGGTGGCAGCAGGGGTGACGAGAATGGCCGAAATGGCGAGCATTTGGCAGCAGCGGCTGTAGCCGCCGGAGACTAGAAAGGAGGGTAGTGGCGGCAGCGGCAATGGACAAGGAGGCGGGCGATGGCGGCACGGCGGTGGACAAGAAGAGCGCGGCCGCAGCGGTGGGGCGGCGGACCTCGCCAATGCTAGAGCATCGCTGGCGAGGAATGGGTGGTGGCGCGTGGGTGGCGGTGGGGGCAGGGTATTTTTGCAACGGCTCAAAGCCTTCAGTTACACGTTCTCATTAATGATTTTTGCAAAAAAAACATTCGAATGATGACTAGACATTTCCATTAATCTTCATCTACACAAAATATAATGTTCAGCTTCAGGTATAGTCTGTAAAGGAATTAATGTTAATAACTTTTATATCAAGACAATTCTGACTACATATACTTGAACTGTTGCATCATGTAGTAATGAGTCGGCGTCGCGCTCTGTTTCGTCGTGAACTTTATGATCATGTGACGGTTTTCCCTGCTGGACGTTGCGATTTCTGTGCATGCATGAAGTATTTATTGTTGTGAAGCATAAACCAGTCACTACTTGCTAATGGACGCTTTACGTCATTCGAAAGTGGCACGGCTAGATGACATGATATATAGGCCGACGTATTCGTGATGCTTCATGTGCGTACGAGCTTGCACACAAAGCCACAAACTGTGTATATACAAAAGAGAGATTGTATCCTTCAACAAAAGTTTACACGCATTTGGGAGAAAATTCTATCTTACATGTAGTCTTGTACGTATATACGCACATCATCCCCTGGTGACGTACCTTTTTTTTTCTTGATACTCCCTAGTGATCTACTGATAGAAAAGAGAAACTCATGCATGCCAGACGCAGACAGTGAGTCAAATTTTAACTAGATCATAAAATACAAAGAATAGACAGATGTTAGTGCTTGGTTATGTACTTCTGTAATCATGAGGTCTAAGAATATGTTAGATGATTAGGTAAATTTAGACTCATAGCTATATTCCTAGGTCCAACCGGGTTTACCCTATTTAAGCCTACAGGCTGCCACATGCAAACCCTAAAGCAACCGACTTATAAATGCTATTAGGCCTTTTCTCCCTCCAAAAAACTAGTCTGATAGGTGAGATCTCTTCTACACTTATAAATTATGTTTTTTCTTTCCCACAATCAATATGAGACTATTCCCAATAAATGCTCCTCACTATTTTGCATCCAAGGTATAGTAGTACCATATGTGGAGCAACATGCCTAATATAACTTAGACAATTTTCACGTGCAACCTTGCAAAATCTTTGACATCCACCTATAAGATCCAGCAACAAGCATAAAATTTCCTTTTTTGTTCCAAGACTTAAACGTGACGTTCATGAATAACTAGCAAATTTATCCACGTAATTATGTGGCTAGATATTATGATAAAATTATCTTTAGTATATAACTCTATTGATTATAATTAAAATATAATTGTATTTGCTATACAACTCTAATATACATATATGATTAATCTGCACCGTTATAATCTGACTCCACCAAAATAAGTAGTGGAGATGTTTATCTTTTTTCTTGATTAATATGAGAATTATTAGAATTTTTTGTTTTTAGATTATTGTTGAATTTTCTTACCCTTAAAATGAAGAACATGCTTTGAATTTCACCGGTTATTTTTATGAGTATTGCTATACAAAATTCGACTGTTTTTTAGGACAAAAACAGTTAGATTGATCTGGGACGTTAGATCTCCATCCAACGGATCCACCCATACAAGCCCCCCTCCAAAAAAAAGACCCCTCCAAAAAAATGATCTAGGGCGTTGGATCTTCATCTAACAGCTCAAAATCTGACTGTTTTTGTCGAATGTTGTATAGACACTCCCTATTTTTATTTAGATATAGCTAGGTAACAGTGACTTGACTTGCATGGCTCATGCACGCAGGTGACCAAGTTCAAGTGCGGCGGCGTCGTCGTCGGCTGCACCTTCGACCACCGCGTCTGCGACGCCTACTCCTTCAACATGTTCCTCGTCGCGTGGGCCGCAGCCGCCCATGGTGGTTCCCCACCTCCGGCCCCGTCCTTCCGCCGCTCCCTGGTGGCCCCCCGCGACCCACCACCGCGCGCGACGTCCACTGACGCCCTGATCGACCGCCTGTTTTCCCCTCTCAGCTCCGCGCCGCCCCCTCCGGCCGTCGCCGCCGTTGCCGTCAACCGCATTTACCGCATAGCCCCCGCTGACATCGCCGCTCTGCAGGCCCATGCCGGGCCAGGACGCACGAAGCTGGAGGCGTTCACGGCCCACCTGTGGCAGCTCTGCTCCAGGGCCGCCACCCCGCGACAGCGTTCGTGCTGCATGGGCGTGGTTGTGGACGGGCGCACTCGCCTGTTCCCGGACGGCGCCATGAAGGCCTACTTCGGCAACGTGCTTACCATACCATACGGAGTCGTAGGCACCGACGACCTGCGTTGCATGACGCTCGCCGACGTGGCGGACAACGTGCACCAGTGGGTGCTCGAGGCCGCGACCGGCGAGCACTTCAGGGGCTTGGTAGACTGGGTCGAGGCGCTGCGGCCCAAGCCGGCCGCCGCGAGGGCATACTTGGGCGGCACCGGTGGCACCGAGGCGGCGGCGTGCATCGTGTCGTCTGGGATGGGTTTCCCGGTTGGTGAGGCCGACTTCGGGACGGGCCTGCCGGTGTTCGCGTCGTACCACTTCCCGTGGCCTGCCGGCGCCGCGTACGTCATGCCGATGCCGAGCGCGCGCGGGGACGGCAACTGGGTGGTGTACGTGCACGCCACACCGGAGATGGTGAAGGTGATAGAGGAGGAGCCAACGATTTTCAAAGCTCTGGATAGTGGCTACGTGTTTGGGTGAGAAGGGCATGCATGCATATATGACAGGTAATTTACTGGAAGCCGAGTGCAGGGCTGGATGGAACTTGGCCGATGACATCGTCGTTACGTTTGGGCGCATGTGTTTTAGCTTTGCCCGTGTGTTGTGTGGTATCTAATAATCGATCTGTGCAGTTCATGGAATCCTATAACGTTAGTACAGTGCCATGTCATGCTTGTTTAGATCGTTGGTATTTGTTGTACAGACATGGAGTAGTGTGCGACGCCACCAACTTTATCTATGGTAACTTTGTCTCTGGCAAATAAACACTCCATGTCACGTATTGTTGCAACTGAGCATGTTGTGCATCTAACTCAAAGTGGCGAAATGAACGTGTGATGGTGATAAAGCGTTGGTTGCCACTTACTCCTCTATGATGATACTGATGCATGATGATGATTAAGCCTCAGTTGGCTACTGTAATGTTTGATGCTTACCTTTTCGTGGCCTGTACCGTATGTTCAAACGTGACCAACTCTGTAATAACCTGAATTTTTCAAAAATTTGAAGTTTAATTGAATTTTTAAATTCTATTGCAAATTTGAGTTTTTGAACCTAATATACACTAATCTTCAAGCAAATTTTCACCAATCTTGATGCCATCTCCCTCCATCCAGCTGTCCTCGCGCGTCTACTGTTCATCCACCAAAAATATCCACCGCCGCCTCCACCTCCCGTCCGCTCTCGTGTCTTCCTCTCCCCTGCCACCTTGCCAGTCACCACCTCACCCTTCGGAAGCCCTCCCCGCCAGCTAAGGCCCCAGCTGCCCATTCCCGAACCGTCTCCCCCGTGAGTCACAGCCGCCGCCATGACCTCTCCTGGCGCCGAACCGCCTCCAGACGCACGTGAAAGCCAGAGGCCCCTTCAACCGCCCTCACACACCCCAGTGAAACTCCCTGCCCGCCGAATTAGCTCCCGGTCTCTTATATCGCCGGTAATGGCCGAAAATCCCTACGGTGCCCTAACTTTCAATTCTTGTACTCCGGCCAATGAGAGTCCAATTCCTCTCTCCAGTAGCACTCCTGAGCTCCCAGGAGCCTTCCCCAAGCATTGCCTTGAGCCCTCTACTTTCCTACCTCCGAGCTCATCCGCCCGGTCATGGCACCTCACCGTGGCCGGCCCAATCCGAGTCCCCCGAGCTTAAGCCAACCTCCCCATGACCTTAACCAAACCCTAAGGATGCTCGAACACCGGCTTAATTGCTCCGGGAAGCTCCCAATTAACACCAATTTCAAAATGGCCGTCAGAGGGGAAAAGTTCACCGCCGGTGAAAACCACCTCCACCGGCCCTCCAACCACCAAAAATGGAGTCACCGTCTCGCCCCGAGTCCGTCTATACCACCCACTGCCGACGCAAGCCTTTCCACCGCCGCCGGTAGCCACCGCCTCTCCTCCTCTCTGCTGCGTGCGGCCGGCGAGGAGGAGAGGAACGATCGCGCGACGCATCGCTTCCCCGACCGGCTGCCCGACTCGGCTGGACCGAGTCCGTTTGCCTGCGCCGGTTGCGCCCGACCAGGCCGGGTTGAGTTGGCTGCGCCGAACCGCCTCGCCCGAGCGGCCGAGCCCAAGCAACAGTGACGCTGAGCCCGATGAATAGTGCGACCGAGCCCAAGGAATAGTACTTGACCCAAACCCAAAAATACATGTTTATACTCCCCGGATCCGTTTCGAGCTCGCCAACCCATTTCTTAGCTCCAAATATTCATACCAAGCCTCCAAAAATCCCAAACCTATTTTATTTGAATTTTGGTGAATTTATTTTGTTATTTCCATTTCTTTATTCCTAGCTCAATTTTCGTCGAGCGCGGAATTGAGATGATTTTCCTTGCTTTGCGCTAGCACGTGACGTCGAGGATTAGCTGATTCTAGAAGACGAAGCATCGGATCAAGATCCAGATCAGGAAGTTGAAGAATACGAAATTGTCGAAATCATAAGCCTGCAAGGCAAGTCACATGTTTTTGAGCATATTGAATCCCATTGAATTACATTATTTATTTAATGTATTTTCATTATGGATAGTTGCGAACTGATAATTGCTTAAAACAAAGATTTAGAATGGCATGCTATCTAAATAATCCTACCACTGATAAATAGCCCTGTTTACCTTGATGGCCATATTCACCTTGACAACCTTAGTAAGAAATAATATATGATATCAAAGTAACCATGATCGCCTCATACAACAACTTTGTACTACTAAGGTGTTGGCCGCAGGCCGGTAGGATTCTAAAGCTGATACTAAGGTAAAGATATGCTGTGGGAAATCACGTGGTGATCTACGCCCACGACTTTACCTTAGAGGAATTAAGACCGGGAAGGGTGTGCTGTGGGAAATCACGCGGTGATCTACGCCCACGACCTTGCCCGAGTGAGAGGCTGGTATGGATGGGTGGTGGTAGTGCCAGTGGGCACAGAGGGAGACGTGGTTGGATGCCTCAGGTGAAAAATGTAAGGACGAGAACCTTGTGCCAAGTAAAAGACATAGTCAACGCTCGCCCACGGAGTTGACTTGTCAACACCGGTCTAGTAACCGCTCCATTCAATTGAAACTCTACAGTTGTGATGACAGTAGACGGGGAGTTAGGTATGCTGCGGGTACCTAACAACGGTAGTATTCACTCACAAGCGGCTAGAGAAGAGTATGTGCGCAATTGTAGCCGTGACTGAGTGATGGGATCGTGTGGGTAAAGTTGAGCAGCTCTGTAGAGTGAAATAAATGGTATTCGAATACGCTGTGCTTCCGGTTAATGAAGCTGTGTTAATTGGGTGATTCCAACAACGAGGCATAAGTAGTGTTTCTGAGGTTGTTAAATTGAGTATTGATGAGATTTTATCTGATAACAAAAAACCCCTGATCTTAAGGAGCAAATGTTTTAATTTTTACTTGATTGCAAATAAAACTGCATCCACCTCATAATAAAACCACTATACACCCTCCACCCGAGAACCCTGGCAATTAGTTATATAGTATTTCCACATGTGATTTGCTGAGTACGGGGTGAGAGTACTCAGGCTTGCCTAATTTTCCCCCAACAGATACCAGAAGAAAAAGGAAGCAATTCAACATTTCGCATTTGGGTTACGACCGCACTCAAGCGTTCCTGTGGAGTTTTCTTCGGCTCTTTTGTATGTAAGTTAAGTTTTGGGCTTGAATGCCCTTATTGTCGTTAAAGCTGACCATTAGGTCTTACTTTAATCCAATTAACTCTTTTTAAATGGCTTATAAGCAGGCATGATACACTGTTAAGCCGCAACAGAACTCCTGGGCTGTTGCAGGCCGTGCGACGTCCCTGTTCCCAAAAACCGGGGGCGTTACAAACTCCTAGGCTAAGTTGAAAACTAGTGCTGTCCAAATAGGTCGTGTCTAACAGGCCAGTCTAAAGCCCATTACTATAGACACGGCACGAGGCACGTCGAGCCAGGCTGGGCCGGCGTGGCACGAGGGAAAGGGTCTTGCTGGGCCGCCACCCTGGCCAAGCGTGCCAGCATGGCACATCACACATAGTGTCAGGCTAAGCACGGGCAGGCACATTCCATTTGGCATGAAAATGTGATCGTTAGGCATGTTTGGCCTGGATATGGTCCGTTTGGCTTATTTAGCACGAGTAACAATCGATTTTTAAAATTTATAGTCGTTTTGTGGCTGTTTGTGAGTTTAAAATACAAAAAATCCCAATTTTTCTATAAATAAGTAGCATACCCCCTCATTTAGCCACACTCTCACCAGCAATCTCTTCTCTAAAATTCGAAATTCAGCCTACAGTCAAGAATAGAGGTAACAATACTAATTTTTATATACTTATATTGTTCTTATATTTTTATTGTGATACTAAATAGGTAATAGTGTAATTTTTATTTGCAATTTTCCACGTTTCTCCATGAAATTTTTTGACAATATCTGAAAGAACTTTCATCCTTCAGGAATGAAACATGTCCATCTCCACCTCAAATGGCAGAGCAAACTCTAGCTATACCATCATCCACCTCAAATGGCGCCATCACCCACAGAGAAAATGTGTGAGAGAGATTGGAAGGAGAGGTGGTTGGGGGAGAGAGATAAATAGAGATAGAAAGATAAAGTTAGAGATAGAGGTGGCATGCTGCTTTTCCCCAATTTCAAGGTGCTACAGAAAGACTGAGAACAAGCTGATGCGCTAGCTAAACACTATATGGTGGATACGGAGTTGGAACGTATGTTCAACAATCTCTATCTGGATAACTGCAAAAGCAATCAAGTCAACAATGACATCGATGATTCTTAGAGCATCCATGTATACATTGTGCTTTTTTTTATTTTTTATCTATAATGTTGAGCTACAGGCTGTACTCTTTTTTATTTGCCAAGATTTTCTCAAGCTGAGTTATTACTTGGCAAGGTTTATAACGAGGCAACCATTTTAACATTAATAAAGCTTATTATTACAATTCTACCATTTCTATAATCTTTTGTGTCTTTTTCTATAATTTATTGTATCCTTTTCGAATTCTACACATTTGTTTGAACGATTACGTTTTTTCAAAATTTTTTGGGCCGAACGGGCTAGCCATACTGGCTGGTCCATCGAGCTAAATGGGCACGTGTCGACTCGACACTGCATGAACCCTCTCTGGCCTGTGCCTGGGCCGTCGCCTCTACCCACAGGTTTGCATGGCGTGGCCCATTCAGGCTAGTGGGCTAAATGGGTTTTGCCTAATGGGCTCGTGCCAAATCGGGCTGTGTCGTGCCACCCATTTGGGTAGGACTGTTGAAAACGTTGAAATGAACAATACAACTCAATTGGTGAAAAATAAGCAAGTAGTAGGCAACTCAGCTAGAAGCATCGAAAGCACACGTGCGGAACTAGGATAAATAAGTGACCGACGGAGAGCCCAGTAGCAACAGAAGTGGAGAGGGCGCATGGCTGATCAGCGGTTTATGGAATTGCCTATATCAATCAGTTCACACAAAATTTTAAACTGATAAGGAAAGATAAGCAATTCATTATTTTATACTTCAATGCTCTTCCTCACGTGTAGGCTTCCTCAAGTCTAAGACGTGGAATAGAAGTACGCTACAAATATTTTTTAACTGTGATTGCGAAGTCTTAAAACCAATACTTCTTGGTTCTGATATCATATTAAGTTGTATACATCAACTAATTCACTCAAAAGATTAAACTAATGAAAAAAGACGGACAATACACCTGTAGAGATTGCAACATGCAATCTGGAGCGACATAGGACTATGGAAGACTGGCATGCGCCGCGCAGCATTGCAGAGTTGGCAACATCTACGCGAAGTTGATGAAGCGAACGCGACAACCGGCAATGGTGATATCTACGCGAAGTTGATGAAGCAGACACCGCCACTGGCATACAACACAAAGCATGTTTAGATACACTTTATTTTTGATACAAACTCTTTAAAGTGTCACCAACAATTTTCTTGACCCTTCTCAAAGACACACGACGAAGAGTCATCAGAAATCCGGTGACCCTTCCGAAATAGTCCTTTTTGTGCACTTCGAAGTGTCACCAGACACCAGTGCTTCCTATGAAAGTGCCCCAAACCATAATTCGTACTATTTTCTAAATTTATTTAACTTATGAGCTCACATATTTAAATTCGTAATATTTTTATATGCTTTTAAATATTCAAAACTAATATTTTATTGTAAAACTGGATTATTTTTGTCTAAATACATAGAAGATATCAATACGAGTATGCAATCGAAGTATATCACACATTCATTAATGAAATTTACAAATGTTACATATCTGGTCATGTTATATACACTCATGGTTACAAGTTCACAAACATCCATGCATGTACAAGAATTATTTTGCAATTGAGCTACTCAAATGACTTTATACAGAAATCTTGTTCGTGTTTCCGGCCCCATGACTGCTTCCAATGGCACCAAATCCTGCATTGTATCCAACAAAACATCTAAAAACTTATGTCTGCCTCACTAAATTACTCAATGCTTGGGGACCTTTGGAGCAGATTAAGTGTAGGGCAGATTGAACGAGAACAGATGAGGGGGCAATACCTCAAATCCTCAATGCTTGGGGACCTTCGGAGCTCAACAAAGGGTTCAGTCGCTTACATCTAATGTACTGCATAAAAAAAGATGACAAAAATCAAACTCCAACAGTGAGGTTTTTGTACCTGCTCAAACAAAGGAAAGGGAACTTGCAGATCTAAAACTCACAAAATCTAAATATAAAACACCTAGGAGACCATTCGATCTCAGCATGGGAGCTCCTGCACCGCCTCTATGCCTCCTTCGATGGTGCCGACCCGTTGCCATGGTTCACCCTAACAGATCTGCATGCATCACCATCACTCCACCTTCACCCCCATTGGAGAAAAGAAGTAGGAGAAGTTTGCGGATGTGTAGGGAAAGAAGAAGAAACACAGGAGGATGGCAAGGAGCTGAGGATGAAGTGCTAGCTTGGTAGGAAGAACTTGTGCGAGGAAGAGGATGAACACATAGGAGGCGCGGGTAGTGGCGGGCGGCTGTGTGGGGTTGAGGTAAGAAAAATGCAGGGTTTAGTTAGTTGGAGGTAATGGATGGCTGAGATGGCTTCAATCCAATGGTACAGAATGGATGGTTGAGGATATGACGCTATATAAATTGTTTTAAAAGGGGTACATGGGAATTTTGGGGTAAGTTTGTCCAAAAAACCTTAAACAAGAAATTGGTATTTTGTAAGTATTTGCTAAATATTATGTAAGTTTCAAGCTTAACATTTATGAGTACAAAGAAATTATTGATTAGCTAAGTCTCACGGGAAGTGTTTCCATGATTTAATATACTATTTCTATTTTACCTAGAATCATCATTAGATTTATGATACTTCAAAGAGTGACAATTTTGTTTTGAAAATTATATGCTAATACTTTTAAGTATCTAGTAACTATTACGCACATGTAGATCCTTAATTTAGGGGCACAAATAAAACATTAATATTTTATACTTATGATTTTTTTTCACAATTGATAGATGTAGATTTATTATACACGGTGAAGTTTTACCTAAAATGTTTGATTCTTATCTCACATGCAACTTTTCATTTTCCTTAAGAAACAGAATTAATTTTATGACACTTTTTTAAGTACAATGAGAACGTACTCACGCACACACACGACACCACACACACATCCATGTAGGTGCGTCTAATCTACACGTTTGAAGCGAGACAGAGACCCAATAGTCTCTGAAGCGCGGGACGCACTTTAACCACTAAAAGCACATAAATACGTGTGTACTCAGAAATACTATTCATATAAACAATACCCGGGCAGGCTTCGAAGCCGGATGGCTGAGATGCACGACGGCACGTTTTTGCCAACTGAGCCAAACTCAACTCTCTAATCTTATGGCACTGTGTCATCTAGAGCTATATCGTGTTACCATTCAAAGAGGAGTCACCTCAGGTGTGTCATCAAAAGGGTCAAAAACACCAATCCGAAAATTTCTCGGTGACTCGAGTGAGGTGTCACAAATGACATTTTTCCTGTAGTTGCGAGATATTATGATCTCCGTCAACTCTAAGAGATGACCATATAATATAAGTGATCTTAAAAGGCAAAAGCATTACAAAATGGGTAGATATTTGGAAGACGGCAACACAACATTAACTCCTAGCTCGTTTCACTGAAATCAGCTATACATTCTACGAAGTGAACAGCTCACGAATCTGAATCGACAAATTTCCACACACAACCTTACCAACATTGGTCCATTACCATCACAACCAACACGTACACAACGGTATTCTGCGTGTCCCGGTCAATTGATGGGCAATTTATATGCTGGTGTATATACATATGCACAGATGAATGAGCACCCTGCACACTCACTAGTCTACTATAGGTACAGCATCCACTACAGAAATTTGGAACAAAGAAATGAACACAGACCCTAGACGCGACATCATGCAGGAATGATCGGAGATTTCGGCGCCACACAGGATGGGATTCAGCAGCGGAAACGGATCACGATGCAAGAAATATCATCCTTGCTCTTCCTTGAAAGTGCTTCGGTTGTCAGTCGCTTTGCTGCTGCCTGGGGGTCCTTGATTGACTTCACGATATCAACGGCCTCCTGGTTCTTCATTACCTTCATTCAGCAAAGGTGTAGGTTTAGGAACTGATTTGCAAACATATTTTTAAGAACAATATTCTCAAATACAGGTGACTCACCCTGGAAACAACAGAATCATACGATAAACAAACAAGAAACTAGAAGATGTACAACTCTAACCAAACGAGGAACGATAACCATAATTTTCTTGAGAGAACATGGTAAACACGCAAGTAGACAAGGACTAAAGAAGCACAATAAAAAGGGAGATAGCATTCATTATGTGAATGTACAGACATCTTTCGCAACAGATGCTTAAAAACTCTGAAGCATGAAAAGGAACAAGATTAATGTAGGAAAGAGTCGATAAGCAGTTCTAGTACAAACCTTCCATAATCCATCACTGGCAAGTATGACAAACTCCATAGTTGAGTTTATTGGTGCATGCCTAACATCAGGTTCTGAACTCAAGTGCGCCTTGAGGCTTTGGTCACCAAAGGCCCTTGCAACAGCGAGTTGGCCATTTACCCGAGGAACATCACCTGTGAGCAAGCCATTGAATACAATAGGCACATGCAAATATGTCTTGTCTGACTAATAACAATGATGAGACAATTACACAACAAAAAATCATACCAGGGAATGTTGTTACAAAGCCACCCTGCTTTTCAATCCTCTCCCTTTCATTAATTGTACTAGGTTCATGGTCAACAGTGAGCTGATTAGCAGCACCTCTTTCACACAAAACAGCTCTTGAATCACCTATGTTTGCTATCCACATATCCTTACCATCAACTACAATAGCAGTAACTGCTGTTGAACCGCCTGGTCCAAGTTGTTTGGCATTTTCTAGAATATATTTGTTTGTAGAGTGGTATGCATTTTTAATCGCTTCTTGAGGGTTAGTCCAGAAGAGAGGCTGCAGCAATCAGAAAAGGGAAACGGTAAGGAAAAGATATATCTATAGGGTACAAGTATTAAGGGTTAAATATTGATATGATAATGCATACTCCTAGTTTTGCTGGCATAGAATAGAAAGCCAAATTGTAAAGCCCACCTCTTTCAGTATATTGCTAAAAAGGTTAGCTTTCAAGTAACTCGGCACACTATCTCCCAAATGGCCATCAAAAATGGCGAAGAGACCAAGCTCATGGTTCTTTTCATACTTATACTCTGCTACATGGTAGTCCTCCATGTCATGGCCAGATTTCCCTTCCACCAAGTGGAATCCATGTGTCACTTTGTTGTTTGAGAGTTTACTCCGTCCCTTGCCAGTATCAGTAGATGATGAATTAAGACATGTTGCACTCTTTACAGCCATGCAGAAATCAGAAAAAGCAAATACAATGTCAGTATATTCAATTTACTAAACATTAACAATAATTGAGGCCTAGCCAAAAACAGGACCAACAAAAGGAGATGCGAGGGGGAATCCCATGAAAATGATAACATAAAACAACATGCAAAAGTCACAAAAAGCTCACAGAAATCAATATTTTACTATACGGACAAGTTTGTTCTGGCAGCAGCATAGCAGGTCATATATCTCACACAGACCTAGCATATGTGTTGTGACTGTAGTATAGTTTTTCAAGGACAAGCTAGTTGACGTAAAACCTGAAGCTACTAACATAACATTCTTGAATCAACAAAGCAGACTACTAAAGATAAAGGGAACATAATCTAAAACTAGTCTTGTGCAAAGCTTAATCTAAAACTAGTCTTGCGCAAAGCCCTTTTCCTTCTTTTCTTTCCTTTTGAAAATGCAGGCCAAATCATAGCTTTTTGAAGAACAAGGTTCAAACTTGATTAACCACCATATCTACACATGACTAGAACATTGCCCAGTGAGAAATGAACTTAAGTTCTCAAGGAAAGAATGGTAACACAAGCAGCATCTCTCTCCTGTTTCAGCTCCTAACTTAAATGATCTAAGCTGTTCTAAACCTGGTTCTTGGAGGGTGAAAATGTTGGTTTCTTGCCAGTTACAGATTGATAGGACGTATACTGTCACGGCTTGATGGCACAGGACCCCAGCTCCGGAGTTCGTAGCCGTGATCAGGGACAGGGCGAGGGTTTTCCCCCCTGCGCCCTATGTTGGCGAGAGGCAAGAGGTAAAGGAATAGATCAATTTCTTGTTGTCCTCCCATTATAATCTTGGTCCTTTATATATAGGACTTGGACACAGCAATCTGATTCAAACTCCTAATACGCATTGGTAACAAACTCTGATTCTTAGCTAATCTCTAACTGCTGATATCCTAACCACCAATCTCTAATCATTACCCTTCCCCCATCCGGACGCTAAGGTTTATCAATCCGGGGACGGCGGGTGTAATACTTCCCCCACATGACATATACTAACCCCAAAGTTTGACCTGGCCAAAACTCAGTTGAAAATTGGCCAGTTTTCAGTAAAAACCAGAAGAACCTTTTTTTTGTTTTTCAAATAATATTATGGAACAACATGTTTTAGTGAAAGAACAGTATCAGCCTGAAATGGCTTTAACATGGCATGGACAAGTAACATTTTTGGCTCCAGATAGACAAATGTACAAATACCAAACCAGTTAAATAATATATAAAAAAAGGATACCGTCCCTGACTCAAAATCATCATAGAATGTTCACAGGCACAAGAAAAAAGCTCCATTTTCAACAATCAGGACCATAAATGGCAATTGCTGAGAACTGTATTCTAACATCTTCACCATTTTTTGGTTCAAAACTTAGAACTTGTTATGTCAAAATGTTTGGAACAAATTAACACATAAAGCCAATAGAAATTTGAAAAAAAAATCACAAAATTAGTATTAAGCCTTCCAACAAACAAAACAAAAGTATTACTTGACACTTGCAAGTTACTGACACTTGCACGTAGAAGTACTATTCAGTAGCTACGCGTAGAATAAGTGCGCTGCCCCCCTTCCATCGACCCAATCCCACCAGATCGCCAGACAAACATGCATGCATTGAGAGGAGAGAAAAACATGCATACATGTAGCAAAGAAGAGAATAAGTATAGTTGACGTGAGAATTTTTATCTTATTTACAAAATAAAAAATAAAAATAACTCTTTCACGGAAAGTCCAATATGCGATCTGTTTGCGCTATTGTGTTCGAAATTACGAACTTAATAAACAAGATCCATATTGAATATATTTCGACGCTACGAAATTCGTGCCTTTTTTTACTGCCAGTCGCAAGTAACTTTGTTGTTAATAGCAAATAACTCGTACTAAAAGTTACTGCCGTGTGTAAGTGAAGTTACTGCAAAAAACATGTAGAGTTACTATCAGTTGTAACACTATAAAACTGACAGTAACTCTACATGTATTTGACAGTAATTTCACTTACACACGACAGTAACTTTATATATCCATACGAGTTATTTGTTATTAGCAACAAAGTTACTTGCTATTGGCAAAGAAGTTGGTAGCTTTTGGTAACAAAGTTATTTGTTATTGACAACAAAGTTATTTTGACTGGCAGTAAAAAATGACATGAATTTCGTAGCGTCGAAACATATTTAACATAGGTCTTGTTTTGTTAACCTCGTAATTTCGAACACAATGGCGCAGATGGATCGTAAATGAGACTTTTAGTAAAAGAATTATTCTATTTTTTAGTTTGTAAACAAGATAAAAAATCACAAGCGAAGTGAACTTATTCTCTTCTCTCTCATGTTGTATGTATTCATGTGTCACACCGTAACCACCCAGCACAAGAGACCACCGCACCAGAAAGCCAGGTCATGTGCGAACAGCGACCCACGCACTTGCAAGTCATTTACCACTATGATCAAATACCCAGAATTTATCTACACGCACATAGACAGAGCTCAAGGTGTGGCTCACTGCACACATCTGTATGACTGTATCAAGGGCAACTTTTTCCGACGCAAGAAGACGAACACTGTTTTTTTTTTAAAATTTGCCACGTAATAGACAAATAGAGCAAAAAATCAGTAATCGAGTTGCTTTAAGAGAACCACTACCATTCCCGATACGTACAGATTGGAGCTCACGATTTGCATGAACTGGTTTTGTACAGCAAGATTCTACTAGTAGGCGCAGAGCAAAGCTCCAAAAAGTACAAGCTGTTTACGGCTGGCATGACATGCCGCATGCGTACCAAGTCAAAAAGGAAGCGAAGTTGCACAAGTCGGACTTCGCTTGGAAGCTGCAACCCCAAACCTTGAAATCCTGTGGCTTCAAGTTACAAGTTGCACCTCTAGCTTTAGCCCATTAAGTTAACCTCCTCTAGTAGAAGTAAAAAAACCAAAAATCTATTTTTCCCCCTAATCATTCGAACTCTCCTCTGCATCCTATACCTAAGGGCCCGTTGGGATTTACGAATGATTTTGATGGTAATTTTGGAGGGACTTTTATCTAAACACACATTTATACATGCTCCTACCAACCGAACATCGCGGAATTCAATCAGACAACACCACACCGAAACAGCAACAGAGTATGCATAAAAGTAGAAACCTTTTGTCACACAGCCAAGAAAGTAAGCACGCGGGCATACCCGGATCATGTTTAGTATATCAGGCCGCTTCTTGCCGCCGCTCGCCGAGGACGAGGCGGCCGCGGCGGAGGGGGAGCAGGACGCCGAGGACGACGCCGTCTGCCGCTCCATCCGCCCGACCATGTCAAGAAACACCAGCCGCGCGCCCGCGCCCGATCACCCCCAGTCCCCCACAGACCCACAGCCACAAGACGATGAAAGAGAGAGAGAGAGAGAGGGAAAACGAAACTTGCTCGCGAAGAGGAGACGGCAGACGGGGAGAGCGAGGGGAAGAGATCTTTTGGCCTTTTTCTGGTCACGGCCGTGGTTGTGTGCGTGAAGTCTCTCCCGGGTTGCTTCTTTTGATCCGATCGATTCTGAGGTCGGACACTTGTGGTGTAGCGTGAGGACGGAGGAGAGAAAAGAAGAAGAGAGAGAGAGAAGCTAGTGAGAGAAGAGGAGAGAGGAGTCGTTGCTGTTTTGTGATTGATGATTGTGGAGGAGCCGCGGGAAGTGGGTCCTACTGCGGGAGGAGGGGGCGCAAAAATCGAACGGCTCATAAATACGGCACTGTAGCCTCTTTTTTAAATATAACTTCTATATATATATTTATAAATTTAATCTCCTTCTTTTGACAAATTCTTCGCAGCCACCGCCTTTTCAAATCAGCATGCTAAATCAATAACTTTATATCTAAATTGATGGCTTTTTGAATTAATAAATGTTCACAGATTTGCCTGATATATTATACTTGTACGCATCTAAAAACAATCCAAAAACAGAAAGACTTGATACCCAGACATAATAATACCCCCACCCCACCCACACACATATATATATATATATAAACAGTTGGCAAAAATCGGCAGAACTGAAACAACGAAGCGCAGCCGGGTCCTCCCTTACGGCTATGGGCATGTTCTTTACCTCATATGCTGGCAACTTTTATCTTTTGCTACAATACCTAACTTTCAAACGGAGTATTTTCTCAAGATGAGGTTTACAAGTTAAACGATCTACATGTTAAAAGCCCAAAATCGTAAGTGAGTATCTGTCTCTCCGTAATATATACCGTAAACAGGCAAAATTCAAAAATTTTAGTCAAAAGCCATAAGCCATAAGCCGCAGCCGAAAAAAACAAGACCTATGCAGATGCAGGCCGGCATACGTACGACTGTATATATGCGCATACTCCGGTTCCATTTCTGTGTGTTCTTCAAAAGATGAATGAGTTAATTGTCATTAGTTTAGCTATGATGTTTTTATGGGAAATACTTACTACGTATGCGGCCATGCATGTACACTTCCTATGCCTATGGGATATCTACAAATGGTACTCTAAAAGTTCGCTATTGACCGTATCAACAAATGGTTCCCTAAAAATTAGCTATCGTTTGTGTCTGGAATTAACGACTAATGGTAGGATTCGATTCAAATCAGTACGTGTTCTACGTGTATTTGTTTTTGTTCCGTAGGAAAAAACATGTACGTACTCTCTTTATGGATTAAGCAACAAACGGTTCGCTAAAAGTTTGCTATTGGGCAGGTCTGGCTATGGGTTACCCACAAATGGTACCCTAAAGTTCACCATTAGCTGGGTAAAAAACAACTAAATGGTAAGATCTCGTGCATATACTCTCTAATATTACTTTCATATCTTACACATTTTTATTTAAGGTGGCTGAGCATCATATGCTTCAGAAACTAAGATTCAAATGGTTAATTCATGCAAAAGAGCAGTAATAGATACTAGTAACTATTGCGTAAACTGTGAAAGATAGATTGCTGGAAACCTTTTACACAATAATTATGTTTTAATTGTTTTAAATAAAAACAATAAGATAGACAATTTGACACAGAAAAATACGGGTTGCCATTTGGAACATCCTGGATTGGCTTGTTAGCTTTTATTTTTCATTTCGTTTCACCAATCTCATTCTTTTTTTTGACCTGGGAGGCTTCCAGGAAGTTTCCTCCACCCACCGCCCCCTCCGGGAATAATGCTAGGTGCACACAGCTGTCAGCTGAAGTTGTGTGTTGGTCTATCTTTCTATTTGTTTTTATCTTGTTTAACCAAATTGAGAATTTCAGCATGATTCATCGTCTTTTTTGGTCTACGGCTAAAAGCTTTTAGCTATATTTAATAATTTTTATTTATACTTTTCAAGATGATAGCAGATGATATACATAAATTTTGGCTCGAGAAATCGTTTGAAGAATCTGTTTCAAAAAGACACTCAGTTTATTTTGATATTCTGATAAGTCAAAAAGACTAAAAGAAGCGGACAATGTAATTTTCCTTTTGCTGTGTTAGGTTGCCTAAAAAACCAATTCAAAAGGGTATAAGATAACCATTTTAGACTCTCAAAAAGAACAAAGTAGGCATGAATAAGTCGTACTTTTCCCTAAAAATTTCAATAGAATACTACAACAATTTTTTTTCACGTCTAGCATATCACACGGCAGCGGCACCAGTTGTACTTAGAAGGCATGACCTGTACAATTAATGCCTATTGCCTCAGAACCAACTCAAAAAAGCTGTCCATAAGATAACCACGTTAGACTCCCAAAGAAAACAAAGTAGGCGTGAACAAGTAATATTTTCCTCCCAGCAAATTCAGGAAAACTGCAGAAACAAGTTATTTTTACTTCAGACATACTCATGACACTATGGCAACTAGTACCACGCTTCTCTTCAATAGCAGGGACGGAGCAACAGTAGATACATAGAGGTACAGTTGTATCTCTAAATTTTTTTGCAAAAATATCTAGTATATACCTTCTTAATACATAGAGTATACACTAGAAATACTTATAAGTATCAAACAATTTCTGACAGCCAGGGGCGGATCCACACCCTGGACAGGGTAGGCTTCAGCCCGGGGTGTGGAAAAATATCTAGCGTACAGCCCGGGTAAATTTAGTTCAGCCTGGTTAACATTTTCATGCTCCAGCCTAAATAGTCTAGATCATTTCACCACTAAGCCCGGGACGTAATCAAATCTTGCCTCCGCCACTGCTAACAGCCACACCCCGCCTAGCGAACCCAAGTCAGTCAAGCCCATTAGCCAATAGCCCATTTGAAGTGAGCATTCCAGGCAGCGGCCTATCTTACCATCCCCGATTCGGCGATTTCCCATCTAGCCATCCTTAGTCTTTAGTGCAGACCGCAGCCGCAGGAGTGTGCGCGCGGTGCCTAGAGCGACTTCACGCCCGCCACGTGCGATTCTGCGCCTCTCTCGCGCCGCACGCGACCGCCCGACTCAGCACTCTCGCGCATGCGCGCTCCTCCTATCCTCTACTCATCGCTCCTGGGACTTAGGCTCCGGCTTGGCTGCGCGGGCCATGGCAACGAGGCGTGGACGCCTCGTTGCCTCCACCCCTCTCGTCGGCTCGTCCTTAGATTTCAAGGTTTGTTGATTGTTCTCCTTTTAGTTTGAGCTGACTAGCATAGATTTCAAGATTTGTTGTGAAGGACCATGTGAGAAGGCCCGTGATACTATTGTGATGAACAATTGCAATATTTGTGGAGCGATCAATTAGTTTTCCAAAGATTGCATTTGATTTGGACTGTTTTCTGGAAGTGTCAGAAAATTCGAAAGTACCGTAGGTATTATTGCGGTAATTCCGCTTTGCGGAAGTACCGCAGGCATAAGTGTGGTAGTACCGCTAGACAGAAGTATCGGGTTGAGTTGCGGTACGTTTTTTCAGAGAGGTTCAGGTGAGGTTTTCAACGTGCGGAAGTATTGCTTTGGGGAGCGGTAGTACCGTAGAGCGGAAGTATTGGTATGGTAAGTGCAGTACTTTCGATCTTCCTAGAAAAATAGGATTTTGGGGAATTGAATCATGGATTAAGTTGATTTGACCTGGGTCATTGGATTAAGGGTGCATGATACTTGTCTTGGCTAATGTAGGTCAAGTTGTAAATAACTTATACCTGAAAACGATTTCTTTATCTTTGGATATGTAGAGTCGCTTAGAATCAACCATGATTAATGACGAGGATCGGGCTTAGGCTCATGGAGGAGTTGAGACCTAGAACGATCAAGGATGTAGGGTGAGACGGTGAGCTCAAGCATGGCACGAGAAAGGTAGGAATGTTGAAGGCGGGTTTGAACGACGGGATGACGCCATATAGCTTGCACGAGCCAAGTAAGCAGTGGTTCGGTGGAACCAAGATAGGAGAAACTTGGTGTCGCATGGCAAGCTAGTGGTGCACCTGCACGTGGTAAGCATGGCGATTTCTTGCAGTGATTGGTGATGAACGGGTCAAAAAAGGGTATTTTGGTAGTTTAACCAAAATACCAGAAACCATCTTGGATCAAAACCGCGGTACATGGAAGATGCGTTGGAGAGCGGTGTAGGTCAAGGTGGAGCTAGCTAGATCAAGGTTAAGAGTTTAACGGATACACACTTATACACTTTGAAAAGCGTACATAAGTGAATTCGTGAGAGTAAAACCCATGCGAACATAGATTTGATTCAACTTTCTTTGCAACTTAATATGTTTATCATTAACATGCATCAAGATACAAGGTTTTGAGAAATGAATAATCTCAGTGAGCTCTCTTTTAAACTTGTTAAGACAAAGAAGCATGATCGCTATAAACTTGCTTATTTGTTGCTCAAATTGATACTGATCCTTCCTGTGGTTACTGCAAGTGTAGAGATGATATTTTTTTATAATGAATCATGTGAAGAACAAGTTAAGAAATAGTATAGGTGAACAATACTTAAATGATTGTTTAGTTACATACATTGAGCGTGAGTTTTTTTATAAGTTAGTGATGATGCTATCATCAATCGCTTTCAAAGCATAAAGGAATGTCATATCAAGTTGTAATTTTCTAAAAGTATTTTGTGATGTTGGCTATAGTGTGAACATATAATTTGTTATATTTAAACTTGTATTAGAATAAATGTGCTTTAAGTTTACACCTATCGTTAAAATTTTGGCTTTGTTACTGTTCAATAGGTATGGGTGACGAAACGGTACTAGCTTTTGCTTAATTAAGGTCGTAGCCGCTAAGCATAAAAAACCAGGTGACTTGCGAGCGAAACAGATGCAGCGCATCATGGGTTGCGACCGCGATTTATGACTTGTATCTTCTAGTTATCTGAGCCACAAACGAGCCCTGTCCAACCATTTCGTGATCCATTTAAGGGCGTCCGCAATGGTAATAGCTAGTACTAGCTATATAGTCAACTGACGTGGAGGTGAGAGACAAAAGTAAAGACTATTTTATACTGTTGGACCCACATGCTCCTCTCTCATGTTCTTGGATGACGTGAAATAGATCAGCTATTTGCTCGTCGCTAGTGACTACTCTCTCTCCTACTTTTTCCTTGCCACATCAGATCTAGCTAACTAAATAGCCAGCTGTTGGAGACGCCCTAATAAGACATCCACAAGAACAATCAGAAGCTTCTAGCGAAACATATTAAGCTTTTGTTTTTTCTGGAGCCAATCGTATCCCCCAAGAATCGAAATGCAGATTAGTGATGCCTAGGGTCAACCGGTCAAGTGACCAACAACTTCACAACGACTTGACTTTGAACTTTTAGCCAGGGTCATCTGGAGGCCCAGCTCCGGTGGCTTTACCTTTCGACTGTAGCTATTGACTACAATTGTAGCGCAGCAGTGATTAGCTTTTCCCCCCTAAGTTATTCAATTAAAAAAACATTATTATATGACAGCAGACAATGCAAAAGAATAAAAAGCAAAAAGGCAAAAAAAAGAAGAAGCAAAAACCAAAAACAAAATTAAGAGGCCAACGTATTCCAAGTGACTTCTAAAAGTCGGAAGCCAAAGTCACTCGGAGCTAGGGGTGAAAACGGATCGAATACAAACAGATAATGACTCGCTTTCATATTCTTCTCCGGATACGGATACAAATATTCCATATATGAATATAAATATGAATAATATCGAATACAAATATAAAGCGAATACGAATCGAATTCGGTCACAAATATTTCTCGGAATATGAAAATCTTTAAATTGTATGCACAAAATGAACAAAAACTATAACTAAGTTATGTGATCTAAACACTCATAAAGAATATTCATGAAGTCTTTCGTAAAGGCAAAAGTTCTTTCTCTAACTCCATATATTGATGTATATGTTAATACATGATGGACTACTAAAGTGTCATATAAATAGACTAGACTGAAATAGAGGATATAGTCTGCAGATATCTGACCCTTGAATATCCGAATAATATGGGTCCATATTCGTATTCATTGGATAGTGAGTTATCAAATCCATATTCGTATCCAATAGAGAAAATTTGTATTTTATTTTCAATCTGACATTAAATATCCAAACTGATAAAATTTGTATTCAAAAATTATCTAAATGAGTTGAAAACTATTCGATCCGTTTTTACCTTACTTGGAGCGGCTTCGGAATCTTTACATACTCCTCAAAAGCATAGCTATCATGCTTACCCCATCTACCAATCAACAGGGCAATGTAAAGCGTCGTCGTTCACTTGAAAGCCATAACACTTCCCACCCAGGTGTCGTTCACTTGAAACAGTCATAACACTTCCCACCCAGGTGCAGTATTCAACAAGCAAAATGAATCGCGGAAATCAGTTCAACATCAACACAATCAAAGAAAAGTTGTGATGGAAACGTCTTGTACTGAGGTGCAACATTTTGCACATCTATGGACAGGAAATAATGCAGGCAATCTTGGTTTTCATGTGCTGTTCGGTAATGCGTAAGAAACCATTCCAGGGAGGGAACACTATGGCACCATCTTGGTTTGGTGCGCCTTTTTTTTTTTTTGGAGTGGTGCTAGCGCACAATATACCGCTAGAAATGATTCTAACGATATAGTGTTTCATACTAAATTCATAGAGGAAGATGAAAAAGAGTACCTCATCGCCGATTGCCGTCGCTACACCGCCCTAAGCAGCTTCGCTCGTCTCCACCACCGCCCCTGCCTCCACTGCCACTAGCGGCCGACGGCGCCGTCACTGCCTCGCCATGCCGCCCCCTAACCCCTCCTCGCTGCACCGCCTCGTCTAACCTAACTGCCACAGCCACCGCCACCGCCCTCCTACCCAGCCCATCGCCCCCCGCCGCCGTCTCCCCGACGTCCTCCTATGCCTGGGAAAAGATGAACCTATAGTGGAGAGCTAGATTTCCATCTTCCGACACTAAATCCAATGCTGGCGCTCTCTAGGCCGTCGGATCCGGTATGCGACGAGGCTAACAGTGGAGGAAAGTGAAGGGATGCGGCGGCAAGGACAAAGGGAGAACGAGAGGGAGCGGGGGATGCTCTTAGGAGTGGAGAAATGGAGGGGAAGAAAGAGACGGACTAGGACAAATGGATAAGTGGACGGATGAGAACATAGGTCTTAGAGCAACTCCAGCAGTAGCCCTCAAAACAGGGCTCCTACTTTTTATTTGAGGGCTCTCCGTACTTTTGAGGGCTCTGTTTTTTGGGCTACACTCCAACAGGAGCCCTCAAAACAGGACCCTCAAATTCATTCTTAGAGGGGATGACACATAGGACCCACCCTCATTCTCATCCTACTTTTCAGGGCCGAGGGGCAAAAAACTCACTCCAGCAGGACCCCTACTTGAGCCCTCAAAAGTAGGGGCTCCCTCCAGACCCCCCAGAAATGAGGGCTCAAGGGGGAGATTTGATGGCTCTCTACTTTTGAGGGCTCAAGTAGAGACCCTGCTGGGGTAAGTTTTTTGCCCCTCGACCCTCAAAAGTAGGATGAAGGCTCAAGTAGGGACCTTGCTGGAGTTGCTCTTAGCAATAGTATGCTATTAGAATGGAATCGGATGGTATACCGTCCATTAGATTTTTTTTTTTTTAGACTAGGTGAGCTTTTAGTTGCTTTACCGTTTACATAACAATATACAACATATAAACTAAATGGAGACGAAGAGAGGACAAGGAGGAAACAACACTGATGGTACACTGCATATTTTAGATACAAAAGAAGTTGCCTGTATTTACCTGCCTAATTTCTAAGCTAACAACTTCACTAAATTAGATAAATTAGCTTGCCAGCTCCCTAGAAACAAAATTAAATGTGGCGTCTGAAAGCTGCTGCATCTATCATCACAAAAGTGAGCAACACCACCAATATGAATGTGAAAAAAAGTCTTTCCAGGTCAATCATCAATATCCTGGACCCACTGTAAGCCTGCAAAAGACAGCATAAGATTTACGATTCTCATGAAATAACCACGGGTTTGAATTAAGATGGTACATGACAGAAGAGTGGAACTGACAAGCATCCATATAGAGCTTTCAACGTCTAACAAAAAAACACAGTTGTGATGCCATGAAAAAAACATGTTAATTCCTGGCATTCTAGAAAAAAATCGGTAGCATATTTAACTTCTCTCCGTTCTTCTGATTTGTCCACCATCAATTTATTTCCTTTTCTTTATCTTTTACTTTTATTGCAGAGGTTCAGCACTAGCACACATTATGCTTTTTGCACTTTGCAGTACTAACTGAAACCTCACTGGTATATGCTATCAGCAAACAAACTTCACGAGCAAAACCCCATGATGTAATAGTTCCCCGCTTTACAATTTGTACAGTAGTTCAGTATAATGATTTTACTGTGTGGCTTGACTACTGACCAGTGACCACAATAAATACCATGACAGGGATTCTGGGAAATCAGAAACAAACCTGTTAGTACTGACTCCACTGCTGCATTTGGAATGAGTAGTCCAACGATTCGCTGATTGTCATTTGTTGTCTCTAAACGGACAACACGTATTATCTTGTGACTTTGACGAACCTGTTCAATCACATCAGCAAAACACATGAGCATTAAGCAATCACTCCAATGGTACAGTACAGCTAAATATACACAAACAGCAAATCAATCTACAACTTCGTTTTGTTGTGAGATATTGGCCTTCTACTATTTACCCTTTAGACAAGAAGATCTAGTTGAGTTCTCAAGGGCAGAGGATTGAGGTTCAACCAAAAACACAAAATACATATAAATCTTTCAGGATAATATGTCTAATTTTATCCATAACATCGTTTTCTAGTGCTGTTTCTAATCCAGATGAACTTGTAACACAAGGCGAGATTAAATCCGCAATGATGATATATGTGATAGGGTGGGGATAGCACCAATTGAAAAGAAACTTGTTCAACATCGCTTAAAATGGTTTAGACAAGGTAGCGGTATGTAGTGGAATTTTAAACGGACTACAAACGCGAAAAGACAAGAGGTCGACCAAGACTGATGTGGGAGGAAACAGTTAAATGAGACTTGAGGGATTAAAAAATATCCAAAGAATTAGTTTTGGATAGAAACACATAGAAGTTAGCGATCTATGTGTCAGAACCATGATATAAGAAGAAAGTTTAAAGACAATATTTTAAGCTCTGCTCAGATGGCAGAATGTAGACTTATAGTTTTTGTCTTATAGATTTTATTACAAAGCTCTCGTTTCTTTAACCTTAAAGAGATTTCATTTTTAACCTACCTCAATTTGTTAGGAACAAAAGACTTTATTAGTGTTTTTGTTGATCTTCCTGTGGCCTCTTTTCTCTAACTAAAGACTCCTGGTACTGAGCACTGACAATGGTACCAATTTCTATTGGTATTGGAGATTCCGGTCAACATGAAAGTTGTCCCTTCTTCAAATCTGCCAGATCTCTTTGTGACTTCGTCTAATGCCTCATGTTGTCCTGCTGCTACCGTTCTTAGACTATTTGCCTGCTATCCTGAAAAGTTTCCGCTTAGCTTTGTTCTTTGAACACCGTTATTTTCTGGGTGCCTTGAAGAGGAGTCCTTTACCTAACCCTAAGGTATACAGTGCTACAAGTAATTTGTAGATTTATTTGGAACTAGTTGACCATAGGGGATCCAATACAAATAAGGGCATGTTCTTTTTTGTTTTGGCTTATAACTGCAGCTTATAACTTTTAGGTTGTTCGTGAGAAAAAATACGGAGTAACAGAAACTCGCGTGCAGTACTGCAGTTTGACCGATATAAATGAAATCGCTACAGTGTGTACTATAATCAACTTGTAGACCTCATTTTGAAAAGATATTTTTTTTAAAAACTAATTTTGTAAAAAAAACCGAAAATCAGCTTTTAAAAGCTGAAAAGAAGAGGCCTTAAGAGCATATTCTTTAACGGCTTCTAAAAGCGGCTTTTGGTTTTTGCTAGAGTACCTAACTTTCAAACGGAATATTTTCTCAATACAGGGTCTACAAGTTAATTGTAGTACACGTTAAAAGCCCAACATCTGTATCAAGCAAAATCGCAAGTGAGTATCTCTCTCCGTAATCTCTATCGCAAACAGTTAAAATTCAAAAATTTCAACTAAAAACCATAAGCCGCAACCATATCGAACAATAAATAGGCAAAATGCCAAGACCCACAATCATAAAAAACGCTGAATATAGAGGAACCGTACCATCCAACTCGAGAGGGATAACTAGCACGGTAAGATTTGTGAATAATTGACAGAAATGAACCTGTTTAGCTAGGGCCTTTTCTATTGTACCCCAAACTGGAAGTATGAGGCCACCCAAAATGTTAACCTCTTGCAACCTTCTCCCTACTGTACAGTAACTCCCAACTTTGCATTTGGATCCATGCATACACTGCAATGAGGTAAAAAGACACTGCATAAGTAATGCACATAGAAGAGGGTAAAGGTACAGAAGCAGCTCCACCATTTGGTCATCCCTAAAAATAAATTGGGGGCAATTGTAACTGGAGTATGGAAAACAAACTTAATCCTGAAGTTAAAAATGGAATAAAACACAATGTATCCACAAACGCATCGCTATTCCCTATAAACAGCACCTCCAGAGATTTGTGTGCTGGGAGCCTGGGACAACTCATGATCCTGAGGGTAGCCATCAAAATGTTGCTCACATAAAGAACTAAATCACAAAAATATGCCCAAGCACTCCAGCCTATAACCATGTCAGCATGCTTAAACCTTTCAATATTGCTAAATCAATACATGTCTATTAATATCTTTTTTGAAAGAACCCATTAATTGTAAAAGAATTTCTAAGTCCAACACTACATGACAAGACCTTTACCCACTTGCACAGTTGTACTTCTTATAAAGTTAGCTACTTGAGTGAAAATATGTGCTCCAACAGTTTACATGAACACATAAAATTGCATTTGGGCCTGAATGACAGAATGAGTTACAGGTGGTGCAGTGCAGGTATGCACGGGCGTGAGGTCCTAGGTTCAATCCCCACCCACCCAAGGGGAAACCTTTAAAAACAATACAATTCCGTCGTTTCCATAGATCAAAGAAGTATTATTTTTACCTGCTTCGATGAAGCATCGTATTCATCCTGCCAACCTTTGCTAACTTTGTCTATCGATGAAACTTTCCTGTACTTGCTTTTCAGTTCAGTTAAAGGCATCTCCCTGCAAAAGTAAAATGGAGGGGTGATGAAAAATACAAATTGACATCCTTCACATAAGATATGATACCTGCTAGGCCGCTAGCTACAGATGGTAATAATGAAGCTGTATGCAGTTTAAAATTTTCACACAGAAATTATGCCAGAAAAATTATAATGATGAACAGCAAATACCTTATTGCTTCACCAATAGCAGGCCGAATTATTTTGTACATTCCTTCAGTTGAGCTGGTTCGCAAACAATAACAACAAAGACTCAGGTCATCACATCACATCAATTATTTTTCTTTTCAAGACAAGGGAAACTAGTAACATACTGTATATATATTCAAATGAATCACTGAATCATATATGCACGTTTCTGTCATTTGGTATAAATATTCAAAGTTCAAACCTCATTTCAACCTTCCTCAGTTGCCAATAAATAAATTGAAATTTTACTCTCATTTCCTTTTTTTAAGTAAAAAAAAGTTTGCAGTTCCCAACCAAACAATAAGGTTTCATTTTCTTTTCATTGACCTTTTTATTCTCTTTTGGCTTGACTTCTCTGTAGAATATGCCAGTATTGCATGTGGGAAGGTGTGGCACAGTAATGTATTGAATAGAGTTGTATTCATGTATTGCAAGCAGCAGTACAGGGAGAATAAATAGACAAGGGGTTTAGGTTGGTCCAGAGACCACCCCGAAACCCTAACAGAAAGTCTAACAACCCTAACAGAAAGGCATTGAAGGCACATGGGCATAAGCCAGCCTTAACATGTAACAACTCGTCTAACACCCCGCGATCGCAGCTGTTAGCTCATGGGACGTTGAGATCGACCAAACTCACTAAAGACCGATGAAGGAAGGCCCTTGGTGAAGATGTCGGCATCTTGTGAAGTAGTGGGGACATGCGATGCGCGAACATCACCAAGTGCTACTTTCTCACGACGGTGAAGATCGATCTCAATGTGCTTGGTGCACGATGCTTTGGATCGGTTGGAGGACATATAGATCGAGCCGATGTTGTCGCAATACACCAAGGTAGTCTCGCCAAGAGGAGTATGCGCTTCCAACGAAGATGGCGTAACCAGGAGGCCTCGGCAACGGCATTGGCCACACCGCGATACTCGGCTTCCGCTACTGGGCGTGACACCGTGTTCGCGCTTGGAAGACCAGAAACAAGGTTGTCTCCAAGAAACACGGCATAGCCCGAGGTGGACTTGCGTGTATCCGGCAACCGCCCGGCCGAGATCGAGTAAACCACGAGGTCGATCGCGGGATGGTGAATAAGGAGGCCGAGATGGAGAGTGCCACGAATGTACCAAGAATCCGTTTGAGGCGCAAGGTGGGGCTCTCGAGGGTCGTGCATATGAAGACACACCGCTGAACTGCATATGAGATGTCTGGCCTGGTGAATGTGAGGTACTGTAGGGCCCCGGCTAAGCTGCGGAAATCACTGGGATCACTGACAGGATCACCGGCTGAGGCTGACACTTTGGGATTGGTGTCAACAGGAGTGGTGCATGGCTTGCAACCCGCCATGCCTGCACGCTCCAGGATGTCCAGCATATACTGTCGTTGTGAGAGAAGAAGACCATCACGACACCTCTGCACATGCATTCCCAAGAAGTGATGAAGCTCACCAAGATCCTTCATGGAAAACTCCTGCTGCAGTGCAGATATGATGTGACGGAGGAGCGCAGCCGATGAGGCGGTGAGAACAATGTCATCAACATAAAGGAGCAGGTAGACCATCTCAGTGCCGCGGTGGTACACAAACAGGGAGGTGTCAGACTTGGCCTCAATGAACCCAAGGGATAGGAGATATGAGGCAAACCGTTGTACCAAGCACGTGGAGCTTGCTTGAGACCATATAGTGATTTGTTCAAAGCGCGGACAAATTCGGATGAGCGAGTCCCGAAATCGATGGTCGTGAACAATAAACTGCCTCGCACAAGGTCCCATGAAGGAAGGCGTTCTTCACGTCAAGTCGATGGATTGGCCACTCGGAGAGAGCAAGAGCCAAGATCGTCGCGCGGTTGCCGGTTTCACAACGGGACTAAAGGTCTCGGCGAAATCCACTCCCGGGCGCTGAGTAAAACCACGTAGCACCCAACGGGCTTTATAGCGCTCGAGAGAGCCATCTGACTTGAGCTTGTGCTTGAAGATCCATTTGCCAGAAACAACATTTGCCTTGCTCGGGCGAGGAACCAAATCCCAGGTATGGTTTTGCAAAAGAGTCGCATATTCTTCTTCCATAGCAGACCGCCAATTGGGATCGGCGAGAGCTGCGCGGTAAGTGCGAGGGACAGGTGACAACTGCGTGACGTGGTGGAGAGCGGGTAGCCGAAAACCGGACTTGCCACGTGTCGTCATCGGATGTTGATTGAGCACGGGAGGCACCGCATCGCACCGGAGGAAGGCGCGTGGAGGATGCTACACCGGCAGAGGTGGAGGATCCATCTTCGCACGCCGGGTGTAGACATGGCGTATGATGCGGCCGGCGGGCCGCCCGTGGCAATGCGGGTGGAGGGGCTGACACCCTGCACACCGCATCGACCTCCACCGGTGTGCGCGGCAGGGATGGCGGTGCAGTGTCGTCGACGGCCGCGCACGGCAGAGTGGCGGGTGCGGCAACGTCCGGGGCCGCACGTGGCACGGGCGCGGAAACGTCAGCACGCTTGTCGGCCAGGTGCGCGGGAGTCGGCGTGGGAAGACCTGCAGGCAAAGAGGTGCACGACGGTCCAATGGGAGTCGGCACAGGGTTAGTGTAGTCATCCAGAAACTCAAAGTCTGCCGTGGAAGGGGTGGAAGGAAGGCCAGCAAAGGGAAAGGAAGTTTCATCAAAGGTGACATGACGAGAGATGTAGACACGATTGGAGGCCATGTCGAGACATCGGTATCCCTTATGATGGGCGGAGTAGCCAAGGAAAGTACATAGGGCGGAGCGAGGGGCGAGTTTGTGGGAGGCTGTGGAGGCAAGGTTTGGGTAGCATGTACATCCAAAGACGCGAAGATGATCATACGAGGGTGAAGACCCCAAGAGTGCATGGTGAGGTGTGGAGAAATTCAGCGTCTTGGTGGGAAGGATGTTGAGGAGGTAGGTGGAAGTGGTCAAAGCCTCAACCCAAAAGGACGGTGGCATAGACGCCTGAAATAAAAGTGAGCGAATGACATTGTTGATGGAACGAATGATACGCTCAGCTTTACCATTCTGTTGGGAGGTGTAGGGGCGGGACATTCGGAGGTGGACACCACGGGTGAGGAAGAACGTCGCGCGCTGGAGTTGTCAAACTCGCGTCGTTGTCGCATCGAATCGCCTTGATGGTGACGCCGAACTGAGTGGAAACAAGTGAGAAGAAGTTAGCGAGTGTCGAAAAAGTGTCAGACTTGAACCGAAGAGGAAAAGTCCACAGATGATGTGAGTAGTCGTCGAGAATGACCAAATAATACTTGTAACCAGAAACACTATCAACAGGTGATGTCCAAAGGTCACAATGTATAAGATCAAACTTGTGGGAAGCACGGGACGCTGACACATGAAAAGGAAGACGAACATGACGACCCAGTTGGCAAGCATGACAAATGTAAGGACTTGTAGTCTTATTACATGAAGGGATGGTAGATGAACTCGCTAACTTAGACAAAACTTCATGACCGGGATGACCGAGGCGTCGATGCCAAAGCGGAGCGGAGGAAGTGGCGAGGAGCGACTCGGCGGTGGGAAGATGCAGGGGGTAGAGTGGTCCGGAGCTATTGCACCTGATGATCACGTTCCGAGACCGAAGATCCTTCACAGAACAACCAGTGGGATCAAATTCAACGAACAGTTATTATCAGATGTAAACTGGCGGACAGAAATGAGGTTTTTAATAAGGGTGGGAGAAACAAGGACATTGTTAAGACGAAGGGAACCATGAATGTTGGTCGTGCTTAGAAGAAATAACGGAAGTAAAGAGTCGTTGCCAACAACAATGGAGGAAGGAGTGGAATACCGAATAGCGGAGGAGTGAGAGGATACCGTGGTCTGAGGCCATGTGGGAGGTAGCGCGAGTCGAAATACCACTCGGGTTGCGGGGGTGGGGTGAGCGTCATGGTGGAGAAGGCACTCGCAAGACTGCGCTGGTCCCAGGAATGCCCAGAGGCTTGGCCAGCAGAGGAGCCACCGTAGAGACCAGGGTTCTGGGGGGGAGGAGCCCACTGGTGCTGGGCGGTCAGTAGGGCTTGCGGCGTAGCCTGGCCGGGAAGAGCAGACGGATGCTGGGCGGCCAGCAGAGCAGGAGGCGGAGCGTGATCGGGAGGAGTCCACTGGGGGTGTGTGGCCAGGAAAGCATGGTGCTGTGGAGGTGCCGGTGACGCCCGGGGGGAAACGGCCGGCGCGGAGACACGTCCTGGCGGAAGAGGAGCAAGAGGAGGATGCGGACCAGGCCACATCTGGATGGTACCGGACCAAGGGTTGTAGAAGCTGGGCCAACCACCAAGTTTGGGTGCGCCGAGCGCGCCGCGCGCGCGCCGCTTGCCATTCGCCGTTCGGCGGCGCGGCGAGCGCTTGCCGCGCGGCCTCGGCGTGGGAGAGCCTCCGCCTCGCCGCCGTTCTTGCCTCCGGGCTGCGAGAGCGATGGAGGAGCGGTTGGTGGTGGTCGAGGCAGATTGGCCGCCGGAGGAGAGCAGAGCGGTGGCCGGAAGATGTTTGCGGTTGGCCATATGGAGTTCTTCCAGGAGGAGGTCAGCACGAGCCTCAAGGAAGGAGGGGAAAGGCCTACTGCGCTGGAGGTGGAGGCCGATGGCGGTGAACTTCTCGTTGAGGCCGCGAATGACATGCAGGACGAGAGTCCGGTCGGCGACGACTTCCCCGAGGTCGGTGAGTGCGTCGGCCATGCTTTTGAAGCGGCGGCAGTAATCAGCAATGGAGAGGTCTCCTTGGACGAACGTACGGAACTCGGTGTCGAGGTAGAGGACGCGCGATTCCCGGTTGCCGAGAAATTGGGTCTCGACGGCGAGCCAGGTGACGCGCGCGGTGGCCCGGCGCTCCAGCACAGTCTCGACGAGCTCGGTGGAGAGGGTGCCGAGAATCCACGACTTGACGACGCAATCCATGCGGATCCAATCAGGAAGACCCGGATTGAGAGCATCGCAGAGGACGTGGTCTTCGAGCGAGTATTTCCCAAGGGCGAGGAGGAAGAGCTCGCGCCACCGTGTGTAGTGGCCGGAGGTGAGGTCGAGGACGAGAGGAACCAGCGACCGGATGTTCTGGACACCGACGGCTTGAGCGTGAAGATTGGCGATGGCGCGCCTCGCTGGAGAGAAGAGCGTCGTGAAGGAGAGTGCGCGCGCGGACGGACTCGGCGTCGAGTCGTCTTCCCGAAGCGGCGGCGCTCACGAGGTCGCGCGCGGCGAGCGGCGCTTTCCGGCCGGCCGGCGGCGCGCGGTCTTAAGCGGAGGCGGCTCGCGCTCAGCGGCCGGCCCGTCGCGAGCAGCGCGAAGACGAGCCGTGGCGGCGGCGGCGGCGCGCATCTCGGATCACCGTGGCGGCGCGGACATCAGCTGCAGCTCTGGCGGCGGCGTCGGCCGTGGAAGGATCGGCTTCGGCTGCCGCAGCGGGAGCAGAGGATGGAGGCGGCGGATCGCCAGGCATGGCGTGGGAGGCGGAGAAATTAGGGTTAGGCGGAGACGGAAGGCCGAGATCGACCGGATGGTCGGGATCGAACGGCTGATACCATGTGGGAAGGTGTGGCACAGTAATGTATTGAATAGAGTTGTATTCATGTATTGCAAGCAGCAGTACAGGGAGAATAAATAGACAAGGGGTTTAGGGTTGGTCTCAGAGACCACCCCGAAACCCTAACAGAAAGTCTAACAACCCTAACAGAAAGGCATTGAAGGCACATGGGCATAAGCCAGCCTTAACATGTAACAACCTGTCTAACATTGCACATTTGCTAATTTTTCCTGAAGGATCCCAAAACACAGCAAGTACAAAAAGGATCACATTTCAATTCAATTTTTCCTGAATATCCTACACACAGTACTAATTGAGTGTTGAATTTATACAGTTCTAACTTTTCTCCCTCCCTCCCTCCCTCCATTTATGGACGGGGGCATAATTTTTAATAATGCTAACGTATAGCTCATGAAAAGAACCAAAGAATAAATACATGATCATCCGACCACAACATACCCTTCAAAAGCTAGAGTGAAATGTCTTCTCCCCATCCATTCCCTCCTGGACTCATAAAATCCATCATTAGAAGAACCAACACAATCTTTCTGTCTTTCATCAAGCATTGCCTTTGCCGACTTCACACAATCACATGTTCACAAAAGAAATCATGCAAAAATGATCAAAGTTGCAGTTTTACAACAAACATGGATTGCACTTAAATACAACTACAATCAAGTCCAAGTGGTTCTCAAGGAAAAACAAATATTGGCTCCAAATTTTTCTTCTTACCTCCCAAGTAACTCCACGATCAATGGTAAAAGTAAATAGCACTGTTGAAGCACCAGACAAGCTATCAATGTGAACGGTCTGCATGGAGAACTTGCATTATGATTAATGGGAGTAGGAGCTGCCAAAGAAAAATGTGATCAGAAAGAAGCATTACCTTGGGTGATTCTTTCATTTCTACATTTTTAGCTTTGATATCAACAATTCCAGAATCCAGCTGCCCTTCTATTCGTGCATTGTGAAGGACAACATCAAGTATACTTGTAAAAAGATCAAACAACCTGTCACATAGAATGTGTTAGTATAGTCCAACCAACTATCTAGAGAGACAAACATCCTGCATGACAACTCACCTGTTCTGGATGTTGGGAGCCAAGCCCAGAAGGCGGTTAAGAAAACGAGCAACATCATGCATATCTGAATCAACAATCCGACCAGAAAGCTTCCCTGTATCTTTTCCATTGCCTGAAGAAAATCATTTAATGAGCCATATTTTCTTTTCTTGAACTAGACATAGACTAGGACATATCCAAATTGTAAATCATATTCAACAGTTGCAATTTAAATTTATGATCAATTTGCAAGCTTGATGAGTTGTAATGGTTAAACATGTAAGTCAGGAGTACATTAACGTAAGAGATACTGCATAACTTCAAACTCAAATACCAATGCAAGATTAACAAATATGACAAGCTTGCTAAACAATTGCAAAAGGCCAACCTTCTAGTTTTCAAACAAATTCTGCCAAAACAAATAGATGAAAGAAAGTAAATATCACAGTCATTGATACGACAAAATTAGGTGACAAATATAAGCGCCTTCAACTTCAGGAAATGCACACATATAGAAATGTTATTCATTTAGCAACACAAGCACAAAAACTTAGATATGATAACAAAAAGGATCTTTTTTAAGATAAACTTACATACAACAGCATCCCTGATAATTCCAACTGATACTAGAGCAGCTTTTGCATCAGTAATGAATTCTTGGATGCTAGCCTGATCGTCAGAACACCCCGGAGGAACAACTGGAAAAGAATCCTGGTCACCTTGAAACCAACTTTTAGAATGGTGTATAAGCATGAAAAGGAAAACAATCATAAATATTAACTGTAATTATATAGACCTGCTCCATTATTCCCCTATACATCATGGTTAGCGCCTTTTTCCCATAATTGCTATCGTAGTTAAAAGCACTCAGAGAAGGTCCAGCCCTGCAGAAGTATAAATCTAGCCTCAGAAATGCTTTGGCTAATGTCTACTACAAAGTTGATTGAAATCAGCAAAAAAAAACCTGCGATCTCCTTGTGTTAAAGCTCCAAGAGACTCTAGTCTTTTTGCCACAATAGATGCAAATCGCTTTTCACCACCGAGATTTGTAAAAAGAAGCCTATAATTGAGATTCCAAATTCGTTTTAAGTATACAACCCATCTATCAAGATAACGTACCATCTCCAGACCATGTGAACAATGTGAAAAATAATAAATCGACATAATAAGAACTGAGCCTGGACAATCAATATAAATTAGCTCAATTATCTCAACATTTGAGTGTAACATGACTAGGTTGAGTGTATTTTCCCTTTTTTTTAACCTGCCTAACCAATTTCTTTTCTGAAGGCAACATATACCCTCTTTAATGCCTTCATGATCTAAACTTGAACAGATGGCCTACAAAACAAGCTCATATCCATTCCTAAGCTGGTTTTGGAAACATATATAAGAACCCTGCTCCTACATATCATGCATTGACAAGTCATTAGTTGTTCCAGGTTCCAGCTGACAGCCATCGGCAGTTATTATTAGTAAAAGGAATCCTGCACCTACACATAATACATTGACAGGTCAATAACTATTCTACCAATCCTTAGCAGGTGCTTCACTAACTGAACAAAATTCCAGCTTGAATCTAACTATTCATGTAGAAGCAGAAAAAACAGTAAAAATCTTCATTCTAGTCATAATTTGTACTGGACAGCGAATAATAACTTCAGCAGCAAACAGTGCAAAATCGTTTGCTGCAAAATCAAAAGCCAGATCTACAAGAAAGCCTGACTGTTCATATAAATAAATAGCAGACCTATACTGTGGTGCAGAAGTTTGGTTAGAACGATGGGTTCTCCCAAACTGCTGTATTGCACGGTCTGCACTCCAAGGGAGTTCAAGTGTTATGTGTACTCTTCTTCTCTGCAAAGTTTTAAGTAAGCAGTTTTGAGGTGACATTCCAATAGATAATCCTCAGGCATGGTTGCAACAGAAGGGCAAAATGGAGCAATATAAAACCTGGTTTTTTGCCCTTCTATCAGCATGTAGAGAAACACCAGCTGATCCCGCTTCAGATATAATTGCAATTAGTTTTTTGCCATCCATGAACTGCTGCTTTTCATGCATATTGATCATCTCCATTGAGACTTCTTTCCTACAAGCAGTATATATACATATATGGGATAAGATGAACCAGAAAATGTAAAACAGTGTCATAAGTAAGCTATCTCACGCGTTCCGAGCCTGATAAACAACGCCTTTCCTGTCTGAAGCTCTTATTAGCATACCACGGCGTCCAGTTATTTCTGCGACATCATCAGGGCCCCCTAGCTACAAAAATCCAAATAAAATGAAAACTTCTTAATATATGTAAAGCTTAGTGCTTAGTGCTAACAATGAGCTAAATTAAGATCTTTTACATAAGTTATTCGGCTTGTCATTACTGTCAAGTAATCAAGTTCTAGAGCAACATATAAACTAGTAAAATAACATAAAACAGAACGATATAGATGAAAAGTAGAAATCAGCAAAAAATACAACGAGCTCATTGAATAAGATTTCATCTTCAGCCAAAAAGGATGCCACATAGGAAGCTCTAATTTTAATTAGTAGGTACTGAAGCTCTATGCTAGGGTGCTGGAGTTGAGATATTCCAACAGTGATTTAACTCACAAGAGCTTACTCAAGCAGTAAGCAAATGGTTTGGCATCTCGAACCTCCCTTTCACCTGCTCTGAAATGTGATACCATGCTTTACCATAACACCCACACAATAATCATCTACACTACGAATTAATGTTAGCAGACACCTAGCTAGCTGTATGAGAATCTTTGTGACGCCCCAAGGTCCGAAATCTGTAAATCCCCCCCCCCCCCACCCCACCCACACACGTGGGTAACCAGAAATACTATGTTTGGATCCTCAGGCATTATATATGCCACTACCGTACACATCAACTCTCCATTGAGACTAATCCCATAAATACTACGCCCTCCGTTCTTTTTTAGCTGACTTCCTAGAATTCGTGCCGTCAAACTTTTTAAAGTTTGACCACTAACAAATTTAAAATTATCTAGATTGACTATACGACAATTATATCATTAGATTTGTCGTTAAAAAACTTCCATAATATTATAAGTTTACTAGTATATCTTAGTGTAAAGTTATACAAAGTAGCAGTCAAAGTCGTATCTCGAAGACCGTGAAAAGTCAAAAACGTCAAGTAAAAAAGAACGGAGGGAGTACATTTGGGACACATGGGTCACCACTAATTTGGCCAGGGTATAACAATCCTCTTAAGCAGTAGTGATTGATCCTAAACTTGAGTACATTCCTGCCCCTTTCATAACACCCAATTGTGCATAAAAATGTCAATGCAAGCTCAGAAATTAGAGCAAAGAATCAGGATTGTGATAATTAACATTCCCAGCAGGAGTAAGCTATGAGTACCTGATCAATGATATCATCCAGAGGATTATTAGGGAGATCCAAGGAACGTATTATATCCAAAATCTTCAATTTTTTCTCTACTGCAGCATCGTACCTGACAATAAGACACAAAACAACAAGTATTTATAAACTGGGCCATATGAGCACAAGTTAATGAGGATCTTGATTCATCAAATGCATACATACCTCTTTGAAAAATCAGCTATATGAGCATCTTGCTCTTTTTCCTCGCCTTCTACCTTCTTGCATGTGTAGCATGACCAGTCATCAGTCAATATCTCAGTCCAAGGTGGTGTCAGACAGCTAGGGTGGACACGTCGAGAACAACCAGAACAATGAAGCAACAGACTCTTCTCCTGAAAATTTAGATATTATTATACAAAAAGAACTTCACAAAAGAAACTTGAAATGGCAGTGCACTTCCACAGATATTATATTCTCCTGTAAGCATTCTACAATCATAATCAATTTTTGGTATGATTACCATCTTCAACCATAGCAGTTTTATTTCTAAACAATACTAAATGGTACAAACAAGAAAAGAAAGAATTATGAACACAACCTTAGTCACTAAGCAAAGTAGCAAAAGGCATCATTCAAGACAACGTATATAGATCAATGAGTTCAAAGAATGTGGCACAGACTAAATAACATTCATTAATACAGATCTGTATGACTGTATTTAACATGAAAGTACCAAATAATAAGCAATAAAAGTCACCTCCTCTGTGTTGCAGATTTGACACATGTGGAATTCCTCATCAGATTCTGTTGATTCATGATCTGACTCAGCTGAAACATTTTATACAATAGATTAACAATCATCACAAGGATATAAATTATTAGCAAAGTCAACATAGTTAATCACAGGTACTATAGTGGAGCATTGGTTGTGGCTGACTGGCTGCTTAAAGCATCTGTTCGGCAAGTATGTGTTTCAGCTCAAGGACGAGGTGTTTTTCCTGGACGGCAGCAATGTTGTGGACTCCTTTTGGGGCCGCACATACCAGTGACGTGGCATAACTCGGGCCAGAGGCAGCAATGGCACATAGGCTGTGGTCTGACGCACACATCAGGAAGGCAGCTAGGATCGTTGTTAGGAGATAGATTAGTTGTTAAGTATCCCTGATGGATACGTTTGGTTAGCAATCACTATCTCTCCAGGATACAATTGGTTAGTTGCTAGTTAGTCCTTTAAAAGGATGTATCACTGTACTCGGAGGTTAAGCATTAATCAAATAACTGAAATAAGCCTTCCTCAATATCTTAGGCGTGCTCATAGCCTCATCGCTGCCGGCCAGGAACAAGCCCCGCCGCACGCACAAGGGCGAGTGTAACAGCCCCCATTATCCTCTACGTTCAAGTTTAGAAACTCATTCACTTCTTCGCCCTCCACTCAGCTTCCACTGAAATCGAGCCCATAACATCTAACTTGATTTACATTAATATTTCAATAGAGCTGTGCTATCAGAGAAAGTGACACAGCCTGCAAGTGCAGTAAGCAATAAAGGTTTGCTACGTGGTTGGCAGCTGAAACTATAATCAAGTAACTCCCAATAAACTTACATGGAGAATAATCAGCACTGTCATCATCGCTCACATCTTCCACTTTTGCTACTTTCCTAACTCTTCCTGTAAATGATATGTCTGGTACAGAATGCCGCTTACGCTGGATCTCTGTGATTTTTTCTTCACCTACAAGAATTTACATAAATAAAATAATAAAGGAGAAGGCAACTAGAAGAACCATAAGAATTAAGAAAAGTAGATGAGGAAATAAAAAGAATCAGTAAGGATGCATATGAAATACCCTACTATAGGATGCTAAGCCCAGTTTCCTAGATGTTAAAGGATCGAATTCCAAAATTTGTTTATGCAACTGGCAATGGATGATAAAATATGAGATATATATAGTTGAGCAGGAAAAGGAAAGACCACTAGGCTGTATACTAATATTCTAGGTAACAACATTTCATGCATTACACACAAAAAATTTGCATGCAACTTGGACTAAAGATGTGGTAAAAACCTGGCTAAGATTAAAATGCTGAAACAACTAGCACAAACCTTGCTGAAAACAATCGGGTTGCGGAGGTAACGGGTAGTTTTCTTCTACCAGCTTAAGAAGAAGCTCCCGAGGACCAGAAACAAAGTCTTCCATTTCAACACCCTGATTCAAATTTGACATAATCAAGTATTTGGAGCATCAATTTACTTTGTAAGGAGCTAGCTATGCTATAGCGAAAAAAATGGAAATGTTCAGCAGAAAATATAAACTCACATATTTTGTGACGGCTTCCTCTGTTCGAGCCTCTCCAGTGCTCTGAAGACCAATCACCACACATTTGCTCTCTGCCAAGGCCTCCTTAGCCAACCTCACAACGGCAGGTACCTTTGCAGACATGCACATGTGCCTGAAGAAACGCTGCAAAACATAGGCCATCAATTTTGCAAGAATAACATATCTTTCAGCAATGCCAAAAAGAAGCGCAATATGATGTTAGAAAAACATGCACTCATGGAACTGTCAAGGATGCAAAAAAATGTAAGGAAGCAACACCTGATGGCTGGCCCAGTATAGCCGCCATATTTGATTCGAAATGCCTTTCTCTTCTGCAAAGAATTCACCTGCTGATAGGAGCTCAAGGCGCAACTCAGCCCAAAATTTGGCTGCCTTTCTGTACATACTCTGCATTATCAATAAGATGGTACAACTTTATCATGAGCTATACATGGATACACAGGTTCTTTTTTTGTGAAGGCATGGATACATAGCCTAGGTAAAACCAATTAGCTGAAGTTACACATGAATATCATAACAATAAACAATGAATAGGAATAGTATAAGGAGTAATACTTTCATGGATAAGCAATCAGAGAGCAAGAAGAAAAACATTGATAGGGAGAAGACATGAAAGAGCGAAGTGACCATGCCACCCAAATAAAGTTACGAGGCAGAAAACATGTCAAAATTTTACAGTATTTACCATCATTCTTTCCTCAAGAGGAGCCTCCACAATATCAAAATCAACCCCCTTATAACTTAGCGTACGGCAAACATACATACCCCTGAAACAAATTTAACCAAAGCAGTACTCAATAAATCATTCTAATAGAAAGCATGTGCCAGCCAATACTCAAAAACACAAAAGTTGGATGAATTCTAGTCAGTTTCCCATTTACACACAACACAATTGACAAATGGTACCCATCGCAGATTGGCTCTTCATGTCCATGACAACTGAGATCTGGAAAAAAAATACTAACCTAGCTTTCATGTCCATAGCAACAAGTTCAAGAGCACCCACACCACCTTTCTCAAGAGCACCTGAAAAAGTTTCCATAAAGCATGAACAACTACAAACATTTGGTAGATTTCTACTGGATTTCACAGCAGCTCCTTCTAGTAATAGAGCATAGAAAAGTATTATAATATAAGGCATGCAATGCTTCAACTACAAAGGCTCGCACAACCCCAAAGAAAACACAGAGTAACTAACTGACTAACATAACCCACCACAAAACCTGAATACTCAGTGTCCTAAACATATACTGAAAATTCAGCATTTGACGCACTTCAGAAATGATAATTTAGATTAACTACCAGTGCAGCTTGATTTACTTCAAGCAGCAGTAAACAAAAGTTAGTCCCACACACCTCGACTAGTAAGGTCTCTTTCCATAAACTTCTGGTGATCCTTAAACAATATGTCAAGTTCCAGCCAAGTCATCCTTTGCACAGTAAAGTGAGATGATGCTAATGATGCGATCTCTATATATTTAGAGTCTAGCATGGCCATAATTTAGGGTCCATTACTGGGGCTTAGTATTATCATCATGTTTGCTGTCAGCATAGACACATCAATAGTTCTTTTAAATCCAAGTTAAAATATGATAACAAATGCAAATAAAAATATGAAAAGAAGAAAGATTCAAGTAAAAAAAGGATAAAGCAGTAGACCTAAAAATTGTGGAAAATTCTGAAACGATGTTCCATCACCCCAGAGTCCAAGTCGAACCATATAGCCCAAATTTCGTGGTTCTGATGCACCAGTTGCCGAGCAGTAAACAACCCGAGCTTCAGGTAACTTTTCCTGTGTTGTTTGGTGATGTCACAATATTAGTTTAACAAGCATATATCAAATGTATATTCTTTCAAACATGATGTATTGGTATCAAATATTTCCAAATTCTCTGTGCAAAGCATTGAAGCAATATCATGGTGTGACTGATCTAAAGGCTATAGGTTAGAGATCTTTACTATTAAATACTACTTAAAAAGAACGAAGTGGTGATGGTACGTCGTCCTCTAACAACCTCCCTTTGATCTCCCGAAAACCCTCTAACAAAAAAAACAGGAAAAAAACTACTCCCAACTAGGGATAGAAATCTCAGTACCAGTCAAAAACCTGGCCAACTGGCGGTAACGGTAACTGGCCGGTTATCAGAAAAACCGAGAAAAAACCGGATGAAATTCAGGTATCAAATTTTAAATTTGGGCTGTTTAAAGGGTTACCGAAAAGACCAGAAAAACTGCTTAAAAAATTGGAAAAACCGCTAAAAACAGGGAAAAGCCGGAGAAAACCTAACACAAAATGTTGGGATTAACATATTTATGCATATTTAGTTCATACAATAGGTAATTTATCACCAAAAAAAATGCCTAAATCAATCTAGAAAGTGCATTATACGGTCATAAATTTACATTTACATTTAAAAATTTCGGCCAGTTTTTTCCCTCCCGGTACCCACCGGGATTTCCGGTAACTGGCCGGTAACCGCCATTTTTTTTTATCCCTGCTCCCAACAAACAAGTTCACTTCTAACAAAATTTATTCTTATCCTAACAACCTCCTCCATTAGGCCTATTCTCTTTATTACCATCAAGTGAGGTTGCCTCTCCCAGCTCCAATGGACCCAATTCGGCTGCAAGCAACGTGACACGAGGATGATAATGCCGCAAGTGATGTGATACAACATAGACTGAGAGCACGACAGAGGCACGATGCAATCTGCAGTGGAGCTTGGCTGGGGGTAGCACCAAAGCCGAAGACATGGTGTACACCGAACTTGGAGGTGGAGACACAATGCGGACCGGGGTGGAGCTTGACTGCGCGCCGCGGCGGAGCCAAGGACATGGCCGGCAATCACTTGACATATAATTTTTTAATCCGTAGCAAAGCACGGGCATTCAACTAGTACCCTTAAATCTTGTAATGCCTGATGATTAATGTTATCAGTATTGTGTCTATCCCTTTGAGCTTTGCTCATTAAGTAAAAGTTAAGCTCTTAAAAAGGACAAGGGCAACGGACAACAAATGTTGTTGTCTAATTCTGAAATACCTTACTAGATAAAAACGTTTAGCATGATATGTGTTGTGTGTGCACACTTACTAGTTGCATCAAATTGTTTTGCTCATACTGTAAAACTCCAGAACTCGACATGCAGCAACAAAGTATGGTAAATCGCACACTCTTTTATTGATTAAACTCTGGAACTTGACGAACCCCATCAGATTATGGCAGCCAGAAGGAAAAAAATGCTCTCTTCTTGAATGTATTTTGCCCTTAATTTCCTTAAAACTATGCACAAAATACCCTACTTAAGACCACATCATTCAAATTAGATTGATGCACTCTACATCGTCAAAATCATTTTGTTAGTATTGATCATATTTTATTACATTGTACAATTTACACTCATGAAATTGGAAATATAGAGAACAATAAAGATTTCTTTCCAGTCAGATTATGAATCAAAAGCTGATGCCATATACACACCTGGATCTCAAGAACTGCTTTACCAGTGCGAGTGGGCTGGCTCCCTGCATCTGGAATCAGATTTTTGGCCTTGTGGCACTGCAAGGGGCATATGATTTCAGCACAGAAACGCACACTTAGGTACACAGATCTGGCTATAAAATGAATATTATACAAAAAGATGGAAATTTCGTTCTGCTCTTTAAATCAAATCCATCACCTCATCAAACACTAGGAGACCATCAAACTCATGTCCACACCATTGAACCAATTGTTGCAAACGGGAACGGCCTCTCTCAGACGATGCTATTAAGCTGCTGTAAGTTACAAAAATTACCCCATTCTTGATCCCAATGGCTTTCGAGTCTAGCTTAGAATATGGTAGCTTATTTAAAGGGTGCACTGCATAACAAATATTCCAATATCAATTGCAAATATCAACCATAAATATGAAATGGATACTGGATAGATAAATCAATCTGCCTAGCAGTTGGAAGACAAATTCTTCTGATAATTGTACATGTTGTGTACTTCCCTCCAATGGTACAAAGTGTGAGAGTGAGTAGTAGGATCAAATGTTATTAATAGTTGTTGCTACTAATATTCCTCGTAGACTTCCTGTAAAAAAAATGTTAAGTGCGGACAGTGCTGCTTCAGGCCCTTGGTATCCAATCACTTAATTGCCTAAATTATCGCACCGATATTCTAGCACAAGCCAATTTAAAAGTTCTATATCCTTTTTGATTCAACATTGTCACTATACCATGTGAATCGTAGCTACGGGACCTTTCCGACACACATCACTGGTAGGACCATAAAGCATCCCAATCCTGATCGTAGGATCATTAGGATCATGATCCTGCGTTTGTGAACAAAATGTAATATTTAGTCTATGCTTAGATAGTTTATATGCTTCCCATTGTTTCCAACACATAAAATTGTTATTAAAAAAATAATGTACCTTTTATTATTGTGAGATGCTACAATTTCTTGCTTAATTCTGCCCTCATAGTATTCATAGATACCCAATCAAACAGTATTATAACATAATAAGTCATACATATTTAATAGTACTTTTAATATACAACAAATATAAAGATAACCACATTAAGTATATATAATAATTTACATAGAATATATGTATTTTATTATCTAGTAGGATCATGACCCTATGATCCAATATTCTGCTCAACCCACAAATGATCCTATTTAGTATCCCGAGATACTCAACCTTGGATTTGTTAAATAGTTGGTACTGAGAATAGATTGGAATGATATGAGACATGTTAATGCAGAGAAATATAACTGAAGAATGGAGAAAGAATATGATAGCCCTAAATCTTGCAAACTACAGTTAAATGCTTAATGCTACCAGGAAGTTGATGATCAACTAAATGGGGATATGACTTGAAGAGCCTTCCATGCCACCAGTAGGCCTCATACGGATTACCCATGTCCCATATGACATGCTGTAATGCATTGGCACTTCAAGAAATCATTGCAGCTACATCGATATGGCTCCAATTGCCATTTAAAAAAATTAAATTCATTCTGATATAGCACAACACATTTGCAAACATGGTCCCTACACGTAAGAAAACAGTTTTGGATGCAGTATGGACTTATCCTTTCAGGTTAATATGCCACAAGATAATCATTGTTAAATTGCTGGACATAAAAGTTTGCTTTGCATTTTTTGGGCTAGCCGCTAAGTACTAAACTAAAGTTTTAGCAAAATATGTGTGCATCATATGATCATACTTGTATCCAATATCTGTAATTTATGATCATTATTGCTTTAACTTTATGGATATTTTGGTGCACAGTATAATAAATAATGATGTATCATTACGATGCATCTATTATTAGATTAAAACAGTCTTATGATTTATCAGTTAATACATTATACATAAAAAAACCAATCACATGTTGGCCAACACTCCCTGCTAACATTTCTCGATAAGTGCCGTGTTGGTATGTCCACTTGTTACCATGTGCATGTCACATACTATTGAAGGTACAATGTAGATGGCATGACTTAAGGTGAAAAATGCAATTCAATTTTAATAGGCTCCATACCTTGTACACATTTTGCACCCACATCATCTAAATCTCTTCGAGCGTCATACTTCAAGTCAGATCCAACAGATACCCACCTGGAAATTGCAACCACAAATACAGATAGAACCAAGCAATGAATAAGACAGACACAACTATAAAGAAATTCTGCACAAAAAATCAGCAGAGGAGCTACTGAATGAGATTTCTTGCCAAAAGTCTTACACTGCCTTATGCCTTCCCTGTTGCCAATTTTCCCAGACTAATCCAGCAATTGTTCGCCCCTTACCAACACCAGCCCCATCACCAATGAAAAAACCTGCTCTATCACCAGTAGGGAGATGATAAAGATGCCGCTGTCATACAACAACATAAAGATTTACAAGACGTGTGATATATAAAAACTTTATAGAAAAATCATAGAATGGTAACTAACCTGACAAGCATAAACTACTGTTTCAATTTGTAAGCAAGATAATGCCTTGGTGTCATCCAATTCATCCATGATATTCAAGTTGTAAGTCGGTTCAGGAGGTTGAACGGCTGACAAAGAAGAAGTTTCTACAACTGGATCTGGATGAGGCAGACCGAGAGATAGCTTGGGTGGCCTCTGGAAATAAGTGCACATATGGCAAATTATCAAGTAATGGGATAAAAGAAGAGAGAAGGAGGTAGAAAGCATTTCTGCACAGTGCAGACTTGGCCATCAAAGTTCATGGAATTCTTACATAGTCAGTGAAAGTCTCTCCAACAGTACCACCTTCATCTTCTTCACGCTCAACATCAATTGCAACCTATGAAGCAGGCATTGACACATGATGCTTTAGTAAGACAAAACACCAGAGCAGCTAACTGTTTATGAGAAATGCCATGAACATTTCACATGAATTATTCAGCAGCCAAATTTCATGAACAATGGAGAATGCTATACATGATTCAGCAAACATAATGAGCAAATGTGCAATGCTATACACATCCAACTAAGAGTAGACAAGAACGTGAGGAAGTGCATAGAGAAACTCTGACAACCTGACTCATTGAACCAATCAGATGTGTTCCACTCAATTCAAAAATTACAACCAATCAGCCAAGCTAATCACCACAGATGAAATCCTATTGTCTAACCCATTGAACACCAAGCTGAAGTAAAGCAGAAGTGCATAACTAGGATATTTGATGTTTTCATTGATCACCTCAAGCAGACCAAAACGGCCAATCTCATGCGAAAGTATATCAATGGAATTATTCCAATACTGCCTTCCCTATGAATCTATTCTCCTTTACAAAAAAAAAACAAGCAAACATACAAAACAGAATTTCTCACTCCGACAAATCATTTCAGTCTAAAACTGCCTGCGACACTCATCACGCCCTTAACTCTCCAAGTCCTACCCTTAAGTCTGAACAAATAGCATAGCATGTACTGCACAAGGAACTGAGAGAGTAACACACCAACATACCTCATTGATCTCCTCGGGAGGCTCGGTGGCAGGCAGCACCATCGGGATTATCGCGCCAGCCACCAGCTGCGGCGGCTGTGGCATGCCTGGCGGCAACACGGGGAGGAACGGCACCGGTGGAGACATCGGCACTGGAAGCGTGGTCCCCGAGGCCGGGGCGGTCGCGGTGGGGCCCGGAGGCGCGGCGTTGTTGGAGGAAGCGAGGAAGTTCTGGAGCTTGGCGAGGTCAACGGCGAGGTCGACGGCGCACTGCGGGCAGCGGAAGCGGGCGAGGCCGTGGGGCACGTTGAGGACGGCCTGGCAGCGCGCGCAGGGGAGCTGGATCTTCGTGGGGTCTACCCCCTGCGCCTGCGGCGCCTCCCTCCGGGGCTGCGCCGGAGGGGCCCGGGCGGGACTAGCGGAGGATTTGGGTGGGGAGGACGAGGACGACGATGGCTTGGGCATGAGCTGCGGGGGCAGGCGCTGCGCCATGCGGCACTTGGGGCAGATGAACTCGGTCATGCCGGGGGCGACGGCGAGGACGCCGCGGCAGCCCGCGCAGCGCACCTGGACGGGCGCGGCGGCCGGGGATGGGGAGGAGCCGCCGGCCATCGGCGGCGAGGGTTTGGGGGTAGAGGAGAATGGAGGGTGTCTGGTGAGTGGTTTCGGGTTCCTTCCTCGCTCGGGAAGAGGAGGGGAGAAACTGAAACGTACGAAGTGGGTTGGTACTTGGTCCGGCCTAGAAGATTTGAATTTTTCGAGGTTTGAATTCTATTTCCGTCTCTGTGTTTGGGGAAATGCCCTGGATTTGCTATAATTTTTTTAAAATGACTAAAAGTGATACAGTACTAATGAAGGGTTCTTTTAGACTAATCGTTTATAGTTTATGGTTTAAATATTTGAATTCTGACTATTTGCGAGAGACAGTACGTAGAAGAAAATAGTTGCATGTGATTTTAGCCGGTACAACTGAACTCAGTACATTTTTTACTATAATTTTTTATTGACCTCGCTTTAAAAAACATACTATTTAAAAGCTAGTTACTGTAAACAGTAAAGTATAAATTAAGTTTAAATTTAAAAGAACCCGGCCAATAAAGTTTGACTATGCAAAGGTGAATTTCTATTTTATTTTCCACGATTTTTTATATATCCAGGCTGGAAAAGAAGAGACATTTGTGATGGGAACGCTACATTGTCACTGTTGGTCTGCAGCCCCGCCATAAGTAAGCAGCAGTTAACTGAATAGTGGCCTCGGTCGCGTTCGGCAACCGTCCGATGCATGGGTGCACCAGTAATTTGGCACGGACAGACTAATACATTCATAAAATTTTGTTATCTACGCCTTGCTCCATATGCTAAGCAAGTCAAAAATCTTTTCCAAAGTTCTTTGCATGAGACACATTTTTATACATTTCACCGTGAATTATTGAATTGGAGCTTTCACCAGTCCAAATTTGTTTTCCTACTTATTCATGCAAAAGCGCCACGGTTTCGACGGATTTGCAGCCTTAAAATCGATCACATCTTTAAACGAGTATGAGATACTACAAACAAATTCCATGCCCTGTTTCTGATCTTTTCAGTCATCTCCCAGAAAGGGGAGGAATGTTGGAAAAGCTAGCGTTGTTATAGGCGTTCTATGAGCAGCTGACGAGGCACGCAGCTGAAATGCAATGCAACGCACTGGAGCACACAAGCATTCGGGCAACATCTCGTTGTCGCAAACCATGCATCGGTAAACTACGCATGCTAGCGTTCTCTGTCCTATATATCAGGAGAGTTAGGGCGCGCTCAACATGGCTGCGCTACAGTACTGCGGTCTTATTTGACACTATTTATAAGTTTCGTTTTTTTCTGAATTTTTGGCTTTTTGTTGAGCTTTTTTGCCGGTTCTTTTTTCCTGTATTTGTTTGTATTATACGTAATGGGCTAACATATTTTTTATATTTTTATATTTTTTAATTATAATTATGCTAAATAAACCCATGTCAGTTACAGTGCTTTTTTCAGCCAGCTACAGTGTTTTCAGTCATAACCCATGAGCTTTTCAGCCGAACCGATCACCCCCTTACCCTCTCGACAAAAAAAAGATAGACAAAAGCATGGGATCACCGACCCGAAGGGAACCGTAGACTGATTATATATCAGGATATACAACGAGTTAATACACATGCTTGAGTTCTCACTCCTATATATCAGGATATACAACGAGTTGCCCTCTCGACAAAAAATAAATAAATAAAAGATTGGGATTACCCACCCAAGGAAACCGCAGTCTAAAGTTCTGTTTATATTAGCTTTTAAAAAAGCAGAAATCTCTACTATTATATAAAGAGGAGTCGGTGGTCGTCGGTGTATTCTCCCTCCTCTCTTCTCAACCGTTCGATCTAAATACAGGAATCTTGACCATCTATATCTCATCCCTCTCGCGCTAACTGTCCCTCCTCTCCACTTCCACCTTCGGTTATTCTCCCACGCTCTCATTCTCTACAGATCTCTCCCCCACACTCTCTCCCTCGCAGACCTGTCACTCATCTCCCCTCTCCCTCCTCGCCGCCCATCAGGCATCTCCTCACCACCACCACCCTATCTCCCCTCTCCCTCCTCACTGGCCACCGGCCCTCTCCCCATCGCCGCCCCCCCATCTCCCATCGCCCTTCCAACCAAGATTTTTCGCTACACGAATAGTCCTCCCCCATTCTCTGTGCCGCCACTCTCCCTTCCCGTCGTCCCAATCCACGCCATGTCTCCTCACCAAGTCGTCTCCCCCTCCCACCGTCTCGATCCGCATCATTACTCTCCCCTTCCCCCATCCCGATCAGCGCCCATCTCTCCTCACCGAGTCCTCTCCTCTAATCTTCTACTCTGTCCCATCCCCCGTCGTTGTTTCCTCCTCTCCACCCCTAGTCGCATCCGACCACGCTCTTCTCCCACTCACGTCGCCGCCTTAGACACGCGCGCTCTGACCCCTCCCCCACCGCAACCGCATCAGCCCCCCCCCCGGCTCATCTAAATCCGGCTATATCTAGTGACCTACGCCACGTCACCTCGCAGCGTCGCCCCCACTTCCAAGTCACCGTCGCCCACAGGACTCACTCCAAAATGCATATAGTGACGGGTCTTGACACTCCTTCACTGACGTGACAGCATGACCCAGGGTGTAGTAATAGTCGACCATGGCAACGAAAGTGTGATGTGGGTTGTGGTGTGCATCAGCTAAGAACAAGGTGGAGCCAGAGCAGTCACAGCCTCAACAGTTACAAAGCGAGGAGTTATGTGACCGATCGTGTTTGAATGGTAGTTGAAGCGCGGACGTGTTTGAGTGGCAGTTGCATTGAGGTAACATGCTTCCCTATTTATTCCTCTCGTTCTCCTTTTTAGGTTCTTCTCAGAAGCCTAGCACCGGCAGTTGAGTGACAGGGCACAGGCGCACCGGAGGCCTGCCAATATACGATCATCAGCGATGGTCAACCGCTCCGGACCTATGATCACGCGCGATGGTCAACGACTTTTGACTTACGACCACAAGATGTGATCGACGGCTTCCGATTTATGACCATGAGCGCTGGTCGATGTGTTACGACTTACGACCATGAGGTGTGATCGATGTCTTCCGACTTACGACCACGAGCGTTGGTCGATGTGTTTCGACTTACAATCACGAGGTGTCCATGATGGCTTCCGACTTACGACCACGAACGATGGTCATTGTCTTGCAATGTATGACCACGAGCTATTGTCGAAGGCTCTCGATTTAAGACCACGATCGATCGTCGACCGCTGCCAACTTACCACCACTAGCGATGGTTGACCGCTCTCGACCTATGATCACACACGATGGTCGACGGCTTCCGACTTATGACGATGAGGTGTGCTCAAGGGCTTGTAGAATCAAGGATAACCGACTAAATGGGTGAATAGGAGGTTTTAAAATTTTCTTCTCTCTTGATTATTTCTTTGCAATTTTAATGACAAGAGTATAATGTACTAGAGACCAACACAATTCTACTCAAATAATAATCAACAATAGCACTAGCACAAATAAATTATCACAAATAGCTTAATAACAAAGTGCTAAAAGGGAGACAAGAAAGAAACAAGTACACTCGATGTTTTACCGTGGTGTTCGGAAACTTGCTGGTTCCTCTAGTCCACTTTGAGGTTAGCCCAAACGAATTGGACCGGCTCCACAAATTAAGCCTTCTACATCAATTCACTAATGGTAGCTCTTTCTCGCTCTAGGTAGGTGAGCTCTAACTTTCACACACGTCGAGTCTTCTCATAAGCTTCTTGAGAAGATCACCGAGCAATCTCCACCAAGTCGTTCAGGTGCTGGCAAGCACCAAGAGTAAAAGATCTCACGCTTCACTTGACCACAATTAAGTGCCAAATGATCAAACTATTGGATGCAATGCACTTTTTGGCTCAACAATCTCAAATGAATGCACAAGGAGTAAATGAGGTGTGGAGTGAATGCTCAATGCTCATAGATGTTCAATGGGATCTCTTGTTTCTGTCCTTGAGCAGTGGTGCGGGTATTTATACTCTTACCAACCAAATCTAGCCGTTAGAGATAAATTACAAAAAAATTCAGGGCGAGCGGAAGTACCGTAGGCCAAAGGCCGGTACTTCCGCTTCGGCTCTGGCGCGATAGTAACGGCTAACTAGCCGTTGAAAGTCGGCACGGAACTACAACTGTTATAAAATCCAGTACTTCCGTTATGCGGTAGTTCCGGGAAGTCAGCGCGATACTACCGCTTGGGCCGGAACCAAAAGTTGGCGCTCTCTGGAAAAAAAAAAGGTTTCGCCCTTGCCTTCGGAGCTTTCGTGCTCCGGAAGTACCGCTTCGGAACGCGGAACTACCACTCGAACGGTAGTTCTGGCGTTGAAACTCTGGTACTTTTGGATTTCGCAAACTTTAAAATCATCTGGAGGGTGCTCTCTGGAAAAAGGCTCCACTCGGATATCCAGAGCTTCCAGCAAGCGGAAGTACCGCAACTTACACGTCGGTACTTCCGGTTGTCCGAACAAAGCACCAAGCACTCCTGGGGGTGCTCTTTGAAAAAAAGGTTCTGCCCGATTTTTTGGAGCTTCCGGGTGCCAGAAGTACCGCTCAGGATTGCGGAACTTCCGCTCTGCGGTAGTTCCGTTGTTAAAATTCCGGTACTTCCATTTTTCCAGGCAGAGCACAGATTTGTCTTTTAAACTTGATTATCAATGAATGCATGATCCAAATTTGATCCAAATGGCACAATAAATATGCTATTAAGCTACTTGTCATGATCTCTCTTTATGGTACGACATTTAGTCTATAATCCGGTCTTCCACCTTTTTTTCTAAGATCGGTAAAAATAAAAAGAGAGTCCTAATCTAAGTATACCTTTGCCTTGAGCCACTTTTGATCTTCACATTGATCCTTAGCATGTGTCTTGTCATCCACTTAAGAATTTAACCTTTTAAACACTAATCAAACACGTTAGTCCTATATTCACATAAATTCATTAATTACCAAAATCATTTTTAGAGGCCTAGACACTTTCAAGGCTCCTGACCTACGACCACGAGGTGTGGTCGATATCTTTCAACTTACAACCACAAAGGGTTATCGATGGCTTCCGACTTACTTGACGGATTAAAAAACTTTTAGACCATGTTTGTATGCATATTTTAAAAAAATTTTACCACCCATAAGTTTCAAAACATGTAGTATGATAAATTTTAAAAATCCGTAGCAACGCATGGGCATTCAACTAGTTAATATGAATATCTGACTTTCGAAGCGGTTTTTTCACTCCTCTCCCTTCTGCTCGTTTCGGAGATAAGACATAGGTCACGGAAGTATCACGTATCCCACATCTCTCGCTTCCATCTCACACACATATCTCACCCTTACTTATTCTGTTGCTCAGAAGAAGACTGCTTCGACTACGGTGATGACCAAGACGAGTAGGTCGCACCTTACTGTCGTTTGCTTGTAGATAGACTTATTAGGCTTCTTCCGCTGCGATGTTTTACTTCCGCTGCTATTATTTAATTTTGATCTATGGCTGTGGATGTAAAATTTGGCAATCATGTCCATATGGATAATGTCGTTATGATTAATATTTATCTTTATTGTTCACTGTGTGTACTAGCTGATTTTGGACTAATACGATTTACACAAAAAAAAAATCAAAAGTTGTTGCTCTAGAATCTAACAAACTGATATAATGTTATCCATACACCCTCAGGCAAGGTCCACACTTTGACACAAAGGGTAGGACCACGGCCTCGTACTTTCTTTTCCTTTGGTACCTAGTTGCGGTTCTTCAGAATCAGTTAAATCATGCAGGGATGCCTCGTCTGAACCTTCCTCACACATCAGACGGTCAAGCAACGAATTAGCTTTCTTGTTTGCGAGGGCCCTTCTAACCTCTAGAGGAAACAACGGACAGTAATGTCGCGCAAAGCGCTCAAGATCAGACATATCAGGACTTGAAGGAGTTGTTAAATCAAGGTCATCTTGTTCATTAGAGATTTCTTGAGGCATCTCATGCACAGAGGATGTGCTAGGGCAAAGATCAGCGATGACTATCAATGTCTGGAGGGTCAGACATGCTTTTATCTGGATATTCAGCATATCGCTCATAGTGCTCACTTTCTACAGATTCAGCGTCTGTCCTGGCAGCTGACACTTCACAATTTGGAGAAGCAGCCTACTGCTGGATAGGCTCCCGTTCTATTGGTTCACTATTCATAGCAACTGTTGGCACCATGCCATTTGGAGAAGAAACTTGCAGCTCAACAGGGTCACTTTCTACAGGTTCATTTTCTACAACAGCAACTGAATCTTTGGCCAAACGTCTACTACGCCTAAGATGGAGCATTTGAAGAAGCCATCAAGCCCTTTCTATTCTTCTTCTGAGTCCGACAGATAGTCTGCTTGCCTACCTTGACTTCAAATTGCTCCTTCTGAATCTCATCACTGGGGCGCACATGTTTCTGTTTTACATGAGTAAGCTGATTCGAAGTCACAACATGCTCCCGCTCCACAAGAGTCAAGTTAGAGTCAACTACAGTTCTAGTTTTCCGTTTGCCATGCCTTCCAATACCCTTACTTTGACGCTCAAATTCTACCTGCATTGCATGACTATCAATATCAGAGGTCTGTCTTTCTGCCTGCCGTATACTGTGGTTCAGCGGCTCTATCTGTCTCTTCTTAACAATAGTCTTATGGTCAACTAAGTGTGAAAATTTTCGCTTACTACACCTTGCAGTAGTCTCCTTTAGGCAGAGAGCACACGGCTTCTCTTTGAATTATATGAATGATAGGCTCGTGAATTGCCTAAACTGAATGCTCTATCTTTGCATGTTCTGCACGAGTCACATCAGATTGTTGTTTGTGTGTCTGCGGGGACCTGATTCGTGATCAATGCTTTTCTCCTCTGCACTAACAGTGTTGGGGCCGACTGAACATCCAGCTGTCCAATTGCTGTCCCTTGCAATGGTTTTATTGATCGTCCGATGCATGCCTCTTCTCCATGATTTGCTTGGTTGACAGGCTCCAGTGGCACCTCCTGTGCATGAATCACCCCATGCAGACACCCTACCTGACTGTGCGCCGCACGAAACGCATGAGAAGGATGTTTCTGTAGCTGTTGAATGATCTGAATAGGAGTCCAATACGCAACTATGCACATGAAATATACCAATCATTCAACAAGCCTCACAAACTGCACATGAAAATGACAGCACAGCTATGCACATGAAAGAGAACGGTCGGTACTACCTTCGCCTTCTCTGTACTCCAATATGCAAATAAGAATCGCCACTGTTCTTCGAGGACAGGAGGATTTCGATTAGCAAGGCGTTCCTCTTCCGTCTCATGGGCAGCGTAATGCTTTTGTTTTCAGAGGGCTTTCCAACTCTTCCACTTTTTCCCCCAGACACTTCAGGATCCAGAGCTCACCAACTGGAGCAATGTCAAATTTGAGCTACACCAACCAAAAAGGGGTGTCAAAGAACAAACTACAGGAATAGAGAGTAGAAACAATATTTATTCAATTTTTGTAAAATAAAGCAATTTTTAATTCAATTTGCACAAATAAACCACTTGTTTTTTTACAGGAATAACACTCAGTTGCTAGCCCACTGAGCGACTAGGTACTAAGGCCAAATCATGCAGTGGGCCTACGACTTAAGCCCAGTTGCGCGCTGGTCAAACGAGAGGGTCATCGACAGGTTTGTCGACCAACCCACAACCAGCGCTCCGCTACGGCCAGTGCTCGATTTCGACCAAATCGTCACTCCCGACCACATCAAAGTTACTTTTGACCAAGACGTAAGTTCTTTCGATCATATCGTAGCTACCTCTAACTAGTATGTAACTTCTTACGACCAGCGCTCGGTTACGACTAGTGGTTGATTCCAATCAGACCATCACTCTTTAACTAGGTCGAAGTCACTTCCAATCAAGACGTAAATTTTTGTCGGAGCTGAGCCCTGGTTATGGGCTGGTTGACGAACTTGACATCAATCACGCCGCCAACAGCACGACTGAGCTTACAATTGAGGTTATTCCTGTAAAAAAAAGGTATGGTTATTTGTGCAAATTGAATTAAAAATTGGTGTATTTAAAAAAAATCATATTTATTCATACCGTGATAATATAACACATTACATCCTTGTTTTTGTCCGGAACACGCCTCCAATCTTGATGTACCAGAGGTGCCAATATTCCATCTCGTGCTATTGTGCCCAGAAAGTTAGCGAAGGTGCCTGCCTCTTTTCCAATAGGCTCACCCGAAGTGTTCAATGAAACTGGCATGCGCACACCCTTAGGCCGCCCAAGGAAAAATCCCCGCCGGGAACACTTGTTGAGAGCTGTATACCGAGCAAAAGTGCAAAGCTGTTAGTACCCTGATCCGTATCGAAGGATCTTACAATAATCAAGAAGAATTACATAAAATAATGGTCAAACAATTTGTGAAGTCACGGTTTATGAGGCTCGATCCTACCATGATACTACGATACGATCCAAAGATCGCGATTGTATCAACACAAAAACGATCATGCCAAGGATCCCGATACTGCCAACCTTGGTAGAGAGTTGAAACTGATCTGAGTAATAGTTGAATATCGAAGGCGTCTGCGTTACAGTGGGGAAAATGCCCTTGCATTTCAGCAATTCTCCAAAGTACAAAGGACACATAGCATCAGCTGCAGGTTACAACATTCTACAAATTGTGTACAGCGATGCGACTCAAACGCTTGTGGACACCACTTCGTCGTCGTCATCGTTGTCCTCATGCCTCGCAGATCGACGCCTTTCTCCATGTTGAGAATCCGACCCGTCCTGCAAAACATCATAGAATTATATCACTTCATAGTTGATCAAATGAACAAGCTAGAAAGGAAGCCCGGTCAGTCCGACCAAACGTATATGCACTTTATGTGGGAACGGAGGTCAACAAGTTGATTAGCTTGGGAGCTGTACTGTCGCTAGGAGAACTTTCATTTCTTTGATGTGTGGTGGGAAACAGTGACCATTTGCTTTCGTGCTCAGATTTGCAGCTATGAACATTTCGCAACAATTGCTTTGCCACTTTGTTGCTTCACAATTTCTGATGTTGATCTTATTTGTCTACCAAGGATCCCAAATGTGCAAATTAAAGTCATGATAGCATGAAGCTTAGTACCACAACTCTGATTTCTGCATTTTTTTTGTGCTCAAAATCTCTATTACAAGCGTGACAAGGATAGGTTCCATTTTAGACTGAAAATGATGTGTAAGTTTCATGACTTCATCATACCTGATGCCTTGACCGATTCTCCTGAGCACCCCCTCCAGCCGCAGAAGACCCAGGAACATGCTGCAGATAGAGACATCAGATCAATCTATCAGCCCTAATCTGGACTAGAAACCCAAGACTCAGTTTTCCTGTACCTCAGGGTCAACACCTAACAATGGCACACCACGCACACTTTGTTCCAAAGACTTAAACTTCTTCTCCCAGGTCTCATTTAACCCTTGCAGAGCCTGATTAATCATCTGCTGCACCTGCTCTTGTGTGAACTTCTGCCGTTGGCCCCTTTTACCAAAACCAGGGATGGACTTCGCTATTTCATCAATCTTGGCCTTGTCAATAATACCAGTGAGTCCATAGTACCTCCCACGGTTCCGGCCCCCCACTTCTTGTGCCCATGCAAGATGGGGGTCTATCTGCTTATCACCAGCCTCCTCCATACGCTTCTTGAAACCCTCCTGGAAAATGCGGCCATTTGATATGCTCATCGAACCAATTTGCCTGTTGCACTACGACTACTATCTAAATGATGCATACAACTTTTTACCACAAAGAAAAATGCAACTTGGGCACCTACCACAGTTCGCTTTGCTCTCTCGCTGACAAATTCCCCTGAGCCACCGTTAAGCTTATGGGTCTTGTTGAATACCTCGAGTTCAGAAACCGGCTCCCCACCATTTTCTATGACCTATTCAATTCAATCAGAATCAGGAATCAGCATTGAACTGAGTTAATCACGGGAATTTGTATTTATGTCTTACCATAAGCTGTCGGTGCATTGCAATGCTCCGCGAACCTGTTGTGTGATGAGCATGACCTCCAGTGTACCGGTTCCTTCTGTTCTGGGAAGACATCTTCAAGATTTCTTCTTTGGCCCAGTGCTCACACAACCTCTCCCACCAATTCGGATACATCCATGCAGGGGGGAAAGGTTTCCACTGTACTGGGTCATCGTCCTCACTTCTCTCTGCTGTCTGCCGGTCCTCCAGCTCTTCTCTAGCATCTTCCTCCTCTGACTCTGTGTGTTTATTGGACCTGTGTGTGCCCGAAGTATCTTTAGCTTTTTGTACTGCAGCCAACTCTGCTCTAACCCTACGCTTCTCTTCACATAGGAGGCCAGCAAACTGCCTTACTGCTCTGCGCTCAAATATCTTCAGGCAATCTGCTTCGTGGCCAGGGGCCCACTTGTAGCGTTGCTACATCAATTGAAACATAAGATCAATGGTTTAAAATATCTACAGTAACACACATGAATTCAGTTACTTACAAGAAATTCATTCAAAATAGAAGTCCTCGTCTCTGGAGGATACTGGTGCCAGCGGTGAACCACTTCTCCATTAGGTGGAACATCACCGTGCTGACCAACCGGCAGATAGGTCGACCCAGGGTACTTCTGCTTCATAAGAACAGTGATGGTAGAGGCCACCTTAGGACAAGGTGGGTTGACATCCCAGTTGCTGTCAGGTTATGTCTATTTGTCAAGTACATGAAGATAGAATGCACTAAGAAACAACTGACAATTTATCAATAGCCAATACACATACTCAATATTGTTTGGTGTCAGAACAGGCCTGTCAACTTCCCTACGTGGTTCGATCAGTCTTGTAGGGTGGCGTCCCTTGCGTTTACCTGATGATTTTCCATCACATCCTAACAGGAGATGGCCACCATGTGCATCCTCCTGAATAAGTGAATGCTTACGCATTAAAACCAGTCAGATACATTCAACATGCATAATTCATGCAAAAAATCAAATCATGGTCCTTAAATTAGAAAGATCAGGAGGTTTTTTTTTTGGCTTGAATATAAACACATATCACTGCAATATTAGCCTATTTGGACTACACAAATTTCCAAAGCAAACGATGGACCGCGTGTCTGTGCATACAATCAAAATCTCCAAGATTTGAACCCATGCTCAAACCACGCAAATATGAAATATCCATACAACACGTTCGGCAAGTCTGCTAATTTGAAATTTCATGCCATGGGAAGGGTCACTCAAAAGAGCATAATTCACCTAAGGTAAACACACACAGAAAGGGCGTGCGTGCAAGAGGGAGGGACCTGGGAGTCTGGGACAGGTGTGTGGTGGTTGGTATTGTGGTTGTGGAAGGTTGCCATGAGCTGGTAGGGCTGTAAGTGCGAGACATGAGTATCAGTGCTACATGGAGTTGAATGAGGTAGAGACCAGCTTGTCTATACATAAGACAGAGTTGTGGTAGGCAGTGTGGTGGCAGGCAGCGATGGTCATCTGGCAGTGGGTGCCAGAGAACCAGTTTTGAGAGAGATTTTATCCTTGTCATGGCCTTCAATAGTCATACTAGGAGAATTAACTTGTTCCTGCAATCCTGCTCTAAGTAGCATCATCTGGAGGTTCTTGTACCTGTTGCGCATGCATGACCTGACATAGGGCCTCTGGTGACTGTGGCTGCACCTGTTCACCAATTTTGTCAAGCTGGTTTGTACCCCTGACCGCTGGAGTGTACAATTGACTGTAGCAGTACGGGAATTGCTTAGCTTGAGACATACCATGATTTGAAGAAGCTGGTAAAATGGCTAAATCAACACTGCCCGACTCACTTGAGCTTGCTTGAGGCATTTGGTGCAGAGGCAATGGACTGGGACACAGATTGGCAATGATTCCTTCAGTATCTGGAGGATCAGGATTACATTCATTTGGGGAAGCAGCTGGCCGCTGGACAGGCTCATCATTTATTGGATGTTCTGTCTGCTTTGTCAAGCGCTTGCTACGCCTAAGATGGAGCCCTTCATTTGGAGAACTCGTCAAGCCCTTTTTCCTCTTCTGATTCCCACGGGTAATCTTGCCGCTCCTTTTCCTCTTCGGATTCCATCCAGCTGTCTTGCTCTGATATTCAATTTGTGTCTGTTCTACATTAACAGGTTGATTTAGGTGCTCTATTTTTTTCTGCTCCATATTACTAGAGACATCATTTGCCTGATGTCCATGACTTGCAACGTCAACAACAGGATGCTGTCCTTGTGTGTGGTCTCTGCGAACTGAATAACTGGGAGGGAGAGCTTTTGCCTGTGGTGCACAGCTTGCCTGAATGGGGGCCTCTGGTTGTACTTTTTTGACACCTATAGATTCAGTGCCAGCTTGCAATATAGTTTTCCTCTTGCTAGACCTCACGGTAGTCTTATTGAGTGCCTCAACACGTGACTCCTCTCTATGAACTGAATGGTTAAGGGGCTCTTTTTGTGCCAACATGCTGTGGATTGTCGTCCGGGTGTCTGTTCTGAAAGAACTGAATGTCTCCTCTCTGTGAACTGAATGACTGGGACATTGTGCTGGTGTCTGGTCAGAGCGAACTGGATGATCGTATCTTTCTACTTGCACCTGCTCAAAAAAAAAAAGACACAAAAACAAATAAGAAAATAACATTAGAGAGAGTAGATCTGTATATAGTAGAGTAGGGAAAAGGAGATCCTGATCAAAGAGGTTGTGGAGAGATATTTCTATATGACTGTAACTGAATTTGGCAAACCAAGACTTCTGACTTGCATAATGTATCACTTCTGTCTTTGTGTCTTGCTTTTCTTTCTTTACCACTCTCCCTCCTCGCTGAATTCTCTTCATGCTGGTCGGCCAGGCCTTAACCTAGACTCCGTTGAACTTGAAACTTAGTCTCTATTCAACTATCCCTTATTTAGCTTAACTTAGTCTCTATTCAACTATCCCTTATTTAGCTTGTTTATTGAGGGGGAAACGACTCACATTCCTGATTCCCCAAAACTATTAATAAGTAATAACCAAATTGTGACTGATTTACTATAAGGCTGACTTCAACATGTAAGCGAGGCTCTTGTTTTTTTTTTCTATAGTGAAAAGACTTGTATTATCGTCCAACATCAAGTGTTTGGGAATCGTTCTAAAGAAAATGCAAATTAAAACCACACTATCATACCATTGATAAACCGAGAACATCTACAGATTACAAACACACAATACAATCAAAAGGCTCAAACTGTCAGACAGTCTTGATCAACTCACTTAGTACTGTTTTAGCTGAGCAACATTGGTATTCTTACCACAACGTAATAGGATATTGTTCAACTAATGTGACATTCCATTTATAGCTCAGATCATAAAAACATTAATTCTTACCACGAAACCAAAAACAGTACAGATACGCACCTCCGGCCGCCGGCGCGGGGATGGGGATGTGAGCGTGACGCCAGCTTGGGGCGGCGCCACGACGGAGACTGTCGCGGCGACCGGGGAGGCGAGGTAGAGCCGGAGGCGCCCGCAGTCGACGACGAGCTCAACGCCACAGAGAGGGCATGCGAAGCGCCCGAGGCCGGCCGGCACGCTCAGCAGGGCGCCGCAGCCGCCGCACTGCATACGCGCGGGCGCTGGTGCGGGCACAGGCACATGAACGACGGCGGCGGCGGGTCCGCGGCCGGGGATGGGCAGCGCCCGGCGCGGGCGCGGCGGCATGAGCTCCGGCGGGAGCGCCTGCTGGGTCCCGCAGTCGGGGCAGGCGAACTCGGTGAGGCCCGGCTCTACCTCCAGCGTCTCGCCGCAACCCGCGCACCGCACCTCCACGAACTCCAGCGGCGGCGGTGCCATGCCGTCGGGGGCAACGGCTAGGGTTCCTTCGTTTTCTTCGGGGCCCTTGGGGCACGGGGCTATTTGCCTTTGGAGTGAGATCTGCGTGCGGTGGCAACAACTGGACCGGAGTGAGGCGCCTACGCCTAGTAACCGGTCCACTGCCGCCGTCGGGAAAAGAAGGGCTCGTGCGGCAGCCGTCCGATACAAATTTTCGTTGATCGGAGGAGGGAAAAACTTGGCGCCAATTCTTTTTCTGACAAAATCTTTTTCGTTTTTGCCACCTTATTTGGTATAGAAGTAGCAAAAAATTTTTTTACCAGTTTTCTTTGAAATAAATAGTAAAACTAAGCTAGCTGAGAAAATAGGTAGAGAGGATGGATGTCTGCTATCCATTATAAAAATCATCTGTTTAACTTCTTTTTTTTTACAAAAGAAAGCAATTAGAAAAGTAAAATGACATCCAGCTCAAAAATCAATAGCCTTTATGATTGGATTTGTAATCGTTCTCTACTCTTAAAAAACAGTGGCAACAACGAGGTACTGTTCACCAACTCGGTAGATTTAGGGCCTGTTTGGTTGGTGCCTAACCTTGCCATGCCGAAACTTAGGCAATGTGTGGCTGCCACAGAAAGTGTGGCTAACAAAATCGAAGCCACACTTGTGGCAAAGTTTGGCAAGAAACTGAGTCTATGACGTGTGGGGCCGGGTGCTAAGAAAGTGTGGCATGCCACAGTTGCGTCAGTGAACCAAACAGCTACCTAAAAACTGTGGCACGCCTAACTTGTGGCTAGGCAACTTCTGGTCATGAACCAAACAGGTCTCTTTTTCCCCGCCAATTTGTTTGGTCTTTTGGGTAGATGGTTCGATAAAAAATCAATGCTTCTAAGTCAACTCACGCGAGTCAAGGTTAAATATCCGGGCATCACAATTTATCTTCATTGCCTTGTTAGAATTATGCTTAATACATGTCTCTTTTGGACAAAAATGACTTTTTTGATATTTAGGTCTTATGGTGTCGACAAAACTAAAATTGTGTCACTTTTTCCATGTGTCAAAAACAATCTTAATTTGTTTCCTGGGTTTTACTCTCTTTTTTTACCTTAAAATGTGTCACTTGGGACCATTGAAGATTAGAGGTAACTAGGCTCCTCTAATTTTGTAAATAAAGCACTATTTTGCGCTACTATGCTCATGGGTTGAAATCAATCTTTGAGTGTAGAAAGTCAAAAGAAATCTTGTAGTTATACAATTTTTACGGTATATTTTAATAATTTACTTTAAAGAATACAACTGTACAAAATTATCGAGGTAATAAATCAAATAACCGTTCTCCCAAAATAAAGGTGATCAGTTTTTAAGGCTCGCTAGATCCAAGGCTCAACATCGATTTGTATAGATTTAAAAGTCCAAATATTATACTTCTACATGATCTAACATGAATCATCGTTTCCCGTAGGGAATAAATCATCGTTTTCTCTAGGGAATAAATCGTTGTTTTTAAGAGAAGTATACGTCATTTTCTCTAGGGAATAAATCATCGTTTTTAAGAGAAGTATACATCACTGCTAAACTAATTTTTTTTATCGGACTATGCTAGTCTATTGGAAATTCGGATTAGGCCCGAAAATCACCACCAGGCTGGTGGGCCACGTCGCTTCCCTCTGCCGTAGACCATCAGCAGCTGTCGGGATAGCCACTCGACCAGATCAGATCGCACTCCGCTGTTTCCCCGAGGGCCAAAGGGAGGCCAAACGAACCGGGGGAAAAAGAGGCTAAAACCCTAGCTATCGCTCCTTCCTCCCATGGCGCCGCCGCCGGGGATCCTCGAGGTGCGGTGCGCGGGGTGCGGCGAGACTCTAGAGGTGGAGCACGGCCTGACGGAGTTCGCCTGCCCCGACTGCGGCGTGCCCCAGGCGCTCCCGCCGGAGCTCATGCCGCGGCGCCCTCGCCGCGCGCTCCCGCTGCCCGGACGAGGAGCCCCCTCCGCCGCGCCTGTGCGCGTCGCGTGCGGAGGATGCGGAGCCGTGCTCAGCGTGCCGCACGGCGTTGGGCGCTTTGGCTGCCCGCTCTGCGGCGCCGAGCTCGCGGCCTCCCCCGCTGCCGCCGTCTCAGTCGTCGCGCCCCCCGCAGCCGTCCCAATCACCTCCAACCGGCCGCCGAAGCCCTCAGAGGTACTGTTCGCAATCGTTTGCTCCCAGGTTTTCCGTTGCAATGCACTGTTGCTTCATCAAATACCTAAGTTAGCTCAAATGTGAGTAATGGAGCGATGGTAATTGTTGCTAATGCTAACATGTGAGGTTAAATTAGCTGAAGAGGCTACTAGTAGCATTGTTATGAGAATGCCTAATGTTTTTTGTTGTGCCTGTATAGTTCATTTGCTACCTTTTCCTGTAATAATTCTAAGCAGCGAGGTTAAAGTAAGTCAGGAATTTTGAGCTAAGATCACTTGGTTTAGCAAGGAGTGGCTAATGAAGGGGATCCTGCTTTAGTTTTTAGTAGTCTGCATTTTCTCATGTTTTGGTTTTCATTGAAGCAGAAGGCATTTGTAGTAGGAGGTTACCTAGGTCCAATCACGGTTGGTGCAATCAACCAGCATTTGATTTTTCCATCTTCCATGAATTGGAATGAGTGAACAGTATTTGATTCGGTCAATGAATAAGCAAGTTCAGTGAATATGGATATAAAAGCGTTGATAATGCGATCAACATCGAAGAAGATAAGAGGTGAGCTTTGGGATTTACTAGATTTTATAAGAGAACCACTTCATGTTTCATTATTGCTCGATCAACAAAGAGCTTGAGATAGTGGTACAAGTGCAGGAGTGCTCAAGAGTGCCCAAGGGTGGTGCTAACTGACATGAGTGAGTCACAAAAATCTTTATTTGCTGAAATCACTGTGGTTATGGGATGTGTAGTATATATGCTTTAAATTTTAAGTAACATCATTCCTTGGGATATTTATAGTTCTGTTTTTCCTTTTGACAACCATATACTAACTCCGGCCGTAGGAAAAAGTGTTCTTTTTTACTTTTCAAAAGAATTTGTGGTGCAACTTTGACCATTAGTTTTTATTACTGTATATTTGCAAAAGCTGCAAGGTATTAAGATTATGAAAGTATTTTTTTTATAAATCTACTTATGTAATTTTCGTGCGGCCAACCCAAATTTTGTGAAGATTTTGTTCGTCAAAGTTGGCAAAGAATTGACTGCACTTCCCGTGGTGACATTTTTTGTGACCAGAGGGAGTATCTCATTATACCGTCTCATTGTTCATTTTTCTTCTCTGTGTTGTCCCAGATTGTGGAGCAGGTGCGGGATGGGCCTTCAAGTCAACCAGTTCGTGCAGGAAAGGTTCAAATGCCCATTCATTCAGAACAGACACATAAACAACATCCCAAGCATTCTTTTAGAGAGGAGCCCTTCAGTTCATTCCGAGCTGACACAAGGACACAAATTCCTGTAGTAGGGAGGCTACGAAATGAGCCTGCCAATCCTTCAGTTCATAGAGATGAGTTACATACTGAGCCACTCGATGTGACTGTTGCCAAGCCTGGCAAGAAAAAATCTAGATTTGCAGTTGGTCCAAAATCTTGTCAAGCAGGAAAGGTGCAGGAAGAGCATCCTAATCAAGCCGTCCATGCATTACAGGCACAAGGAATGCCTTCAAACTCTTCAGTTCGTCAAGACCAGGCAGAAGGAGGGTTTCCCGATGACACAAATACAATGCACAACAAGCAGAAAACTGATCATGTAGCTGTTCCTAGTGCTATCGAGCATGAGCAGATAAGTTCTCTGCATCAAGTTGTCCATGAGCAGCTGGCAGGTGAAATTCCCAGTGATGTGGTTCATGCGGACCAGGTACAGGTGGACTTTTCCTGCAAAGCAATAGGAAACAATAAAAAGAGTGCCAAAGATCCTAAAAGAAATCAGAAGAGGAAAAATAATAGTTTGATGAATTGTTCAAATGAGTGGTCTCATCTTAGGCGCAGTAAGCGCTTGGCAAAGGGATCACCAGACCTTATTGATGCCGAGCCTATCCAGAAGATTGATGCTTCTCCAAATCAAAATCAATCAGAAGCTCCACAGATTGAGAGGACCATAGCCGATCCTGACCCTAGTTCACCGACTTGGTACCGATGTCCTCAAGCTGGCTCTAATGAGTTGGAAAATGACGATGCTACTACACCACCTACTTTGAATACGCTACAAATTGAGCGGTTTCCACACAGCTACAGCCAGATGTACTCACCAGATACTAGGTGGGCACTTCCAAATCCTAGCTCTAATTCATGGGGTGAGCATGAGATACATCAGGAAAGCTTTAATGGGATTGACCAGCTTGATAGAAATGATGAAGAAGTGCATTCAAATGCATCAGAGAATCAAAATATGGATGGACAAGTGGCACAAGAGGCTTGCAGTGGCAAGAACCATTCAGAGCAGGTGCGACTCAATGCTCATAGCAACAGCGTTGCAGAGAATGGCGGGCAAAAAAGGAATGGCTTCATTGGTTCTTCTTCAAATGATGGGGAAGATCCTGGGGACTGGTCTTTAGGGGCACGTCACCAGATAAACTCCGCTGCTTCATGCGGCCGCCTTGCCACCGTGTTGCCAGTTCCGGCTGCCACCACATTGCCCACCATCACCTCACCTTCTTCACTTGAAAGTCTGTCCCTCTCTCCAACCTACTCGATTGTCTCTATTGAGACCTCTTTATCACTAACATGTGCCTCCCACTCTTGCAGAGCTACCACTTAATTGCAGCACTACAACAATGTTGCACCACCAACCACGATCCCCTCTCTACTCCCAGGTCCATCCCCCCATCCCTTCTTGCTGAGCTTTGTTTCCAATGTGAGGTCAGAAGTGTTATCCGCAGTGTTGTGTTCATTAGGCAGCAATGCATAGTGCCTACATGTGGTCGCTATTCCACTGTCCCAATGTGTTTTTGGCAAGTTTTCCTTTACAGGGGTTGTGGACAAAGTTCAGCTCTTTGTTTTTCCCCTCTAATTTATACATGGCATGATGGGATGGGGTTTGGATTTTAGCATTTGAAATTGATGCATATGAACAATTGTACATGCAGGTTTGCAAACTTGTGATGCTGGCTTGAAAACTTGCTTATTGGTTAAAAAGTGGAGTTTCATGTGTAGTTTAGCCTTTCCTTTGTTTTGATCCGATGTTTTAGTGCTGTGATTAATTAAAGTACAAATGAGAAGCCTTCTATCTATTATTTAATCGAATTTCTGGTGGAAAGACCCAAGGATGTAACTTTGCCAAGAGGACTGTCTTATATCAAGCAATTTCAGGATGCACGGTGTGGAGATATGCTGTCAGGATCTGTTAGTGAATCGTCAAAAAAGCGCAGGGGGCGTGCCCCTGCAGTGCTAATGGAACCACGCAAAGAAGCTTATAGGCCTGTGCTGACGCCCAATGGTACAGAGTAAGTATTTCCCATGTTGTGTTTATCGATGGTTGAAGAACTTGTACATTCTAATCTTCATGTGTGTGACAAATTGACTTATGCAACTAGCAACTGGAATGTGCACCCGTCCTGTCCTAAGGTAGCAACTACCCTCTCCCTTCTTGTCAAGCAGAACTATCCTGGGACCTATTTATCAGTGGATACCGATGGAAAACCTTGTGAGCTTGTGGTTTACCATTGGCATCAATGTCCTTCAGATGTAAGGGCTACTGTTTTGGATGAATTCCTTGTGAGTAACTTATCAGGACATGTTTCAAACTATTTTTTGCTCACTGTGAGGTTTGCGAATGATGAATGCCTGTTGTTTGAATACTGCAGAAACGCTACAAGTGGTCCCCTGGCCAGGAAGAGGAGTGTCAAAAGATCTTTGACCGCAAAGCTGTTAGACAATTAGTTAACCTCTTTTGCTATGAGAAACAAAAGGTTAGAGAAGAGTTGGCAGCAAAAACGGCCAAAAGATCTTCTGCGGTTGGTAGGGCCAGTGGAGAAATGGCATTAGAAGAGGAAGATGGTAGAGAAGATTCAGAGGAACAGCAGGGAGATGAGTCTGTGGTGGTACTTGAGCATGATGATCCGCTGAAGTGGAAACCATTCGTCCCTGAATGGATGCAGCCGAAATGGTGGGAAATGTTGTGTGACCATTGGGCCAAAGATGAAGTCATGAAGGTTTCTTACCAAAAAAGAAAGAACCGGAATGCAGGAAACCACCCCTGTAATGCTGCAGGGTCGCGAAGCATAGCAATGCATCAGCAACTTATGGTAAGAACTAAGAATGCAAGTCGTGCTTGTTGACATGTTTCAGCATGAATTGATGATTCCGGTTTGATTGAATAGAGCATGGACAGTGGTAGAAAACTGGATATTGACCCATTCGCTAAGATTCACAGTGGTAAAGGGCAACTTGTTGGCAATAAGGCATTGCGAACTGAGGTACCTACTCCTGTTTCATGTAATCTTTTGATTAACAATTACGAAGTTGTGCTATGGCATTGGTTCCATACTTCCGTATGCCAAACAGATGAACTGTTTTCACATGTGTTCTATTTTTCAGGATACCACGCATCCACACACTGAGGAGGCCAGAGATACTCAGCTAGGCCCCCATCCTGTACAGGAACAGGTGGGGAGCTCGAAGCGTGGGAGGTACCATGGTGCCCCTGGTGTCAGCAAGAAGGCCCAGATTGATTCATTGCCAAAATCCTCTCCAGGTTGTTTCAGCAAACAGGGACAACAGCCAATGTTCACACAGGAACAGGTGCAACAGATGATTAATCGAGCTCTGCAAGGGTTAAATGAAACTTGGGAGAAGAAGTTTCTGTCTTTGGAGCAAAACATGCGCAACATGTCCTCATCGCGCGTCGTTCCAGTCGTAAGCAAACGACAGCTGACTATTTAACTCATTTAATCGTGGTTGATATATATTATTATTTATGACATCCATTTTCAGGGTGCTAAGAGATCGTTGGTGGCTGTTGCAGGAGACAAGCAGTGCCAGCTGGCACGCCAGGTAATGGGCCTCTTTTTTTCAGCTTCTAAAAACTGCTTTTCGGTTTTTCTACAGTAATTAACTTTCAAACGGAGTGTCTTTTTAAGGTGGCGTCTATAAGTTAACTGTAGTATACATTGTAGCGATTTCATTTATATCGTCAAAACTGCACGCAAATTTCTCTTAATCCATACCCTCTCTCACGAACAGCCCAAGCTATAAACCGCAGCCTAAAAGAATATGCCCAATAATGAAATTTACGTCTTGGCTATACATACATCTGTAGACCTTAGTATTTGCTAGGACTGTTCGTTCGGTTTTTTCGGTTTGTACGGTTCGGTAAATACGGTTTTAGTATTTCGGGAAATACAGTATTTTTCAAAATACTGTGTGGTATCAGTAAATACCATTTTATTTCGGTACGGTATCGGTTAATACCAATTTTACCAAACTTTGCGCGAATTGCTAAACGTTAATTCTCCATTCTACAATCAAAAATTCAGAATAGACTAAATGGCTAATAGCATTATAGAGTGGCGGATCGCAGATCGCGAAATGCGATCGGACAGGTCACTCACAAAAACAAAGAATCACCAATCACATTATCACAAAGATCATCGATGCATCACTTCACTTCACACTTTCACAGTATTCACAAATCACAATTTCACAGCAGAACACTAGAAGTCTAGAAGACTAGAACAGGCTGAACAGCAGTACAGCACAGAGCATGAGAGCACACACCTCACACAGTCACATACTCACACTCACACATTCACAGCATCAATGCACACGCCCGGACAGGACTCAGGAGTCACAGGACAGCAGCAGCCAGCAGTAGCACATAATGACATAAAAACATCCATACATAATACATAAATGATAAAAGCAGCAGTAGCAGATAATAACAAAAGCATCAAGCAGCAGCACTCTAGCCCTCCAGTGCTCCAAAGAAGAAATAGCGATAGCGACAAATAAACCAAAGAAGCTAAGCACAAAGACTCGAGCAAGAGCACAAATGAAACCAGCAGCAGTTGCAGCACATAAACCATTGGTTAGTTCTTTTAAACAGAATTTTCATTGGAGTTTTGTGGCCGGGAAACACATACATTAGACAGTCTAATTTTGAAATAATAACAAAAGCATCAAACACGATCCGAGGAGTAGACACTTGCTGTTGGAGTTGGATCTAGGCCTGACATTTCAATGCCTTCATAACATGAAAATTAAGCTAATTAGTTGAAGCAGCTGGTAATATCCAATTTGCTATCACTTATAAGTAGAAATATATTGCATATATTATAGTAGTATAGTACCTTCTTCAAATTTAGACAAATCTGCTAAATCGGCTTCCACATTAATGAAACAGAGAGAAAGCCAGAAAACTTACTTCGCAAGATCCTATTGACTCCGTAGCAGTGGCGTGTTGGGAGAGGGAGAGCTCCACGCGGGGGCTTGGCGCCGCCACGCGCTGCTTTGGGAGAGGGGCGAGGCGCGAGCAACCGTCACCGAGCACCGGCGGCGATTAGGCGAAGGAGGCGGATGCGCGAGCGGCCGGCGATCACTCGAGCAAGTCCGGCGCGAAGGAGGCAGATGGTCTTAAGGGCGAATGAGACAAGCACCGAAGTCCGAAGGGCGAAGTCCGAAGTCCGCGGCGGATCTAGCGAGGCGAGGCGAGGGGTGTCGGATCGAGACGAGAGGAAGCGGATTTGGCGAGGCGACTCAGGCGACTCAGGCGAGGGTTCGAGGAGGAGCTCGGCTCGAGAGGAAGCGGATCTGGCGAGTGGCGAGGCGAGGCTAGGGTTCGAGGAGGAGCTCGGATCGAGACTTGAGAGGAGAGGAAGCGCCGAAGCAGATCTGGCGAGGCGAGGGCGTCGGTCACTCGGTCTGCCGTCTGCGCAGCTCCGCTAGGGTTAGATCCGCGTGCATCGGGCCGGGCCATAGGTGCGTGACTGGGCTCGTGGGCCGCCGAGATCGGAGAGACGCGACGCGCTTTTCGGTTTTTTCAGGAAATTCGGTTTTCCCTCGGTTTTCACCGAAAAAACCGAATCATACAAATACCACTTTTATAGCTACCGAGCCGAATACCGAAAACCGGTCAAACCGAGTTGATCGGTTCAGTTCGGTTTTTTCGGTACGGTACGAAACTGCACAGCCCTAGTATTTGCTAGCAAGAAGATATGGCGAAACCTGTTTCTGTTTATCCTTGGTGGGATTAGCATTACATCCATAGAAAAAAGGTGTGGTGCTAAATTTATGCTATCATGGTCTCCTCAGTTGAACACCAGCTAGCAATTGCTAAGGTTGTATGGCCAAATAATTAAACAACCACATAAAATGATAAGCACAAGCACCACAGCAATAATGAAAAAAGAGAGAGTTTTTTCAAGTTCTAACAGGGAAAGAAGGATTACAGTTTGGTTTCATTGCCTCGTGATCTTTTTTGTCTTATCTAGAACTCCCCCTTTGAAATAAGATACTTTACAGTTCGAAAGATGATGAACCGCTTAACCCACATGCTTGTGCAAGGTAGACAATCTTTCAGCTGGTTTGAATTATATTGGGACTGGCCAAAATCTTGATTCAACCAGATGTAGGTTACTTCCATTCCTCCGCTGCATGCCTGCATGCAACTTGTCGAACCTGCGCCTGGCAAATTCTTTCTGGCTGGTTGGATTTGCACTTGCAAAAGATATCGCATCCGGGACCATTCCCATTGAGGGTCGTAAGCCACTTTTTGCACAACTCTTGACATAGATCGTGTTCCTTTTGGATCCTATTTGAATCATGGCATTTTGCATTTCTCTTATATCTAGTAGTTGTATGGGCAAAAGCCTAAGACTTGATGAAAATTTTGGTGGTCAGTGAAAGCCTCTGGTGGGTAGTCCTTGCGAGGGGAACAGCTTCCTGTTGATATGCTCACTCGCTGACACCTTAAATGCAATCTTTGCTCCATTTGTCATTAACTTGCCAGTGATTGGACTGTGTTACTGTCGTGTTCATCTAATTGTGTACGGGCTTCATCCAACTATTCAGCTTAATTGTTTCTAAGATGGCTGCTAGTATTTTCTTCTTTTGGAGGTTTGATGGCTGCTAATACGTGAAAACTGAAAAGTTGGAATTCTAGCTCGTATGATTTCATGAGTCCTTTTTCTGTTATCAATCGAGGATGCATGTGTCAATCTCACTGAATTCGCCCGTGCTGCTATCCAGCTTTTTCACCTGGGGCACAAAAACTGACCTGATTCGCATCTGATGCTTTGCAGGATACATTAGATTCTGTGGACGGGGAAAAAGATCCGGCTGCGAGAGACGAGGGCGATAACCAGGACGACGATGAGCGTTGGAATTGATCCAAACGTGAGCTTGTTGTGGCAATCTCTCCTACCTATTATTCGAGGACGGCGCATTGGCACGGGAGCAAGCAGCACTGCCGGTAGGTCAGGTCCTCGTGTAAATTATATGCATATTTTAACGTCTGAACTCTGGACTCTGAAGCGGCTCGTGCCTTTGTTGAATAGGTCACTTCACCATACACGTTTCGGTACGGTCTTCTATTTCTAACTTTCTCCACTTTTTTTTGCTCTCATCTCATTTCGAAAATAAGATAGGAGATTACAGATGTATTACCCACCTCAGTTTTCTCATTTTCGTCACATACACATATCTCTATCATTTTTTAATTGCTCGGTCTCTTTTCTTAAAAATCTCTTTTTTCGGACAGTATTATTTATTTTTAATTAAAAACTATAGCCAAAAACTATTTTTTAAAAAAGCTAATACGAATCGTCCTTCAGTTCGTTCGTGGTGTGTGCCTGTGGGGTATCGCACGATCTTGCGCCGCGATAGGACGTGGCCGCGTGGTAGGACACTAGGGGTCTAGGAGTACACGGAATGACGGAAAGCTCCTCCTTTGTATAGCGCGTGGGCCTTTGCTTTACCGCCGGCCACGGGCCCGTCACGCGGAAGCTGTCCAGGGCAGGGCACCGCGCAGGCCACCTGCGCGTGCCCACGCGTTGCCCCCGTGGGCAACGTGACGCTACCACCGCCTGTCCGATTCGCTCCGCACGGTTTCCTTGCGTCTGCTCGCTTGTGTTGCGCTTTGCCGTGCCGTGCCGTGCCGTTGTTTATGGTCAAATAGTTTGGCACTACAGTTTGATAGGCGTGTCTTAAGATTGATTAGTTCCTACTGCCTTGGTAGGCGACGAAGTACTGAACAGTAAGCTCCCCGTCTCATCTAACTAATCGCTCTTGGTCCTTGAATTACCGCTGGACGCTGGTGCAGCTATTGAGCTCTTATCCCTCTGCCGTAAATAAGGGGAAGTTTGTATGTTAGCCAGGTATTATGCAAAAGGTGGATCTTCCACTCTCTAACTGCCATCCAAATCAATGTCTTGTAATTTGCGTAACGATTTTGCGTCGCAGTCCAAAATGATACACGCAAGGCTAATCAATCGACTAGTTCGACCGGAACTTAACGTGCAGATTCAGTGGCGGAGCTTCATACAAATCATAGAGGAGGCCGGCTTTAAGAGAATTGCATAATATTGCATAATGAACATGAAAGAAAGGGTGTAGGCAGTATATCTCATTGAGTTTAGCGAAGCATACGAGGGCCATGACCCAGTTTAGTCTAAACTAAGCTCCGCCGGTGTGCTGATTTGACAAAGCATACGAGGGACTAGATAATCTGTCAGTGTAATAAGTGGATTTTTTTTCGGTTACGATTGATGGTTTATGTTACAGCTTCTATGACTATGCCTAAGATCTTACGACCATGTTCTGGCCGCTACGACCACCTCCTGTAGTCGTACGATCACGTTGTAGTAGCTACGACCACCTTCTATGTTGCTACGACCGCTCTGTTGGTCCTCCGACCACACAGACAGCGGTTGCGACCACACTGTGATCTCTCCGAGCACGCCTCACTGCTCCGATCACGTCATAAACTTCAGCAAAAGTTGTGACCACGTTCACCGCCTCTTGCTGCACCTCCTTTGACCACGACCGATCACCGTAGTCGTAGCTCCTTACGACCACGCAGTGATTCTATCGACCACACCGAAGGCTATATCACCGTTGCAGTCGTAGCACCTTAAGATCACAGCTTCAGCTCCACGACCGTAGTCGTAACTCCTTATAACCATGTCTACCTGCGGACACCTTCGCTCGTCACCGTGGTCGTAACTCCTTACGACCACGTCTACCTACGGACATCTCCGCTCGTCACCGTGATCGTAACTCCTTATGACCACGTATGTTGCTCCTGCGCATGTCGCCGCACGATCGCCGTGGTCGTAACTTCTTTACGACTACGCATGCGATCCCCTGCTGCACCGTGGTTGTAAGTCATTTATGACCACGTCTGAGAACACAATGAACTCTATATATTTTCAGAGCCAAACCGCTCCTCTCCTCTTTATTTCCTTCTCTCGATCACACAAACCTCTACGATCACCCTGATCGTCCTCTCTCTCTCTCTCTTGCCTCTCGATCACACCGATCACCTTAGCCTCTCTCGCTCTTCTTGCCTTTGCTCTCTCGGTTACATGGCTCTACTTTTTATACCCTACTCTATGACTCCGACTTGGTTACGACCATGACTACTATTCGAACTCGGCTACGATTATGAAACAGACTCGAACTTGACTACGACTATGGAATGGACTCGTATACAACCACGACCTGAACTCGTATGCGACCACGACTTGGACTCGTATACGACCACGGCTAAACTTGTACACGACTAGAACTACGACCACGACTGGAAAAAAAACAAGATTGCAACTCTAACAATTTATAGCTATTACGAGTATTCATACGAATAAACCAAATATTGATAAGTCAATAAATCATTTCAAAGAGACTGTCCTGATGACTATTTAAAAAATAAACGAAAAACATTTTATTCATTTATTTAGAGAGGCTACAAGCTGAAAAAAAAAGTCTAGTAATGATTCCAAGGCAGGAAAAAGAAAAGAAACCTGTCGGTGTAAAGCCGTAAACAGACAACGCAATGGAGTCCGCGAACGGCTGAAACGGGAGCGAAAAGGAAGAAGAGAAAATGACACAGAATAGCACGGCCACGGCGGGGCCCGCGACGCGCCGGCCGCCGATAAGCGACGATAAATAAATAGAGAGCGGATATCCACCACCGGTGAGCTGTGCGTGTGGAATAGAGAAACCTCGGGGTCGGAGGGCCCCACCGGGCTCCCTCCCCGCGCCGCCGTCCCCGCCGCCGTGTCGTGTCCGTCCTCCATCTGATCTGGCTGGGCTGCGGCTGACACTTGGGCGCCGTAACGATGGCGGCAGTTAACGGGCGTTACGCGCGCGCGCGCGATCCGGTGATCCGCGGGGAGAGCGACGGCGGCGACACGGACGGTGTGACACCTGCGGACGTGACACCCACCGCAGCTCGCCACGTTGTTGGTTCGTTGCCTCCATCAAAAAGCTGGCGACTTGTACGTGTACACTTGGGAAGTACTGGAGTACAGTACGAGGTTTCGTTAGAGCAAGTACAATAATGCTGACTAGATCGCCTCTAGCGAAATCCACGTCAACATAATCCTATGTGGAAGAGAGAGACAAGAGGAGAGAGAGGTAAGCTGCCCCTTATGCAAGAGATGACCTCTAACACATTATACAAGGACTTGGAGGCGATGCTAGTTCTTAGAGCAAGTACAATAAGGGTTAGGGTCGCCTCTAGCGAAATATTAAATGTTTGAGTGCTTTAGTAGAGGTAATCTCTACTCAACTTATTGTATTAGCTACCTCCACATGAGTCATATGTACTCTTTTTACTTATTTGGCTAGTCCTAGAGGTGGCAGCCACCTCTTCTATTGTACTTGCTCTTATGCATCTAACCTAGCAGCCGCTATATCTAGTTAAAACTCTGGGTTGAGAGATTTTCCTGATGAGCCGTATGACACTAGGCATCTTTACATCACTGTCCTAAAGTACTGTGTTTTTAAACTAAAATAGTATTGTTGCGTCTATTAGTTTCTTAGAAATATTTAATTAAAAAATAAAAAAATATCGTTATACCTCCACAAATAATATAAAGAAAAAAAACCCATATAAATAAGTCAATACGTTCTAAACATTTTTTAGTTTCTATCAAAAATCATTGCTATTTAGAACGAGATATTAGTAATTAAGCTCGCCAGAAATTATAGGCTGACGAAAGTTTTGAGGCTGCATTTAATACGATGCTGCTAAGCCGCTGGCACCCGGCAGATGACAGCAAAGGGAATATGGTGGTTCTCACATTGCACCGTCCAAATCCGGCGCTGGTGACTGGCCGGGCCTGCTCGGGTTGCACGTAGAGCAAATCAAATCAATATCCAAATCCCCTGCGAATCTGCCTGACCGCCCGCCTGCTGCCGCCGCCGCTGCCGTGCCAAGCAAGGAAGGCGCGGCGCAGGTGCGGCTGACGAAAAACGCTTGTTTTTTCTCCGCCCGATCCATCGCATCCCACGTAGCGCTGCACCGCACCGCGGGCCACGCGGCTTTCGAACGGGGCAGGCAAGGTAGGGTAGGCGGTGGTGTGACCCGTGCGCACATCTGGAAATTGCGACGGTTTTGCTTGCATGTCTTCGTTCGGCGCGTACGTCGTCCAGTGGGAAGGATTGAAAGCAATCAAGTGGGCGACGGGAAAACCGCCGGTTCAGTCAACGCCGCGCTGCCGGTGCTTCCCTGCACGGAACTGCAAAGCTACACGCACCGGTAGTGCGGCACTATGCACTACCGTCCAGTCCATCGCTGTAAGCTTGATGGAGAAGCGCTTTGCACATGACGCGGAAATACACGAGCTCACCCTCCGTGGATCGAAATTCACGCATGGAAATCTGGACAGAGAACTAATAAGACTCCTTGTACGAGGCACAGTTCGTCCCAGCAAAAACCGAGATACTGCCAAACCAAACCAACATATCAAGCTGCCGTTTTTTTACGCGCATCCCCCCAGCCATAAAAAAGTTCTTTAAAAAACGCTGCGCCATGCATCCAAAAGGAACAAGGCGGGGCGGAGAAACACCACGGAGAAACCAGCCACACCTTAACCAAACCAACACTACACACCGACCAAGCAAGCAGCCTGCAGCCACACCACAAGCACAACCATCAAACGACCAAAGAAAACGAAAAGGGGAGGGAGAAACGATTAGCGAGGGAACAAACGGCGGAGCCCCGACGCGGGGGCGGCGCGCCCACCCCCTCCGCCTGTGGGTCAAACCTCCCCTCCCGCTGGCCCCTCCTCACCTCCCGCCTCCCCTATAAATACCACCTCGCCTTCCCTTTCCTCCCCCACTCCAACCCAACCACCCACACGGCGGCACCACACCAACGCAACAAACAGCCCAGCGCGGTCGAACACTAGGCGCTCCATGGCTCCCAAGAACGCGTCTCCCCTCGTCGCCGCCGCCACCGTAGAGGACGGCATGGAGCCGAGGTTCCGCGGAGTCCGGAAGCGGCCGTGGGGGCGATACGCGGCGGAGATCCGCGACCCGGTCAGGAAGGCGCGGGTGTGGCTCGGCACCTTCGACACCGCCGAGTCCGCGGCGCGCGCCTACGACGCCGCCGCGCTCCACTTCCGCGGGCCCAAGGCCAAGACCAACTTCCCCGCCGCCTACGCTCACGTCCTGCCGCCCAAGGCGCTGGCTGCCGACACCGTGAGCCCGAGCGGCAGCACGGTCGAGTCGTCCTCCCGGGACTCGCCCGCCGCGGCGCCGCCGACCGCGGCACCGGTGGTCCCGCCGTCGCTGGATTTGAGCCTCCGGATGCCGGCCATGGTAGCGGCGCAGCCGTTCTTGTTCCTGGACCCAAGGGTCGCGGTGACCGTGGCCGTGGCGGCGCCGGTGCCTCGCTGGCCAGCCGTGGTCGGCGTCGAGAAGGCGATAGCTCGTGAGAAAGAGCAGAGCGACACCGGGTCGTCGTCATCTGTGGTGGACGCCTCGCCGGCGGTCGGCGTGGGGCTCGACCTGAACCTGCCTCCACCGGCCGAGGAGGCTTAGGAGGTGGAGCTAGCTCCCGATGACGACATATGCGACTCCGAAAAGTGAAAGCTCTCAATAGAAGTGTAGAACGACATGTACTAGTAAGAGGTTAATTGATCGTTTAATTGCCAGGATGGGTAACGGGGTGTACATAGATCGTGTTGTTTTTGCATGGGGAGATAGGTATGAGAAAAGACTTCTCCCTATGTTACTATTCCTTTAAGAAAGGAAAAACAAAAGAAAAAAACCAAAGCATTTTGCAGTTCAATGTAAAATATTAATCTCTGATTAAGGAGTGATCTACTGTTTTTGTTCATAAACTCTGTGTTGCACATGCCTCTAGCCGTTGATCTGGCTTGATTACTTGCAAGTTCGCAGCAATCCAAACACACTTGTTTCCAGTATCTAACCGGATATGTGGATCAAGAAATGGAATCTAAATGCTAACTATTAATCAGAATTTCACACCCAGGACCATTCAATCGAATGCCCCTTGCATCTTGTATTCAAATCAAACAAGATGTGTGTGCTAAACAGAAGTTTAGGTCCTCTCAGACCACCGATCCGCAGGTTAGCATCAGAATTCTTCCCAAGCTTCACGTACGGGTACCGTACGCCTGTTGTTTCGACAGCGCAAGCGCATACGCTGAGATGCATCGTTGAACGGTTCCCTAGACGAAATTCCGTAGCACGCGAGGTGCAACTGCTGGAGCTGCTCCATCGCGACCGACGGAGGGGAGGGGTGGAGGACTCGAGGAGGCGCGCAGAAAACCGCGGCAACGACCCGACCACGAGACGAGCTGACGAGCGAGCGGGGGGGCCTGCCGCGCCGCGAGGAGGAACGAGTCCACCCGTACACACGGCGTGCGGGGCGGAGAAGCGCGCGCGTCGCGTCGCGCAGGGGGCGGGGGTTCACACTTGCTCCCATGCCGCCACGCAACGACCGGCCACGCCCCCACGCGCCTTTGACGCCTTCCTTCCTGGCTGTCACTCTACTAGCCGGAACCGCGGCAAGCTCCCCTCCCCGAGCTACGCATGAGCGGTCCGTCCAGCCGTCCCCGCGGGCCCCCCTCGTACCGTGTGCCCGAGTAGCCGTGTGGTACCAGCGTTGCGCGCCACTGTATGCCTTGGCTTTGGCATGTTTTTTTTTTGTTTTTTTACTACAAATGAACGAGCCGTTGCTCTGGTGATGTTTCAACTATCTTTTAGCTGTGATTTTTAACAAAAATCACACGATATTGGCTGTTAGTTTTTCTAAAGAAAATAAAAAAGACAATACAAAAAAAAAGAAAAAAAACAAAATAAGTCAAAATTAAAAACCGACGTGTTCTAAATGAAAAAAAAGATATTTTTCGAGCTTAAAAACGTATGCACCGTCGGACTTCGTCTATTGTTACCTCAAAAAGTATAAGATAAAACTATCAGGCCAATGACTAAAAATCATCCCGCGCAGCAAAAAAGCAGGGCCTTTGTTTAGCACAACTCACAACTGCACAGGCATAGTTGGATGGATCTAAGGGCAAAGGCTGCTCCGCCGTTTGTTTTGTTGAGGTGGTAGTTGGGAAGCTCTTGCAAGTAACCGTCTCAGCTCTTTGAAAAATTGACGGCAGTAGTTGTTGGCTGATCAGTAGCTTGCTTGGCTTTGCTCGAGAATCGAGTGGCAAGTTAGTGGTTAGCTTTACCTGCTGTTACATAAGTTTGATACTTCTCAAGTCAAGGTAGATAAAGGCCTGTGTAGTTTAGAGGTTTTCCAATCATATAGCCGAATATTTCTGCGAATATAATATAATATTTTATAGTGAGGTTGCTAGTGTTGCACTCCGGAAAAAGAACAGTAGCTTTTGAGGATGAAAGTTGGGAGTGAAATGAAAACTATACGGTCTCAAGTCAGTCTCCACCGTCAAGTCATCGACAAGTGGTAAGAGGAGGAACGGTGCCTTTCTGTTCTGACTCCGAACCGGCCGGCCAAAGAGGAAGCGACACGTGTCAGCATGGACCACACATCGGAGGCGTCGGCAGCTTTCGATCTTAGGCGGCGCATGGCAGAATAAAATAACCCCGCCGAATCACGAGCCACCGCGACTGACGGGTAGACCCGGCTAACGCCGGGCCGTGCTCCAGCGTAGACTGCGCCAAACCAGCCTGGTGCCCACGCCTCGACGAGAAAAAAGGCGTCTCGTGTGGTCGTGTCCCCCGTCCAGCCACCAGCGTCCTCCCGCCGCCTACGAAACAACGCACGCAACCTGGCGGTGGCGCTCCAACATCAGGTCAACAACGTACGCCATCTACCGATATACTAGACTCGATGGTACTAGGGTTACCCATTACTCTTATAGAGTATAGCAATAAACCACTTCGAAAGACAACGAAAAAGCCCTTCAATTTATATTCATTTAAAAGTTATTTAAAAAAACTCGAAAGCGCACGCACACTCAACGCCGCCGAGATTTCCGTGCGCGCCCGTAACTGTAAGCCCTGCTCCTTCCCGACCGCACCGCGGACAGCCGCGACGCACCGTGGCGGGCCCCTTGGCGCTTGAGCCGTGGCCCGTGCCGTCAGGGCACCAACACCTTGCTTCCGTTCCACGTTTCGGCGCCGCAAGCCCACCAACTGCGAACCATCCCTCTCCAACGCAACGACTCCCGCCGACCCTTGCCGCCCGCCGCGCTCGGCCGCTGTCCCTCCCCACACGCAAGCGCCGAAACGCCCCCGCGCGTCGCTCGGTTCAAGGCCTACGCACGAACGCTAGAACCACGGCACAAAGGCGGACGGGACGACGAGAGCAGCGACGCGCCGAGCCACGCGTGGTGGCCACGGCGGGAACCAAACACCCTCAGGCCCAGGAAAAATTATAATATGCAACGGTGATACAACCGAATTAGTGTAACAAGTCAATAGGACCGAAACATATGGCAATATGCACTTTAGCAGCTATTAAAAACAAATTAAAATACTATTTCCGTACTGCTACAGTGCTGCTATAGTAAATTTTTGCCCACGTGGCAGTCCCGAATTGGCTTGTGACACAAAACCGGCTGATCAACGGTGACAGTAGAATCTCTCCGAAGCCTAGAATCCACCCGGTTGTCTTTTGCTGCCTAGAATTATCTCTGCAGTTTTACTAATTTTGTACAGCAAAACAATCACGTACTCCACCACATGAATCTGCGCATATTAGCATCACTAGTGGCTATGGGCACCGATCTTGCTAGCATTTCGTAAGGATCTCTGCTCCGGTCTTGGTTATCAGTATCGTGTGCTCGAACTGCGCGGCCAGGCTGCCGTCTGTCGTGACGGCCGTCCAACCGTCGTCCCACATGTCGCACTCCAGGCTTCCCATGGAGAGGATCGGTTCTGGTGGGAGTTAGGCAGAACGTTGAGAAGAAAAGCAAACCTGGTTTTAATGCGCGCGGAATGAACAGAATGATGCGTACCTATTGTGAATGTCTGCCCTTCAACCATCTGGCCTGGCATATTATTACCTGTTGAAAGAACACAACCGTCAGATCTAACAAGTGCTACAACCATACTTACGAGAACACACATCTAAATAGAGGCAGAGTTGGAATAGACATAAACATTAAAAAAAAGTTTCAACTGCACACAAACTGTGTCAGCTCAGAAGATTGAAGCACAACTGGGATAGATCAAGTTCACTTTAAAAAATATTACCAACATCGTGTCTGCTTCAATATCTCAATAATATTCCGAGTTGCTTAAAAAAAAATCTTGGGTTTCAAGCAAGTTTCTGGGACTGACTTGTCATCAATTCCACAATCACATTTGTGGCCCAGCACATGCTTGTCTCAGTTTTTTATTGTGATTATGACCAATTAAAGTAACTGGATGGAAATGGCATCAGAACCCAAATAGAATGTCTGCATACTGGACAGAATTTTGAGACATATTTTGTTGCAGCAGATTATGGGGTGAATCCTTAAGCTTCACCAGAATTTGCTCTTCATTTCAAGAGCGGTTCTTAATTTCTCATTCTATCACCACATAATAGCCTATCTTAGTAATGTTGGTACATGGAACTGCTTGTCAGTTTTCAATAGCGTATGCACTGGCTACTATTGAGTAATAATCACTTACGCTGGTGATATATAATTGGTTCTGAATGGAATACTCTCCCAACTCCATGCCCAACAAAACTCTCCACAACACCAAATCCGTGCCCCTCAGCATGCTCACTGAAATGGTCAAGCAAACCAATGAGTGAAAGCTATTAAAGATGTATCTGAAATGAGGCAACATTTGATATAGTTGTATTAAACCATGCGAGAAAATATCAAGTTAATTGCATATTTGTTTAGGAATTAATTCTAGTTTTGCTGCCTTGCACACAGATGAGAGGTTTGGAATGCATGAACTTAAATCACAATAGAGTAAATGCCACTAACAAAATGATATTTTTTTAAAACATTTTACAAGCACAAATTAACCTGTGTTTTGTATTTGGCCCAAAAAAACTTCTTCAATGGTTCAAAGATCTGAGAGGATGCCATTTGGATCTAACTTACCCGGTAACTGAGAAATACGGTGAAACACTACTTTTCATTGAAATTTTTAGATGAACAGGACATCGCCACGGATATCCATTGAATTATAGCTGTGTCTATCCTTGCATTCTGGCCATGAAATAAATATGTTGTGAACGGTCTATACCTTATTCTTCTGCCAATTTTCTTAAAGCTGGCACCATGTTTGCAGGATGATATGCCCCTGAGCATGCACTCTTCGGTAACCTGATATTAGCAACAGCAAGTCAATATGGTACATTAGTAGAGATGCCATTCTGACTGAAGAGTTGCCATTTTATACACTATTAATGATGAGTTGCGTGACCAAATGGACAGACAATTTGAAAAGGGTAGAAAAAAATGAATGTACAGAACTTTTTGAATGAATTAGCACATGGACAATGGACCTCCAACTCTCCAAGTTTAGAAACTAGTGAGGTTTACTGTAGTGCACGATGGCCCAGTTTAGCCACTCAGAGCTCTGCAACCAACCATGACTATAAAAATCATGGATTCCAAAAACATGCACTAATGTAGTAATGTGTTCTAGAGAAGAAGTTAATATACCTTCACAAGTCGTTTACTGGCTTCATCAACTTCTCCACAAAGAAAAGTTTTCGAGGTGTCCCCATGATAACCCTGAAATGGAGAGGGATATTACTCCAGGTCATTATATCCAAGTTGAAGCGCATGGACACATCAGTAGTGTGAAGTGATAACTATACATGACCAAGTGCATAAACACATACATTCAAGTAGACAGTGACATCAATGTTAATTATGTCTCCATCCTGTAAAACATCCAAGAAAACAAATAATTATGTCAGCAGTGGAGCTGTGGAGGCGAAAAGCCATGAACTGGACACAAAACATGTCAGAGGTAAGGCTTCTTTCTGAACCTTTAGTTCACGTGAATCAGGAATTCCGTGGCACATGCATTCGTTCACTGATGTGCACACACTTTTTGGAAACCCACCATATCCAAGCGGGGATGGATAGGCTCCAGCATCAATGATCATCTTGTGCACTGCTTTATCAATTTCGTCTGTTGTTACAGAAGGCTGATAGAAAGATGCAGTAGATTTCTCACTGAAGCTATAATTTATTATGGAGTAAACATGGAAAAAGAGGACATGATGTAAATAAAAGGAACATATAAATTATGAGCAAATGGAGCACTATAGATGTGCTGAAAAAACATATTAGTGAGTCAGTGATATAATTAGCTTCAAGAGAAACAAACATCATGGAAATGCTGAAATGCATGCTTACTTTCACTAATGTTCCTGCATATTCAAGAACACGAGCAGCAAGCTCACAGGCAGCTTTCATGTGGACGATGCTCTCTTTGTCATGCATTTGTATCTCACTTGATATCTCTGGCACATTATTTGTACCAACATAAGGAGGCCGAGGTATGTGGCCAGGTATCGGAAGAGGTGCACTAACAGTTCCACATGTCAGGGGTGCTCTTTTCTTCAGTTGTTCAGAACCTTGCGTTTCTCGTGACCTTTTGAGTTTTAGTAAGCATTAGAATGGTATACAGATGAGCATGCAGTTGTGTGGCACTTATAAGTCCAGGGTAATCATCCACACTTAATTTCTTATAGAAGACAAGCAGCTAAACCATATAGGTGGATTTTATTTATACCTCGTAGTTGCTTTCTCCGACCCCCCTAATCTCTTTGCTTGGACAATGAAAGGCTTCTGAAGGCATGTTTTCCCTTAAAAATAAGATGAAACATACAAAATGGATTGAGTAAAAGATAGATAAACAAATAATATCTTAGTGAACATATGCCCATAGCATCATACTACGCCCACAAAAGTTCTAACATCAAATGAATTACATAACAGTTAGTGAAATGTAACATCCCAAATTTCACCTGAATTTGGAACCATTTGAAATTCTTGCAACTTTCAAAAACTTGCATTCGATTTTTTGAGTTGTTCAAGTTTCTTGAGAATTTAAAATAAAAAATTGAATTTGATTCAAATCAGCAGTTCAAACAAATTTTAAAAACTTAATTTTGTCCCCCCCCCCTCTCGTTAGGGCCAAAACCCCACCTACGCCACCATCGTTACAGGCGTGGTGAGGAAAGCCACATGTGGTTAGTTTTATAAAACTATGGTGGGAATCTTGATATGTGACAAAGAGGTGTGGATATGGGCAGAAGAGACTCACTAGTATAGAATAGAGGTAGTCCATCCTTGTGGACATGGTTATACATACCTCTTGGTTTCCAGTAAAAATGGTTGTCATAGGTTTGGAAAATAAATATCGTATTTAAAACAAAACCTGCTATATGCTATGTAAACCCTAAGACCCCTTCCCTTGACGAGCGAAGCATACACATATATACATACCCTTACATTTGGTATAAGGACTTCCTGAGTACTTTTGTACTCATGGTTGCTCAAATACGTGGATTCAGACTTTGAGAGTGAAGACCCGGCGTATGGATACTTCTACCCGTCGGGGTAAGGTGATGAAGATGGCAGCAATTACTAGGCCGTTGACCAGTTGATTGCCTTTGGCATATCATCGTGGCCCTTTTGGTTTACATTCCTTCCATTGAACTCTCCATTTGAACTTATTCGATCAATCGGCCCGTGATTTAAGAACCTAGCCATAAGGTCTGTTTACAACAGTTTATGTAATATTAATTACTATCATGTTTAATCGCTCATATCATCATATGGATGTGATAATTATCGTTGTTGTACCGTGTGAGCTAGCTATTGATCGTGATACTAGCCCGGTAAACACAGAGGGTCTGGATGCAAATCCGAGTCCTGACATGAAGCTAGATTTTTTTGAAGTAGTTGCATCAAGAAAAATTTCAGATGAGCAATTATGCTACTTGTAAAAGATGCAGCATTGCTTTTGAGTAATTAGGCTGGTTATACACAGTGAACTCTTATTCTTTTCTTCGAAATTCCCACAAATACAGTTCGTAGGTTGTGAGTTGTAATCTCCTATTGCCCCTTCCACTGACACTACCAACTACACATAGCATTGTTTCAGTAATCAGAAAACAGCATTCTCTATCCTTCCTAGCATTGTTTCAGTAATAAGAAAATAAATACCCTTCTCTGTACCCCCTAGCATTGTTTTCAGTAATAAGAAAATATATAACCTTCTCTATCCTCCCTAGCATTGTTTCAGTGATACTAGTAACTGATCACGCCAAAAGTTGGACCAATTAGAAATAGCCGTTTGTACCATCTCCCACGGCCTTTGTAAGAGCATGTCCAATGCAGCCGCTTAGAGAGATGCTTAGTAATAAAAAATTGATTTTTCTTGCCACATAGGATAGATAAGATGCTTATTTTGAAGCATCGATGCTTAAATAAGCACCAGTGCTTAGTAGGTACTTATGTATATAACTATATCTATTAATAGATAATATAACATCTAAGCACCTATGAAAAAGATGCTTGCATTGGAGGAAATAACTTTTACATGGATGCTTGATGATATGGCTATATTCTCTCTCTTTAAGCACTCATATATAAGCATCTTGTATTGTACATGCCCTAAGGCGTCACGGATGAGCATTAGTCAGTTAATCAACAGAACACTAAACGAGGTGTCGCACTGAGATGCTCTCATACAGCAGCAGCCGCCCCAAATCAGAAGGGGCTGAAGGTGAGAAAGATTCCAGAAGCTTCGGGAACCCAACTTGGGGTTGGGGCAAATTTCTTACCAACCCAAGACCCCTTGCGATGCCAACACCCGACGATTGGGAGGGGGGGGGGGGGCAAATACCTCGGCCTCCGGAGAGGAACGGCGGAGAGAGGTACAGCTCCATAGACGGGACTCTAGCCGCCATTAGAGCGGTTGTCTCGCCAAATTCTGCGATACGGAGAGGAAGGAATGCAATTTTCTCGCGGGTGGGGGGTGTTAATTTGGGTGGAGCAACGGCACGCGGCGAGGGAGAGACCGAGAGAGCCAGCGGATGGAAGAGGATAGATAAGAGCATCTCCAACAATATCCTCTAAATCTTATCCCCTAAATCACTTTTTAGAGGACACAACCTAGAATATAGAAGACTAAAAATATATAACCTCCAACAAGTCCTCTAAATATGGTCCCCTAAATTAAAATCTGGGTCCACAAAAACTATCAACCAAAGAATTTAGAGGATCGGACGGCGCAGGAGCGTTGGGACTGATTTAGGGGATGGTGTGCGTCCTCCATATATGGGGGACGAAAAATTAGGGATGGAGTCCTCTATATTTTTGGGTACCACTTAGGGGATCTGTTGGAATCCTTTTTTTACCTTTTCTTCTAAAATATAGGGGATATGAGCACTTTAGAAGATTTGTTGGAGATGCTCTAATACGGGAGGCAAGGGATTTCCCTCCTTTCTTTTTTCCCAGCAGGAGGAAATGGGCTGGGCCGCGTTGGCGTTCTGACGTACAGGCCCGTTCGGATTATGGACAAACACAGGAATTGTGGTGGTCTGGATAAATCCTACCGGGATTAAGGGCCTGTTTGGCAGAGCTCCACCAGCTCCAGATCCATCAGATTCACCGTGGAGCAGCTCCACCGTAAATCTGGGATCCCACCATGGAGCTGGACAAACTGTTTGGCTTCCACAGCGACTCGGATCCACGCCGAGTTTTTGGTGGGAATAGCCTGTTTTGCCCTTGAGGTTGTATGATATATATCTTTTTTCATATAGCACACATGTTTTGTTCATATTTTTCACAAAAAAATGGCGTATTTTTTTTTGTGAACACAAATGCAATATCTCGACACAAATATTCACGAGCATTCAACATTGACGCACAAGATAGATAATTAATTAACCCATGTCCATAACAACGTCTCAACACTATTGCGATTGTCCATACATAAAAATAACTAAAGAGTAGACTAGTCTTCCATTACATGCTAGTTCCAAGCAAGAGCAATAGCCGTGGCCAAATCATCACGAAATACATCCATAGTGGCGACATTGGCTTCCGAAGTAGAACCATCCGATGTAACTGCATATCGGTTATACCTTTCCGGTATTGTTGGGACAAAATGAGGATCACGATCGAAACGAGCAAAGTCCGAATCTTCACTATTATGCTCACGAATAAAATTGTGAAGGACCATACAAGCAACAACAACCATTTTTGCTTCCACATCGTAGTTGGGCATCTTGTATAGAATTTGCCACTTCATTTTCAAAACTCCAAAAGACCTCTCAATAACATTTCGAATAGAAGAGTGAATGCGATTGAATTTTTCCTTAGGTGTTTTGGGTTCCATACCTCGATGCCACTCAGGCATATGATACCTTTCACCCTTGTAAGGAGCTAGATAGCCGGGCGATTAGGATATCCAGCATCGACAACATAGTATTTGTCTACACATGGTGAAAACAATATAAGTGAATATTTGCTATCATGACAAAAGAGACTAAATGACTAATTATTCATTCATATTACCTTGTGGAGGATGTGGGAAGAATTTTTCATCCACATTGATTGCATTGTATAGCACACTTGTGTCATGCATAGCTCCCGGTTGACCCGTGGCCACATATGTGAACCGCATATCGAAATCACAAATTGCTAAGACATTTTGAGTGGCTATCCCCGTTTTTCCAATATACCTCACTTGTTCATCGGGTGGAAGAGAAACACGAATATGTGTACCATCTAGAGCACCAATGCAATCTTTAAAATGTGGATACACTCGTCTATCATCTCTTATCCTCCTATGAACCGTACACAAATTGGGATCCTTAGGTGTAATGAAATCTTTTGCCATGGCCATCAAAGAGTTAAGGACCTCGTCAAATTTCCTAGTAATGGTTTCACCTGAATGCTTGAATCGACTTTGAACTTTTCGACTCGACTCATTTCCGGCACATGTAAATAAAAACATGCCCAGGCTCTCATAGGTACTCATATGCAAGGATGGTTGTAGACCGTACCTCTCCACCAATAAACCATGAAGGTCAAAGAATATTTCATTGCTCATACGAAGTTGACTATGGCATTCCCCCGGAGTGCGCCATGTCTCTAGCAAAAACCCCATGCCACTAGTGGTTGACGTCCTTGGTGGGTTTTTATCTAGGTACATGTCATAATATATTTGGGCAAGCATAGCACCACCTAAGACAATTTTGAAAAACTCATCGCTCTCATCACTAGAATCATCGCTAGACATCTGCAAGAAATGACATAATATGTAAATAACAAGAAGGAATAAATGACATAATATGTAATAACTCTAATAAAAATAGCGACATCATGTCCAAATGAGCATAAAAAATAACGACAACATGTCCAAATGAGCATAACTAAGACAACACGTCCAAACGACACAAACAACTCAGCCTTCACTTTCCATACATCACATTGTATTTCCTCCTAAGCCAATTGAGCCTCTGATTAGGGGGGATGGTCATGAACATTTCCCTTTGGTCTTTCTTGACAAACAACTCGGTTGCCACAAAATGCTCATCATTTGTTATACCCAAAGACCACATGCAACAACATGTTCCATGACTTGCTCAATGGTTATCCCACCTTGCCTACTAGATACAAAAGAGGAAGCAGTCTCAGATATCTTTGAGATGTGTTCTTGGATAACAAGTGCTGTGCTTGTCTTAGGTTTCTTGTTGGGGTTGTCAATAATCACACGAGCCCTTCTCTTAGCATTGTCAGTGACAGGAGTAACCTCCTCAACCTCATCCCCATTATCAAGAGAATTACTGTCACCTATGGGATCCTCAGTGGGGTGCTCAGCCTCTAGATCATCAATGGGAGTATCATCATCAAGGGGTATGATGGGGTTGGAACTCATAGGATTCCAATGATCTTGCTCCTCATTAAGGATGTTGCCAAACATCACCTTCAAGTCATCTTCATTTTGGAGAGGCCTCTTCTTAAACTTGCCAACACCAGGAATTTCCTAAAACATGTGAGAATGTTGAAATAAGAAATTTTTCTAAATTGCAAATCAACAAATGTACATAGCATTATAATCGAACACTCACCTTTGTTATCTTCTTCCACCACTCGAGTCCATGCTGATCGTTCCGTGTTCCAATTGAAACCATCCCGTTTGCTTCCTCATTAATTTCCGCCATGCGGTCAAATCCCTTCTCAACTTGTCCCATTTATTCTTTAGTTGCGTTTTACTCAATTATTCGGTGGACTGAAAAAACCTATCAGCTACCTCGATGAAGCCTACATTGTTCAAATGAGTGTTCGTAGATTCCTTTTCTAACTTGTTCGTGAACAAGTTACAAACAAGAGTGGTATGACCATCAATCCAATCCATAGCATCACCCTGACCATGATTTCCCGACCATTTGAAAAAGAAAAATAAGCTCAAATAATATATCATAGAGGTAATGCAACCAACAAGGATTAATTCATGACAGAGATGAACAAGATCATGCGACCTAGAGATTTTACAGTGTTCTGCACGTGCAGGACATGGATCACATCATATACATGTACTCATAAATCAACTGTTCATACTGAACCAATAGCATGATCTGTTGAAGAAAGATACACTTATATTTTCCAAGCTAGTTTGGCACATTGACTCCTTAATTACTACCAATTCTCCTTCATAGAGGTAATGCAACCAACAACCAATTCTTAATTGAATGATTATATGCATACTGACATCATGATATAAGGATTAAAAAACCTATTTCTCCCATTATCTGCATACTGACATCATGCAAATTAGGCTAATCACTCCAACTGACATCATGTATTAGCAAATTGTAATTGAAATATATACCATTTCATTTTAGGCTAATTAGGGTATGTCACATTTATCCACAGGCAATGGTAAACTCGTTTGAAGTCACAAGGGAACAGGAAGGCATGTCATCCGAGCTCACACACCTTATAATTTCTAATCACTCCAACTGCAGTTTTGATGGCTAAATTTATTGCAAAGAAGCACAATTGCACAACCATTCCAGTGGATGCCAGTTCTTAAACTTGCCAACATTCACATTGCCAACATTCACAAGCATTCACATTGCCATCTATGCCGCAATCCCAGCAGCCATACGCACACGCTGCATGACTACAGACAGCAACAATAGCTAGCCACTGGAACTAATATTCAAACAACAGCAACAATATTCAACCATGATGTCTGTCCATGATTCATACCTCATCATCCAAACAACATCCAAACAACAGCAACAAATTTCGATAGCATCACCCTGTCCATGATTCATACCTCATCATCCCTTGCCCTCTTGTTGGTTGATGGAGCACGTGTCCTCGCTTGCGATGCAGAGGCACCAGCCATGGCGGCAGAGACCCCTGCCGGACCTCCACCGCTGCCCGGCCGAGCGGCACAGGCGGCGCGCCCCTGCTGCTGCGCGGCCGGCGGCGGCACACGCCCACGCCCCCTGCCCTGCGGCACAGGCGGCGCACCCCACCCTGCCGGCCGAGGGGCCCCGCCTCACCGAGAGGGCCCGCCCCAGCCAGGGGCGCGCCCAACGGAGGCCGGGACGGCGCCGCCGGCTGGTTCGAGCGCGCGCGAGCCCAACCCTAGGGCCGATTTCGCCATGGAGGAAGAAGAAGGAGGTGGAGGAGGTAGAGGCGGGATCTACGGATCCGGCCATCGCCGTAGGTGGCGGCTCGCCGGAGCTCCGGAGGTGGCGGCGCGAGCAGAGAGGGTGGCGGCGCGAGCAGAGAGGGTGTCGGCGCGAGGAGGGTGGCGGCCGAGGAGGCGACGCGAGGAGGGTCGCGGCGCGAGGAGCGAGCCCTCGGTCCCACGGTGGAGTGGAGCAGTGTAGAATAGAAAAAAAACGGTTTGGGATGGGGGTGTGTAACCAGTGGCAAAAGGTGGGTAATTACCACCCAACTCCACGAGTAGGTACGAAACAAGGTTTTGTGGAGCACCCCTTGACGTGCTCCATGGATTTCATGAATCGGAGCTAGATTCGGTATTTTGGTGGATCCAGTTTCGTGGAGTGGAGTGTTTGGGTAAAAATTCGTGGAGTGGAGCTGTTTTTGGTGGATCTGAGTTGGTGGAGCTCGCAACAGGCCTAAACCGGAAGGTTTCGGCAGCGCGAGGCCACGTCACCCAGCTCGGCCACGTGGGCGTGGCGACGGGTTTTGCGTACGGCCGGCCGAGCCACTTTCCTCATTTTTGTGAAAATTACGTAAAGGTCCTTTTTCCTCGTGAAAAGGTCCCTGCAAGTTTTTCCTTTAAAAATTTTTTTTGGATGGCGCCCCGCGGGTTTCCAGAATTACGTATAGGTCCTTATTTACTTACGTATAACGGTATAAGTCCTTACAAGTCCTCAATTTTTTACAAAAAAACCCTTTGATTTTTCCGAAATTACACATTTGTCCTCGATTTTTTTATGAAACTCCCTGCGAATTATCGTCTCTTTTACTTTTGTCCACACGATAGTTAGCACGGCGTGCGCCGCACTTATGCAGCTAGTTAAGAATCTTATGGAGCGCAGCATATATTTCTCGGGAAACCCTGTTTTCACGCGTGCGTTCTTTGGTTTGTAGACGTGCACACCTCGGTAAGCCATCAGATCGGGAGCACACCATCTGAAACATCCACAAGTGGCAAATTGAGGAGGGATGGCGTCATCTATTTTTTGTTGTGCAAGGTTGACTAATACAGAAATGCAGCATGTGTATAAGATGTTGGGCCTCACTCATTTATTTAGTCCCACTTCCTTCTCATGTCCCTCTCAGTCTCACTGTCTCCACACGATGCTGGCCCCCACTCATTTATTTAGTCCCACTTTCCCTTTCTCATGTCCCTCTCGTCTCCTGTATTTCTCTTTGCATAGAAAAATTGTAGCCAACCTCCTCCACTATTACTCAGGCTCCGTTGGTTAGGCCTCATCATCAGTGTGTGGCAGCACGAGCCAAGCTACCAAGGCGATGAGCCTTAGATGAGACGATATGGATGGCCATGACAATGGGGCAGTGCCGACCAACGTAACCGAATCAAGGAGCTATATAATTTTTGGTTTGGAACGTTAACAATTTTTTGTTTCAAGGTTATCCTAACTTGCTTCCAGATTTATACTAATTTGGGGTTTTCTTCATAAGATTTTTATATTGCCTTTTTGCTTTCGAAATTGTCTTGAATTTGCTCTTAGAATTATATTGATTTGCTCTTGATGGAAATAGCTGCTTTAGCACATAATCCAGGTAGCAGAGTGACAGGGGTCGAATTCGGTCGGATATTACTCATTCCATATCATATCCCATATTTTATTGGATTTGTTGAAATTTAATTGGATTTTTTAGATTTTATTTTTAAGCTAAGAGCAAAAAAACTTATTTTAACTATTTTCTAAAAGCTAAAAATAGTTTATGTTATTTCCCTAAGTTCTCCTAGATTTATAGTATTTTTTATGCATTTTCTGGAATTTTTTTGGTGTTATTTGCATTTATTGGATTTGTTGGAATTTATTTGGATTTGCTAATGGTGATGGGTGAAAATGATGATTTGGTGATGGGCGGATATCCAAAACTATATCCGGTATTATCCGATAAAATTCGGATAGTATCCGTATCCGTCGGATAGTCCGCTCCCGAATCCGAATCCGTATCCGAAAACAACTATCCGAATCCGACTCCGAATCCGATAATTATCCGATATGACTATCCGAATTCGATCCGACTCGGATTCGGCGGTCGGTCGGTCGGGAAATATCCGATCCGTTTTCACCCCTAGTAAGTGGTAGTCACTACGGTAGCTAGTGTCGGCTCAGCAGGCGACGACTGAGTGTAGCAGGTTGTGTAGTCTACCGAGCTCGCCTAGCTTGGTAGGTTGCTACCGAGATCAGCGCCACAACAGGCCTGTGGGTGCCCTAGCTGCCCAGCTCGTTTAACTCAGTAGGTCATTTACCGAGCACGCTTAGTTTGGTGGGTTGCCTACAGTGCTGGCCATGGTGCCTACCATCTACTGTGATGGCACGAGTGTGGCAGGCAACACGTGTCACGGTCACGAATAGATCAAATTTGCAAAATTATGTGTCTGAAAGCCATATTTGAAAAAAATTACCACAATGATACACACACATATATATATATATATATATATATATATATATATATATATATACCATAAAAATAGTTCAAACTAATTAAACTGAAGTTGAATTTAATTTTTTTCGGAGTTTGACATCTCAAATATACTTTTTTATGGGTATATGAAGATACCCACATCAAACGTTGTGAATCTCAAAGCAAATCAACGGGTATTGATATTGGTGCCTAGGTACCATGGTGCATGAAACACTCGTCCTATATATAGGAAAATTACGTAAGGCACCATGGTGCCTAGGCACCTACATCCGATACACGTGTATTATTGATATTTTTTTTAAGTTTGGGTATGAAAATGTTTTATACCCTTGATATATTTCTAGTAAGTAAGTTTTGAACTCAGTTCAAACTAGTTTAAACTACTTTTGAGTTCAATGCGACTACAGTGAGTATATACCATAAAAATAGTTCAAACTAATTAAACTGAAGTTGAATTTAAATTTTTTCGGAGTTTGACATCTCAAATATACTTTTTATGGGTATATGAAGATACCCACATCAAGCGTTATAATCTCAAAACAAATCAACGGGTATTGATATTGGTACCTAGGCACCATGGTGCATGAAACACTAAATCATATATATATATATATATATATATATATATATATATATATATATATGTGAGTGTTTCATATATATGACAGTGTTTTGATATATATATAATCAACTGGTATCTCATATATATATATATATATATATATATATATATATATATATATATATATATATATATATATATATATATATATATATATATATATATATATATATATATATATATATATGAGTGTTTCATATATATGACAGAGTGTTTTGATATATATATAATCAACGGGTATCTCATATATATATATGACGAGTGTTTCATGCACCATGGTGCCTAGGTACCAATATCAATACCCGTTGATTTGTTTTGAGATTCGCAACGTTTGATGTGGGTATCTTCATATACCCATAAAAAAGTATATTTGAGATGTCAAACTCCGAAAAAATTTAAATTCAACTTCAGTTTAATTAGTTTGAACTATTTTTATGGTATATACTCACTGTAGTCGCATTGAACTCAAAAGTAGTTTAAACTAGTTTGAACTGAGTTCAAAACTTACTTACCATAAATATATCAAGGGTATAAAACATTTTCATACCCAAACTCAAAAAAATTATCAATCATACACATGTATCGGATGTTGGTGCCTTATGTAATTTTCTATATATATATATATATATATATATATATATATATATATATATATATATATATATATATATATATATATCTTGAGACTTCGTCTTGCTAAGGTGGCAGCATGAGCGGACCACATAAGGAGATGCAATTTTCTTCTTCTTCTGTTGATTATTATTATATTCTAACATATTTTTTTAGATGTTGAAATGTATTTTACGCAAAATCTTTTCCTAGAATACATGAAATAATATGCAGATTTTTACATGAACGCCTTTCATAATGTACCCCAAGAAATCGCTTGTCAAATGAAAATCATTTTTCTTGTTGGAGTTGAACTATTTGGGTGGATTCCTTTCGGTTGCAGTTTACAGCTGTAGTTTATGATTTTGCCACTAGTATAAATACTTAGTTAAACACATCGAATATCGATAAGTCGTTTTGAAAAGACTTACAATATGAGCGAAAGCTTTGGATTATTGGATAGGCCTCTCAAAGCATGGTTGTGTGCGATCATGTAGTGCCGTAGCCTGAAACTGTGTGCCATTGTTCATGCACACGGAGATCGGCACTCGGTCGTGAATGGATTCCATGGTTTGACCTTGTAAAATCCCTGGTTTTCAGCTTGTTGCAATATACAATTTTGTAGTCTAGGCATCCAACACCTCTAATGATCCTGCATTTCAGTACGTCGTGCGATGTTTCAGCACCGACCGCTGTTTCATTTCGTTGCTCAAAAGTTAAAACAAACGAGCATTGGTTTGGTTTGGTAATTACGAGGGCATGCATGAGTAGTTGACTTGTTTTCGTGCAGGGATTAATCGTTCGCCAGTAGACGCCCGTAACGACCACTGCTACTTAGCCATCACCGAATGACTCGAGACTTTGCATTGGCTTCGTTTCTGATGGCGATTTACCTCATAAAACTGACATCTGAAGAAGATCGTGAATACTGTCCAAGTTGAGATTGCCCCAATCATTCTTTTTTGTGCATTTATCTTATACAAACAGAATAGAATGAGCTAATTATTAACAGGTAAGAGCAACTCCAGCAGGACTCCTACTTAACCCCTCATCCTACTTTTGAGGGTTAAAGAGCAAAAAACTCACTCCAGCAGGGCTCCTACTTGAGCCCTCAAAAGTAGGGGGCCCTCAAATCTTCTCCTCGAGCCCTCATTCCTGGGGTCTAGAGGGAGCCCCTACTTTTGAGGGCTCAAGTAGGGGCTCTGCTGGAGTAAGTTTTTTGCCCCTCGGCCTTCAAAAGTAGGATGAGGATGAGGGTGGGTCATATGCGTCATCCCCTCTAAGAATGAATTTGAGGGTCCTGTTTTGAGGGCTCCTGCTGGAGTGTAGCCCAAAAAACAGAGCTCTCAAAAGTAGGGAGAGCCCTCAAATAAAAAGTAGGGGCTCTGTTTTGAGGGTTACTGCTGGAGTTGCTCTAACAATACAATTACCCCATGTTAAACATGTAATTGCCCTTTGCTAATTAATCGTTTTTATTAGTTTTAGAATCCCTTTTAATTGTTGCATGCTTGCATCTCTTTCAAAAAAAAATCCCCATAGGCCAAAACATGATCCATTTCCTTATCCCATGGAAGCCAACAGCACAAACCGACTCCCTCTTTCCCTTTTGACTCCACCTGCAAAACCGCGGGCCGCATCCCGCGCCGCCCACCGGCGGCAGCCACCGCCTGCCACCTCTATATAAATCGCCAGCCACCGAAACCGAGAGCCGCACGCAAACCAGTCCACGTCAATGGCGTCCTCTCTCCTCACCACCCCCTCCCAAGCCCTAGTCCTCACCCCGGCCACCGCCCTCCACCGCAGGTCGCCGCCGGCCCGGGTGTCCTTCTCCTCCCCCAGCCTCCCGTGCCGCCGCGCTCTGCGGGTGCGCGCGTCGGTGGCGATCGAGAAGGAGACGCCGGAGAGCGAGCCGCCGCCGACGTTCCTGCGGGAGGACGGCGCGGGGGCGGGGTCCGGGTCGGTGCGCGCGCGGTTTGAGGCCATGATCCGCCGGGTGCAGGGGGAGGTTTGCGCCGCCCTCGAGGAGGCGGACGGCGGCGGGGCGCGGTTCGTCGAGGACGTGTGGTCGCGCCCGGGAGGGGGAGGGGGCATCAGCCGGGTGCTCCAGGACGGGCGCGTGTTCGAGAAGGCCGGGGTGAACGTCTCCGTCGTGTATGGGGTCATGCCCCCCGATGCCTACCGCGCGGCCAAGGGGGAGGCTGGGAAGATTGGGGCGGCGGATGGCCAGAAGGCTGGGCCCGTGCCCTTCTTTGCCGCTGGCATTAGCTCGGTGAGAAGCTTAACTGGTGCATTGGCGTGAAAAGTTGGATCTGTTTTGAATTAGGACGTATTTCTTGGTTGTTATCGTGGACATGGGCACTGCCCTGGGACCCGGGGGGTGATTTTTGCTATTTTTGGCTATGCGCACGGGCCATTTTTGGTGTCCTTCGGCGCGGACTGACGGCACCGGCGGTGAATGTCACTGCGGCCGGCCATTCCTGCCAAAATCCTGCCGTGGCAGCCTAAACTGACGCGCGGCGGGTGTTTTTCAGTCCGTTTAGCTTCACAAGAGTCTTGACGCTTGACATTGCAATGTCTTGAAATTTTGACTTCATGGTGTTCATAGTATACGATTTTTCATTTGCCTTTTTTATTAGGTAATCGTGTGCTATAGTTCAAGGCTGAGTGTGTTGTTCGTTGCTGCTGCCTGCTGGCACTAGGTTGATAAGGCTAAAGAGTTTGTTGTCTTTTGAAATGTAGTTATACAATTGATCTATTTATCGTCAACATATAAAAGGCATAAATTTGCATTTAGATGTAGTTGAATGATCAGTTCATACAATTTGTTGAGTGTGTTGTTCTTTGCTGCTGCCCGCTGGCACTAGGTTGATAAGACTAAAGAGTTGGTTGTCTTTTGAAATGTAGTTATACAATTGATCTATTTATCGTTAACATATAAAAGGCATAAATTTGCATTTAGATGTAGTTGAATGATCAGTTCATATGATTGTTCTTTGCTGCTGCCTGCTGGCACTAGGTTGATAAGACTAAAGAGTTTGTTGTCTTTTGAAATGTAGTTATACAATTGATCTATTTATCGTTAACAAATAAAAGGCATAAATTTGCATTTAGATGTGGTTGAACGATCAGTTCATACGATTTGTTGTTCCTCCCAAACAGTATTTGCTTCTCAGAGAGGAGGCCTTGGTATATATCTAGTGGATTTGGTCATTTTAGAAATTAGAGGGCACATGTTGCAATTAGGTAGATACTTAAGGTACCATTTGATGAATTAGGGTGGTCTTGTTTGTCAGCTTGCTCTGATCTACTCTGTTTTTTGTACTCCATGCACTGGTCCATGAGCCATCTAGTCTTGTGCTACTGCTTATGTTAATCTGCTACTGCTTGGAGTCATAAAGGGACCATTTCTTTTGCTAAGCTTTGCATGTTTGTTCCATGTTTTTACACATTTCTTTCTTTTATAGTATTGACATATCATACATGGATAATGGATTAATGAGGTGGTCATTTCTATTTGCAGGTTCTTCATCCCAAGAATCCATTTGCTCCAACATTGCATTTTAACTACCGTTATTTTGAAACAGATGCACCAAAAGGTATCTATGCTAGCAAATTTAGAAATATTATTATTTAATTTATGATCTGTAAGCCCATTTCAGAATTTTTTTAATCATTGCCGAATTTTCTGCCTGCAATTGCCTTTTTTTAACTATATGCTGCATAATACAAGTACTTTGTGCTTTAATAATTAATATGCATGCCAACTTATGCACAAAAGCTCACAATACAAATGATACGACGCTCTTTAATTTTTTTTCTCAAGAGAATATAAGCTTAAACTGAAGTAATCTTATTTACTGCAATGAGGAAACCTCATATCTTATACATCATCATCTCTATTAGAATTAATTTATATTTAGTTAGTCAGTCAAGTTATCTTCATTGTTAGGAACTGTGATTTTCATTACTCATATATTATAACCTTTTAACTGCAGATGCTCCTGGTGCACCAAGACAATGGTGGTTTGGAGGTGGTACTGATTTGACTCCTTCATATATCATCGAAGAGGACGTGAAACATTTTCATTCTGTATGTCAACACGTCCTTCATATTTCAAAGCCATGCTTATAGACTCCTAGGGTGTTTCCCCCTCATGTCTCATGTAATAGTAGCTACACTGTCATCCTAGTTACTTTTTTCATTTTTTGATAACGTATATTGGGGCAGTGGCCCCCCACCTAGGTCCAATCGGCCCACCAGAGCAAAGGTTTATTATGTGTGTAATTACGTGTCAGACCCATTATGGCTATGCCAAGGAAAGTACATGTTCATCCTCGCTATTAGAGATCCTAAAGGGGTTATTTGTGTAAACAATCTCTATTATGGCTATAAATATAATCCTTAAGGCACCATGGAGAGGGAAAGAACATTCTGGTAAGAAAGAGCTTAAGCAATAACTAGGTGTCGTACATACAATCTACATGTCTCCCCACTGTTTTAGGCTCTGGGTATCACATGGTGGTTTTCCCGTAGCCCCATTATCCAATGTTTGGCACATAACCACAACAATGTAGGTAGTATTCTGCTGGATGAGATCCTTTGGAGATTAATTCTAGTACTCCATTTCTTTCTGTGAACACATCACTGTTCTTTGATCTCAAGTCCGGTGTTACACATGCTTAACAAATCAAATGGGCTGTTATAGCCTTCCAATCCAATAGTGGGACAATCCACCTCACTACTAGCACAGACACAATATAGATCACCTTCATATGCTTGAACCCATCTTTGCAGAGTTTTCTGTGCAATTGCAAAATTATGTGTTACTGTTTTTAATGGTCAAGAAGCTTATATAAAGTTAGCCTTGAGAAGATTCAGAATAGCAGATAGAGTTTATGCTAATTTATTATGATTAATATGTATTGTTGTCAGTTGAACACTTTAATTTCTGCTTCATATTTGTTTAACTTATTTTCATGTTTTGTTCTCTGATTTCAGGTTCAAAAACAAGCATGTGATAAGTTTGACCCAAGTTTTTACCCAAGATTCAAAAAATGGTGTGATGATTATTTCTATATCAAGGTATGTTAAGTTTCTCATTTGGTGTTTTAGAAATTAAGATAGGAATCGATTGTATAATTTGGAGCACTTTTGTTCAGTCCCTTTTGCGATGGCATGAATTCAAAACAATATATGCTGACTTGGTTTAGACACCTACAGTTTCCTCAAAAAGAAAAGGAATATTGATAATATTGCTGCATAACTGTATTGGGTAAATTGATCTTGTGTCTGTGTGGTGGCCATGGTAAATTGGTAATCCTGAAGATGATAATTTTATGTTTTCCCTGTCAGGAAGACTTTTAATGAAGCAATTAATGTTCTACGTGAAGTTTTTGGACCCTGTGTTCCTATGCTCATAGTAAATCTTTGAATGCAGCATCGTAATGAGCGACGTGGGCTTGGTGGAATATTTTTTGATGACCTTAACAATTATGATCAAGAAATGCTTCTTGGATTTGCTACAGGTAAAACTTCTTACTAGAATGATCAAATGAACTTAACTGCAGTCAAGTAGTACCTTGGCACAATGGTTCCTTAATCTTTCATGGGTGATATGGATTTCCATCACTGTGTGTCTGGGAGTAGTTTGAAATTGCAGGGCTCCATTGCATTTACTTTTGTTCTGTTTTTATTAGCCTACTGGTTAAAATGGACCCTACTAGAAATTCAGAGTTTTAGTTGCTGTGCAGCATGCACTTTTAGTTGTAGTTGTAAGTTATAATAATAAGTGATTTGCCTTTCCCTGCAGAATGTGCGGACTCTGTAATTCCTGCATACATACCCATCATAGAACGGCGAAAGGACACTCCATTTAATGAGGAGCACAAGGCATGGCAGCAACTGCGGAGAGGTCGCTATGTGGAGTTTAACCTTGTAAGTGGTTTTAGATGAACACAGCCAAGAGTCTCGCTGTGCTATGGTACCTTTCTTCTGTCGTTAATATATGCTTCTCTTGAAGGTATATGATCGTGGTACCACATTTGGTCTCAAGACTGGAGGGAGGATTGAGAGTATACTAGTGTCTCTCCCACTTACTGCACGATGGCAGTATGATCATGTAAGCTAAAATGCGCCTTTGCTTAGCCAACTCAATACACATTAAGGTGTCTCATACTCTCATGCTTGCTGCTTTAAAACATTACTAGTGTGTTTTGGTATCAAATAATGAACTCATGCTTCGAAATTATTAGATTTCCAGTGAAGTTCATGTGTTTATTAAAGGATCATTTTAGAGATGTTTTGGGTTATTGTTCTTGTCAAATTTTTTACCATTCTCAGGGGTCAGGCAAGCTAGCTAACGTGCCATTTTGTTTGCAGAAACCGGACGAAGGGACCGAAGAATGGAAACTTCTTGACGCGTGCATAAATCCGAAGGAATGGCTTTGATTACCTGAGCTTGTATGTTCTACCAATCTTTTGTTAGTATTCCTCACTCTGTAGTCGCAAGAACCCCGTCCATGTGTAGTTTTTTTTGGTATGTGTAGAATCTTGAATAAATATGATGTAATCGGATGTAGTTTCCATCAAACGAGGCTATCGAGCTTTGGAAATTTCAATTGTTGTATCTTCGTGCTTTGGAAGTTTCAATTGTTGTATCCGTCTCTTTTTCAAGTGAATGAAATCAGCCGGTGAGATGCCCCCTTGCCTTTTCTGTATTGAAGCAGCATCCCCATTCGTCTCTTTTTTAGGGAGGGAGGAAATTCCATTCGTCTCCCGATGAGGAGCATCTGCGACCGAGCCCATGGTGACCTGGCGTAGTAGCCTTAACCGAGAGCATCACCCAGCCGGTGCACATCGGTGGCCCACTCACTTTGGTGGGCTGCGCGGAGGCCCATCCCGGCTGGCTCACTCACTTTGGTGGGCTGCGCGGAAGCCCATCCCGGCTGGGAAGAGCTGAACTCATGTCTGTCCTTTTCAACTTATGATTTAGTTTCTATTAAGCTTATAGCTTATAGGACTACTAAATAAACTAGTATAGTGCCCGTGCTAACGCTACGGCGGCATTTCAGGGATGCACATGAAAACAACCAAATGACGATATTTTTTTCATAGTTTAAGTTTCACGCAATTGTATATCACCATGTATATAATCTGGAAAACACTCATGTATATCACTAACAAGTTCTGAACTAATGTACAAAATGCCACATTGTGCCTTGCAACATAAAAGACTTGAATTCAATGTATTTTCAAAAGCTTCCGAAACAGCAGTACTTTGAAGCTCAAGCCCCAGAGAATATCTATGGCTAAGCATTTAAGCAATATGTAGGTCCATTTCAAAGTGAAATATGTATACAGATCATTTCGAATATTACAACCACTCTCACAAAAAAAAATATTACAACCATATAATATGTAAGGACATACAAGGACGCCATGGTGATCAGTGGTGTTGGCACACCATCTATATTAAAGGTTGTTATTAGTGCATCTCAACAAAAACATTTGGAATAGAGCATTGTGAGTTTGTACAATATAAATAATACTCATATGGCAGTTAGTAACTAACTAAAGAAGATCTATTGTAGCTATAAACCATAGAAATGAAATGTACACACTGTTAACAAAGTACAAGAAAATGTTTTCAGTCAACCAACCTCGTGCCTCGTGCCTTTGCAATAGCAATTTTTCTCTTGTGGACAATCTGCCAAATACACAAGGAAAATATTCAATATAGTGTAAAATGGCATTATATTAAGGTTTGCAGAACTATCACTCTTAGCATCTGAACAGTTCTAGATACCAAGGATATCAGATTCCTCTTTGCACCAAGTTCACAACATGAAAACCAGTATCATCATCAGAACCACAAGGAGGAACCATCCACCCTCCAGCCTCTAGTTCCAAAAGAAGCCAAAACAACAAATTATCGTACCTGATCAAATGGATTGTTTTCCAGGATAAGCGCATATGCTCTTTCAGCTTCAACCCATTCACCCTTTGCTTCAAACAGCAGGGCTTCCAGCCGGGCTGCATTTTAGAGCAAGGTGTGTTCAACATATACAGAAAGATGGCCATAAGAACCAACATCATATGACTTAGCAGATATCAATACTTTAAGCACTTAAATAGAAAATAAGGGGTTTTGATCTTAGCACTTTTTGTGTACACCAGGACTTGGTACTCATCAGTCCTTAATTAGCAAACATGTCACATGTGCCACCTTCAATATCACTTCTTAGGCTGTTGACGGAGCAAACTATTGTTGGCCCAAATTGTAACATTTCATAAATTTACGGACTGAATAGATGATATCTTTTAAAGTTTCATGTCAGACTTTAGTCATATCTTTAAACATACTCTTTTTCCATTTGAAAAATATTAAACCCCTTCTGAAATGATGTAGCTTTCCTCCACCACATGTTTCACATGTCGCATACAAGGTTTAAGATCTAGTAAGCTGCAAACTTCATGTCTATGTTCCAAAAGAACTTACCAACCCGTGCACTGCCAGGAAATTGCTTGGAGAGGACTCCAACACAATCCTGCAAATCCATGAAAAGACGTCACTTCATCAAGAAATTACGATAGCAAATCCCCCCCCCCCCCCAAAGGTCTGAAATTTTCAGTGGACCAAGAACAAGAACTGAACCACAAAAACATCACAAAAGGATGTCATTAAGTGGCAGAAAAATCTCACCTCTGCGACAACAAGACGCTGGCAATCCATGGCCGCTACTGCCACCTGCTCGTAAAGCGTCCACTCTGCATCGAAAGAAATAACCGGAGCTGCAAAGTTAGACACAAAAGCCTAATTCAACATATCCCACAGAGCTGCACTGCAATCTAACGCGAGAGTTTCCAGAGCAGCTGCCCATCCAAATCCACCGCACCGCACCCACGGATAGATCGGAGTGGCGAGAGAGACCTAACCGGAAGAGACCACGAGATCTATCTATCATGTAGGCTCAATGGGTCTGTTGTACCATCTGGGCTAAGGTTGAAGAACAGAAGGGCATCCCCTTTTCGTGGTTTCACTGAGGTACAAGTTGCAAATCAAGTGAGAAATATGTCAGGCATCTTACAAAAAAACACGGCAATTACAATCGCCAAAGAGGGCACAGGTTAGAAAACTATACCTGAAATACCTTTCTAAGCACATTCTGACAGGGTTGCATCTTTATTGTGTGAACCACTATCTGTAAACTCCTATTTGATAAATGCGTGTGGTGAAAATTATTTGATAAGAGATCCCAAAGAAATATGAAAAATGCAGGAGAAATTAATGGTGCTAATGGCTGCTTGTGGCCTGCTGACTCAGACGAAAAATCAGCAATCAGAAATTCAGATTCACTTTCTATCATCTTATTAAACACTACCACTGTAAAGAAGGAAAACTGCATGGATAGAAAAGTACAGTGTTATTGTCTCAATGGGAGTCACAACCTTTTGGAAGAAATGTCCATGCAGCAATTTTGTCCTCTATACCAGCAACAATTGGATCCTACAAATTTGGACATGATTCTTCATTAGATAAGAACCATGTCAGCTAGAGAAATGCCTCAACAGTCCTGTACTATTGAACTCTAGTTATGGTTAGTCAATAAATATCGAAGATCAATTAAGAGAATAATAGTATGAATGAATAGCAGATTGCCCCTCTAGCATATTTCACTTAATTGGTACAGACATGAAAATTCTTCATAAGATGTTGTACTCAAATTTCATCCATCATTCAAATGGAACATGCAAACGAGATGCTCAGTGTCCACTGATAGTCCTGTCCAGATCAATCTTATGATCTGGTTTGATCTCTGCCAATGAGCTGAATCACAAATGCACACTCAGAAACAAACCCCCCACCCAAAAAAGGAGAAAAAAAACTCTGATTTGACCAAGCACAATTGAATTCAAGCAAAAGAAGAAGAAATAATTAGGATTACGATATTGGGATTGTAAATATTTCATATGTCCATAATAGTGGATATATACCTTTTCTTCTTTTAAGGAATGGACATATATGTTCAGTGCTGAATAGGATGTTAGCATGGTTAGCACTAAAAAAAATTGTCAGAGGATGGCATACTCAAGAGAGGCTTACTGGGACCTGCATATTTTCAAATGTCGACTTTGCATGTTGGAATCGGGAAATGAAATCTAAGCTAGAGGAACATTATCTGGACCATCTATTCTTATTCTGTCAAATCACATCTCAACTGTGGAGAGAAATCTTATTCTTTGTCCAGCTTGGCAAGATTATATCATCAGCTAGTGGGAGGAGCCTAGAAATAGTGGATTGCATTCCATTTGAGACTGTCAAATGAAACACGTAAAGGGCTTGAGTTGATTGTCATGACACCCTCGTGGACAGTCTGGACTGAATGAAACATGAGTTAAGGAGCTATAATTATCTCCTTGGCAAGGGGCTTTGTATGGAATGAAGCAGGGCTGGAGCTCTTCACAGTTGTTGATGCTGAGGCAGCTGAATTAGAGTAGGTTTTCAACACGTGATGCAACCAGTATTAGACTTGGCCTTGGGTACAAAGTACTCTATTGGGCACTGTAATGTAATCCTAGGGAGTCATTCAGTTAATGGATGTGGCAGCATCTTGGGTGTACCTCGTTGCTTGAAAAATTCACTCTTGCAAATTTGCAATGGAAATATGCAGCTCTCCTCTGTGCTTCCACCCCAAAAAAAGCTCTAGCGCCTGCCTAACAGAAATTAACATGCAGGACTTAAATGCCAGTATCCTAATTATTATATTTGACCAAAGATATAGGAAGGTGTTCTAAAAAATGTTTCATAATTTCCAATTTTCATCCATTGGCTCCAACAGCATTTCGGTTGCTGTTCCTCCCTCTCGAGCAATCTCTTGCATACAGAGAAAAACAGCAAGGTATCCTAATTATATGCACTGGTTGACATTTTCTTTGTAGATGCACAAGCAACAGCAAGAGCGTTCATTTCAAAATTCTGCATTCTAGGTGTAATTGATGTTGATTCTAGAACCCGAGAGGAGTTCCTTTTTTGGGTCATGAAAAACTCCTAATACTTCACCTAATTCTTCACAATTTTTGGGTCACATCAGTGGAGCCTATTCGCTATATGAATTGACATCATTACTGCATCTAGAATTCAGAGTGTTTGAGGATTTCGGATTACTAACTATTCACTTCAGAAACTAAATGCGACAGAACAAGACTGGCCACACCGCACAACCGAACGGAGAGCTCTTAGCATGGAACAATCAAACCGCATGAGAAATCCAACACTAACATAACCAAATCTCACCTACGCGAGGACAAGAAGAGAGGGGAAGGAAACCGGCCGCACCTTGGTGATCTTTAGCTTGTTGAACACATCCTGCAGCACCTTGTAGTTCTGGATCATGTCGTACTCCGTCTTGGCGTCGAAGTTGACCTTGTGCATCGGCACCGCCCCCGGGTGCGCCGCGTCCATCAGCTGGCACGCCACCGCGCCCGACGCCGCCTACATGTCACCACCATTCCAAGAACTCAGGCGCACGGAATCCAACCCAATGGAACGAACACTTGCCCCAAACCACACACCCAAGAGGATCTCCAATCCCAGAGGCCAAAACACCTCCAGATCGGAGAAGAGCAAGCCATTCAAACCCAAGAAGGGGAGGAGGAGGCGGCGGCGGCGGCGCAGGGTGGGGAGGAGTAGGCGAGGGCGGAGCGGCGGATGAGGAGGGGAGGAGGCGAGGGCGGAGGATGGAGGGAGGTGGCGGCGCGGAGAACCGAGGGCAGACACGGAGGGGAGACGGGGAGAACGTGGGAGGAAATTCATATGGTGCGACACCGCGGCGGCGTCCGCGGCAGCCGCGGCCTCCGGCAGGAACGGCGAATGCGCCGCCTGCAGGTGCAGGTACGCCGCCTGGAACGACGACGCGGTCGCGAGCGCCGCCGCGACGGCGGCCTCCTCCCAGACCCCTCCCCTCCCCGCCGCTAGGGTTAGGGTTCTGCGGGTCGGGCTTGAGCACGACCACCCGCTAGCCAGCGAGCAGGCCACCTTCCCCGGCCGCAGCAGACGTCGGCCGTTCCAGGGTGGGGAGGAGCCGAGGAGCGCACGGGTGGGGAGGAGCCGAGGAGCGCACGGAGCAGAGAAGGCGGCGGCGGAGCGGAGGAGGCGGCGACGGCGGAGGAGCGGCAGAGATATCAGAGGAGGAGGCGCACGGATTTTCGGTGGTGGGAGGCAGGAGGCGGCGGCGCGGGGTGGGAGGAGGGAGGAAGGAGGCGACGGCGGCGCGGGGTGGGGAGGAGGGGGAGGAGGCGGCGGCGCGGGGTGGGAGGAGGGGGAGGAGGCGGCGGGGCGAGGTGGGAGCGGGGGAGGACGCACGCGGCGGCGCGGGGTGGGAGGAGGCGTCGGCGGAGGATTCGGGGGGGTGGAGGCAGAGCCGCAGGGAGGATTAGGGAGGCGGGGCTGGCGGGGGAGTCTGGAAGCAGGAGACGACCATCGACCTGTATGCATGCGCGAGCGCCAGGGACGCGGGAGGGTACTGCAACCGTCGGATATGGTTGAGTAAGGAGAGAGAATGAAGGAGAATTAATCTGGTGCGGACGTTTTTAGGATGGTGTAATTAAGGGTGCATATTGTGGTGTGGACGTAGTTAAGATCATGACTGTGGAGCAGGTAATTGTTGGGTGGATGTAGTATAATTTTAACTGGTGGTTTAATAGTGTAGATAAACTAAATGGTTTCATTGTCGTCTTTTAAAAGTGGTTTATCGGAACGGTTTTTGTGATTTATCGGTATTTATTTTATTAATACAAACATTTACACTAGAATTAAATGACATCAGCCGTAATCGAAAGATACTCACTTTTTTAGAGTTTGTCGTTGGCCCAAAGGCCCCAAACATGCCCGCACCTATCAGTGCAGTGGACGACTTCACACCCAGGCGTCGTATGGATTGCCCACCTCATGCCCGCACGAGCCTTCACTTCGTGGGCGCTTTTGCATGCCCACAATGCCCAGATTCCCACGCCTGCAGGGCAGACCTAGGGCCCAGGCTAGAGTGTTGTAGCCCAGGTCCTGGTCCATCAACTTTAATCGGCCGCCTCTGTTCTCAAGGCCCAAAACCATCGGCTTCCCCTTCTGTTGGCCCTTGGCCAGACGCACACATTTAGGCCCTGTTTGGTTGGAGGCTGAAAAAATCTGCCTGGTCAGGCATACATCTTAGGCGTTCGATTTTGGATGCCTCTAAAATTGAACGCCGTAATCCTGGCCCCAGGCATCCAAAATCGAACGCCTGGAATGCATGTCTGACCCAGACAGATTTTTCCAACCTCCAACCAAATAGGCCCGTATTGCCTGGCAGACATTTGCCTGCGAGACCTCCAACCAAACAGGCCCTCCACTACACTCCCGGGCTCCCGGCACCTCCTTCCCCCAGCTCCAAACCCTAGCTCACGCGCCCAGCCAATTCCACTGCCGCCAGTGTCAGATCCCCAGATTGAATTGCGCCCCCAAGTCCTAACACATTTCAGGTTCTGACGGCCAGCCTGCCGAAACATCGGCTCCAGCTTCGGTGCTCCGCCACTGCTCCCGATCCAGACCGCCGGCTCTGACCTCAGTCCTCCACCTTCTCCCCTCCGTGGCTCTACGCTCTGCCCTCTGCGGCTAGCCAGCTCCTACCCTCCGCGGCCAGCTCCGTCAATCCGCCCCTCCGGAGTCTGGATCCCGGGCTCCCCGCCACCGCCACGGGCCACTAGCTAACCAATCTCCACCTTCTCCCCTCCGTGGCTCTACGCTCTGCCCTCTGCGGCTAGCCAGCTCCTACCCTCCGCGGCCAGCTCCGTCAATCCGCCCCTCCGGAGTCTGGATCCCGGGCTCCCCGCCACCGCCACGGGCCACTAGCTAACCAATCTCCACCTTCTCCCCTCCGTCATCCAGCCTCTATAAATCATGCAATTGCCATGCTTTACATATGTTATTTACTTATTTATTTCACACTCTTGTATTGATGTTTCTATAATTCCCGCATTTTCAGTGCACGCGCATAGTGTTTGGTGAGATTGTTACAGATAATTGTGGATGGAAATTGTGATATGGCTGTGAGACAGGTCACAAGCATTCATTTCAAGAACTTTGTTTCTAAAAACTGGTCACCTACTGATCCTGGGAAGTGAATTGTGAAGGGCAGTAGTTGAGCACCAATTCCCTTATGTGTTTTGATAACTTACACTTTTGTCCCCTTTCTGTAAAAGAAAAGCACACAATTCCAGAAAGTGACAACTGACAAGTCCATGGTTCGTGAGAATATATTGGGTTTGTTACTCGATTGCCTCCACCGCTAAGGTAAGTAACTTTATTGCAATCCACCTATCCTTTTCTTAAGGGCGTTGCTAACGTTCGTACGTCTGATGGGAGCATTTCTGTCATACGCTTCAATGTAACATTTAGATATAGGGCTTGTTTGGCAGAGCTCCACCAACTCCAGATCCACCAAAAACAGCTCTATTCCACGAATTTTTACCCAAACGCTCCAGCTCCACAAAATCTGGATCCACCAAAATACTGAATGTAGCTCCAGATTCATGAAATCCATGGAGCACCTCAAGGGGTGCTCCACGAAACTTTGTTTCGTACCTACTCGTGGAGTTGGATGGTAATTACCCACCTTTTGCCACTGGTTACACACTCCATCCCATACCACCATAAAACCCATGGGCAAAACAGACCATTCCCACCAAAAACTCAGTTTTGTGGATCTAAAGCTGCTGTGCAAGCCAAACAGTTTTGTCTAGCTCCATGGTGGGATCCCAGATTCACGGTGGAGCTGTTTTTGGTGGATCTGCTGCTCCAGATTCATTTTTTCAGTGGTAGAGCTCTGCCAAACATGCCCATAGTGTATGCAACAAAAAATTCGCACACAAAAACTCCACGTTGTTTTAGTTCTTGATGATTGTTGTACATATGAAACCAAAATATGGCAATGAACAACACCTACCTCCCATAGTAGACCGTGGTGAGGCCTCGGGTGCGGTGACGGTGGGCGGCGAGCATGGCGTGGATTCGGTGTATGGACGAGCCAGGTCAGTCGCGTCCCTGCCCACTGTCGAGGTCTTTAGCTTCTTTTTCCCCTGGTGCAAACAATCTTTTAGGCTGCTGGTGAAGGGGGAGTGCTGGATCTGGCGGTGCCATGCTCGATGACGACCGAGGAGGAAGTTGACGATAACAGTCGAATCCGGCAGCGTCGACACTAGGGACGGGGTGTTGGGCTTGTGGATGTTGCTGTGCATGGGGTGCCAGGGAAGGGGGAAGGCCAGATCTGTCAGCGCTGTGCCCGACGACGGTTGAAGAGGAAATTGACGGCAGTAGCCGGATTCGGCGACACCGGCGCCGGGGTCGGGGTGACTGGGGCTAGGAGGTCGAAGATGGGGACGAAAACGGAGAGATGTCGGAGACGAGGATGGGGAGAGAGAAAGAGAGTGAGAGAAGGAAGAGAGTGAGAGGAGAGAAGCGTCCGATACTTTTGTTACCTCGGACGTCTGATGCGTATCAGTTCTATTTTCTTAAGGAGTATTTTTTTCCTGTCGTTGCAATGTGATAGAATTGTAGCGCCAAAAGTGTTTGGTATATTGGCATTTCTTTACCAGATAAACTGAAATCTAGGACTCTAGTTTTAAATAAGGTATTCACCATGCTTATTATTGTTGTAAATCCATAATTTTCCTTCACCTCTTCAGGATAAATGATGGTAACCTTATTTTAGTAACTACTGACATATAAGTAATTTCAATAATCACAAGCAGAGTCGTGTGTATCTAGGAAACCAAGATGGCTGACATCTCAGTTTCGATCGCTATCTCAATGTTGGGTTCATATTATACCTATGTCACCTATCTACCGGCCTCAAATACCCAGGGGATCATGATTGCTTGTCGAGTGCCTGAGGTTGTTGTCCTTGATTCATACATCAAACTCCTCAATTACACTGCGCAGCCACCAGCCCCAACCTGTCCATTCTCTATTGTAACATATTTCCTGGGCAGCCCTCCCATTCGGCTTAGTGTCGTGTTTTTTCGCTTTCCTTTTCCTCCTACCGGTCGTTCAGTTCTGTCTTCGCTGTACTACTGATTTTCGTTTCTTTTTTCCCCCTTTCGGACACTCATTTCTAGCCGGCTCTCTTGTTTCTGTATTATCCTCGCTTCTTAAATGAATGAAACGCAATCCTCCTACGTTTTCGAGGAAAAACATCAAGCCGATTGCAGTTAAAGGAAAGTAATATTTATTATTTATGTTTTTCCTTGTTTCCTTTTTCCCTTGTGCTGCTGGAACTGAAGTGATATTCTGTGAAATGTAGAAAATATGTAGTTAAAGAACATTGAGTCTTCCACTCTTCCTTCACATAACACATGGAATACAAGCTGTCCTAAGTTGCAATTGGAGTTGGTGCTAGAAAAGTATTTGTTCTCTGTCTTCCTATATGGTTGGACTCTGGAACCTCCATTATAGCCTCAGTTTGTACATTGTCAATTTAGGTAATTTGTTTGGTGAAAGGTCTCTTTCTTAATTAGATATTTATTATAACTAAAAATGTTTTTTTATGTCATTAGACTGTTGGTGGTGATCGGTTCGGCTGAAAAGCTCATGGCTTATGGCTGAAAACACTGTAGCTGGCTGAAAAAAGCACTGTAGATGACAGAGGTTTATTTAGCATAATTAAATTTAAAAAAAATTTAAATATATAAAAAATATGTCAGCCCATTACGTATAATACAAACAAATACGGGAAAAAAATAACCGGCAAAAAAGCTCAACAAAAAGCCAAAAGTTCAGAAAAAAACGAAACTTATGAATAGTGAAAAATAAGCCAGAAGCCAGAAGCCGAGTTGATCAGGGCTATCAGTTAATGGTAGTGATCGGTTGGGTTTAAGCTTTTAGCTTTCAGCTTATTTTTCACTATTCATAAATTTCGTCTTTTTCTGAACTTTTGGCTTTTTGTTGAGCTTTTTTGCCGGTTCTTTTTTTCCCGTATTTGTTTGTACTATATGTAATGGGCTAACATATTTTTTATATTTTTAAATTTTTTTAAATTTAATTATGCTAAATAAGCCTCTGTCAGCTACAATATTTTTTCAGCTAGCTACAGTATTTTCAGCCATAAGCCATGAGCTTTTAAGCTCAACTGATCACCACCAATTGTATTGGTGTTTATGTATCTTGCTGTGGTGTGATTTAATTGCAACCTAGTAAGATTTTTTGATCTGTCGAAAGTTAGCACCCTTACTTCGTTTCTAGGTCCGCCACTTCACGCCAGTGCATGGATCGTTGCCTCATTGGGCTCTGGCCATGGCGCCGCCGCTCCCATCCCATCCATCAGCGCGACCCGCTTGACGTCGGTGGCTGGCTGCAGCATGCTCACGCGCACCGGCAGCAAAAGTCAAGTCCTCCGGCAGGTACGAACACGCGCCGGCAATCGTCATCGTGCGGCTACGCCGACCCGTGCGCCTGTGTGTGAGTACGTCGATGGCTTGCCGCCGCTGTGCGGCTACAAGAAGAAAAGTGGGAATCGTAATGAACAGAGTTGATATTGTTTTTTCTAAGAACGGCTGGAGTAGTTTCCCTTAGTTCCTGTTTACTTTCTAGTAATCTAGTTAGCATTACATTAGACAAGAAATAACTCAAAATCCTGGTGAAAAAAGCTAATTAAGGAATAAGAACATTTGTCAGATCCATTTTCAGAACTAGTTTGCTAACCACTTGCTTGACACGGCATATTCCCGTACACATTAAATTTCAAGCAACTGGAGCGCTGAGTGGAGTCCATGGATCAACCTAAAAACTGGAAAGGGACGCCAAAAATTGATTGTATACATACGTATACATAACAAATTAATCTGCTAATATTCTTCTAAGATTAATATGCTAATGGTCCCCCAAAAAAGAGAAACAGATATGCTAACCAGTCCACCAGCAGCATTTCTAGCATTATTAGTCGGTTAGTCCTCTGCAGCAAAAAGCATAAGCACTAAGCATTTGAATGATTATTCATCGTATTTATGTCATCTGATTACCTCCTGATTGTTTATTTCTGATCAAGCACTTATCCTCTCATCACAATGTCCACTAGTTGGAGACAAATATCATATTTCAGTAATTGCACAGGACCCCGCCTCAAAGTTCGAGCTAGTGGACTAGAGGCATAGAACACATAAGACCAATGACATGCTAGATCTCGCCAAATCTTGCTCGCTAGTTCTTTTTACGGGGCTGCTTAAATTAGTGCCTCTTCCCTTTTGTGATTTGATCGGAGCACAAGGATTAGAGTAGTACATTTCGGCTAGCTTAACGCACAAAGTAAAGAGACAAACCGAATCTATGTTTAGTAATTGTTCATAAACAACTCATCTGCCCATGAAAGAATAGCAACAACTCATCTGCACATGAAGGAATAGCAAGGTTGATGCACTGATGTCCAAAAGCTACTAAAGCTGGTACACAAAAACAAATGATCGGATTGAAACCTGCATGACCATCATTGGAACGATTACTTATTGTGCCTTTCCATATCAAGTGCTGAACATGGGTGCATCAAAATATTCAGAACTCATACCACACCATTTCTGTATCTAACTGTTCTAATTTTTTTGCAGCTATTCGTTGGTGCATGAAACTGAGGTGTGTGATGGATGAATAAATGAGAAATGAATTGCAAGGCCAGAGCCAGACATGCCCTGAAAAAGAAGCAAAAAAAAACAAGAGAGCAGTCTGCAGTGCCATGATGCAGCCTTTTCTTTCTCGCCTATCCAGTTCCCATCTCTCCCTGTTGCCCTATTGAGAAGACTCTAATCTGACCATGCCTCATCGCTTTACAGAGCTGCATTCCAATGTGTGTGCTTATGTGCCTGAAAAGGACCGTGCGAGTTGTGTGCCATGGACAGCTTGCAATCATGGGAAACATGGCATGAGCAACAGAGCAAGTGAGATTGCAATTGCAGCTGCAATGCACTGCATGATAAGCTTTTGCCCAATTCACACAGGGAGCAAAAGAAGAACAATTTCGATCCGTGCCTGCTACTGGCAAATATTTAAGCCTATCCTTTGCTTCTCTATATCCTTCCTTTTGTCCAGCAAGAAAGAGCTTGTGGAGAGTGGCCGACATAAATATACACCGATCATACGCTGCTCGACTGTTGGAGCACTTGTTTTCTTCGCACAAGTCTGAATCCTTGAGTTTTCCACAAGGCGATGTGCTTGCTGTCAGAAACTTCATCCATGACCAGAGAGATAAGCTAGGTGCACTGCAGATTGAAATGGAGAAAACTGAAGTATAGGAGTATTGAGTCATTGGAGCATGGGTCCTACTTGTCTGAACTAGGATAGTTTTCTTTGCAGACTGGGTAATGCTTGTCCAACCAAACCATTTAAAATTGAGAATTCATTCAGTTCTTAGAGCAGATATTGCTGATTGACGTCAGGTATGAGAAGATAGCCGGGATGGTTTGTCATATGAACTCGCGACTGACCAATCAACTTGCCCTTTTGTTATGCTGAATAAAAATGCCTTATTTCGTGTTCTTTTGTGCTACAAGCACTAGATGGAACTGTGCAAACCGGAGGCATTCAGACAGAAGAAGTCATTGGCAAGTACAGTATACTTACTAACTATGATATGTTAGAAATAATCCTGCTGAATCCGTTTCAGAGTCTATATCGAGTTGAGTCCAAGTCAGTTGAGAAATAGAAATTTATGTCTCAGAGTCGATTTCTGTATCCAAATCTAATTTGTAAAAATGTGTTTAAATAGTGAAGAAAACAAAAAAAAGGTGCAGCAATTTGACCACCACCACCAACATTGAGTGGTTGTAGACTTCTTCAATGTGGTCGTAACATTGATCAGCGTGGTCCTAGCCAACGTGTGGTCACAAACTGCATCTGGTATCAAAGCAGGTGCCGATCGACTTGCAAAAAGAGCAGCACATGGGAGGGAGCGGATTTTCATCGATAATGAAGGAAGGACCAAATTCCTTTCTATATCCAGTTCTCAACTTAGAGAACTACCCAGCATGATCTATGAAGATGTGGATGAACATGTGTTCCCAAGGGGTCTGGGACATGGTGGCTGATCCGGTCAACGTTAGTGGAAAGGTCGATCCAAAAGGAAAAGCTAAGTAAGTCGACATGAAGACCGATCAAACTGCTTTGGCACTCATCTATGCTGCCATACCTGGCTCAATGCTCAGTCAACTTGTTAGAAAAGATACAACACAAGAAGTTTTGATTGCTCTTCGAACAATGCACGAAGGTGTGGATTATGTAAAGAAGGTTCGACTATAAACTCTCCGAGGAGAATACGAGGCGTTGCATATGAGTGAAACTTAGTCAATAGATGAATTTACAGGTAAATTAACTGTTGTGGTCAATGAGATTCGATCGCTTGGAGGTATATTAGAGGAAACTACTTTGGTCGAAAAATACTTACTTACGTGTCCTACCTGAGAGGTTTGTGCCGGTGGTCATAACTCTTCTATATTCAAGTGATCTTCAAAATATGAAAATAGAGAAGGTAACGTGATCTCTTAAAACTCATGAGGGATTACTTAAAGGGCGTAAGGCCAGAACTGATCAAGCATTGCTAGTGAAAAGTAAAGACAAGGGTGAAAATAAAACTTGGCGTGAATCAAATTCAAGCCAAGAAGGAGGCCGTGGACCTGGCAATTAGTGTGGACGTGGCTTTGGTCAAGGTGGTCATGGGTTTGGTCGAGGAGGCTGTGATTTTACTGCTGGTCGTGGAGAGAAAGCAATGCAAGGTGAGTCCACTTACAACCGAGGCAAGTCAAGAGTCAAATGTTTTACCTATGGCAAAGAAAGCCATTATGCTACAGTATGCAAAAGTCATATTAAGTGCTATGAGTGTCAATAAACAACATGATAGCTGTGTTTATATAAAACTCTCTGTTAGTCTTGCGTGTAGGTGCATTGAACCTTGAAAACACTGCTATTTTCACACTTTCTTGACTGTCTTAATTCGTTCAATGGTGTAGCGTCCCAAAAAAACCCTAACTACACATCTCTCTCCCCCTGCATATCTCTCTCCCATTATCTCTCCTTCTATCCTTCCTAATATCTCTCTCCCGTTTATGACTCTCTCCTTCCTCCATATATCTCTAACTCTCTCTCTCCATCTACCCGCACGTTAGCAAGAGCGCTGGCCGGCGGTGGCAGCAGCAGCCGGCGGCGCACGTAGCCAACCGCCGCTCGTGCATGTGCGTGCATGCGCGGCCTTGCGGCGTGGCGCAGCGGGCGGCGGCGAGGCGGCGGCCCGATGGGGCGGCGGCGCGCGGCGGGCGGCGCTTCGCGCATGCGCACATGCCAGCGCGTGAACGCTGCCATGGCATGGCAGCAGCGGTGGTGTCGCACGACGCGGCGACGTCGTGTCGTGGCCGCATGTAGCCGCACGCGCGCACGTAGCCATGGCAGCAGTGGCGGCGTGTGGAGCAGCGCTCGGCGGCGGCGCGCGTGCGTGGCTGTGGCACATATGGCGCTGGTGTGGCGGCAGCAGCTGGTGGGCTGTGGCGTGGAGAGGCCGCACGCACGAGCGCGTCAATGGCGGCAACGGCGTCCGGCAGGAGACCGGCGCGACGGCAGCAGCGTGGAGCTACCGCACGTGCGAGCGTGTCTATGGCGGCGGCAGTGTTCGGTAGGAGACCGGCGCGGCGGCAGCGGCGTGGAGTGGCGCCGCGTGTGCGCGCGTCAATGGTGGCGGTGGCGTCCGACAGAGACCGCGCGGCGGCGGCAGCGGTGCGCAGCGCTCATGGCGCCACGGTGGTGGCGCGCATGCACGCGCGAGGCGCGGCGGCTTGGCGGCGGTCGGCCGATGGCGACCGGTGGCAAACGCGCGACCGAACGGCCATTCGCACGGGCAAACGTTCGTTCGCGCTGTCGAACGTAGTTTCGCACGGCCGAACGGCGGTTTGCTCGGTCGAACGTCATTTTGCTTGGTCGAACGGCGAATCGCTCGGCCGATCGGCGATTCGTGTGGTTCGCATGCAGCCTTTAAGAGAACGTTTGGGGCAGTTGCATACCTCGGATCGTTCGTGCAACGGTTCTGCGGAGCGTGTCAAGGCAAGTACCTCGCAATTGTGATCTTTCCGTTTCACAAATTACATGTTTCCAATTTACTTGTCGCCTTATCATTGAGTATAATTATCATGTCACTCATGCTTGCTTGACTAATACCATATCGTTAAAATCATATCGTTAATATCACCTGGCTCATATCGTACTGCTTAGCTGATATCGCATCACTACCATTACCTGGCTCACATTATATCACTTGGCTAATACCCTATCGCTAAAATCACATCACTAAAAGTTACCTGGCAAATTTTATATCGCTAAAGTGACCTGGCTACTAGTGTATCACTAAAGCTTATCTGGTCAATACTATATCACTAATGTTGTCTGGTTATTATCATATCGTTCATGTTTGTCTGTTTATAGACGTTTAATATTGTATGCATGCCATGATGTCCTAGGTTATTTTAGTTCACCTGCTACTCTGTAATTAGGATGTTCAGTTAAATGTTCTAGAGTTCATGCTTTAATTAGTATGTTAGAATCTGTGCTTAAATTGTTAATGAGGGGTAGCATATGAAGATGCTTTAACTTAGGATTAAATTATTGACACTCTTTTGATATTATGGCTGCTATGTTTTAGTTTCGAATACTATGTTCCAATAATTGTTTGATGTTGTATTTGAGCCAAGAATGAGGTATGTATTAAATCTGGTAATCTGACTAATAATCACTTATCACATAATAAAACTTGATTGGTTGATAACCTTGTGTGAGCTATATTATAATACCTCTTTAGGTTAATCCCTATATCGCTATCATCTTATCATTATCCCACCGTGGTTTGCCACTATTTTGTTATTTCATTCATTCTTTATTTGGTTAGAAGTGGACCGGTTCCATGTTTTAAAATATTTATTCCAGCTTCCGTTGGTTCTCTATTAAAGTGTTAATAAAGTTTTAAACTCTTTGTGATTTCTTTTGTTGTTCTTATTTATGGTTCACTTTGGCGATGACGTTCCATAGTAGTATCCCATATGGTTACGTGGGGTGCTACAGTAATTCGTTCAATGGGCTCCCGAATTTGAAGAGAACCTCTTTATTGTTCATGGGGATAATCAAGGGCTCTAATAAGTAATAACAATCTAAATAAGCACATAGAAACATTTTGCGGTGCAGAATATAGAACACAAGAATATTGGTTTGTAGAAAAAAAAATATCATACTACTAAGAACAAAAAGTAGGTGAACCGAACTTTACAAATCAGTATTAATTAGTTGGATAACCAATCAATGTGCCCCCAACTTGCAAGAAGTTTGATGCCACGTCCCATTATTAAAATTGCTCTAGTCTATGGATAACTTGCTAGCTGAATGGAGGATAAAAAGCAAAAATAGAAAGCACTACCCCTTACCTTATAATATTAAATTTTTTTTGGATCTATATACGAGTATGTTTGACAATTAGTCAATTACAATGTTGGCTGGAGTTTCAAGAGACATCCGTTATTGACTCACCTAAAAAAATATGCAAATTTTATCTCTCATGGATGCTTGCTCCTGGATGCAAGCATAAACTTTGTCAGGGCTTCTCAGAAGTATATATGTAATCAAACCAGACTACAAGATAGAAAGGATATATATCCTGGAAAATTAATGTAACTTGTGTGTCATCAAACCAGACCACTAAATACTAGAAAGTATATATATCCTGGAAGATTGATGCAACTTGTACCATTGCAAAATCATAGGGGAAAATCATTGATCATAATGCTCAAACAGATAAACTTTATAATGATTACTAAGATACGATTTGTCAACAAAAGTGACAAAGGTTGCAGCCCCTATGCAGCCTTTGCTTGTGTTTCCAAACAGAACTGAGATGAACTAAAGCATCTATCTATCTTGGGTTTTGGCTTCCAAGCAAAGCAAGACACCTGCCTACCTATGTAATAAACCTACCAAGCTCCTACAAATATCACAAGAAAGTGGTCAAATAGTTCTGTTCATTGGATGATGAGAGAGCTAGATGTGGTACCTAAAAGTCAAAAGAGGGGCCAGAAATAGTTTTTTCTTGCCTTGCTATTTTTGTTCAGGTTCCAAAAGGATGGGTGTATCCAAGTCCAACCACCTTTCACATGCAGGCCTTCACAAGGGTCTATTCTTGATGGCCTCCATTAGCTGCACCATTAAGAATTACATGAGTTAGGAGGGCTAATTGCAGCCACTAGCAGTTAGTTGTGATAGTACTAAAAATGTGTCTTGCTGTGTCACCATAAATAAACTTTGATGCTTTTTGATTGATAACTTGTACAGTAGACTCTGATGTCACTCGCCAATTTTTGAGAATGGTTGTTAACATCACTTAGGTCATGCCAAGTTTGTTTGGTTCAAAAAATTATGCCCATCCTTTTCAGGCAAGTCTCAAATGACTATTACATTCTCTACCTCTAAACTTTAGCTAATTAGAGTTAGGCCCCCTAATTCTCATTAGCTTATTAGTACTTGACAAATGTCAAATTTACTTATCACCATCCCTGTGAAGTCATCTGGATCAAACGATCACGGGAACACAGCAACTAAGTATACAACTAAAAAACTTTTGTAAAAAGGATCTTTACAGGAATCTTCCCTTTCTCCTGTTGTAAAAAAGTTCACGGGCCTTTCCCGGCCAGGCCAGCATTTTCACATATTTTGCAAATTAAAAGTAATTATGACCGGAGAAAATTCAGATTTCGTCACATTTCATAACAGTAGCTAGGCACGTCTACCGAGGCGCATGGATCCAAATCTAGTGAACTGTTGTGCTTGGCCTTTCCCTTTGTACAGTACCACGTACTAACAACTACTGTACATGCTGATGAACTCACAAAAGAGACGTGCTTATGCCTCAAAAAGAACAAAGTACGACATCAGTTTTGTGTTAAGTGTTTCCCAAAGTGAAGTTTAGCATTGCTTAAATCAAAAGCTATGGGCACTTTAGTCTAGTGCTACATGATAACGTATTTTACGCATAACTTTAAGAGAGCAAGGCTGTGCTTGAGCTTAACAAGATTGGGACCCATGAAAAAAACTGCAGACAATGCTCCATATGTACGACACACGGTTTCTACGTAACCACGTACGAAGATTGTTAAGACATGGGAGTAGGCTCAAAGTTTTACCAAAGTAGTATTAAATAAATGATGCATTTCTATCTTCTCGGTTTTTTTTACTTATGATTTTACAGCGTTTATGGACAATCTTTCTAAAATTTGATCGCTAGTATACGAAATAAAATTTGATTAACATTTAATAGAGCTAGTATATTTATCAGAAGAAGAACCTCGATACTTCTTATATATATTTTTTTGGTTAACATGCGACTCGAAAAGTCAGACAGACGTAGCGAAAGTCGCGTTCACGTAAAAACGACACGCGAGAAAGCAGAGTGAGGAGGGAGTACGATCCGTTCCGGTGCGTGCATGCAAGTGCACAGGCACCCGCGTGCGCCGGCCGTGCGTTTTCCTCGGGCTTCGCGTCGGTGGAGGCGTGGAGCGCCAGATCTTCCTCCTCCGCCGCCGCCAATCCCTTGCCGTGCCTGCCCCGCGCGCCGGGTAATGGAAAACGGCGCAGACCGGTCGACGGATCACGGGGGAGGAAAGCTCCGAGCGAGAGAGCGAGCTAGCGGCGCACCGGCCGGCGACAGGTGTCCTCGTCGGCAGGCCGCCACGAGCCCCCGCACACGTGCGTGCACCCGCGGCGCGCTCTAGCGCGGGAGAGCGAGCGCTTTCGCCGTCGGGAGGCGGCTGCTTTTGCTCGCGTGCGGTCGTGGAGTTGCCGATTTGGGCTTGGAGTTTCGCTGTCCAACAACCGTTTTTTTTCCACGGCTGCCCTAAAACTTGTGGTTTATTATTTCGTTTGGTCCCGTGCTTTCGCACCGGTAGCTAGCTAGTTCTCGAAACTTGTAGAGTTAATTACTATAAAATCTTTATGTTTTTATAGATTTACGTGTAAATATTAGTACTAATTAGGTTTTTGCAAGAAAAATTGTAGAATCAATTGATCCTACAAAAATAGACTGCTTACGCTACTGCAAAGAGCATTACGATTTTGTGATGTTTTAGCATGCCATGGGTTAACTTTTGATTTCAATCTATATTCTACAGTTTCAAGCGACAAAAAAGGGTATGGATTGGCTAGAGATGCAACAGCATAGGTATAAAGTAAACTCATCCAACACTGACTGTAAACTTATCCAACACTGATTGCAAGTGGTCTTCTGTGAACAGTAATTTAGTGTTACTCCATTGGTTGGACAGAGAAAAAGGACCAAATCGAGATAGATCGCACATCTGATAGTTGGCGATGCACTAGATATTTAAATTCCAAATAAAATACGTTTCAAATAGATATATTTGCTTGTACAGTAACATGTAACAAAATATTCAAGTATACATGCTGAGTGAACAATAATAGCATAATAAGAAATAAAATTTTGTTCTTAGACATATACATATATGCCAGATACCACCTGCATTATGAAATGAAAACCATAGTTCATGGGAAAAGAAAATGACAGAATCGTAATCAGACAAAAAAAAGGAAGGCAACAGAAATAGACAACACCCAAGGGCCAACTAGCAAGTTGCAACCATCCTCAGTTTTCAACTCCTCCATCACACTTCACACAACCCCTCTCTCTTCCTCCTGTCTGATTGTCTCGCACAACCCTAATTCTACACAGCACCAAGCAACCACCCCTGCTCTCCATGCATCAGCTCTCCTCCGGCCATGCCGCACCGCCGCCGCCTCCTTAACCCGGCGCCTTCAGCGCCCCTTCCCCCTGCTCCCACCACCTTCCACCTCGGCGACGACTCGCGGTTGCCGCTCCTCGCCGACTACGCTCTGCTCCAGTCCGTCGACGTCGTCCCAGCTGCCCCGCCGTCTGCCGAGTGGAGCGCCGGCAGCGCCTTCACCATCGACCCGGCCACCACCACCGCCTCCACGGCCACGGCGCCGGGCTCCTCCCTGCCGCCGTCGACCGCCTGCGGGAGGGACACGTGGGTCCGACGGGCCAGGGAGAGCTACTACCTCCAGCTCTCCCTCGCCATCCGCCTCACCTCCGAGGCCTTCCTCGCAGGCGCCCCGCCCGAGCTCCTCCTCCGCTGCGGGCCCGGCGCCGGCGATGTGGAGCAGCTCGTCGCCGCTGACGTCGCGGCCGTCTCCTACCGGCTTTGGGTACGTGTATATATATAGCTCTGTAACCTCGGTCGTACGGTCATGTTACCACACACATGAATATATGATGGTGCAATGCGACTAGAGAGAGAAACAACTACTCCTGCTGCACATGCTTTTTCAACTCTTTTGCCTTCTTGCTATTCTGGCACAGACAAGTTTTGACTTTGATTAATCAGGTGTTGTTGAGAATTGTGCCTATATCGTTAGCAATTTTTTGGATGGTTTAGTACCTGTTGCTACTTAATTTGAAGGTTTTGCTCAAATTTTTGGTTCGGAAACAAAGGTTCCCTATTTTATGAGTTAGGCAAGTGGATTGGCTTATGCCTTTGCCCGTTGGTTTCTTGCGAACACATTTCAGTGGGTACGTAGAGCTTTCGACCTTTGAGATGTTCTTGCCGGCCAATTAATGTGGGCGCTTAAAGGTTTTAGTAGTATAATATTCATGCACGTATATAAGCAAAGCAAGCACATCACTAATCGCTAACAGTGCAGCCTCATCTCCGTTGAAGTCTTTATTTTGATGCTCTGCACATTAAATATTGCAAGTTGAAGCAAATTGAACTGTGCAAACCTTCAGCTTGATCATGGAGCAATTAATTAATTGATTGATGAACAGTGAGGAATACATGTGCACATATGCTTGTCGTTACTAATTGATTTTGAGTTGGGCTGAGGAGCGACGACGCAATGCGTGTATGTGCGCAGGTGAACGGGTGCCTTTCGTGGGGCGACAAGATCGCGCACGGGTTCTACAGCATCCTGGGCATCGACCCGCACCTGTGGGCGACGTGCAACGCCACGGACGAGGGCCGCCGGCTGCCGACGCTGGCGGCGCTGCGGGAGGTGGACTCCAGCGAGTCGTCGCTGGAGGTGGTGCTCGTCGACAAGTGCGGCGACTCGGTGCTCGTCGACCTCGAGCGGCGCGCCCTCGACCTCTACGGCGCGCTCGGCATGACGCTCGACCTCGTCCGGCGCCTCGCCGTCCTCGTCTCCGACCACATGGGGTAAGTCAGTGATCGACTTGCTGCATGCCATCGTTGCAACATTGCATGCATGCGTAGGTTAATTTGCTTGCTTTAGAAAAAGGTTGACCCGATAAATATCAGCGGTGCATGTATATACATGGATGTCTCGCTCGTGTGCCCGTGCATGCTAGCTGTGCATGCGCTTCCTGTGATCGACAGATCACTAGAGACATGATGTTCGTCCGTGAACCTGGCCGGCCGGCACCGACGAACATGTGGCCAATACTCCATTTTCTGTAAAGCTTCAGGACAATCCTCCTAACTCCCATTTCGTACAGTACGGTTTCGTGAACGGATGCTGCTGCAGTAAGGTTGTTACTTGGTTGTTGCTTTCTTTTTTGCCTTACATGACATCTGAGCTAGCCCGATTTAATTAGTCCAAAGGAGTTGAACAGATGTATTTTTCCCCCCTTGATATGTAAGGGATACTTTGTTGTACTGTCATACATGTACAGGTTGCTACCTAAAATGAAAAATACGGAAATACCAAATGTACACACCTAGGGACCATAACGACCGTGTTTATCAGTTATCAAACATCTACAGGTTCTTTGTTCGGTGGATACAGAGTTATTTTTAATCGATCAAAATTTCCAATACTTCGAGCTCATGACAATGGCACATAGATAGACAGACTCTAGTCGGCCTCGAATTTCAGCTCCTAGCAGTACTGCAAGTGCAGCTGGTTCAGGTACACCACCGTACATTAGTTTGACACTCACTGGATGTGTGCTGGTTGTTTCTAAGGGGTGCACTGAGATCGGAGGACGGGGACCTGTACATGCGGTGGAAGGCGGTCAGCAAGCGGCTGAAGAAGCGGCAGAAGTGCGTCGTCATCCCCATCGGCGGCTTGTCCATCGGGTTCTGCAGGCACCGTGCCATCCTCTTCAAGGTACGTACCGTGAGACAGGCCGTACTGCACTTGCTATGACTCATGTTTACTGCAAAAGAGTTTTCAGTACCATCTCGATCCTCCTCCAAAATGCAGGAACTGGCGGATTTCATCGGTCTGCCATGCCGGATTGCACAAGGTTGCAAGCACTGCTCCGCACCTCACCGATCGTCTTGCCTTGTCAAAATCCACAATGAGAGAAGATCTGTAAGGTACGTACGTATCCATTCCTTTCCCGTCTTTTTGCGGACATACTGCAGCATAACTGAACTTAGACAGTTGGAACATGCTGATGCTAATCTATGGTGTGCATCGGTGAGGAAGCATATCTTTGACAAAAGTCTTGCTTGATTTGTTTTGCGATTCTGTTGGTGGCTTCTTCAGAGAATACGTCGTGGATCTCGTCGTTGAGCCAGGAAGCATCTGCAACCCAGACTCATCCATCAACGGGCAATTGCTCTCCTCTGTGTCTTCACCTTTCAAGACTTCCTGTACAACAGGTTCAGCAAACTATGCAACACCGGTTGCAGCTTGGAATAACGCGATAGCTGAAGAACGTCGAAACTCGATACTGTCAAATTCTCAGGATTCAGGTACAACATCCTACCATCAAATTGCAAAATATCGAACATTTAGGCTATGCAACTGTACACGCTGATCAATCCTGTACTCTGCATGCAGTTGCTAGCAAGAAATCTGTTCATGCAGCCAGCAAAGAAGGCGTGCTGTCGAAATGTGATCAGATCACGCTGAACGGCAACTGCAACAACATGTCAGTGTTTGAAGTGTCGAACCAATTGAAGGTGTTGGAGATCGGTACTGAGGATGGAAATAAGGAGAACATCCCGGGTGTTGCGCTTCCAAAACGCCTGAACATTGAGCCATCTTTCGCCGTTGATTGGCTTGAGATATCATGGGATGAGCTTGAGCTCAAGGAACGCGTAGGCGCCGGTACTTCTTTACCTCCAGGACTCCTACTGGCTTGCCATATGCTGTGAATTTGATCACTCTTTGCTGCAACGCAGGTTCTTTTGGTACCGTTTATCGCGCCGACTGGCACGGTTCTGTAAGTACCTTAGACTTTTAATTGTGAAAGCTATTTTTCTTCATTTTTGCAGTGAGCTAAGTGTCCTTTGGAGATCATAAAATTGAGGTTATAGATTTGGATATGTAGGATGTTGCAGTAAAGGTGCTTACAGACCAGGATGTCGGTGAAGCTCAGCTGAAGGAATTCCTTAGAGAGGTTATTTCACCATTTATTTAAAAAAATTTACAACAAGATTTCAACTATGGTTTGTATGAATATCAATCCGTCTCATCCTCTTTAACTCCGGACTTATTGTTAAGCCTTGCAGATTGCTATCATGAAACGTGTTCGCCATCCGAACGTGGTATTGTTCATGGGTGCAGTGACAAAATGCCCTCATCTGTCGATAGTAACCGAGTATTTGCCCAGGTAAACCTTACTTCAGTTTCGTTCGTCGTCACAGACAATATGAGTAACTTTCCTGCACCAAATAAGATCCCTGATGGTGTAAACAGAGGGAGCCTCTTCCGTCTCATCAACAAGGCAGCTACTGGAGAAATGCTCGATTTAAGGCGGCGTTTGCGGATGGCGTTAGATGTAGTATGTATCACAATATTGCCTTCCTTTTACAGATGGAATGCTCCTGAAATGTTACTGGTTTCTCTGAATATAATGTGACACATGCTGTGTTTGCAATGCAGGCGAAAGGCATCAACTATCTCCATTGCCTGAACCCTCCTATTGTACATTGGGATCTGAAGACACCAAACATGCTGGTGGATAAGAACTGGTCCGTGAAGGTTAGTTAAAGAGTTCAACTCCCAAATAGTATAGCAAGATCGAAAACCACTGTTCTGCTTTTGTCTCTTTACTGTCATTGATACGACTTCAGGTAGGTGACTTTGGCTTGTCCAGATTTAAGGCGAACACCTTCATATCGTCCAAATCAGTCGCTGGAACAGTAAGTTTCATATGGCAATCCTAGCTCAATTAGTAATCTGCCAGTACATTTTTTTGGTTTCTTATCATTGGATTCTTTTAAACTGCAGCCAGAATGGATGGCGCCAGAGTTTCTCCGTGGTGAGCCATCCAACGAGAAATGCGACGTGTACAGCTTCGGCGTGATCTTATGGGAGCTCCTAACGATGCAGCAACCATGGAGCGGTCTAGGCCCTGCACAGGTTATCTTCCGTCTCTTCATCCTGTTCCTGTATGGCGTAGGAAGGCTATGGTTGTGTGATTCAGTACAGCAACCTTTGCAGGTAGTAGGAGCAGTTGCATTCCAGAACAGAAGGCCCCTAATTCCACAAGATACAATCCCAGAACTAGCTGCTCTTGTTGAATCCTGCTGGGATGAGTAAGCCTTTCCTATGACCCGATCCTATTTTGATGATTTGATAAAATATCTAAGAGATTGATTTGTGCTTGACTGCACACTACGTTTAGAACAAGACGTCAGTAATGTAATTTTTTGCTTCCTTTCTTCAGCGATCCAACACACCGCCCTTCGTTTTCGAGCATTGTGGATACGCTGAAGAAGCTACTCAAGTCGATGGCTGGAGGTTCATGAAGAACACTATGTTGTCCATTTGTCATTTTTTTTGCCTTCTTGTTCTGTCTCTCTGTTGATGCTAATATATGCAGCAAGGAATAAGGCAGTTGCCTTAAGGCATACATGAGCTCTCTACAGGAAGGAGAGGGTAGCTGAAGCAGCACAAGTGCAATGCTGCTTCGAGTTCGTTAGCTCACTTCGCTTTTTTTTCCTCATGCAAAACCAATAAAAATAATTGCTTTTGCTCCCCTCTGTTGCCATGGGGTGGCATTTGTACAGCGATTTCTACTTGCAATTGAAATTCCTCAGGGTAGGTGCGTGGTCTGAATTTGTAGTGTCCCTGAATGTTGCAAGTGTTTTCTACTAGTTGAGCAGTATGACAGCCTCAGGCGAAAGGGAAATAAACCTGATAACAAACAGAAGAGCTCACATGAGGACAATGGTGAGTTTCCATAGAGGCACCGAACTGAACTGAACTGAACTGAACTTTCAGTACCGGAAGCATCAAACTGGCACTGAACATTTTTAGGTTTCTTCTTGGTCCGGACAGTGACATGCCAAACTGTCCTGAAACACCCGCAACTGTTTTCAGCATTGTCGAGTAGTCATCAGGGGCGTTTTAAACAGAAATTCTACCGAACCATTGTCTTCAATAAAACCAAAAAAATCTACCGAGTCTTGGAACATAGTACCATCTAAGTTGATCGTTGCATTGGGACTACCTACATCTCTCGAAGTCCAGCTTGTGTTGCAAACTAGACTATCTGCTCCAGGTCCTGCGCATAGCTAAGAGTTCTCTTGATAATCTGAAATGAGGATATGCCCACACGAGGTTTGGATTTCACCATGTGAAAAAGGACTGAACAATTCTCGACTTCCCATTCAGGCTGTCCCTGTCATCAACATGATTATTCAGATACACAGAACCAGTAGTAGTAGTAGCATTCACAATCTATATGGTTTGATCAGTGCAATAGCTGAGTAGAATTTTGGTCTTCACTCATGCATCTAATACAACGTGTCTATTATCCAAATCATTCAAATACGACTTATTCACTACCACATCGCTAGTATGGAAACATGAATATAGGACAAAAGACAGAAGATAAAGGAACAGTTACCTCTGATATGTACTCGACAAGCTCTTGGTCGGAGGTAAACATTAGCATTTTCTTTGCATCACTTACTGACAAGTAATCATATGCCTGACCACTGCAATAAGCTATTTCATCTCTAAAAAAGAACATGTAGAAAACACAATAAGGAACTTCACAACAGAAATCACATAGGAAAAAACGACAACGTAAGTCCACTCACCTAATAGTTTCAGCAAGAAGGTCCATAAAGTAGACATACATCTCATGTGGCACAGCTTGTCGAGCACTGAACAATTGCCTGTAGGTACCTACCATAAAGGATTTATCAAGCTCCACTGCATATTTGATGCAAGGATGGTCTAGAGCTTTCAGGGGCAGAAGTTCGAGCTCAGTGTGGAATTCAGCTATTCTGTTCTCGGCCAACAGCCTCAAAAGATTAAGCCCCAAAATTGGGTATTCTTCTGGTGAGGGGGGGATTATACCACTGGATGAACAATCACAAAACAAACACAATATAAATAACACTCAACAAGCATAAGTTCAGAAATAAAGTGCTCCAACATAGAGCCTATGTGGAAATGTTCAATAGCATCTTTTAGTCACAAGAAAATTGTGCTTCTAAAACTCTATGAGGTCACATAGATTAGGAGTTTAGGACAAATGAATTCCTAACAATGACAAGCGACAAACATTGAGACCATGTGCTGAGGAACAGAAATTGAACCTTTACATATTTATTACTTACATCAAGGGTATTCTGCTGAAACCTACCATTCCTGATAGGTGCTTTCAGGAACAGAACACTATATTACTGATTAGACCTAAGGCTGATGGTTACAACTTACAATTAACACCGGAATGAAGTAGATTGTACAAAGGACATGCCCAGCATCTGAATGTTCCAAACATCAACGTGACGGCAGAAGAAAAATAAGATAGCAACACATTTAAAATGCTTGACCATGTAGAATGAATCTTGACTGTAAATAGGACCAAAAAGTGTTAAAGAAGAAACAAACCATGTATCCATGTAAAATGCTTTTAGTTGGCAGAAGTCCCTTTCAAATGCATCTTGGTCTTTAAGTTTCACGCTCAAGATAACAGCATGCTCGTGTATGGCCCCTGAAAAGTTTCAAAATCATAGTCACCACAACAGATTTATACAAAAACTAGATGCTTAGACACAGCCTGCTGCACACTTGCAAAAAGGTACATTGCAAAATAGTTGCATCACAACAACAGCATGAACAAAACTTCCTAGAATGGATGTACAGAACATCTATGAGCAATAAGAAAGTTATCTTCAGGAGACGGGTTTGTAGTTGTACTCCATGACCAGTGGGCGGACATGCTACTTGAACTGAATATGCCACAAAGTTCCTTCAACTATGTAGCACATTTGAAATTGGATGAAACTCCATATGCAACGTTTCAGGTTCCATGTGCAAGGAGCAGTTTTCTTAGATTGGTTCAAATCCCACCTTCACTTTTAAAAACAATGGTTCAACACGTACAGTTCAGATGATCACACACAAATTGACAGTAAAAATTTCAAGAGTATAATTTCCCCAAAACCAAGTGCTTCAAATATTACTTGCGCTTTTCAGCTCCGCGACTACATTAGGTGTCTTCTCAAGTGATGGCGGCAGGCTAGGAAACTTTGTGAGGAGAACCTGAAATCGAGGAAAGAAAGAGGTGTATAACCTTGATGATAAACGACAAATCTACGCAAAACCCTAAAAAATTACAGCACTTCATCTTCCTGTGAACCCCCAAAACCAGCACCTACATCAGCACATTGTTATACTGTGCACATCCTCTCCCCAACCCCCCTCGTAACTTGCAACAAGTCACAACAAACCCTGAACGGTAGTACAATTTGGGAATTTCAGATACGTACGAAAATTACATCCCGATCCATCCATCTCCTAAGCCCGATCAAACCCAGGTCGAAATGATCCCCGGGAGATCCTTAATGATCACCAAAACCGCGAATAAACCCATCTTCCGCGCTACAGATCACCAAAATAGACAAATCTCCAAATAATCCCTACACATCCATCATAAGACCCCTAATTGCAGTAAAATCGCGTATCCACCGGATAAACGCATCAATGCACTTCAAAAATCCCCCATCAAAAAAAAAGAAGAAGAAGAGGAGTCGAGCCCCATGTATGTATACCTTGAGCTCCGGGAGCAGAGCGACGCAGGATTCGAGCTCGCCCCTTGCGTACGCCATGTTGAGCCACGCGAACTTGCGGGTCACCTCCTCCAGCTCCGACGAATCCATCGATGGCAGCAGAGCAGCGGCTTCTCCCTCTTTCTTCTTTCCCTCTCCCCTCCGCTTTTGTGAGCTTCTCTTTCTTTCCGCCAGTTTTATTGCAGTGTGACACGGGAGTTTCGCTGCGCCATTGCTGCAGGGTCGCGTGAACCGTAGGATGGCGAATCAACGTCCGGGATCGGGCATGGGATGGATCCGAGGAACCGATCTAACGTACTGTTTGTTTCGTGGCAGTAATGCGTTTTCTGAATCTAAAGGCGGCCTTTCCCGCTAGAAGGAGAATGATATGGATGAGCAAAAAAAGATGCGCTGGAGGTGCGGGGAATCGAACCCCGTGCCTCTCGCATGCGAAGCGAGCGCTCTACCATATGAGCTACACCCCCTGTGATCGTTCCTCCAATATACTTACATATATTAGTGTTAATCGCATACACCAATTAAAATGCCAGAGCAGGCCTTCGAAGCCGCGAGTAGAATACTTGGAATCAATCCCTTACCGAACGAACCGGCAAACAATTGCCATAAAGCGTCTCTTCCTAAAACCTATCAGAGAATGCTCCGCCCTCTCTTTATCCTATGATTATAGAACTAAAGTCTGAAATAGTTTAGCTCCATATTTTTCATACTGGCTACTAGCAGGCTTGGCTTGCCCATCTCCTCATAATTGAACTCGCATTCAGCTGGTCTTGTTCTTGCGGTTGGCCTTTTGAACATGAATGGTAGGAGCTCCAACATTCGATGGTGGCTGAGTTGAACTGTCTTGATATGCTAGTGGATTCAGATGATCCTATTCAAGCTTCTCTTTCCTTGTTGGCTTGGCTAGGTAAACTGATCGATTGCGTTGCCTACCACTGCGAAGCCTTTATTGGTCCATAAACTCTGACTGCTCCATGATCCCAAGGCAAAGGCAAGCACGAGGAATGAACTTATCAACATATGCATATTGCATGTAGTATATAAGCTATATTTTTTCGTTACGGCTTATAGTTTTTTACTGTGACCGATAGTTTTTAGTTATGTTTTTCGAAACGGCAGCGAAAACATCGACACGAATGGTATATATACTTTTAGGCTCGAAAAGCTATTTAGAGAAACGGCTTTGAGCTTAAAAAAATTGTCCTATTTACTTTAATTTTTAAAGAAGTCAAAATTAAAAATCATAAAAAAAAACAAATAGAGAAGAGGAGAGTCGTACATGTGTGCACCAGCTTCAGGCACGATGGCTATCTTGCATCCACAGCATATAATACTCTCCTAATTACTAGCGGTCACGTCTAGAATGTGCTATTGAGCGGTTGCCGATAATTAATTAAGGCTACAAGTCGTACCTGCAGCTGCTTTCTCATTCAGGTGTACCATTATGTAGGATATAAACGCGATAATGACTCTAATCTTCTTAGTTTCTCGCTATCGAGATTTGCTGTTGACAATCGGTACATTCACTTGATATATTTTTTTTAGAAACAGAGGATAAAGCCTCAGTCCCATTTTATTAGATGCGTTTTGCTGCCTACAAACAAGCTTAGGTTGAGATACTTGGTATAGCGAGTTTATTTTCAGCTTGACCTTTATTTTCAGTCACTTTTCAGCCACACTGACTAGCTTGAACAGCTGACCGAGTACAACGGAAATGTGTACATCCGGAAAAGCACACCTTCTTCTTCTTCTTCTTCTTCTTTTTCTTTTTAATGTCAATTTCATGAGTTCAATGCAGTCACAGTCCAGCCATTGTTCTTTTTTCAGGGGTCCTAGTGTTTTTCTCTTGAGACTAGCTAGAACTAGATATACTTATGCTTTCTTAAGCCACATTTTTAACCATTGAATCAAATCAGAATCAAACATACATATCTCAAAGCTAATGCAAATACTAGACTTAGAGTTAAAAAAATCAAGCGACTTATAAAATAGCAAACAAATAGCAAATAAACTTATCATCTAGATCATGCACATAAACGACTCTTAACAACTTTTGAGTTTTGACCACACGACACATTCATGGGGTCTCCCCTCCGCAGTTGGCATCGCAAAATATGATAAACCGTGCACATCACTTGTACATGTGAGCCAATGCGCATACAAATTAGTCAGTGAGACTGGCTCTAAGCATGTTGTCATGGACATGACAAAGAAATCGTAGTTCTCGCCAAGTCCAACAATAATGTAGGAGATCGTTTCTTCCTCCTGAAGTGGATGGCCTATGGAGGCCATCATGTCCGCCAAGGTCTTCATCTTATGGAAGTAATCCAAGGTAGATAGCTCCTTCTTCTTCAGATTGGCCAACTGGAACCTAATCTACATGACACATGCGCGCGAGATTGAGGCAAACTTGCGCTCTAATGTGGCCCATACTTCGGCTGCAGTGTTGAGAAACAACACATCACCAAGAATTTCCTCGGTGAGAGAGGAGAGGATGGCACCGAGTATAGGTTGATCTTGCTGAAACCAACAGGTATACTCAGGATTTGGAACTTGGCGAGCACCACCTTTGACTGTTTCAGAAACAGACAACGCTAGTGTCTTTTTCTGATCCATCAACATAGCCTAGCAGATTTTGGCTACAAAGATAGAGAACAAGCTGCGCCTTTCAGGGAAAAAAATGGTCCCTGGTCAGCTTGACGGTGACAAACTGGTTCATGGAAATAGTGGTCATCATGCCGTCGAATGCAGAGGCAAGCATCGAAGATGAGGCACATGGAAGAGGACGAGGTGTTACCAGAGGTAGTCATCGTGGTTCAGATCGAGGCTATGATACCATGAAGAAACTTTGAGATGATTTATCACAATGAACGTATATGAGTTCAATTTTTACTTATATTTAGTATATCTACATGCAGTGGCGGATCCAAGAAAATTTTTTGGAGGGACTGAAGTACCTTCAGCTCGACCTCAGCCCCTTCTACATTATACATCCATAGCTAAAATTTTAGGAGGGCTCCAAGGGTCCGGTAGCGGTAAGGGGCTCGAGCCCCCCCCCCCCGCCCCCACCGTTGGATCCGCCCCTGTCTACATGAGATGAGCAGAGAATCCTTAGATTAGTAAGAGCAACTCCAGCAGTAGCTCTCAAAACAGGGTCCTTACTTTTTATTTGAGGGCTCTCCCTACTTTTGAGGGCTCTGTTTTTTGAACTACACTCCAGCAGGAGCCCTCAAAACACGACCCTCAAATTCATTCTTAGATGGGATGACACATAGGACCCACCCTCATCCTACTTTTGAGGGCCGAGGGGCAAAAAAACTCACTCCAGCAGGGCACCTACTTGAGCCCTCAAAAGTAGGGGCTCCCTCCAGACCCCCAGGAATGAGGGCTCGAGGGGAAGATTTGAGGGCCCCCTACTTTTGAGGGCTCAAGTAGGGGCCCTGCTGGAGTGAGTTTTTTTGCCTCTCAACCCTCAAAAGTAGGATGAGGATTCAAATAGAGGGCCTGCTAGAGTTGCTCTAAGAGCAACTCCAAGAGATTAGCCAAAAGAATTAGCCAAATTTACTGATTTAGCTACTTTGTAAAATAGATCTCACAAAAAAAAACTAGACTACTCCAACAGACTCTGTAAAATTTGGACTCTCCATATTCAAAAGTGCCACAAAAGTGCCAACAGACTCTGTAAGAACTAGGGTATCACAGCTCAGGCCCTCACTGTTTCAGCAGCTGCAAGAGAACATACACGGAAACACAGGTTAATGAAGATACGACTCTACAACCACAGAGAAACTAAAAGCAGACTAAATCATTGCTAGATCAGTCTTGACAGTACAAAAACACTGGGATGGTCCTGACTTGATCGAATCAAGAAAAGGTTTAGACTTGGCCACGCTCTGAATCCTCGGAAGAACCGACTGATGCTCACGAATCATTGAAAGATCGGTAGAATAGTAGTACCACAAACAAGCAATTACTACTGAACAAGGAAGATCGGGACCAAGAACGGATCGAACCAGAGACTTTCTCGAAAACTTTCCGTCAAGATTGCAAGCAAGTACCAAATTACAATCGTTTAGCGTCCACAAAGCTTGTATCAAACACAGATAAGAAAACGGGCGGGAAGGGGGCGCCGGCGCCGGCGCAGCGCGCGGGAACGGGGCCGCGCGCGCGGGAACGGAGCCAACCCGCGGGAATAGGATGGATGGCGAGCGGCCGAGGCTATCCAAAAATAGAGAGCGAACGTTGTGGAATACAGAGTTACTAAATTTAGAGAGTCATTTACCTAGTCTCTTGGAGATAATTTTTTTTTCTAATACTAGCTATATTTACCTTTACAAAATGATTTAGCTAATCTCTTGGAGATGCTCTAAACATACCATCTTGCATATGCTATATCAACATCAGATAAGCTACCGCTAGCGCTAGCTAATAGAATATCTAAAACTGAACGAGCATGAGTTATCTCCTACGTCTTGAAGATAAGCCGTGACACTTCGGGACTCCTATTAACACATCGATCGGTACGTACCTACAGTATTAATTTAAGCCGGTCATTGTCACGTCGTTCGTATCAAATTAATCACGACGGTTCACTGGTCAGCTCCCAACCCCCAACGCCCCGCTGCTACTAGCCCAATATGCTTTCGTCGTTCGTGGCTCATGCGTCTCTGATGGTTCACCATCTCCAACCGTTTGACGTATACTATGCTTTACTTCAGCGATGTTGACGCAGATTTAATTGTTTTCTGGCGTTTTCGGGGTTGGTGCATGGACGGAGCATGCAAAATGCGGCATGACTTGGTGTTCTTGCGGCAAATCGGGGGTTTTTGTTATACGCGACGGCTGCGGAACGACGAAGTAAACAAGTTCAATCGTAGAGAGACACGAGATTTAACGTGGACAACCCTCTCAATGCGAGAGGGAAAAAAACCACGGGCGTCAGCCAGCAACAATCTTCACTATATCGGGGTGAGGTTACAATGCCGGGGATTTACAACTCTAATCTTATATCCCAAATGGCGGCTTACAGGAGATATATATAACAGGGAAACCCTAATTCGACTAGAATCCATACCGCGGGGGGCTTCGCCCCCCCGCACCCCCCAGGCGTCTCTGGGTGCACGGGCATCCGCTACGCTTCGTCCAGAAGCTGACCTAATGTATAGAATTTGGATCACAAATCAACAGTTTTTACCTCCAGATCGAATACGTTGTGAAGTTTTACTCATGATGCTCCAATTGACCTGCGGGAAGAGCAAAATTGACCAGGGCCAGACCACGGTGTCTTAAGTCCAACGGCAATTGCATTTGCGGCAAGTAGAAACTGCTGTCTCGTCTCGCGATACCATATGTTTATGGTGTTAATATCACCTTGGTCATGCAGCTTGTTGGTTAACTTTAGTTGCTTGTTGGTTAACTTTAGTTGGCTGAGTACGGGAAGCCGCTGGTCGTCCGTGCCGTGGTACAACGACCGCGCGCGATCGACGCAAAAGCGCCCGGCATGTATGAGTCGCATGTACATCCAGGACATGCGTAGATCGATCCCCACGATCCCAAAGTCGCCGTTTTAACTGTACAGCTATTGCATGCATAGGTCGATCCCAACGCCCAAAACCTCCTTTTTCTTATCTCGCGAGTCGTTCGTGACAGCAAACGAATGGCAGCGCTCATTCAAGCGCTTGTGTCCCTGAGCACCTATATTTTTGGCCTAATTAAGGCGTCCTCCCATCGTTTATGTAGCACTAAAAATACCCTAATCAGAGATTAATGTTTTAAAAAGAGGAACCCCTCTCCTTTTCGTGTGTAGCCTTTTCTCCACCAGATTTTTTCCATCTACCATGGTAACGGTGGCAGTAGTGCGGCCATGGTGACGGTGTTTCACACGGCTGAACAGTCGTTCGCTCAGTCGAAAGGTGTTTCGCTCGACCGAATGGTCGTTCGCGCGGCCGAACGTCATTCGCTTGACCGAACGGCGTTTCGCACGGCTGTGGGACTAGCAAACATGTTTTCTCTCCAATCATGTTTACCTCTTGTCGTTCCTTTATTAAACTCAACTGTGCCTGATCAATTGTCTTCTATTCCATCCTATAGATTCACACGCAGCTGTTGAGGGAGCAGTTGGGCAATTGCGCGTTTCGGACCCATCGTGCAGTGTGTCCGTCGAACGTGCTCAAAGCAAGCATCTCGCGGCCGTAACCTATCTTCTTCGCACATTATCGTTTCATGATTAACTATCACTGTTAGCTTAGTGCTCAATTATTACATTGTATTGATTATCAGGTCGTATACTGTTATTATACTGGGTAGATCTTGATGTGCTAGGCTAGTTAGTGTTGTATGCTTCTAGGTTATTATAATGCTCAATTATAGGATTCATGTTTTAATTAGTGATTAGAATTGATGCTTAAATCATTGATAGTGGTAGAGTATAAGCACGTTCGAATTTAAGGTTAACCACTAGTAATCTTTTAACATTGGACTGCTTTATTTATATACCTTGCTTCCCTGATCTTTTATTTGTATGTTATTGCTTGTGAGCCTCGACTAACTTATTCATGATACTCATTAACTTGACTAATAACCATTTATCACGTAATAAAATCTTGATAATTGATAACCCTTGTGTGAGCTATGTTAAAGTGCCCATTTAGAGTAATTACTGGATCACTACCACCATAGTATCATCCCCCATTGTCTCATATCGGAAATTATGCCTTTCCCTCTCAACCCTAACAATCATGTCCCTTATCATAACCTTACTTGGACTTGTTCTTAGTTATTCCAATCACTTACCATATTAGTCGTTAATACCATAATTGTTACCTGGCCTAGGGTTACCCACATATAAGGGAGATTGTCCCCCACCTAGTAACGTATGAGGGGCTGTACATTTTTATTACTCAGGATATTACATCCTGCCTGTGGTTATACAGTCGAGGATAGAGATGTGCCTGACTACTCTCGTATAACCAGGTATGTGGGAAAGGATCACCAGGACTATGGCTATAACTTGTTAAATAATTATTACCTTGGTTCCACATCTCTGATATCTCTATCCCTGATCGGTATTAGTGTTTATGGTAGCTTGATTTCATTACAATTAGCCTGTCAATTACTAGTTGCTTGCTTGTCCTTTTCTTTCTGTATTACGACCGTTGTTGGGTATTTGCTAAGATTCCAAATCTCACGTTTACTCTTTCCATTCTCAGGTAAAAAGTCAGTAGAGTGATAGCATTATGCATGGGTGGGAGTATTTGAGTTTTCGGCACCGTAGTTTGCTACTATTTATATTATTTCATTTATTCTCTTTTGATTAGAAGTGGATTAGTCCCATGTTTCAAACATTTATTTTAGTTTCCGCTAATCTTTAATAAAATACTATTAAGGTTTTAATTCCCTTTAATTCCTATTGTTGCTTTTATTATTTGTTCTTTATTTTGGCGATGATGTTTCATAATAGTATCCCAGATTGGCTGTATATGGGGTGCTACAGTTCCCCGTGCTATACTTCATTCTTTTCAACTTATAGTTTGTGGATTTATAGTTTTACTCGAATAAATAAACGGAATAGTATTTTCATCGTCTTTTTTGAACGACTTACCGGATGGCCTTTTCAAAATAGTTTATCGATATTTGATATGTTTATACAAACGTTTGAGTCAAAGTTAAAAACTATCGATCGCAGCCAAAAAAAAAACCCCACCATTAATTTCTGGCAGTTTTCGGACCGCGGGGCACCACGCCGGGTGCTAGATTAGGTTGGGCCAGGAAAATTGTCACAGCGCGGCTGCCTGGACCGCCGGAGCGGTAGATCTCCCTGAGCAAATAATGCCCGTGCCACGGCAACGCCGGGTTACCAGTTGTGGCGACCGCACCACCAGCGTCAGCCCACCAAAAAATGCTATAGTCCTTAGAACATTACTACATCAGAAAAGCAAAACCCCAAGCAATCCGATTTGTTCACGGGCTGCTTGTAAGGTCGCCGACTTCTGTAGGAGTGTAGGGCCATCCAGTTTCTTGCCTACCTACTGAGTCCTGACTAGTAGTAGTTGGCTTGGTACAGATCTCAGCTATCAATCTACTAATCTACCACGCCTAAACATGATAAATCCTTCAACACTGTTATTACAGCCTTGATTCCTTCTCTCTCTCCTCTTTTCATTCATGTGGTCCCTTCAGCTATGGTACTGAAGAATAAACAAGCAGGCATCTCAGTGCAGGGAGTAAGAGTACAAAACAGACACAAGCAGTGCTGTCGCCTTGAACTGAATGCCACTACTTCCACGACTACCGCGACGGGCATACACTGTTCATTTGTTCAACGGTGCGTCGTCGCATCGACAGATCGAGCATGCGTGGATCGGGTCTGACTGTACTTTTAGCGGGTGTACATTCCTCCGTCGTCCTACGGAGCATGGGAGGACCAGGAGCAAGCAACCAAGCAAAGAGTAAGCATATATAACTCACCGAGCGGCGTCCGGCACGCAACGCAACCGTGAGCTGCACGAACCGGCAAAGGCAGACCCTGCCGTGACGCTGCCCGCTGCACCCCCACCACACGCCGAGGCCGGCAAAGATAATACCTTTTTTTTTACCTTAGAATAACACGTAAACAACAAAACAAAGCAAAGTAAATTAAATTAGCAATAGATAATATCAAAATTTATATGCTAATATAGTTTGTTGTTAGGATCACGATCTCACTGTGATCTTGTTGTGATTATACTCGATCATGACGATTCTACGAGTAAGGCTACGATCTCACTACGATACTATCTAATTTCGATTTATGTTATAATCTATATCATTTATTTCGATAGAATGTTGCTAGAATATATATTGCGAAATTGGCAATCTCGTCGGAGATGGCCGCTGCTCGGTATGGACCTCCCAACCAACTCCCCCCGCCCGTATTTACACTCCAACCTGTGCTGTGCGCTGCTCAACCCGCAAGTTCTGGCCGCTCTATATATTCCCCTCCTACACGCGTCCGCCGAGACCGTGCGCGGCCACAGGGCGCGTTCGGGCCGCTTCTAGGATAGCAACTTGTAGTGGTTGCGTAGTGCGATCGGCATGGTGTTCGAGGAGGAGACGGCGGGCGGGGAGGCGGGGGAGGTGCACGGGCACCGGCTGTCGACGGTGGTGCCTAGCTCGGTGACGGGGGAGGTGAACTACGAGCTGGCGGACGCCGACCTGGCCTTCAAGCTGCACTACCTGCGCGGGGTGTACTACTACGCGGCCGGGGACACCGTGCGGGGGATCACCACCAAGGTGCTCAAGGACCCCATGTTCCCGTGGCTCGACGCCTACTACCCCGTCGCCGGCCGCGTCCGCCGAGCTGAGGACGGCGCCGAGGAGGCCGGCGTCCCCGGCGCGCGCCGCCCGTACATCAAGTGCAACGACTGCGGTGTCCGCATCGTCGAGGCCAAGTGCGACCGCGCCCTCGACGACTGGCTCCGCGACGACGCGCCCGACCGCCTCAGGAAACTCTGCTACGACAAGGTGCTTGGCCCGGAGCTCTTCTTCTCCCCGCTGCTCTACGTCCAGGTAACTATCGATCGTTATTGACCTAATCGGCACATATGTTTTGATAATTTGCATCTTGGATTAAAGAACTCAACCGTAGGAATCCTTGTAAGTAGTCAGTGGTAGCACACTAGTTTATGGACATTGTTAATTAAAAGTAGGAAGAGTCCATTTAACACCCTAAACGTTGCTCAAAAGTCTATCTAGCATCTTGAATCATAAATCTAGACATTTGATTCCTAAACTTTGCAATCCAGATCAAATAACATTCTAATCAGGTTTTCAAGGTGGTATTACCCACGTGACGTCATAAATAGATAGTTTTGACATATAAGATAATATGCTGAGCAAGTTTAGATAAATGATATATAAGGCACACAAAAGATTCTCTCTCAATCGAAATAGAGATGGAGAGAGCTACAAGAGGCGACGGCCACGGAAACACATAAGAGCTCGGTAGGGGAGAAGCCCCTGTAAGCTCCGCATGTCATTTACCTAAACTTAGTCAGTGTGTCATCTTACGTGGCAAAACTGTTCACTTATTGTATCACACGGACAATACCATTAAACAAAACCGGTATTAGGTATTTATTTTGAATTGGATTGCAAAGTTTGAGAGGTCAAATGTCTGATTTCATAGTTTGAGATGCTAAACGAACTTCCAGTTAAATTTTAGGGTGTTATATGGACTTTTTTTTCTTAAAAGCAATAGATTTGATTAGTTAGCGTGGTCTTTATCGAAGATTTGGATGGTTTGGTCTACGACTGGTTCTTGGCGGGGGCAACATGGATGGATGTAGCTTTCGGTATGGTTCGCAGCTGCGGCCGTAGCTGTTAACCATCAAACATTTATGCTAGAACTGTCGACCTTAGCTATCCATTGACTGCAACTTTATGCATGTTACTACTGTGTGCTTGAACAGTTGATCGGCTCTGGCATCTAATGCTAAAATCACAAGTCGCGTGGTAGTGCTACTAGAAGGTTTCTCTGAACCTGTTCGAATCTAGCTAGCTATGATGGTAGTTACCAATCTTGCGGTGAAAATCTTCAGCGAGTTCATGTATTTTATGGTGCTTCGTGACAATTGGCGAAATTTGGAAAGCTTTTCACGCGACCAGCTTGTATGATGCCGTGAGGCTGCCAGGGGATAGATCATACATAGGGTTGGCAACGGGGCTCATCCCCGACGGGACCTAATCCCCGTCCCCGATCCCCGCGAAATTGAAATTCCCCGATCCCCGGCCCCGGCCCCGGGCTCGGGGCCAAGTTGGACCCGTCCCCGTTCCCCGACGGGCTTCGGGGGCCCGACGAGGCAAAATTACCCGCCAACAGGTTAACCAAGAATAGTCAATTTGCAGTGCCAACTATCATCAGTTTTCTCAATTTGCAGTGCATTGATTTGCGAGACATGACATATTCACAATTTCACATACTATCAAGGAAATGCAGACATCACATCCACATACCAGCAAGGAAGAAGATGAGTATTGAGTATTTGAGTACCAGAGGAGCAGTAGAAGCTCGACTCGGTGGAGTCGCCTCGGTGGGGAAGGGCCGAAGGGGGAGCCGCCGCCGCGGGTGAGGAAGAACCGCCGCCGCGAGTGGATGCGCCCGGCCGCCGCCGCAGAGATGCGCCGTCGCAGATCTGTGGAGGAGGCGGAAGCGCCGAGGAGGGGGGCGGCGGAGGGAGGCGGGCGGTGGAGGCGAGGCGCCGGGAAGGGGAAGAGGCGCGGGGGGAGGCGGCGGGGGGCGGCGGCGCGGGGAGCTGGCGCGGTGGGCGGAGGCGCTGGGAGGGGGACAGGGGCGGCGGGGTAGGCGATCGGGCGCAAGCGCAAGGGAGGTGTTAGCGGCGCTGGGAGAGGGACCAGGGACGCAGTGGGGAGGAGGCGGGCGCGCGGGGGGGAGGCGCGGCGGGGGGCGGAGGCGCGGGAAGGGGAAGGGAGGGGAAGAGGCGCGGGGAGGCAGCGGTGGAGGCGGCGGGGGCCGGCGGCGCGGGGGCGAGGCGCCAGGGAGGGGGACCGGGGCGGCGGGGTAAGGCGATCAGGCGCTGCTGAGAGAGAGTGAGGGACCGGGGCGGCGGCGGGGTAGGGTTTTTGGCTGACTTTTATATGAACTGTAGAGGACCCCACATGTCAGTGATCCCCGACAGTTAACGGGGACGGGGATCACTTCCCCGGCCCTGGCCCCGCCATCCCCGACGGGGACAGTATTTTGCCCACGAAAATCCCCGCGGGGAATAAAATCCGTCAGACCCATCCCCTAATAGGTGAATTCACCGTCGGAGATCGGGGATCGGGTCACCATTGCCATCCCTAATCATACAGTAATTGCTTCAGCGCGGACCACCTTGTCATCCATCTACTGTTGGTGGGGGTGAAAGGTCGTTTTGTCCCCGGATGTTCTTAAAAATTATTCTCAACAGTATTAACTGCACCAAGTCAGACAGACCCAGCCTTTTTTTTTTTTTCTAAATCAGTTTCCCTTGCAGTCTGATTACTCCACATCTCAGTATCCAGTTCTCAGAATTGATCCCAACCCGACCATCAATCCGTCATACCAAAGGAACAAAAATGATAAATTGAACTGAATTAATCCCAACTGTTTTAGTTCTGATCAACTGGGGGAAATGTCTTTTCGCTTAATTACTGATTTGAGCTCCAAGTTGTAACCAGTGACCATGCTTCCTTGGGTTGGGTTGACTCCCAGGTCACAAAGTTCAAATGTGGAGGGATGGCTCTCGGGTTCAGCTGGGCGCACCTCATCGGCGACGTGGCGTCGGCGGCCACCTGCTTCAACAAGTGGGCGCAGATACTGAGCGACAAGGAGCCGGACGAAACCAACCTCAACCCCGCTAACAAGCCGCAAGACCGCGCACCCGCCGGCGCCGCGGCGCTGCGCTCCGTCAAGCCGGTCGGGCCCATCGAGGACTACTGGCTGGTCCCCGCCGGCTGCGACATGGCTTGCTACTCCTTCCACTTCGCCGAACCAACGCTCAAGAGGTTGCAGAAGCAGGAGTCCGCGGGCCGCGATGCCGGCACCTTCGAGCTCATCTCTGCGCTCCTGTGGCAGACGGTGGCGAAGATCAGGTCCACCAACGAAGTGCAGACCGTGACCGTGGTCAAGACCGACATGTCCGCCAGGAGCGGCAAGGCGCTGGGCAACGAGCAGAAGATCGGCTACGTGCAGGCTGGCTCGTCGCCGGCGAAGACCGACGTCGCTGAGCTGGCGACGCTATTGGCCAAGAAGCAGGTCGACGAGACGGCCGCGGTCGCCGCGTTCCCGGGGGACATCATCATCTACGGCGCCAACCTGACGTTCGTGGACATGGAGCAGGTGGACGTGTACGGGCTGGAGATCAAGGGGCAGAGGCCCGCGCACGTGGAGTACGGTATGGACGGGGTCGGCGAGGAGGGCGCCGTCCTGGTGCAGCCGGACGCCGACGGGCGCGGCCGGCTCGTCACGGCGGTTCTCCCCAAGGACGAGGTCGAGAGCCTCCGCGCCGCGCTCGGGAGCACGCTCCTGCAAGCTGCTTGAGCGCTGCCATCTATGTGATGCCGGCGCCAGCTCGTGTGAAACTTGTCTGGTTTGGTGATTTCAGATGTTAAATTTATGAGCGTGGTAGGATAATTTTGGCGCGTATTTTCCTGGGTTGTTTCTACGATCGATGCGCCTGTACTGTGATCGGTTTGCGAAGTGTGTATTGTAGTATTGTACGATATGTTTCGTAATAAGTTGCTTATCCAAAGTATGCCCAAGATTGCAAGAAATGCAGGGCTAAGCTTGTCAAAAACAGTAGCTTGGGTCTCAGGTGTGGGACTCAAGACTGCTCGACCTTGGGTGTTTCAGATTTCAGAACCATTTGCTATATACTCCTTGCAGGCAGCATATAATCTGGCATAAGCAATGTTTGCTTATACATGCCCGCTAACCTGATGGACTGATGGTTCTTCCAACAATCGTCTTCAGAATGCCAAATAGTAAGTACAAACATAAGAATCGAAATCAATATCCAGTACTACATTACTAATACTTGCCGCAGTGTGTGTAATATGGCATGAAAATGACGAGACCGTGAAATGCACGCTTACCTGGACCTGGACGCCTGTGCGGCTGTGACCATCTGCCTGCTGCGACACGGCTACTGCCCGCTGCCGCACAGGCACCGAGGCACGGCACAGGTTCAGTGTTTTACCAGCGCTCGTGTAAGGGCATGGCCTTAAGGTGGGTCTTATCTAAACCTTAAGGCTGACTTCATAGTGTATATAACCCAAGGGGTCTTAAGACGGTCTCACTTGGCAGATAAAGAAAAATTGTATTTTAATGCTTGTGGCCAGGTCTTTAGCTTGAGGACCAGCCTTAAACCTTTTTTGCTTATAGCCTGCTTAAAGTCACTCCTGTAATGTATAAGGTTGATCTTAAGGTGGCTTAAGACCCTCTATTTTCATACACTACAGATGCCCTAACTCTTGTTGCTCTTGTTATTATCAAACTCAACGTGGTTGAAACAATAATTGGCGACCATGGGTGGGTTCCTGGAGCCACGAGGATTCCATTTCTGGGCTCAGGAGCTGCTGGAAGTTAAGCGAGCGTCGGTGGTGAAGTCTTCTCTCTTCGGGACTTTTGAATGGCACAGGAGTTAATGGCGGGTTAAAGGACAATATCATTTGCAATTGAGCATTTCTAGGAGTAGGGAAAGCTTAGGGGTGTGGTGGTTTGGGTCGGGAATGGCTGAGTTGAGCTACCCATGATGGCCTCCCATGGCTGCGCAGCGACGCTAGTCGCTAGTGCATTAGGGGGCTTGAGAAGCTAAGGCCTTGCTTTGGGAGTATTGCTAGGGGCTTGAGGAAGCTATGAGTAAGGGCAATCGAAATGTAACAGGCCAAATCGATATAATTGAATTCGGGGCTTGGGTTTTCCGGCAATCGCCGGCGGAGCTTTGGTCGCTGGAGCAATTGAGAGTGGGTGGCTTACCTCGGGTACCAGTGCTTTTGAATGGAGGGGTTCGAGGGTTTAAATAGCATGAGGAAGGTGGTTTGGCACAGGACACGAGTCATGGTGGCTGTGGCATGTGGCAAGGGTCAGGAAGGCGCGGGAGGGCACGCGCGCGGCTGGCGGTGCAGATATTTGGCGTTTCCTCGGGCACGACATTGCAGCGGTCAAAAGCTGAGGGGAATGCCAGGTCGGCTGTAAGAGGGTGAGAGCAGAGAAGGAGTAAAGAGGTCGGTGAGACGGCGAGCGGCGGGGAGGCGAGGTGGCCATGGTGCTTGTTCAAGAGAGATGGCAGGTGCGTACGGAGGCTAAAAGTGTTAGGAGCGGTGGTCAAATATTGTGGCTTGGGCTGGTCGGCCGTGAGAGGAAGCAGTGAGACGACGGTGGCAAAGTCTAGCCCGGGAGCTTCGACGCAAGCCAAGGGAAATTAATGAAGTGTCGAATGCTTAGGGAAAGATGGTACGATCGACTGACCAGGTTGCTACAATGATTGGCCGACGATCAAGAGAGAGGTGGTGGCAAAAATTGCGGCGGTGGATCGTCCTTCGATATTTGTCGAACAGTGAATAGTGGCGACAACTGAGGCTTGGCACAAGTGGACAAAGGAGGGGCAGGACCAGTGAGGGAAGGCACCAAGGAGTGAAGAAGATGCGGAATTGGGTAAGGATTCGCATGAAATGAAAGATTTGACGAAATTCAAATTGTTTTCAAAATTCATGTTGTTTCACTTGTGTTAATATTAGCTGCTTATTATTCATCTATTTGGGTTGCCTCCTCATGTCCGGATTGGGTTGGAATTGTCCTAATTGTGAAGAGCTGTGGCGATTGTTGTTACATAGTTTATCACATAGCTTGGGTTTGATGGTTCTAGATGCAACTTCTGGTGGAACATGGCTGCTTTTATCAGGGGAAGCTGGTGATCTTTGTGGCATTTTTTGCTACACTTATACCTTCGGGATTGGATGCTGTGAGGTTATGGAAAGAACAGAATTATTACTGAATGAACATAAATTTTGATATACTCACAATAAGTTGGGAATTGTCAAGTTTGATTTTTTTGATTCAGCCTCATTAAGAAATCTGCGCCTGCAGAACTTCACACAAAAATCGGTCGTTAGTTGATTTCATGTCATTTTGCGTGATTGGAGACTGAGTACTTTAGTTTTGCTATCATTTTGAACTTTGGAGACATCAAATGTTTGTATTGTTTGAATAGAAACTAAATCATTTAATAATCTATTTCTTAAAATTCTTGGATCTCAATTATTTTGCCTTTCGATATATCCTTGGTCACCGAGGCACCGTAGTTAGGAAGCATATAGTAAATCTACCCTTGGTGCAACCTTTTTTTTTGTTCTACAATTTCACTTGCACATCATGTCCTCATCCTTTCGTGTTTTCTTGACTGATGTGCTCTCTTCTCATGTGTGGGGATGGCTGATGGAGGAAACAACAGGTCTACATCCTTCTTCAAGCCAATTGGAAGCATTAGCAAGAAGAAGATACAGCTTCCCTTGAAGATCAAGAAAGACAAGAGAAGCTAGAAAGAAGGCAAGGTTTGGGAAAGAGTAGAAGATGTGAGAGCTGCTCTGTTCCAAATCATGCAATTTTGTTTTGTAGTTTGAACAACGCATGTATTGGTAATTCTACTTGTGCACCTAAGTGTTAACCATCCATTCTTGGGTGGTTACCATTATACTAAAATATTGCAATTAGCACTTAGCGAAAATAGTGATGCCCTGTTCAGCAATTTTATCCAGTGGTTTGAACTTGTCGAATTACCAGATTGCATATAATCACATATGCCTTCGTGGTGAACTATATGAGTAGCCGGTGAGACTGTGATATGGCAACAAGCGTGCCAAGAACGGTGCTGTTTCTCAACTAGTAATACCAAGAGGATGAATTGGATTGGATAATGTTAATTTGCCTTCATACGTCTGTAATTTTGATGTCTAATGGCATTCTATCATATTTTGGGACATCTTACATCTCGTGTTACAGAACTTCTTTGTACCTGTTGCAAGGAAATTTATTGGTCCAGTAATCCAGTACCAGACTTAACACATACCTACGAAATCATAAAGAATGCCAAGTTCCCATGAGCCCATGTTCCGTTAATTGACACCAATGTTGAGCAGTTAGGTAGCATATGAACTGTCTGATGCTAGAATGCATATGATCAGGTCAAAATATAAATCCAGCCATTCTCATGTACTCATGTGCACATCATATTGTTCTTAAAACTAAGTATCAGTAGTTGACTTCTTGTTCTCTAACATCATAACTCAGACAAGGTTAGACACCGTCCAAAATGGATCAGAATATTATCCAAACGGTTAGACACAGATTAACTGCATTTTGTGCAATATTTCAAGATGCAAAATTGGATGAACCGGTAGAAATCGAACATGTGACCTCTCATGAAACAACAATTAGCCGACTTAACCGCTAACATGCCATTTGATTATCAATTTTATCACGAGTTAGGTACTTTATATTATTATTGGATGAATGATCTTATATATGAAGAAGCCTTTGAGTTGATCTTCACACGTTCAATATTCTAACCTACACGCCCAGTTGCCATCATTATCCCCACCCGCTGAGGCGCTGACTGACCCAAGAGCTGGTTGGTTACACCTCTCCAATGGTCAGTATCACCACCCATGGAGTCATGGTCTCATGCATCACAAAAGGAATTGTTCAGAAAAACAGTAAGTTGAATCACCAAGCCAACCATATCTTTTTCCAGGAGCATAATTAGCAAGTCATGGTGTATTGATGTGCAAAGCAAGCAATGTCATACTTCTTTTATTATCAAAGGAAATATTTTTCTGAAGACTTGGTCAATACAAATTACAACGTAATGTACAGCGACGTATTGTAGAAAACTTCAACCTTGTAGAAAACTTCAACCTTTAATTTTTAGAACTCAATTTACAGTCTACGCCCCAACTTGCCAGAAAAAATCCTTTTTTTCTCGTCACAATAGGATGCAGAAACCGAAATTAAAACGTGTCAAGACTATTTCGTTTCATTAGTAGACTCGTAATCAATTTCATTGGTCTCCTCCCTCTCTCTTGCTCTCCTCTCTACCTGCCATGTCCTCGCTGCGTCTCCCGCTTTAACCAACCTACAAAATATCCAAGAACGCACCGCAAGGAACCAAGAGGCATGGCCATGGCGCTCCACGGCCACGGGAGGAGGATCGCCGAAGCCCTGTGGCTCGTCGTGGCTGTGGCGGCGAGCGTGGCGTCGGCCCGGTTCGTCGTGGAGAAGAACAGCGTCAAGGTGCTGTCGCCGCGCTCGCTCCGGGGTCGCCACGAGGCCGCGATCGCCAACTACGGCGTCCCGGACTACGGCGCCACGCTTACCGGCGTCGTGCTATACCCCGACGCGAAGCTGGCCACCGGGTGCAAGCCGTTCGGCAAGACGGCGTTCAGGTCCCGGTCCGGCCGCCCCGTCGTGCTCCTCGTCGATCGTGGAGGCTGCTACTTCGCGCTCAAAACGTGGAACGCGCAGCAGGCGGGCGCGGCAGCCGTCCTGGTGGCGGATAGCGCCGACGAGCCGCTGCTGACGATGGCCACCCCGGAGGAGCAGACCCCCGAAATGGCGTTCCTCGCCAACATCACTGTCCCCTCAGCGCTCATCTCCAGGGCCTTCGGAGACGCCCTCCGCGCCGCCGCCTCCAAGGGCCCGGACGGCGACGAGGTGGTGGTGCGGCTGGACTGGCGCGAGTCGATGCCGCACCCCGACGAGCGCGTGGAGTACGAGTTCTGGACCAACAGCAACGACGAGTGCGGGCCGCGGTGCGACGAGCAGACGGCGTTCGTGCGCGCGTTTCGCGGCCATGCGCAGCTGCTGGAGAAGGGCGGCTACACGCTCTTCACCCCGCACTACATCACCTGGTTCTGCCCCGACGCCTTCCTCGAGACGAAGCAGTGCAAGGCCCAGTGCATCAACCACGGCCGCTACTGCGCGCCGGACCCGGAGGAGGACCTGGAGGCCGGGTACGACGGACGGGACGTGGTGGTGGAGAACCTGAGGCAGCTATGCGTGCACCGCGTGGCCAACGCGCACAACCGCTCGTGGGTGTGGTGGGACTACGTCGCCGACTACCACCTCCGCTGCTCCATGAAGGACAACAAGTACACCCGCCGCTGCGCCGAGGGCATCGTCAGCTCGCTTGGTGAGTCGTGACTCAGCCTTCGTCCATGGCGTTTTCTTGCCGCCGTTCACGACCAACGCAACTCAAAATGTGTCCATGTTGGTGTGTGGTTGGTCGTCAGGTTTGCCGATGGACATGATCGACAAGTGCATGGGGGATCCCGAGGCCGACGCCGACAACGACGTGCTCAAGACGGAGCAGATTGTTCAGGTTGAAACTTTTCTGTTGTCTGACTGACAAGCGCCCGGTTTTGGGAACAAAAATTTGCTTACCTTGTTGTTCCTGTAGGTTGGACACGGCGCTCGAGGGGACGTGACGATCTTACCGACGCTGGTGATCAACAATGTGCAGTATCGGGGTATGAATTTTCCTAATTCATCACAAGATTACATTGTACTGTGCCTGAAACTCTGTACTCGATCCAACTGTTGGTTTCAGAAGTATAATATACATGGTGGATTTTGTTCATGTCTCCTCATTTCAAGAAACACTGTTGCTTTTCTCTGAAACAAATCATTTTTTTCCTTTTACAGGCAAATTGGAAGGCACTGCCGTTCTTAAGGCGATTTGTGCTGGTTTCAAGGAGTCTAGCGAGCCTCATGTCTGCTTGACACCAGGTCTACATCCTCACCTGCTGAAGTCATACCTGATCAATTACTTTAGTTCACCTCTAATCATATTCACAATATTCATCTCTACAATTACAGATATGGAAACTGACGAGTGCCTAAACAACAACGGCGGCTGCTGGCGCGACGAGAAGACTAACATCACTGCCTGCAAGGTATACATCTGCAAAGGTTCTGTGAAGAAGTTCTTAACACTTCTCCTCACCACTTTGTGTATTGGCAGGACACTTACAGAGGAAGAATTTGCCAATGCCCCGTAGTGGAGGGTGTCCACTACCAAGGAGATGGGTACACCGACTGTAAACGTACTGCTACTGCTCATGCTTCCCCTTCAATCATCAGTGTTCTTCGCACAATCATCTCAATGTGCCACTGAACATGACTGAATTTTCTACCACTGTTCCACTGCATTATCAGCTGTTGGACCGGGGCGGTGCGCCATGAACAACGGCGGGTGCTGGAAAGACACGAGACACGGCAAAACTTTCTCTGCCTGCTCGGTACTCTGATGAAAACTACACTCTGCTTCTGCAGTACTTTGGTAGTGATCTTCAGGCCAAGGTGCCGGGTGCTAGCTACTGACTGATCTGACGTTTCCGGTGTGCGTGTGCAGGATTCAGACTTGAGTGGATGCAGGTGCCCACCGGGGTTCAAGGGCGACGGGTTCCACTGCCAAGGTACATACATACCTTGTTTACTCCCCTGCTTCTTTTTTTTTTTGTGAGAATTGCGTCAAATTGTATATTCTTGATTCGTTTTGCCATTGCAGATGTTGACGAGTGCAGCGAGAAGCTCGCGTGCTCCTGCCCTCACTGCTCCTGCAAGAACACATGGGGTGGATTCGACTGCAAGTGCAAGGGTAACCTCATGTATATAAAGGGCGAAGACACCTGCATTGGTGAGTTTTGTATCTTTGCGTTTCTTGCTGCTGCTGCTGCTCTTCATTTGTGTTCTTGCTTAGAGTACTACTATTTATTGCCGAATGTAGCAAAGAACATGTCGGCGTTTGGGTGGCTGGTGACCACGCTGGTTCTGTCGTGCCTCGTCGGCACCGGCGTCGTGGGATACGTTTTCTACAAGTACAGGCTTAGGGTATGGATAAAAAAATCTCCTCTCAAATCAGGCAGAAACAGCTTTGTTCCAAAATATGGCAATGGATAGTATTGAACTGTTGATTCTTGACTGTCGGTGCTCTGTGTCGCAGCGTTATATGGACTCAGAAATCATGGCGATCATGTCGCAGTACATGCCTCTCGACAGCCAGAACAACGAGAACCAGCCACTGAGGGAGGAGGCCCAGCAAGCGTAGTTTGGCAAGTACCAACATCTTTAGTTTGACACCCCAATCTCTCAGGAAAAAAATGTGGCATAACGCTTCCTTTCAAAATGAAAATGCGGTATAACACAGCAATAGTAAATCTACCACACACACACTTAATATCTCCGCCAAACTCACAGATTCCAGCCACTTTCTCTCGGCTTAACTATTCTTTTTTCCATTCTTGCAACTGCAGAGGTTGGTTCCAACAATTTCCTCTAGCTTTGAGATTTCAAGAGTTTACAGAGAGTGATAAATACCTTGATGTACATGACAGAAGCTGAAGTTCATATAGCTTTACATAATTGCATGACATGAGTTCTTGCATTTTCTGCTTGGTGCTTTGTAGAGAACAGTACCAAGTAGTACTTGATACCACGCATGAAACACAGAGATAGCATGTGATGAACCTGTCCATTGCTGTATAAAATTTGAGATCAAGATGTACACTGCAGACTGGACAAGTATAGCTGCTGGTGATGCAGATTTATTAGACTATCATGTGAATGAAAGATCAGCAATCCTTTTAACTTAAATGGTAGAATGCCTCGGTATTTCTGATTTGTGGCATCATTATGTCATAAGATGAATCATTTAACTTCTTTTAGAAGGAATTTAGAGCAGTTGCATTTCCATGTTGTTCGTAGGAGTTGCCACATTTTCTTTTCTTCAGCACTTCAACAAAATGGCAAGATAAAAATAAAATATTGAACAACCCAAGAAAACAGAAGAGAAAACAGACAAGGCTTGCCTTAAATGAATGATTCTATCAAACAACACTGTCAAAATTTTGTTACTTCGTATTTGCTCCAGAACATTATTCTACTATCCTTGAAAACTTAACAGAGCCTTCGTCCACAAGACTGGTTTGTTTCCTCTTCTTGGACAGCCTCTGGAAACCGCTTTGTTCATCCACAAACTGAGCGGCAGTTCTTGCTCGCAATTCTTCAAGAGTCTCTCCCTCTTTTGCTCGTTCAATCACCTGAAATGAAGGCAAGAAGGTCAATATACACTTCATTACAGTGTAGTATAGGGTGTGAGCTTGAAGGGGACATGTTGATTACCAGATGTCGGCCATACAGATGCGTGCTTCCAAGGGCTTGTAGAGCGTTTTGTGCCTCTTGCTTTGTGACAAATTCAACAAACGCAAAACCTCTGTGACTTCCAAACTTCATAGGCAGCCTGAGGCTTTTGATCTGATTTTTTTTCACCAATGTAATTCACAAGGTTACAAGAAAAATATAAGAAGCATTAATCAATCTGAAAGCAATTGACTTTTTTTGTGTTGATCAAAGAGAGCTTAAAAGATGAACATGATTAGTGTTGAAACACTATTCTTGATGACATATTCTTGCAATTTCCTATGAGATTAAATCTCATCCCTACAAAACTATCCTTAGTCTCAAGCTAGGTTTTCCAATAAATTCCAACAACAAAGGAAGGGCATTCACCTGGCCAAATGGACTAAATAATTGCCGTAAGTCCTTTTCAGTTGCTTCAAATGCAACATTTCGCACAATAAGTTTAGTTGAACTCTTATCCTTTTCGTTTTTCTTCACAGCCTGACCATCTCTTCTCCCATGACACGGTTGCAAGATCAGAGCATGCCCATCCAAAACTGTTCCCTATTAACACGCGGAACATTTTAGCATGCTGAATACTTTTATGAGCACATTATGGTGTAAAACAAACAAAAGATACAGAGGGGGAAGGATGACAGGGTAGTACCTGTAGATCTTTGCACACACTTGTTGCAGTTTCAACTGAGTCAAACTCAACGAAACCAAATCCCATTGAAACATTCTTGTCATTCTTAACATGCTTTTTAACCTAAACAGAGACCAAAAAGAAAAGATGGTTGAGAGTAAGACTGCAAGAGTGCGTTTGATATCCATAAGCATGCGTCCATACCTTTGCACTTTTAAGACTCCCACTCTTCAATTTTGTACTGAAATGTTGCTTCAAGGATTCATCTGTCGTCTTGAAATTCAAATTCTTGACGAATACAGATCGTGACTGCAATGAACAATGGTATATTACTAAGATCTGTAATAATGTCCAACCATAAGCAAATAAATGAACTTTAAGCAGACTTGGCATGCAACCATGCACATGCACAGGCAGGTGCAGCCACAAGCGCAAAACTGTTCTGTCATAGCAACCTCTAGCATCGTACAGCAAAAAGGGCCAAGTATACAAGAAAACATGATCCTCATGAGCCATAACAAAGAGAAGTTAGAGAAAGTTTCAAACCTCCACCCTGTCGGGATCAATCTCGTCAGCACTCACTCCTTCCACAGTTTGCTCTACAATAGCTTTAGTAACAATCCTCTCACCAACGGCATTCGTTTCCTCCTCTTCCACAGGTGTTGAGGTAGGAGATAAAATGTTGTCAGGCGCCCACTCCAAATACAGTGGAGTATCCCTGCAGTACAAAAGTAGCCTAACTTACGAAATATACACCTCCAGATTTATATAATCAAGCTAAGAGCTAGAATTATATAACACTGACAGAAATGTCAGAACGACCCCATAGTAGAGGTAAATGAAACCAACAAAAATTGGAAATGAAAAGAGAAAAAAGCTATAATTCAGCAGCAAGCTTATCATCCTATATCCAGAAAGCAGTAAGAAATCTCCCATTGTAACACCTGATACAAAAGTATCAGGAATGACACTGCATCTGTACTTCTGTATTACTGCATGCAAGTCCAATTACAAAAAAAGTAGCATCTACTTGCATCAATGTGGATAATGGCCATCCATAGCGATAGCGGTGTAAGGTGGCAAAAAATTCATTTTCTTAGCAGAATTGCCAGATCTTTTTTCCCTAGTTTTAAGGAAAATTTCAACTAGGTCATGAATGGCACATATAAAAGGCAGATTAAGCAGGAGAATACAAATTAAAGAAAACCCCTCATCACTAAAGTAAACAAATAGCGCAGCCTGAAGTCAATCTGAGAAAATCAGATATGAAAGCAGTGCTACATAGTGCACTGAATTTCTTTAAAGCAAATATGCGAACAACTCACTCATTACTTTGTTTAAACAAAAAGATTACCTAAAATTAGAAACAGTGATTTATCCAAAGCTCAATTAATAGTCAAGTGCAGATTAACTACGCTCTAGATAAAGCTAATAGCTAAAAGAACCAGATTCGGTACACCTTCAAAGAGGAATGAAGAATCAAGTTTTCAAAATGCAAAAGCCCGTAAGTAGCACCACTGCAGAAACTTACTTGTATCGTGTGTACAGTAACTTTTTGAAAGCGTGCCGAGCCTCTGTTGCTTCAACAAAGACTACCTGAGACACCAAAAGATTTGACTCAAGATAAATAAATGAACTCAAGGGGCAACATTATCTGCAATGCAGGTAATAAAACACACTTGGTAATTTTGAGAGCAAATGATATACAAAAATGAATCATTCCAATAGGACACTCAACGTAGCATTCCAAAGTGACACAAGTAAACAAATGCATGTGCAGAGAAAACACAAGTGTCATGGTATATAACAATCAGCATGACCAACAAACAGTTGAACAACACAAGCAGAATGGTAGTAACATACCAAGGCGAATACTCTGGTTGGAGGGAGAATAATTTTATCCAAACTTCCATGTTTGCAAAACATCATGGCGAGATCTTCCTCAGAAGAACTATATGGCAAGTTTTTTACCAATATCACATGGTTGCTTCTTTTGAACTTCTCATTTCTTTTGGAAGCAAGTTCTTCCAATTCAGCAACATTAACTCCAGACCTAGATAAATATTTCTTGGTCTCCGCAATGACATGTGTCTCACCAAGAGCGATACGAACAGCAAGGTCATCCGCTTCTCTATCAAGTAACTCACTCTTACTGATTCCATTCTTCCTTGCTATGTTTTCAACGACCTAAGTAGATAAGCAACGACTTCAATCAGCTCACACGATAGATTGGAGCTTGAAAATTTTCAAAATTTAACAAAACTATCAACCCGTGAAAAGAATAGCAATGCAATATTTGATAACAATATCATGTGATTCAGTACCTAACTACAAAATTATCTCAATGGAATGTTGAGTTCACACAAACAAAAGTCAGTAAATCAATGTCAATGCTGGAAGATGATCATACAGTATCTTGACGCATATAAAAGCTGTTCCATGCTCTCGTATCCCCACTAACTTCAGAAGCTTTCTTTTGTTCCAACTTTTGCTGCTTGAGAGTCATTTTCTCCTCAATAGTGACATGATTAGACCTTGACAATTTAAGAGCAAATGAATTAAAAAATTGTTTGCATAATTAACCCAAGAAAAGAAACAACACAAAAGGAACTTCATTTCTTACTCAAACTGCTTGTTATTTAGTGGTTTAGCAGCCTTAACACGTAACAGTCGCCCCTGAAAACTTGAGTTATCTAATTCATCAAGTGCCCTGAAAAGCACATAACAATCAAGGTGTCGCTCACCATGCAAGCATGCAAGGGGAAAAATATACAATTCTGTAATAAGAACAGCCAACAGCAAAGGATTAAACCATCACCTGTAAGCTAAACTGTAAAAAATAAGCTCAACCTTCTACATTGGAAACAATAAAGTTGCTAACCAAATATTTACCTGACTGCTGAGTCTGGAAGGCTAAAAAGCACATAACCTCTGCCTGTTGAGAGCTTAGTGGTTCTATCAACGACAATATGTGCCTGTTCAACATCACCATACTGGCTGCATAGCTCTGCCAAATCATCTTCACTGAAACCATAAGCAATAACGCCCTTTTAAGAAAAATCAAGCAGCTATGTCTTGAATATAACACACAAACGCTGATATGAAGTAACAAGACCAAGCAAGAACATACGTAGTTGCATAGGGAAGATTGCAGATAAATAAACGACCAGTCTCCAGTGCCAACTTCTTTTCATCAGTAGTACTTGAAGCAGCTTCTGCATCTTCATTTTCATGATTGTCATGATTTTCATTTTTTTGTTGGCTGTCAACATGTTCACCCTCTTGGTTGTCAGGATCTTCCGCTTCTTGCATGACAGTACCTTCCACGGGTGTTTTATCTGCATTATTTTTCTGGTTCAGATTACCCTTCTGATCTGCCAATTGATCCCTTTCATCTGCATCATGTAATTCATCAGATGAGTCTTCATCATCAGTGCTGGTCTCTGACTGATCACCAGAATCTTCGTCATCAGATTCAGAATCTGACCAATTTTTCTTGATTTTACTCTTGAAGAAGTCCATATCTGTCATATCGTTGTCTCGGTTACTTTCTGTTTGTAGGTCCTCTGAGGCATCTTCTGAGGATGAATCATTTGTCATTTTCTCGTCAAAAGCATCTTCAGAAGATGAATCATTCTCAGAAGCTACAACATTCTTTTGAGGTTTCTTAGACTCTTCACTAGCTACCATGTTATCTTTGGCAGCAGCATCAAGGGTACCCGTTGTATCATTTGCCCACATCTTTGCTTTAGAACGGGGCTGCATAACTTCAAGAAACTCTTGGAACTTGGGATCACTAGCTACACTGCCTTTAGAACCTCCCACATCAACAGATGTTCCTTTGCCCTTAGAACTTCTCAGTGGTGTATTAGCATCCCCAGTGTTAGTCTTGTCTTTACTATTATATTCAGGCTTCTTTAAAGAATGGCGGCTCCAAGGGCGAGGAGCATCCGGATCACCAATCTTACGAGCAACCTGTCACACACAATAATATCGGTAAGGCATGTTTATTTGCTCATCTTATCCTACCATAGCCTCATTCATACTCCTATGGACAATGCGTCAAATAGAAACCATCCCAAAGAAACAAAGACCGAAAACCGTTGAGAAAGTAAAGTACCTCGCAGGTGATCTTACAAGTGTCAATGTATGTATTGTTGAAATACTTGAGGGCCTCCTCTGCCTCTTCATTGGTTCTGAAACCAATAAATGCGAACTGCCTGCTCTTTCCATCCCTATCGAAAAGCAAAACCATTCAATTTTATGCAGAGTCTTCGCACTACAAATATATTTATTCCAAGCAGCCAGTAACATATGGTGCGGTGTAAATTAGGTTAATCTTATCTATACAGACAAAGCTTCAAAGGTGATAATCACACTTGATGTGCCATAACCTAAATCTATTTGAGTAAGGTGCAAACGAAGCCATCCCAGGTATGAACAATGCAAGAAGCAAGTAGCAAATAGTGACTTGGATTCCCCTGCCCAATAGAGCTATCGTTTTTCTATAACTGTTCATCTTATCTTGTGTAGGAATATGTGCATCCCGTAGAAAGGAACAATATTTAGTCTTTTCGCCATCTAACCATCGGATCCTCCAGACAGGCAAGTTAACATAGCAGCAGAAGCAACGACCTCAATTCCTAACGAGGAGACCATCCAACACCAACCCCCCCCCCCCTACCCCCACCACCAAAAAAAAAGAGTTGTTTTGGCGTGCTTACTTGGTTCGGATGACCTTGGCATCAGTGACCTCGCCCTTCCGCGAGAACACCTCCCGCAGCCGCCTCTCGTCGGCGCCCTTGGGCAGGTTCTTCACGCACAGCCGCGACGACCTGCACACCACTTACGCCAAATCAAACACCGCGCGACACAGCACGACGCAATAGGGCAGCAGTTAAGAGAGCTCCTAGGTCGAATAGGAAATCACATGGCTACCGCCGGCGAGGTCTCCGGCTGCGGCGGCGAGGCGGTCCGGGGCGGTTGGGTTTTGGGGCGGGTGGTAGTCGCGGGATCCGGTAAAGGAGTCCGGTCGGTCAGTGTCTGCAGATGATTGGGCTGGGCTGCAATGAGAAAGGCCAGGCCTGCGTAGCACCGGGCAGGGCTGCACTATGTACATTGGTTTCTTTTTTTCTTTAAGTCTGTGTAGGCCACTCTGAATTAATTAACTGAATCATACAGATTTTTAAGAGCCGAGCTTTGCTCGGTTGGTGAGGCAGCCGGTGTGCAGCTCACTCGTGTGGGTTTGATCTTGGATTGTCTCATTATCTCAAGAGTACTGTTTTGTTTAAGGGATAGACTATTGCACATATGACTGAAATTTTTTTATCTTTCAGTTACCTAAAGTTGCACTTTGAATCACCTAAAGTTGCACATGTTTTTTTAGGGGGCTGCAATTTTAGTTCATTGAGAGTGCAATTTCAGGTCACCTGAAGTTGCACTCTGAATCACCTAAAGTTGCAGCTTTTTTTGGAGGGGAGCTGCAATTTTAGTTCATTGAGAGTGCAATTTCAGGTGACTGAAACATAAAAAAATTTCAATCGCCTGTGCAATAGTAAAACTGTTTGTTTAAATAGTACCCCTAGAGGAGGTATACACATATGTGTATCCAGTGATACAGCGTGTATCTGTGTTCCAAAGGCTGTTAAGCCTCCAATTAGATCCTAGCATATATAAAGGACGTGCATGCGTGTGTATGCATACAGTGTACATGGTATACATGGATTGTATGTGTCTGATTTGTACCTCTGAAAAAGAATTATAAGAATTTTATGGCACGTACACGTCAACAATCACCGCCTCCGTGTACTGCTGTTCATACGATGCGACGATCTATCACAATTCTGCTGCATCAGTCGTCGAAAAATAACGCAGCGTGCTAAACAGTCGAATCATAGTACGAGGTGGTATTGAGCGCTGTTCACATCGTGCGATCTGCGATGTCGGTCCGTGAACTTTTGACGTACTGCTCATCTTGGCATCGAGCAGAACACCACAGCATGTCGAACAGTCGAAGCATACCCCGAGAAAACGGCATTGCGTTCGTACGACCACATGAACTGTTGTGTTCCGTCCATATAGAGGTGTGGGGTGATGCTGACACCTGTAGCGAATCCAACCTCCATCAATTAGGGGCACTATCGTTATTTAACTTATTCTCTATTGTAGATAGGGGTGGATATCGAGCCAACTCCTTGTCTTATCGAGCTTTTCCTAAAATTGACATAGTTTGACTTAATATCATTTAACATATAATTTAAAAGTATTTTTAGAAACGAGCCGAGCCAAACCTGAGCAAAATTCAAATTCATTTTAAATCAACTCATTCTAATGTTTAACTAATTAACAAGTATAATTGAACCAATTTTGAACCGAGCCAACGACCCCCACTAACGAGCTTTTTTTTCCCACCCCTAATTGTAGAGACTCCATGAGGCGCATGACTCCACGCTATCCACAGCGGTTACAGCGAAAAATAGATCGATCAAACTCATCATGATCGGTCATCCCATCTGGGTGACAACGGCGGTGGGAATCTCGGTGATTTGGCCCTGTCCGGCGCAAGTGCTGCTCGCCGTTTGTAGCGACCTCGGGCTATAATCTCAGCAAGTCGGCCTTGTCGTACACAGGTGCAGTTCCTCGTCGGCCGTCTGAGTGACCACGGCAGCGGTAATCGGTAATTTGGCCCTCGTACGGCGCACCTGCTGCAGAAGGAAGAATTAGGGTTCGAGCATCATGCTGCAATCATGCCTGATTTTCCTCTTCCAGAACAGGTAAGTATTTGATCTCTTTTCCATTTATGTCTGTGGGTAAAAGTATTGAGACTAATAAGTAATCAAATGCAACTCCTGATTTTGGAGGAGATGCGAGAAAAAAAAGTATTACTGATCCACGCTTTCCAATGTAATTGAGAGACCATGTGGTCGTGACTCCATGAGAGTGATGAGTAATTGACAAGGGTTTAGGTTAGTCGAGTTTGGTTTGGGTGGTTCGGACCCTGACGTTGCGTGGTGCAATCGGGCTCGGTCGGACTTTGGTCATTCCTGGTCGTATGGGATTAGGTTGCATATTTCGATGATTCGACAGGTTTGGACTTTGTCATGGTGAGTATGATGGTATGTATGCTTTCATGTATCGAGCGGTGCTATTTGATGTGTTTCTTGTCTGTGTGGCTGCAGGACGTCGAGGCGGAGTCGTGGCGAGACACGGTGGACCGGACTAGGCGCAGGTGGCGCTGAGGTCAGAACGGTCGGGATGTGTCGAAGACGACGTGGACTCGAGGTGGTTGCGAGGCGTGCGAGGCAAGGAGCGCGGAAGCTTCCCGAAAAGTGCAGAAGGGGCGAAACAGGAATTTCGCAAGGCTGCACAAGCCGGAGCGGGCTCCGTTGGATTTAGCGGGCGTAACGGGGCGGAGACCCGTTAGCCAAGGCTATTTAAAGGAGGTGGTGGCTGCATGCCCCCTTAAGCATTTTGGATGGTTGTTGGAGGGTATTAGGGTTTACTCTAGTCAAAAGGGGCTTTGGAGAGGTTGTTTGCTTTGGGTCTTTAGTGGTTGAGGGCAGCAAAGCATGTCTCCTTAGTGTCCCCTACGTTCATCCCCTCTGTAGTGGTAGAACAGAGTGTGTTCATCCCCTCTCAAGTATGTATGGATTGTGTTCTTGAGTTGGAGAGGGAGAGGATGGATTGAGAGCTTGTAATCACTTCTTTGTTCTAATGTCCAGGCGTATGGAGACTCCTCTATATTCCTTTTGATCTAATGAATGAAATTCTGAAGTTTTTCTCTGTTCATTCTGTTCTTGCTTCGATGGTTCCTATGTGTGATTTTTGAGTTTTTCGATTTCTTGTTGTTTCTTGCTGAGAACGCCCAAAATGGATTGCTATGACATGGGAGATGCTCAAAAGCCATTTGGCTAGTCAATCCTATGAGCAAACTAAGTTTAATTTCAGATTTGGGATTTTGCCTCCTCTGTTCTTAGTTTTTCATTTCTAGGGTTTGGTGCAGATTTCGTTCCTCTTCATAAGATGGCTTGAAATTTGGCATGTAGTGTCCAGAGGCTATTGATTAGCTATCTGCAAAATTTCATAGCCAAAGGATCAAAGGTTGGAGAGTAATTTGGATTTTGGTGTAGCCTCTGTTGATTTTCAGTTTTTCCCCAAAATCTGAATTTCTTGTGTTGGTGTCCTTTTCCCTTGTTGTTTGAGGTCTCTAGGCTATTTGGATCATAGTCTGTTGCTTGAGGTCTGAAGAGAATCCAGGAATTCCTTCTGTTTCTCTGGCTTCCCAAATCTGAGTATTTACGGTCTCCTTGTGTCAAGCCTCTGTTGTTTGAAACAGGTTCCTCAGAGTTTTTGGCCGCAGCTCTTTTTTTTTCAGTTCTTTTGTGCGGCAAAGCATGCTGGCTGCGGCATGTATTCAATCCTTGTCTACAGCCGAACCACCTCATTAATTCATCTATAGTATCTTGCTGCTTTTGGTTGAGTATTGCTAAGATTTAGTTTGGCTGCAGCAAGAATCCTTCTCAGTTTCGGCCAGCCAAGAGTTTCTTTTTTTTTTCTCAAACTAGCAATCAGTCCATTCCCTCGTTGGGCAAATGTACAAGGAATTTTTTCTCTCTCCTGATTTTCCTTCATTTTGCATGTGATCCAGATGGCGTTATTTTCAGCTAAAATTTTTACTGTTTAATCTCTGATTTATGCTGAATTTTTCGGTGTCGCATGCGTTCCAAAATTTAGAGAAATTAATTTTAATTTTCTGTGAGGTGCTGTGTTTTGCATCTTTTTGATAAATCAGTGTTTGTTTTCCCGGGGGCGATTTTGAAGCGAGCGACATTCACCCCCCTCTGTCGCCATTTCGGTTCTACAGTAATTTTTCTTAACTGCTAAGCATTTCTTTCGATAATTGGCTAAATTAGTGTTGTTCTCACATGATTCATCATTTTAGCCTTCCGAAGCAACTTCTGTTGTGCTGTTAAAAAAAGCATGATTGTTGATGTGTATCAATGTTGAAGTGGACATATCTTTCTTTCTTTGTTTGCGAGAAGTGGATCTATCTTCCTGGTAATGCAACAAGTTGGAACAGAACATTTGGAATATTTGATATTCTATCTCTTAAGCTTCAATTTCATCTGAGTTTGTTCGTCTCTTTATTAGATTCTGTCTGTCATATATAGTCTTAACAGTTTAGTCGTCTGCATGCAATATGGGAACTCAGCTGCCAAGAGAAACTTTGTACCTTGGCCCATTGAAACGAGGTTCTGCGAAGATCCTGCATCTCAACATAAACCAAGTTACCTAGTATCTTTACATATTGTCTTTTTTATTTCCGTGCAGTTCATTCATATTTTACCTTGGCCTAACTGTAGGTAAGTTTGCTATGAAATTTCTTTGTGGGCCTTAAGATTCACTAATCCTTAATTCCACTTCAAAAGCACCCAAACATTTTGTAATAGAAATTGTAAGGTTCAATATAGATCCTCCAGAATCATAAGCTTGATTTTAGCCAAGATTTGTCTTATTTCGTACTATACGTTGTTCTGATTCAGTAATACATCTGAATTTAGTACAGCTTCAACTATTGGTTTAGAGCTAGAGGAAAACTTTCAAATGATCCAGCTCTGCACAGGTTTGTCATTTGATCATTGTATATTGTTGCTTGTGTTGTAGATTTTTGGGTATGAAGTTATTCTATGGTATTACAGATGTGTCATAGCATATGTGACCGCCACCGTCGTCGATCTTGAACCCCTACCCGCTAGTGTAAGGGCAGTATTCATTGTTCCCTAAGCTGTTCGAGGCTAGGCGGGTACGATAGGTATGACACTCGGACGGGTGCTATGGCCCATGTCGATGGTACGTTTCATCTCTTGAAATTTGCTCGCATCGATATACTCTGCGAATAAACAATATTTGTTCTGCGGGTTTCGCATCCCAACGGGCAGTTGAGCTATCCTCGCACGAGGACCCCTGGAGAACGTGTCCAACTTCTTCGTAGATAACCTGGGGGAGGTCAGGGGAGCACCTCAGCCCGCACCCACACCCGTTGACTTTCTTTCTGGGTCACAACTCAGCGGTGCTCCAGTAGCCACGTAGGCACAGGTGGAGTCAACCCCGAGGCCTTGGGAGCACGGGTCACAGGGCTCCTAAGCACCTCACCTTGTCGGGGCACCGATACCCCGCGCTGAGGAAGGCCAAGCGGGTTCGTACGAGCATGTACCGACTGGGGGTGGGACGTGGCGACGATGGAGAAGGTGTTGCAATTGATGTAGCAGGCAGCGAGTAGGTGATGCGAGTTTATACGTATTTTACTTCGTACATATTATGAAATGGTTGTGTATGAATTCCCTGGTGCATTGTAATATAACTTACGTTCCTACTTACGAATCATTGCTATCTCAATTGTCTTCATAAAATTCTTCAGAAATTTATCGCACTACAATAGCATACAATGATCACAAAATGTTATTGTGCGTATAACAGATTTTGTACCCTTTAGAATATACAAAAATCGTAAACAAGCCAACCAACCTTGACTACCCTTCTATTTCCAAAAAAAATAACAACCTGCAAACAAGGTTTGCTAAATGTATTACCTATAAAAATTACCATTTACTCCCTCATAATTATTTCAATCAGATTAATAAAACAATAATAATATTATTTTAAATTGTTCAATCAGTGCATGATTTGTCGACATGTCACTCCACCGTTGAGTGACTAGAACTAGTCACTCAATAGTGGGCGACTAGGATTAGTCGCTCAACCGATAGGCGACTTGAACACTTGGCACGCAACCGTTAGGTGACTAGCCCAAGTCGCTCAACTGTGGAGCGAAAGAAAGTTATTAGTGTAAAAACACAGGTATATTAATGTAATTCAGACTAAAAAGAGATTATTTAAAAAATTTGAGGGTCTGAAGTCCAGTCATCCTGGCCAAATTTAGCATTAATGTTGTTGGTCCATTCTTTTTTTGCTGCGGTTTATGATATTCGGACATGGTTAATGGTTTTTTGTTTTAACACGAATATTTATGCGAACAATTCAAATGCTGATAAGCTGATAAATAGCTTCAAAAAACTGTCCCGGTAAATCGCTTCGAAACGGCGGAGGATAAGCCGTCTTGTTTGTTTATTCGAGAGAAACCATAAGACATATGCCACAAGCTAAGAAAGAACGAAGCTTGTGGACCTGTTTTTTTGGCTTTTCAACAACTTCTAGTTTTTATTTTCTCTTGATAATTACTATTTATTATACTAATAAACCGTAACTCCAAAGAACAAATCCTATAACTAGACTAGCCCAGTCACAGACCAGTAGCAAAAAGGCTTTCGAATATATGGGCTAATGGGCCTACATTCCTTTTCTTAAATTGCGGCCTGTTTTTGTCCGTACGTGGAAAGGAATTTTATGCATTTCTTACAGCAGTAGTGGCTAACAAACAAGTCTCCCTGAGTTTTACCATGAGGGTCAGCGCCCCTGTGATACGCAAAACAACAGTGAGCTTTGGCTAATAACGGCCAAGATTCGGCTAGATGTGCCGGCCATGAGATTCGAATGGGGCTTCTCTATTCCTCACTCCATTGAATTATTAATGAGAGGTCTAAATTGAGAAAATAAGGTGGGGAATAGAAAGTGAGGAACAGGGAAGCTCTATTCATGAGATTCTTCTATGCTCGTGTCTATCCAGCCAGAAGGTGCCCATGCTTTTGCTTTTTGCTGCCAAAGATTCTGTGGCTAGGAAAATTGGCAGATACAACAACTTTCTCCCCTCTACTTTTCGAGACAAGACACCAACAGCACTTTGGTGTAGTTGTCTACACACAGCTCGCCGCCGGTCACATCCGCTCTTTGGTACATTTATCTACAAAGAGCTCGCCGCCGGTCACATCAGCTCACAGCGGCGAAGCGTGTCGAACCAAAGCAGTCGAGGCAGGTACATATGATACGACGTAAGTGCACATGCACATGATTGATGCGTCAGCGCAATACATCAATCAGCGATATCCTTTTCTTTCATTTCTTTCGGCGCATGCCAAAGCCATACAGGAAATTTTTCAGCTGGATGGATCTCCCAAGTCCCAACTGGCACCGTCAAATGTTCCACGATCCCCATGCCACCACCGCTGCTCCTTCTAACATGGATTTTCCGTTTAGTCGTGCGACTAGATACTAAAAAAAATACATATTTATATTTAAACATTTAGCTGTTTACTATACAACTATTAATGTTTATGGTTTAAAATATAGTTATATTTTTATATAATTTTTTAGACTTATCAATAGATCAAAAAATGCTTCAAGCTGAGTCATGCTTGAGTGAAAACATGTAATGGCTAGCTTGATTCAAGCTGAGCTGCGGCTAATTATCTTCTGTTCTTGTATTTTCCCATGGCCTCAACTTATGTGAGATGTTGTACTTGTCATGTGTCATCACTCGTTTTAATGTGTAATTTAAATCTGTTTGAATCAGTGTGAAATTTTTCTCTACAACAGACTGGGATTAATAGTTGTATAGCATATATGGATGGAATTGGGCACCATTATAGATCCACTAAAATAAAAATAGTGTAGATCTTTAACTTTTTCTCTGATTAATATGTAACTTTTCCATCGATGTAAGCCATGTAGATCTTTTCTTTATCCCTATTAATATGGAAAGTTATAACCTCTTAGAGGGAACACGGAAGATCTTTTATCTTGATAACCGTCGACTTGCCGGCGCAAGAGATTGCACGGTTAGATACTAAAAAACATATGTTAGAGTTGCATTTTGATACATAATTATAATATTATGATTAAGTTATAATTGTATTTTTTATATAATTATAACCGTTTAGCTCTACACCATTATATCTTTTTTAAAAGTTAGACCTATCAAAATAAGCTATTTAAATTTTTTTTTCTCCCTTACGAATTCCTTGACTCCTAGAAAGGAACATACTAGTAAGAAAGCATATCCTTCTGATCTATTCATATTAGTTTTTATTTAGAGAAGTTAGAAACCAATATAAATACCCAATTTCTTGAAGCAGCTTCCCAACTTTTCTAGCCCTTGTCGCTCTTCGGGGATAAGGTAGGAGAAATAGGCACATCAGGTACTCAATTCCTCTCGCTCCCGTCTCACGCACGCATATCTCCCTCACTTCCCCATAGCCCACCCATTCCTTCTAAAGCCACTACTATTTATTTTTAGTCAAAAACCATTAACCATAACCAAAAGGCATCAGTCAATATCATGGGCAGAGCCAAGGGGAGTGCCCGATATGCACAACACAATAATAAAATTTGAAAACTATGTGTATACCATTTCTTGCTATGTGCTCTAATTAAAGTTAGACTTAATTGCAATTTGATAATGCTCGAGAGAATTAGATGCAGATTATATTACATACCCTCTTTCAGAATTCGTAGACAATCATAGGCGGAGCCAAGGGGGTGCCTGGTATGCAGGCGCCCCCCCCCCCCCAAATTTTTTTTTGAAAACTATGTATATACTATTTCTTGCTATATATTCTAATTGAAGTTAGACTTCATTGCAATTTGATAATACTCGAGATAATTAGATATAAATTATATTCTATACCCTCTTTTATATTTTGTAACAACCCAACACCTATTTTTTCTGCCTATGTGGCACCATATGAATGGTATGAAAAGATTTATTTTATTTTTTATTACAACAAAGACTCAAACATGCACGCACACCACTAGCACACATGTGAGTGCCACGTTTTAGTACAAGCTTAGAAAGACGCAGACTGGAATAAATCCACGACCTCACAAAACTTCTCCTGAAGCACCAGGATTTGACCCCTAATAGGTTTGAATCGTACATCCACAACTCTACCATGCCATCAAGAGGTAGTTATTGTGCTTTATTTTATTTAGCTATTGAAAACTTTTTAAGTTTCTAACTCAAAAATCAAGTGTCTAATTCTATATTTATTTCAACAAACCATTACTCAAAGTGCAATGATTCAACACCAATATGGGGTGTCTTATATGAGATATTTTACTTACAAATTTTAAAGCTATATGTGATGTTAATACGTCACATCAATATTGTCGTACTATGTATCGATGTACTAAAAATCCTAAGTGCTTTTTGAGTGGTAGAGTATACAAACTATCACACGGGTTATGTAGTGTACTAATAAAAATCTATGTAATTTATTTGTTAATGTTAGTTTTTGTTATCATTATGATGCTATAAAATTAAAATGTTCTCACAACTAAATATGTAAAGCAGCTAATTAATTGGGATGAAAAATCAACTAATTATAGTAAAATTAAGGTACCATGCGAATACAATATTCATAATGCATGGTTTACCCAGCAATAACATTTTATTACTCACTCAATTCTTTTCAAGTGATATTTTTATTTTTTTATGGTATACGAGATGTAACTTTGGCTATTACTATATATATATATATATATATATATATATATATATATATATATATATATATATATATATATATATATAGAGAGAGAGAGAGAGAGGAAAAATACCTTTTACACCCGGATGTAATTATATCCACCTCTAATATACCACCTAAACAAATTTGAAATACTTCTTTATCACTTTAGGTATACTCGTATACTAATTATAAGATACTCCAATGTGAACCATATGAAAAACTTGTAAGGGAGTTCATAGTTTTTAGTGTATTTTGTAAATACCCTCATATACGCACATAAAAAGGAGTATGTCAAAAAAAAGTATACATACCACATCTGAAAAATTGTTTATACTACCTAGATAGTCCTAAATACTCCTATACTACATGTACATACCCTCTGTTACGTGAGATACTCTCTACATTGTGAGATACGATATATAGGCTTCATATATATATATATATATATATATATATATATATATATATATATATATATATATATATATATATATATAAAAATAAAAATTTCTACCCCTGCCACTGGCCAACATGACAGTCTCTTCAAGGCATCACCTTTGTTTCCACGTTCGTTCGCTAGTCTTCCCCCTTCCCCGTCTCTCCGTTCCTTTCCAATCCAGGTGATCCGTACCGTGAACCCTTCGGCGACGGTGGCCGTCTCATCAGGTGATCGATCCCTAGTTCCCCGGTTCACTATTCTTACCTACCGATTCGGTTCGCGAGAAGTATCTGTGGTCGTCCAAAATCAGCGTTCGCTCATCTTTCTTTTCCATTTTTTCGCGCAGTGTGGCGTGCCCAAGGTCGTCATGCTGCCGAGTTCTAGTCTGCAAAATTCCTCCTGCTGCTCCGGCGGCCGATCCCCCAACTGTTTGCCTCGCGGGACGACGTCAATGCAGTCGAGCAGAGCGTCTGCACCTCGGCCTGGGATCAGTAGAGGTATATTGGGGGCGTCTTCTTGTTTACATTTACTGTTGCTAGTTTGCTACCAAAGTGTAAATGGCAACCTCGATTGTAGAGAAGCTCGATGCTAGTACTACTGCTAAAATCAAGAAATTTTGGCACATCATTTTGCTGTAGTTCCTGTCGCCTGCACGGCTGCACCTGATTCAAAGCAGGAAGGAGAAGTTTTTCGTTCAGATACTTGTAAGATGTTGCGTGATATTTGTATGTCTGAGAGGAGCACCATCTTAATTTAGTATTGACATGAGTGTTGTCCTAATTGATTTGTGATTATTTGCAAGTTGTTGCTTGATATTTGTATGTCTTACACTAGAACTACCATCTGTAGTACTTACATAAGTGATGTCCTAATTGATTTGTGACAAGCATCTCCTTTCTTCAAATAGCATATGTTGAGAGGAGATTGGTAGGAGAAAATGCAAGCCTGCGAAACGTGGTATGGACCTAACTGCTGATTATTATTTGAGGCTTCTGCCACTGCCATGAGATTCTTGTTCAATTAAATACTGTAATCAAATGCAGCATCCAAAGGAACGGGAGGATAGAATAAGGACGCAGCTCCAGAAAGCCAAATTATCGCCATCTCCGTATTGTTAGAATGATCTTAGGGGATTTGGCCCAACGGTCAAATCCCCCCTTGCTCGCGCCCTGATCGGGGGCGCCCAGCCCATTTGGCTGGTGGGCCCCTGTCGCCAGCGCCATATAAAAGAGGTGGGGGCCGGGGCGGCATGCACACCGAGGTTCACCGTGCCGCCGCCAGACCCACCGACAAACCCTAAACCCGATCTGTTGAGGGGGCGCTCCAGCGACGGGAAGACCCACCGCCAAGGAGATCACCGCAGCTCGGGAGACGCCGGCCATCAGGGAGACGCCGCTCCTCTTCCCCGACCGTCGCTGCCCGTGCGCAGAGCTTCACCGACGAACCGCGATGGCCGGCTCTTCATCCTCTACACCGGACGGTTGGTACCTCTCTCTCTTTCTCCGTTTTACCTCAAGAACTCGAACCCTAAAGATGAGACCCCTCTAGATCTAACCTAGGAGATCCTAAAAGCTAAAGACCTAAAACTAACAATGGTATCAGAGCCTACTTAGGTGTAGATCTAGACGGGAAAGAAAGAACAGAGGACCCCCCTAACCCTAGAGAAAAGAACAAGAACAGAGAAGGGGAAACCCTAGATCTGAAAAGAAAAGAACTCACCTGGCCGTCGTCGCCGGGGCCGCCGTCGTCGTCGCTGGCGTGCGGGAGATCGGCCGAGCCGTGTGCTCGCCGGCGCTCCACGTGCGGCCAACCGTCGACGCAGCGGGACGGGCGCCAACACGGAGCCGCTGACGGCGCGCGCGCTCTCTCGGGGAGCGCGACGCCGGCGAGAGGCACGTGGTGGCGCCGCTTCTCCTTCTCGGCGGTGTGGACGAAGTCGCCGCCGCGCCGCGCTGCGTCCGCTCGGTGCGACGGAGAGAAGAGAGAGGGAGAGAATGAGTTAGGGTTTCGGGCGCCCGCCGAGCGCGTTTTGATCCGCCGACATCAACGCCACCGCCGGATGGTGTCGGACGGATGAGATCGCGCCGCGCCGCGCGGCTGGCTTCGCCCAGCGGCGAACGCTTTCGCCCGAGCCCGTGTTGCGGCGGGCGCGGGCGCAACGCGCGAGCGAAGCGCACTGGCGAAGCGGCTGATCGCGCTGAAGCGCCGCGCGCGTGGGCGCGTGAACTGAGCAGCCGCCGTGGCCGCGGGCGCGCGTGATCGCTGCCGCGGAGAGCGCAGCCGAGCGGGCTGGCCGGGCCGCGGCCGCGTGGAACCGGCCGAATGGCCGTTTTGCACAGTAAAATCTGAAAATTGATTATACTGATTTTCAGAAGCAATTTTTTAATGAATTTCAATGAAATTTGATCCAAAATCTCTGTAAATTTTTGCACCAACGTGTTAATTTTTTCAGAGATTAAATGTGTACAGTTTAATGCTTCTGAATAATGAATTATTTTAGAATAATTACAGTTTCCGCTGCAAAAGTTAATGTTGATTGATTTTCATTATTAAATTCGAACCAACGGGAAAATTTAATTTTGGAAAAATAGAGATAAATCCCAGATAATTATGATATTGTTATTTACTGACCAACGTTGATAATAACAATATTATAATTTTTAATTGATGATTTTATGCATTATTTCTATTTCTGCCCAACGGTGATGTAGATTTAATGTATAGATAAAATTGTTTTAAATTGTATGTCATATTTTTGACCAACGTTGGAAATAAGGCATATAATTTTCCTGTTATGTTCTCACTCTATTTGAAATATTTTTCAGGCGGATACAACTTGATGAGTTGTATCAGAGAGATCCCCACTCTTAAAGGAGATAATTATGGAGAGTGGAAGAAAAAGATAGACTTAGAGTTTATCTTGGCTGAGGTGGACTGAGTCCTCACTACAGCACGTCCCACTGAGCCTATGGCACCAGTGAGGGATCAAAATGAGGATGATACTGCTTGACAGAAAAGATAGAGGGATCATGCTCACTTACAGATGTCTTATGACCTTGAGCATAAGAAATGGACCACAGCCAACAAGAAATGTATGGCTGTGATAAAGAACACGATTGAGCCTGCTATTGTGGGCTCAATCGCAGAGTGTGACACTGTCACAGAGTACCTTAAGAGAATAAAGAGTCAGTTTACTGGCTCTTCAAAGACTTATGCTACACAGCTGATTAACAGCTTGTGACAGAGAGGTACTCTGGTGGTGGCAGTGGCATAAGAGAGCACATATTGAGGATGAGCAACTTGGCATCCAAGCTTAAACCAATGGATTTGGCTCTCAAGGATGAGTTCCTTATTCATTTGGTTTTTGCTTCCTTGCCTAAAGAGTTTGACACATTTGTTGTCAACTACAATATGCAGCCCGAGAAATGGGACTTGGAAAAGTGCATAGCTATGTGTGTGCAAGAGGAGGAAAGAATTAAATCCTCACGTGGTGGATCTATCAACTATGTGAAGGATAACAAGAAAAAGAACTTCAACAGTACCTCCTTCTCAAAGAACAAGGGAAAACCTCTGTCCATCACCTCAACAGAATAAATTTGTCAGTAGACAAAGATCGGTGTCTTCACTGCAAGAAGACGGGACACTACAAGAAGAACTCATCCTGATTACTTAAAGATGATAATGGCAAAGAAAGGTGAGAACATTATTACCTTTATAAATGAATGCCTGTATGTGCAATATTCGAAATCCACTTGGTGGATTGACTCAGGAGCAACTGTTCATGTTGCTAATTCCTTACAGGGATTCCGTTCGACGAGGACTACGCAAAGAAACGAAAGATGCATTAAAGTTGCAAATGGAGTCCAAGTTGAAGTGGAAGCCATTGGCGATCTTTCATTAGAGTTAGCTAATGGCTCCAATCTTTTACTTAGAGATGTCCTTTTTGTTCCCTCTTTACAGAGGAATTTGATTAGTGTTTCAAATTTGGACAAAGATGGTTATGATTGTAATTTTGGAAATGACAAGTGTGAAATAATGTTTAATAAAGAATGTGTTGGTCTTGCCATTTTACAGAACGAGCTTTATTTGTTGTCATTATGTGATGATGTGAATGTCGTATGCGATAATGAGAACGTCGCGTGCAAGAAAGTGATTGAATCCTCGTCTACGAATGTAAACAGAAAACGAAAGAGAACTCTAGATGAGTCGTCGAAATTATGACACTGTCGTTTAGGCCATATTTCGAGGGGGAGAATAGAAAGACTAGTTAAGAATGATATTCTTCCTCCATTAGAGTTCTCAGACTTAGACCAATGCAGAGAATGCATTAAAGGAAAATATGTAAAGAAAATTAAAAAAGACGCTAAAACAAGCACAGGAGTTCTACAAATTGTTCACACAGACATTTGTGGTCCTTTTTCTGTGAAAAGTGTGGATGGTTATGACTCGTTCATAACATTCACGGATGATTACTCCCGTTATGAATATATCTATCCAATCAAAGAAAGAAATGAAGCCTTGGATAAATTCAAAATATTTAAGGCTGAAGTTGAAAACCAACACGATTTAAAGATTAAGATAGTCCGATCTGATCGTGGGGGGGAGTACTACGGTCGACATACCCCATATGGACAAGTTCCTGGACCTTTTGGAAGGTTTTTACAGGAAAATGGAATAGTGGCCCAGTATTCTACACCGGGCGAACCTCAGCAAAATGGAGTAGCTGAAAGACGCAACCGTACTCTGATGGATATGGTGCAAAGCATGATGAGCTATTCGACACTGCCATTGAGTTTATGGATGGAGGCGTTGAAAACCGCCATTCATATTCTCAACAGAGTGCCTAGTAAATCGGTGCCCAAAACACCGTACGAGTTGTGGACAGGAAGAGTTCCCTCACTAAACCACTTACGTGTGTGGGGGAGTCCTGCTGAGGCTAAAGTATTTAACCCAAACCTTGGAAAACTTGATCCCAAAATAGTAAGTTGTCATTTCATTGGCTACCCTGAAAAGTCAAAAGGTTTTCGTTTCTACTGTCCAGACAGATATACAAAGTTTGTAGAAACGAGACACGCTGTCTTCTTAGAGGATAAAATGATGAGAGGAAGTATGGTAGCTCGAGAGATTGACCTTGAAGAGAAGCGAGTGTATGTGCCCACTCCGATGATTCAAGAGCCATTCTTCACACTACCTGCTGTCGCTGCACCGACGGTGCAAGACACTGTGGTGCCAGCACCTGTTAATGTTCGTCCTGTGGCAACAATGAATGATAATGAAGAACCTGTTCTTCAGGATCCTATAGAACCCATTGCCACAGATGAGGGGGAGCAACAACAGCCTCAAACAGAAGATGTACCAAATGAGGAGGCCCCGAGGAGGTCTCAAAGAGTAAGAAGATCAGCTATTTCTGATGATTATCAGATTTATCATACAGAGAAATTTCAAATGGAGGATGATCCCACCTCATTTGAAGAAGCCATGAGAAGCGAAAATTCTTCAAAATGGCTTGAGGCCATGGAAGAGGAAATGAGGTCCATGAAGGCTAATAAAGTCCAGGACTTGGAAATTATTCCTAAAGGAGCCAAAACAAGAGGTTTGTAAATGGGTCTACAAGACAAAGCTTGACTCCCAAGGGAATGTAAAAGATACAAAGCGCGACTTGTGGCAAAAGGCTTTACGCAAAGAGAAGGGATTGATTACACCGAGACCTTTTCTCCGGTCTCATGTAAAGATTCTTTCTAATCATAATGTCATTAGTAGCACATTATGATTTAGAGTTACATCGATGGATGTAAAGACGGCATTTCTTAATGGGGATTTGGAGGAAAATATTTACATGGCACAACCGAAAGGTTTTGTCGTGGAAGGAAATGAAAGAATGGGATGCCGCTAAAGAAATCGATTTATGAGTTAAAACAAGCTTCAAGACAGTGGTACTTGAAGTTTGACAAGACAATAAGAAAATTTGGGTTTAAAGAGAATGTAGAGGACAACGTGTTTATGCAAAGTTTAAAGATGGGAAGTTTATCTTCCTAATCCAGTATGTGGATGATATCCTACTAGCTAGTAGTGATGTCGATCACATCGGAGACAAAGAAGTTTTTGTCCTCAAACTTTGATATAAAAGATCTTGGTGTAGCTTCGTTCGTTCTAGGATCAAATTCACCTAATAGAAACAAGGGGATATTGGGATCACACAAAGGCATACATACGAAAGTCTTAAAGAAATTTGGTATGCATAAAAGTAGTCCTTCACTGCACCTATAGTCAAGGGCGACAGATATGGGGATTTTCAATGCCCTAGGAACCAGATGAGATCGATCAAATGAAAGCGGTTCCATATGCTTCATTGTCGGAAGCTTACAAGATGCTCAAGTATGCACACGCCCGACTTAGCATTTGTTACCGGTTACTTGGCGATTCGAGCAATCTCGAATAGAACATTGAAATTGATAAAGAAAGTCTTGCGTTATTTGCAAGGAACAAAAGGCCTCATGATGACATACGAAAGATCGATTTACTCCATATAGTGTGGTATCTGATTCGATTTTGCGGGAGATGATAGAAATTCTACATCCGGATATGTATTCACTCTCATTGGAGGAGCTATATCGTGGAAAAGCTCAAAGCAAACCGTCACTACATCGCCCACAATGTATGCCGAGTTTGTAGCATGTTATGAGGCTACGGGCGGTGAACTGGCTAAAGAAGTTCATACCCGTTTAAAAGTGGTTGACGACATCAATAGACCACTTAAGTTGTATCTGCGATAATGAACCCGCAGAACGTATGCTCACAACAATAAGTCAAGTGGTGCTGCCAAACACATTGACATAAAGTACTATGTTGTGAAAGATAAAGTTCGGGATCAAATTATAAGTCTTGAGCACATAAGTACCGCAAAGATGTTAGCGGATCCGCTTACTAAAGGCTTACCACCCAACGTGTTCGAGAGAACATATAGCCGGCATGGGTTTAAGGAAAGCCTATGATTCTGGACTAAAAGATGGCCCAAAAGATTAAAGTAACTATTTGAACAGAGAGTGTATTGTAGTCATTGAATCTATCGGCGATTGACCGTGACGATGAGACATGTTCTATGCACTAATCGTGATGGAATGTGTAAAGTCAAAAGTAATTAAAGATAAAATATAGATTGAGATCAAGGGGAGAATGTTAGAATGATCTCGGATTTGGCCCAACGCCAAATCCCCCTGCTCAGCGCTCGATCGGGCGCCACCATTTCATTGGTGGGCCTGTGCCGCCGCCATATAAAGAGGTGGGGGCTGGGGCGGCACGCACACCGAGGTTCACCGTGCCGCCGCCAGACCCACCGACAAACCCTAAACCCGATCTGTTGAGGGCGCCCAGCGACGGAAGACCCACCGCCAAGGAGATCACCGCAGCTCGGAGACGCCGCCATCGTGAGACGCGCGCTCCTCTTCCCGACCGTCGCTGCCGTGCGCAGAGCTTCACCGACGAACCGCGATGGCCGGCTCTTCATCCTCTACACCGGACGGTTGGTACCTCTCTCTCTTTCTCCGTTTTACCTCAAGAACCCGAACCCTAAAGATGAGACCCCTCTAGATCTAACCTAGGAGATCCTAAAAGCTAAAGACCTAAAACTAACACATATGACACGGCATGGGTGGCTATGGTGCCCTTGCGGGGTTCCCCTCAGACTACATGCTTGATGCTTCCCACAATGTGTTGAATGGATATTACAAAAACCAGCAGGACAATGGATCTTGGGGAATCAACCAATCTGAGTCGTCGGTCAACAAGGATATTATCTTATCCACATGAATTGGCATGTGTTCTCGCTCTTAAGAAATGGAATGTTGGCAGGGAGCACATGAGGAAAGGTATTTACAAAGATGCATTTACCTGTCAATGTTGTTTTAATGTCTGCTATTTCAAGATTTGAAAGGTCTTAATGCTATCAAAATGATGATGACAGGACTGCATTTTATTGGAAGAAATTTCTCCATTGTTATGTGTTAGGAATAGCAAGCACAACTTATAAGTGTGAGGGAGCCGTCACCCATAGGACTAGTCTTTTGGGGAGAGAAGGCCCAATATCACTTATAAGGTTGTTGCTCTGTGGGCTTAGTTGTGTTCAGCCCATTTAGACCTGTGGCCCAGAATGTAACATTATGGATGAACAGATTGTTGCTCCTGTAGGTTTCAGCATCACTTTTCCTCGTATGCTTAACCTCCATGGGGATGGGTTTGGAATTTCCTTTCAGTCAAACTGATGTTGATGGGATTCTTCACATCCGGGAGATGGAATTGAAAAGGTTTGTCAATGGCAAAATGTTGGTATAAAAATTTATGTTCTATTTCTTGTTTTTATTTGAGGGACGACTAATTTGTAAAGTTAGCATGTATGGATTGGTTAAGTGAACGGAAATTTACTGTCAGCTTAGGTTTTTTATATTCTTTTTAAAAAAGGAATAAAATAAGCCTTTTAAGGAGAACTGCAATTTTGCAGAAAATTAGCAATCTTAATTTGACTAGTACCTCTGAGTAACACACCGAAAATCCTGATAGTTGCTTTAATTTAGAGAGGCTGGGGACAATTCTTACTGAAGAAGGGCATATATGGCTTATGTCGCAGAAGGATTAGGAAACCTGCTGGAGTGGAATGAAATCATGAAGTTCCAGAGGAAGAATGATTCGTTGTTCAACTGCCCTTCCACAACTGCTGCTGCATTAGTCCACAACTATGATGATAAAGCCCTCCAGTACCTAAATTTACTTGTCAGTAAATTTGGCACCGCAGGTGAGTCTGCATACTTTTCCTTGTCAAGACCTTGCTAGGGTGTAGACTGTTGCTAAATACCAATAACATTAGACTTTTGCAGTACCAACAGTGTATCCACTAAATATATATTGTCAGCTTTCAATGGTGGATGCTCTTGAAAAGACGGGAATATCTCAGTATTTTGCGAGCGAGATAAAGAGCATCCTAGACATGACATACAGGTAATGACCTTGAGTAAAGATTTTATGTCTGTTTGTAATAACTCGTAAACTTAACTGTAGCCAGGTTGCAGTTGCTGGTTACAGAGAGATGAGGAAATCATGTTGGACATAACAACATGTGCAATTGCATTTCGCCTTTTAAGAATGAATGGATATGATGTTTCCTCAGGTGCGTTCTAAGGATGGAGTCTCCTTTCTTATTGATCTCATCTAACTATGGTCTTTATTTAATAACACAGTGATGCAAATCTAGTGCAGTTGAGTTGTCTCATGTTGCTGAAGCTTCCACTTTCCGTGTGTTGTAAATAATCTTGTTTAGAAGTCGTACACAAGTTTTGGAAGTAATCGAATCCAAAACGAGTAAGAAATCAGAAGTCTAAAACCGAGTCCTAGATGAAGTCGTAACCGAGTCGAAGTCGTATAAGACTCGGAGTCGGAGTAGGTGTTGAGAACCCGTGTTAAAGTAGGACAACCGGGTATAAAAAGAGGCTGAGAGCCATGTATTCGTTGTACCAAGCAATTGAGAAAAGACCAAAAAGAGGGAGAAACACAAAGCATTGTTTTGTCGTGTATTTGTGTAAGACGTGGTCGAAAGGACTCACGATCACCGCAAGCGTGATCAAGAGGAGTTACGACCACGGCAAAGGAACAGTGATTTTACGTCTACAGCTAAGGAGTCGAAGGTGGTCGTAACGAGCTACGACTACACCGGGAAGACCAGAACGTGGTCGGAAGCGACTCTGACCACGTTGAAGGAAGTGAACGTGGTCGTACGGGTGTTCGACCACGGTGAACGATGATCGCCACTTCACCGCGTGATCGTAGAAGGCTTCGATCACGGTATCTTGAGCGGCTGAAGGAAGGCAGCGGCAGCGAGATCGCGGAGCGGTCGTAAATTGCTACAGTAAATTTACGACCACGTTGAAAAGGCGATCGGAGGAGATTGAAGCGTTCGGAATTGGTCGTAAGTACTCTGAACCGATCGTATTTGATTCTCACCGGTCGTAAACGACTCTAACCGGTCGTAAAAGGTCCTGGGAGGTCGTAAGACCCTTTACAACAGCTTGGCATCGAGCCGTGGTTAAACATGGTCGACACGGCGAGCGAGCGTGTCGCTGCGCATGCGATCCTCGCCTCGGACAACTATCCGGTCTGGGCGATGAAGATGAAGGTCAACATGATCGCGCAAGGCGTCTGGGGTGCGGTCGAACCAAAGGAGAAGGACAAGGTCCTTGATGATCGTCTCGACAAGATGGCAATGGCAGCGATCTATCAAGTCGTGCCCGACTCAATGATGCGCAACTAGTCGGCAAGGAGACAATGAAGGAAGTCCGGACTACTCGCGAACTATGCATGAAGGAGTAGATCGAGTGAAGGAAGTTCGACTTCAAACCTTAAGAAGTGAGTTTGAAGCCATGAAGATGGGGAAGAGTCAGACCGTGGAAGAGTTCTCTGGTCGATTCAACGAAGTCGTGAACGAGATCAAATCTCTCGGCGACGACTTAAAAGATGAGGTGGCGATGAAGAAGTATTTGAGAGTGCTACCAGAGAAGTTCCTTCCGGTCGTAACCACGCTTATGTACTCGCAAGACCTCTCGAAGATGAAGATTGAGGAGGTAACCGGAGCGCTCAAAGCACACGAGCAGCTCCTAAAGAGTTATCAAGAAGACAACGGTCAGCAAGTGCTGCTCGTAAGAGAAGATGCGAAAGACCGAGGAGACTCATCATCGAGGGGCGGTCGTGGTCGTGGTCGTGGCACATCGACCGGCCGCGGTGCATCTTATGGACGAGGTCGAGGCTACGACCACAGAGGTCGTGGACGAAGTGGTCGAGAGGTGGTCGTGGAAGCGCGACCGTCGACCGACAAGTCGATGTCCATGCTACACGCGCGAGAAGTTTGGGCACTACGCAGCCGAATGTCGAGCCACATCCAGTGCCATAACGCAAGAAATATGGTCACTATGCTGCGAATTGCCGGAGCAAAAGAAGGGAGAGGAGGTCAATTTGGCTCAAACGTCGAGCACAAAGAACCAACACCGTTGTTGTCACTCGCATCGTAGACGAACCGTCAATGGTTCTCGTTAAACGAGGAGAAGGTATTTCCAAGTCGATGGAGCGACGGGAGAGTGGTATCTCGACAACGGAGCCGGTAACCACATGACGGGCATACACTGATGTTTCACGACTTAAACGAAAGTGTGCTCGGAAAAGTACAATTCGGAGATGGCTCGACCGCTCAGATAAAAGGGAGAGGCACGATCCGATGCGATGCAAGGATGGTAGCGAGAGAAGATTGTCGGATGTATATTACATACCGAATCTACGAAGCAACATCATAAGCCTTGGACAATTGATCAAGAAGATTGTCGAATTGAGCTCAAAGGCAACTATCTCAAGGTGTTTGACCACGTGACGTCGTCTGCGATGAAGGTACAACGGATCGTGAACCGTTTGTACAAGATCAAGATCGAAACATGCAAGCGTAGTGTTTGAAGACCACAATTGAAGATCCCGCTTGTTGTGGCATGAGAGATTTGGTCATATAAATTTCCAAAGTCTCGAGCAATGGCAGAGAAAGAGATGGTGGTCGGATTACGAAAATCGACCACCTGAGCAAGTCTGCGAAGGTCGTCGGTGGCGAAACAAACTCGTAGCGGTTTTCCACAGCAGACGAGTTTGAGCTTCGCAACCACTCGAACGGTTCACGTGGATGCATGCGGACCAATCACCCTCGCATGCATGCCGGGAATCAATACTTCATGTTGATCGTGGATGACTACTCTAGAGCCATGTGGGTGTACATGCAGAAGAGCAAAGATGAGGCAAAGTCGAACTTTCAGAAGTTTATTGCTCTTGCCGGAAACGAAGTCGACAAGAGGGTAAAAGCAGTCAGGTCTGATCGAGGAGGAGAATTTCTCGCAAAAGAGTTTGACTCAATTTGTGAAGAGAAGGGCATTGCAAGATTCTTCACGGCTCCGTACTCGCCTCAACAAAACGGAGTCGTAGAAAGAAGAAACCGAACCGTGGTTGAAACCGCACGAAGTCTTTTGAAGAGTCGATACCTGCCCGGGAGGTTTTGGGCAGAAGTCGTAAGACATGCGGTCTATTTGCTAAATCGTGCAACCACACGGTCGTTAAATGGAGTTACTCCATACGAGTTGTGGTCGGGGAGAAAACCGAACGTCGATCACTTAAAAGTCTTCGGCTGTTTGGCACATGTGAGATCATCGACTTATCTGAGGAAGCTAGACGATCGGAGCAAAAGGATGATCTACCTCGGCTCGGAATCAGGTACCAAGGCATATAGGTGCTATAATCCAATCGAAAACAAGCTACATGTGAGCAGAGATGTGGTCTTCCAAGAAGACAAACATTGGGAGTGGGAAGAACATCAAGACATTGAGAAAGATAAGTCAAAGTGGATAACTTTCGATGTCGAAGAGGTCGACACCGACAATACGACAATGGAGGAAGGAGCTACGATCACACCTCAAAGCTCGGACACGATTGATGCAAATGATCGAAGCCTCACCGACATCAAGATGAAGAAGACGGCAGGTGTCAAGATGAGGAGCATCGATGAGATCTATGCTCAAACCGAGCCAATACAGATGAATGAGTCATATCGTACACAACAAATGAAGAACTCAAAGCTATGAAGAAGCGACGGGAGATGAACAGTGGAGAACTGCTATGCAGGAAGAGCTAAAATCTATTGAAGACAACAACACTTGGGAACTCACCGATTTGCCAAAAGGTCATCGAGCGATCGGGTTAAAGTGGGTCTTCAAGGTAAAGAAGGATTCCAAGGGAGAAGTCGTAAAACACAAAGCACGACTTGTGGCGAAAGGGTATGTTCAAAAACAAGGCGTCGACTACGAAGAAGTTTTTGCCCCAGTAGCTCGTATGGAGACTATACGACTACTTCTTGCATTGGCAGCAAACGGTGGATGGGAGATTCACCACATGGATGTGAAAACGGCGTTCTTGAACGGAGACATTGAGGAGGAAGTTTATGTTTCTCAACCGCCGGGTTTTCAATCCAAGAAGCAAGCCGAGAAAGTCTTGAAGCTGAACAAAGCTCTCTACGGACTTAAGCAAGCACCACGAGCATGGAATTTGAAGCTTGACAAAAGTCTAACGGCACTCGGGTTCAGAAGAAGCAACTCTGAACATGCGGTATACTCAAGGGGAGATGCGAAGAACAGACTGATCGTGGGCGTTTACGTGGACGACTTGATCATTACTGGATCGAGTTCGAAGAAGATCATGAGGTTTAAAGAAGAGATGAAGAGGCTGTTCAAAATGACCGATTTGGGACTTCTGTGCTACTACCTTGGCATTGAAGTAAATCAAACCGACAACGGCATAACACTTTGTCAGTCGGGATATGCTCGAAAGATTCTGGAAAAGTCGGGTATGGAAGAGTGCAATCCATGTCAAACCCCAATGGAGAATCATCTGAAGTTGAGCAAGACAGGCCCAGGATCACCAGTTGATGCCACAACTTATAGGAGCATTGTCGGAAGTCTACGGTATCTGGTGCACACCGACCGTGATATCTCGTTCGCGATCGGATACGTAAGTCGTTTCATGGAGAAACCGGCTCAGAGCATATGAATGCCGTGAAGCACATCCCGAGATACATCAAAGGTACTTTGAATCTTGGGATTCAGACAAGAAAGGAGGTGGAAAGTCATTGCACCGACGGGCTCTGATGATAGCGACATGGCGGGAGATGTCGACGATCGAAAGAGCACGACAGGCATAATGTTTGTGCTTGGGGAGAGTCCGATCAGCTGGCAATCTCAGAAGCAAAAGGTAGTTGCATTATCTTCGTGTGAAGCCGAGTACATCGCAGCAAGCGCAGCATCTTGCCAAGGAGTCCGCTCGCTCATCGTTGAGTGAATTGTCAGATGAAGAAATTCAGAAGGTAACGCTCATGGTTGATAACAAATCGGCTATTTCACTGAGCAAGAATCCAGTTCTACATGATAGAAGCAAACACATAGACACAAGATATCATTATATCAGAGATTGTGTCGAAGAGGGGAAGATCGCTATCAACTATATCAGAACCGAAGAACAGAAAGCAGACATATTGACAAAGTCGCTGGGGCGGATAAAGTTCTCGGAGATGAGGAGAAAGATCGGCATGATTGAAGTCGAGAAACAAGATTAGGGAGAGAATGTTGTAAATAATCTTGTTTAGAAGTCGTACACAAGTTTTGGAAGTAATCGAATCCAAAACGAGTAAGAAATCAGAAGTCTAAAACCGAGTCCTAGATGAAGTCGTAACCGAGTCGAAGTCGTATAAGACTCGGAGTCGGAGTAGGTGTTGAGAACCCGTGTTAAAGTAGGACAACCGGGTATAAAAAGAGGCTGAGAGCCATGTATTCGTTGTACCAAGCAATTGAGAAAAGACCAAAAAGAGGGAGAAACACAGAGCATTGTTTTGTCGTGTGTTTGTGTAAGACGTGGTCGAAAGGACTCACGATCACCGCAAGCGTGATCAAGAGGAGTTACGACCACGGCAAAGCGAACGATTTTACGCTCACGGCTAAGAGTCGAAGGTGGTCGTAACGAGCTACGACTACACCGGGAAGACCAGAACGTGGTCGGAAGCGACTCTGACCACGTTGAAGGAAGTGAACGTGGTCGTACGGGTGTTCGACCACGGTGAACAGTGATCGCCAGCTTCACTGCGTGATCGTAGAAGGCTTCGATCACGGTATCTTGAGCGGTGAAGGAAGGCAAGGCAGCGGCAGAGATCGCGAGCGGTCGTAAATTGCTACATAAATTTACGACCACGTTGAAAAGGCGATCGGAGGAGATTGAAGCGTTCGGAATTGGTCGTAAGTACTCTGAACCGATCGTATTTGATTCTCACCGGTCGTAAACGACTCTAACCGGTCGTAAAAGGTCCTGGGAGGTCGTAAGACCCTTTACAACACCGTGATTCACTTCAAGGATATCTAAATGATACCAAATCTATACTGGAATTATACAAGGCTTCAAAAGTCAATATAGCAGAAGATGAATTTATCTTAGATAACATAGGTTCTTGGTCAGGCAGCTTATTGAAGGAAAAGCTGTGCTGTAATGGGGTACAAAGAACTCCAGTCTTTAGAGAGGTGCTTCATGATATTTGAATTCCCATTTCACTTGGGGGTCAGTTTGTGTTTAATTCTATGCTTTTGTGATTTCAGATGGAGTACACTCTTAAATTCCCCTTCTAAAACACACTGGAACGTCTAGACCACAAGAGAAACATCGAACATTTTGATGATAAGGGTTCTCAGATGTTAAAGACCGAATACTCGTAAGGTTTTCACTTGATCACAAAAAAAAAGGTCCATTGAATATGAGTAATATGTATGTTAGACCTGTATGTTAGACACAGATTTCAAATATTTTATTGACCAGGCCTTGTTGTGCCAATCAAGATCTTCTAGCTTTGGCTGCTGAAGATTTCAGTACCTCTCAATCTATTTACCAGGATGAACTTAAGCATCTTGATAGGTAATCCAGCCTGTTGTCATATTATGCTCTGTTCTTCTTAACTTACAAATTGCAAAAATTGTTGCAACAGTTGGGTGAAAGACAACAGACTGGATCAGCTACAATTTGCACGGCAGAAGTTGACATATTGCTATCTCTATGCTGCTGCTACCATATTCCCTCCTGAATTGTCTGATGCCCGCATGTCATGGGCGAAAAATGGTGTGCTCACAACTGTTGTTGATGACTTCTTTGATTATGCGTTGCATAGTTTTAGTATTGACAAGTTGGAACTTATCTGCAGTGGCTACAGCAATTGAGGTCTGTGATGACCGAGGCAGAATGGCAGAGGAGCCAATTTGTGCCAACGGTTGAAGAATACATGGCAAATGCTGTTGTCTCATTCGCATTGGGCCCCATTGTGCTCCCGGCAGTGTATTTTGTTGGACCAAAGATCTTGGAGTATTTTATCAAAGATCAAGAGTACAATGAATTATTTAGGCTAATGAGCACTTGCGGCCGTCTCCTGAATGACATTCAAGGCTTTGAGGTATTCGGGTCCCTTTATGACAAATGCCCCTGCGTATCCTTACATTCCGCAAGATCAATTAAAATTTTATTTTATACTATATGATTCGACATATCTTTATACACAAATTTATTTACCTTATCTATTTATTACTAAAAATCGATAACAGACGTTTTAGAGTTACTAAAAAATAAAAACTAGAAATTCTCATAAAAAAACATCTGACTCTTAATCAAGTAGGTCCTAATTAAGCAAAAGTATAGCAACCAACAGATATTATTGATTAAAAATATATTTCTTCTTAATTTAAAAGAGATCATAATACTTATTAAGATGTTATTGCTTAAAGATATATTTATTCTTAATTTAGAAGAGAAGATAGTCCTTATTAAGAAACAAATATTAGAGTTCCACGCATAAATAACATTCATACAGCCGAGATGGAGTTGGTGCGTGCCATGGAGAAGAATCACGTCAAGAACGACGAGACAGCAGCAGGGGCGGGCCCAGCAGGTAGTCCATATAGGCCCAGGACTACCCTGCAACAGTACAATTTGGCAAAAAAAATCCCGTGCCCTAACCCACGCTGGCACGCTCCACCGACCGCCAGCGCCTTGCGCCCATCCGCCTCCACTCCACCAGGCTCTCTCGGTCTCTCCGCCAGTCCGCCTCCGCCTCGGCCTCCGCGCCTCCGCCTCCGCCTCAGCGCCTCGCCTCCGCCTCCGCCTCCGCGCCTCCACCTCCGCCTCGGCGCCTCCGCCTCCGCCAGGGTGCGACCGTGCGAGGGCGGCGCGGCACCGGCGCTGGCCGGGCGAGTCCTAGGCCGTCTTCCTCCTCGATTAGGTTACTTGTTCGCTAGTTCCTCCTGTGCATCACTTCCTTTCCTGCCTTGAATATCATGGTTTGATTAATTTACAGGAGCTTAATTAGTCCGAGCTAAGAGCATGTTAATAGGATGGATACCATGTTAGTTAAAAAGAAAGAGAACACTGTTAATAGGATGAATTTGGGCTATAGTCTTGCACTGTTAGACTAAATATTTTACATGCTAAATGGTTAATAGGATCATTTATTTTTTTAGATCTACAACACACATTAGCACTGAATTGAGAGGCATGAAGAAGAAGAAGAAGAAGCACTGAATTTTGAACTTATTTGTTGAATTTAAGGTATTATGAGATCTTTTAGATATATTATGTTTTTTACCGAACCGTTTACCGAATTTTGTATTAGATTATACCAACATTGGATAATAATTTTTTAGTTAGGCATACCCTGGATTCAAATCCTGGGTCCGCCACTGGACAGCAGAGGCTGCCGTGAGACAGAAGAAAGAAGAGGTGCAAGACAAGGCGCTGGTGTAGGCTATAGAGGCTGAGCTAGGCGCGACGAAGAGAGAGCTGGAGACCATCAAGGCAGGCAGCTTCCATTTCATGATGTCCATGGACCGAATGTGCACCAAGATCATGCGCGTCGTTGAGGAGATCAGTCAGCTCAAGGCGCAGGAGAAGGTGGACGCGTACATGCAGCAGCTGAACGCAAAGCTCCTCAAGGTGAGGGCTAAGATGGAGGCCGTCATGGGGGTCAACAAGAGGTCCAAGGCGATCGTGTCTAATATGATGGTGGCATACTAGCAGTTGCACGCTGAGTCCGAGGCGACGAGGAGGGAGGACCTGACCAAGTTGGAGAAACGGTGCGTGATAGCAGAGACCAAGAACCTCGCAGCGAAGATCGCCACAACTGAGGAACTTGTTAGGCAGTTAGTGAAGGAGCTGGAGGCGGCGAAGGTGTCGGAGGACGCGACGATGAAGAAGCTCAAGGCCACTGTGGAGAGCATAATGCAAGCCTAGGCATCATCAGTGCCACGATGGTTAGGGACCATAACCATCTCACGGTTCAAGGTACTTGAGCAGGCGTGTGGTGCTGGTCTGGGTAGTGGCCGACAAGAAGGTGGCCGCGGCGCAGGCGTGGGTGCAGGCACTAAAGGCTAGCGAGAAAGAGACTGCAACTTGAGCCGAGGCGGTGAAGTCGGAGATTCGGGAGATTGGCGCCAAGGTGGCGTAAGCGGCGTCGGAGGCGGAGAAGACGGCGAGCGAGCAGAAGGCACTGGAGCAAGAGCTGTACGACCTAAACTTGATGACGAAGAGTTGACGGCTTGCAGTGCATGTACCCGCGGTGGAGGTTTGAGCAGGGTGTCGTCGACATCAAGGAGGGCGAAGACGCAACAGTCATCGGTGTTGGCATGTGCCTGGAACCCACGGTTAAGGCTGTAAACGAGCCAAGCTCGAGTGAGCCTGGCCTCCCAAGCTTGAGCTCAGTAGAAGCTCAAGTTGAGCTCAAGCGAGACTGAGTTGAGGTCCAAGCCTAGAGCTCGGCTCGGCCCAAGCTCGAGCTCGGCTTGACTCGTGTGCTCGCCAACCAGCAACACAATAGTAGCCCAAGCAGATGGAGGGGAGATGAATACACGAGTCCATGACCAGTGCCAGCGGCGACATCCTCTTCCAGCGGTGGCCACGTACGACGGCGGCGGCCTCCTTTCTAGATCCGGCGGCAGCATCTTCTACTGGAATGGCTGGGTAGAGGCATCTAGCAGTGATGGTGGCGTCCTCATCTCCAGATCCAGCGACACCCTCTTCTAGCTCCCTCGGTGGCCTCCTCCCATAGATCCTAGTGGAGAGGGCTACGGCTGGTGGGGCTAGCCGGAGAAGGAGGCTAGCCAGTAAAGGAGGCCGGTGGGGGAGGGGGTGGCGAGCCGGTAGGTGACACCAGTGGGGAAGGGAGGCGGTGAGCCGATAGGGGATGTCGGCAGGGGAGACTGGCGATGAGGTTGGAGGGGCGCAGACGCGTAGTATAGAAGTGGAGGCGTAAGCGGCGAGCCAATGACGAAGAAACGAGGGAGGGAGGCAATGAGGTCAGAGGAGAAGGGAATGGCCGCGAATAGATGTGGAGGCGGCAAGGGGAAATTTTGGGTACGGGAGGCGGGATGAGACGAGAGGATATTTTGGGAGCGGTGAGGAGATGCGACCGAGGTAGGATTTTTTTTACTGAGCCTCATGTGTTAGTGCCCTAAGGGCAATTACATACTAACTTAAGCTTATGGCTCAAAGCTCGTGAGCTATTCGAGCTTGACTCGTTCAAGCTCGTGAGCTTGGGATCAAGCTCGAGCTCGGCTCGTTGGAGCTTGAGTCGAGCTCGAATCGAGCCCAGAGCGAGCCGAGCTCGAGCAGCTCGCGAGCCTCGAGCTTTTTTTACAGCCCTACCCACGGTTGTCATTATTCACCATTAGGATGAAGAGGAAGGTGATGCCCAACTTCCTAAAGCTCATCAGGGGGAGGAGAGGCAAGGGCATTTTAGAGTTGCTAAGGAAAAAAGGCAAAAAAGCTAGAAATTATCACAAAAAAGCAAAACATCTGTCTCTTAATTAAGTGGGTCCTAATTAAGCAAAACTATAGCAACCGTCAGATGTTATTGTTTAAAGATATATTTTTCTTAAATTAAAAGAGGTGATAATCTTTATTAAGATGTTATTGCTTAAAAATACATTTCTTCTTAATTTAGAAGAGAAGATACTCCTTATTAAGAAACAAATCTTAGAGTTCCACGCACATACAACACTCATACGTTTTCGCAATCTTGCGTGCAAGAGCGTGAGAAGAACGTGCTCATGATCATCATACCCCTGCAAGTGATTGAGAACATCGCGTCGGTGGTGATTGGGGAGACGGGGCTGGTGGGGGCAGGACTAGCTAGTGTGGAACCAGATCTTGCTGCTCGTGGACGTCATCCGTTGCTACGCGGTATTCTTCATTCTTCCCCATCATCTGGTCCATCTGCAGCCTATGGGAGGCATCCAAGATAGGTGGCAAGGTGGTGCGGAACCTCCAGAAGCTCACCCATTCCAAGCAATTCTACCTGGTAGTGGTTGGGTACAGTACTTCACACAAATCGCCATGTCGACCTTCGCAGTCGTGCTCAACTACAAGTACCAGTGGGTTGTCAACGTTGCCATTGAGTTGGCTAGCCTAGCCTTCTACATGTTTGTATTCTATAATGTAATACCTAGGCCGAATGAGCTCAGCCCGGCCCAACCAGCCCATCCCACAAATATCTATATGAGAGAGAGAGTGACAGAGGGAGAAGCCAAACCGGGTTTTGCTCCCTCTTCCCGTGCCTTCGCGTTGCTGCTGCTTCCCTCGCGCGTGCTGCCGCTGGTGCCGCCGGGTCTTGCCGTTGCCGCCCCGTCTGCGTCGCGCGCAGCGCCACCGCTGCCGAGCCGCTAGCCCGCCGGCGCCGCCGCTCCGCCGCGCACCGCCGCCTCTATCGCCGCGCGCCGCCGCCGCCACGCTGCCGCCGCCGCCCCGCGGCGAGCTGCCGCGCCGCTTGCCCATCTCGCACGCGCCGCACGCCGCCGCTCCTGCGCCGCCGTCGCCACTCCCTAGCTCCGCCGGCTGCGCGCCGAGCAAGGGAGCGGGGGAGGGCCGGGCTTCGGCGTGGAGGGGAGGGGGCGCGGCTGAGTGAGGGAGAGGAAGAAGAGCCGCCGGCGGGGGAAAGAAGAGAAAGAGGGAGGCGTCGGCGTGGAGAAGAAAAAAAAGAGAGCCGGCTGGAGGAAAAGGAAAAAGAAAAGAAAAGAGAGAGAAGGAAGAGAGGAAAAGAAAGAAAGAGAAGAAGAGAGAAAAAAGGGGAAAGTCTGATTTGCGGCCAGATCTGCCTGATCCGGCTGAGTCAGAGGAAGGTTGTCCCGATCCGATCGTTCGGGGCCAGGGTAACGCATCGAAAATCCTTCTCTCTGCTTATTTTACCGAGTCAGGCATAAATTAATAGGTCGATAATTAGATTTGATGCATGTGATCATTTAATTATCGTTTATTAATATGAATGCCCGACGACGAATCGGATCGCCATCGTTGATCCGCCGATCCGTGGCGTAAGAGGAGAAGGAAAGCATAATTTGAGGTTAAACAGTATAACTGATTAAAGTGATATTAAATGTGTAGAAATTGATCGGCGAGTATAAATAATGCGATCGCTCAATTTATAGACTGGTTAAGCATCGGGTCAATGAGAGGTTGCCCGGTGAGATAGGAGTGGGTTATGTCGATTGGACGTTAGAGCGATGTTATTTACTCGTAATTGAATGTATTGCATGAGTGATGATTGAGATGATTAATGCTTGTTCAGGTGGCAGTTCGAGTTTGGTGCCGTCCACGCACCGTCCACCAGGTTAACAGGCAAGTGCATGGTAGACGGTAAATTGTGATGAATGTTATTCGTGATTTCATGTCGTGATTTACAGTATTTATGAGAGGATGCATGCGATTATGTGCTAATCATAGTTTGATGAGTAACATTTATGATTAGACATTCGCATTTGGAGCATGTTGCATCATGCAATTGCATAAGAGCCAGGTCGGTGAGAAAGTCTTACGACTAGTCCGGAGCGCTCTTGAATAAGACCTACAGAGGTAGGCACTCCACGGGAGTGGAGATTGTGACCTCGTATGAAAGAGGACGAGGCGAGTGGTCCATCGACGGTGGACACTCCGCTATACCGTATAAGCTACGATTCTGAGCATCTGATTGCATACAGATGCATTGCACGATATTGCATTGCATTACGATGGATGTAAAGTGATACAAGATTCTGATTGTGATTTACAGATTCTGATCCACAGAGTTGATTTACACTTACGATTCTGATTCGATTTATAGTTACTGATTCTGACATCGATTTACGATTTATGATACAGCATTGATTCACAAGCCATGATATAGAATTGAATTACAGTTTACGAGACATAGGATTGGTTTACTGATTTACGATTCTGATTGTGCTTTACGATTTACGATTCTGATTGCGCTTTTCTGATGACATAGGGTTGAAATACAGTTTACAGACATAGACTTGATTTACAATATACAGTTACAGACTTAGCTTACAGTTTACAGTCATAGAGTGGAATTACAGCTTACAGTTCATGAAATTGATTGAATTGTTAAAGTGATGTTACTGTTTCATCATGTGCTTGCTGAGTCTTCGGACTCACTCTTGCTTTGTCGTTGTTTTTAGGTGAAGAATGACGACATGCATGGAATGGGGATAGTCGTTTTGGCACTGCACATGTGAAATAACAGTCTAGCCGTACACTGAGGTTTTATGTCTAATCTAGTGTTACGTCTCAGTGGCTCGTTGTTTGGTTTATTTTGCTAACGAGCCTTGTTGGTGGGTCTCACCTGGTTGTGGAACTCAAAACTTGTTTATGTTATGGTTTGTGAAATTCGAGGTTAGTTGTCTTTGCAACTATTTTACTGTTAATTGTGGTTTGATATCTGTGGGTAATGATACAAAAGAACAGAGGAAGTGCTGCTAAAAGCTGAATTAGCAACACATTTTGGAATAGGTAAGGTGTGGTGGTAGCATCTTGAACCCTGTGGAGGGTTGGGGTGTTACATATAACTTCCAGCCCGTGGAAAAGAACATATACTTGTATGTTGGCGACGAGGAAGAGGAGCCTCCCAGTGGGCAGCTTGAGCTGAAGGGCACGTTTGAGATCTGAGGCATAGATGTGTGGAGTACGGAGACATTTCTATCTCTCTAAGTTTTGTACTTACACTATTAAAGGTGAAGGTTACACCAGGTAGTTATATTTAAAAAGGGTGATTTTGTAAGAAACAAACGATCAAGTATTTTTTTGCAAAATTAAACAAATTCATAATTTGAATCTACAAGTTCAAATTTTCTTGGGTGGTGGGGATTTACAAGTCCCAACTCCTAGTTGCTTCTTAACCTATGTCCAAATTTTGAGTTGACAAACAGGGGTAAAAAAATTCATTCGAAACAAATAAGTTACAATTTCTCATATTTCATAGCATCATTTTTTAAACAAGGAACCAACCTTCTTATATGACCAAAAAAAAAAGAAATTCGAAATGCAAAAGAAAAGGAAATTACCCATCTTATTTTTATAGAACTACAAATTAAAACCTATACATAGCTAAATTTTAGAATAAAATTAGCAGTTGAATTTGTATATGAATTCTAATATAAAACTGAGATAAAAATAACCAAAAAAATAATAGAAATTTAGAATTAAAAATAAAAGGAAATTAGCAATGTGATTTTTCATACAAACTCCAAATTAAAACCCATACATAGCTGCAATTCAGAGTAAAAATTAGATAAAAATTAGTAGTTGGATTTGTATTTGAATTCTAATCTAAGGCTACACAACCAAACCCACGGGCTATCGCATGCAAACCCTAAAGCAACAGTTTTATAAGTGGTATTGGGTCTTCTCCCCCCAAGAAGATTAGTCCAATGAATGATGTCTTCTTCATAATTATAAGTTGTATTTTTCCTTCTCACAATCGATGTGGGACTATTTCTAACAAATTTTTGATCTGCTGCTGCAGAGGGAGGGTAGCGAGGGAAAACTGATTAGTGTCTCATTGCTTGTTCTTCACAGTGGTGGTTCTATGTCCATAGAAGCGGCTAAAAGGGCGATACAGAAGTTCATACACTTCTAGGACAGACTTGCTAAGCCTGGTTCTTAGGGAAGAAAGAGATGTTCCTAGGCCATGCAAGGACTTATTCTGGAAGATGTGCAAGATACTTCACTTGTTCGACATTCAGACTGATGGATTTAGCTCGCCAAAGGACATGGACCACATGGTCAGGGCAGTGAATGCAGTTATCAATGAGCCATTCAAACTCCAAGTTAGCAATCCATCTTTGGCTGTTTCATCAGAGAACTAAGGGTTTCTTGTATTTTATCCTGTCTATATGGATGAGGTGCAGTATATGTTATCCTGTTTATGTGGGGCAGTAGAAACAGAATTTGGTGGTGTACGTAACAGCGTTGATGTGAAGGTTCATCATCCATCGAGATATATAGGTCTGTACGGATCAAGGCTCAAGGTTTCATCAGAGTTGCGAGCTTTGTGCTTGCAACAGATACGTTGGACTGATTCTTTTAAAGTGGGTATCTTTGAGTGCTGTAGAACCAATTTTTCCTTGAAATAAAGATCTGGTCTTCCGAGTGCTCCAGAGCATCAAAATAATTCATGGTAGTAGGTTAGTAGCCGTTTTACTGAGTTCTTGTCCCATTATGATATCTTGTGTCAAAGTCGAGGTTTCCTTTTGCCACCCTGCTTATCATATTTTTGAACAGCGGGAGCTTGGATCTCTTTCTCAATTTGTTAAGTGTTGAAAGCACTCAGCTTGATCACCTTTGCATCATCAGACATATTCCTACAGCTTAACTGCCAGAGATTCCTGGGTTTGGCGTGAACATGAAGTTAGCATATTTGACTTCAATAATTGGGCTAAGAAAGTAATTGGAAGTTAAAGAGGAAAAGAAGAGCCTAAGAGCTACTATAATACATATGCCACGGAATCACATCACCTTTGCACAGTATATTATAATCAAAATCATACTAAACAGCTAGTTACAAAATCTGCAGTGCTGCTGCGGCCTAGAAGCAAATGGAGCTAATGGCTCCCAACAAAATATTGAAAAATTTGCACATTGATCTGCAGCCTGTTCTGCTGAATCTCTGCATACCCTCCCTCATCGGAGGTTGAAGTTACACTTCTCATAGCCTGCAGAGAAGAAGTAAACAATCATAAGAAAAACGCAAGATAATAAATCAAGATCGCGAGGTGCTAGCCATGCATGGAGCTGAAGCTTGAGGTTTACTTGGGTCTCTGGTGACGATGATGGCGGTGCCGCCGAAGTCGCACGTCCCGCCGGACGCCTTGGTCATCTGCCAGAGGCTATTGAAGGCGTAGGACGCGTGGGCGAGCACGGTGTTGGGCTGGTAGCACGCGCCGCTGGGCTGTATCGAGTTGCACTCGGCGCCGATGCCGCACGCGTAGTCCATGGCATCCTGGATGATCGGGTCCGGCACCGTCGGCTTCGCCACGCACCACAGCGGCTGCCCGGCCCCCGGCGGCAGCGGCGGCGCCAGCGGCGGCGGGTACACGATCGGCGGCAGGAACCCGCCCCCCGAACCCCCCGGCCCGCCGGGGCCGAACTCGGGCGGGCTCGGCACGACGAATATCGGGCTCGGTGGGCCGAGTTGCGGCGGGTTCGGCATGGATGTCGCCGGCGGGGTCGGCTCGAAGAACGGCGGCGTAGGGTTGATCGGCGGCAGCGGTGGGGGCTGGTCCGGGATGAAAGGCGTGGATGGTGTCGAGGTGAAGGGAGGGGTCGACGGGGAGTCTGGATGGTTGACGCAGAACGGTGGGTTGGTGCCGTCGCCGCTGTCGGCGGCAGCGAGGCTCGCGGCGTCTCCGTTACAGCTAGGGTTTGCGGGAGGAGGTAGGTACGTTGGCTCCACTGTCTTGATGAAATTGAGCTTGAACAGGGCATTGAGCAGTGAGTTCTTGCTTCGCCTCAGAGCTCTTGCTTCTGTTCCATGGACATTGAACGAGACTCTACTTAGTACATTATAAGCAAATTCAGATTAAAGAAAACTCAACATTGGGATCTGAGCCCGCAAATTTCAAACTTTTTTCAAGAAAACTGTGAGTTTGTGACACAGCGTGTATACACCTGCAAAATGACCTTATTTTCAGTGCTGCGATCGCTGGCAAGAATCCAAATCTAGATTGCGTTATGCATGGAAGCGAACTTACCACACCGAGTGACGCCGACCAGGAGCAAGCAGAAGAGCAGCCACGACACCACCAATCTGCTGATTCTGTTCTTGCGTGCCATGATCGCCTCTGCCCTGTCCCTTCCTCTGCCGATCCGTGACAGCACTGGCGCCAGTGGCCAGCGCACCAGGAGGAGGTTGTTGTTATAGCTGTGGCCGCGACGCTAAAGGAGAAGAAGAAGTATGGATTGGCCATCGATCTCAAAGCAGGGAAAAGCCGGTGGCAGAAAGAGAAAAGGAGATCGATCTGTGTAGTGGCGACGATGATCCTGTTCTACTCTGCTCTCTGTCTCTTTGCTTTCGCTTTCTGTAGGAAACGTGACCTGTGGTTGCCGAGCGCTAGCTTTCTATCTCGATCGCTTCGTTCGAGTGTGCTGTGCTGCGTTGGGTTGCTGCAGGCGGCAGTGGCGCACGGGCTTGGATGCTGGTGGTGTTGTTTTTTTTCCCCTGCCTTTCTTGTCGTTTAATTTTGGTATCTAGGCTTGCTTGCCACTAGGGCAATACAAGTAAGGGCGCTGGAGACGCGTGACGTGTCTGGACTTTCACTAGCTTGCTTTATGCTCAAGGAAAGCACTGGGCCTAGCACCTCTGTTTTAAGTGAGGCCGACATGCTCGCCGATGTTCGTCTTGTTGTAGTTCTGGTCGTTGGAAGCTGCAGAGCAAGTGCAAAACAGCTCTGAAAAGCTCAGTGAAAGTTGGTGACAGCAACGTGTCACGGTGGTGTTCTTGTTACCGATTGGCTTATCAGATACTGCGCATACTTCTTTCCGTCAATGGCCACCTGAACTTAGGTTTGCCAAAGTTGGAGGGTTGTCTTCGTCTCTCCATGTATGCCCTTTCGCATGTTAAAAAAAAATGTATGCACTTTTGCATTTTTTGTGCGAGGCTCCGTGGTCTCATGTGGGCTCTGGTTTCTGTTTCAGTGTCTTGAGTGCTGGGTGATTCGTCTATTCAGTGCGGGCATCATCATAAATTCATACTATGAGCGTGAGCTTTTCCATTGTTGAAGTATGTACCGTGTTTTTTTAAAACAAAAATGTATGGAGCTATATGCACCAAAAAAGTTCACATATTACTAACCGGTGGCTAATTCAACCGGTTTGGGACTTGTGTTGGCTACCGTTCGAGTTCGAGTTCTACTATATACACGTTAGGTTTTTTTTTTTACTTGTGGATACCCTAGGATTTGATCCCTGGGGCATTCAGTTTGACGATGACTTATGATTTTTTTATTGTAGCTGGTTTATTTTTCACTGTAGTTGCTGGTGGCTTATTTAACGTAATTAAATTTTAAAATTTTAAAAATAGAAAAAACATATTAGCCCATATAGACAATGCAAAGGAATACAGAGGGGAAAAGCAAAAAAAAAACCCAAAAAACCAGACAAAGGCAAAATAAACGAATAGTGAATTAAAAGCTAAAAATTGAAGCTGAAACGAGCGAGGCCTTTAGCTACTAAGCCTTAATCATGACTATAACAGCCAATTGTAGCATAAAAACAATTGGGAGTTGCTAGCACCTGGATTCTCTGTATGGTCGATCGCAATATTTTTCGTCCATGTATGCAATATTTTTCAACCATATATGCAACAAAAAAATTAATAAGAATCTCAATGTTGCACATATAAAATTAAAATGTTACACACATGAAATCAAAATGTTGCATATATGAAATAAAGAATATTGCAACAAAAATAACACCTACCTCCCATGGTAGGTGGTGGCAAGGCCTCGGGTGTGGCTGCCGGCGGCATGGATTCAGCGCCGGTTGGAGAAGGCAACGAAACTTGTGCAACATTCACGAGGCTGCTATCGGCGGTCGAGATCAGGATGCCATGGAACTTGAAGAGGCTACAACTAACATTGCCGGTCTCCTAGGTGGTAGTCACGACTACGAAGTCGGCACCCCATGTGGGATTCGGGGCCGGCGGTGGGGGCGGGAGCGGGAGCTCGAATTAAGGCGCCGGGGGCGGGCGGTGGAGAGGAGTACGCAAAGCCAAGGAGGTGGAAGGCGTACTTACGGATCCATATAGTGAAGTGATTGGACGGCGCACGGGCACGGGGATGGATATGGGGGCTAGGATTTGGGGTGGGAGACAGAAGGTGGAGGAGGCGAGCAGGAATGAATGAGATATAGATAATTGTGTGATTTGCGGTGTGTATGCGCTGAGTGGAGTGAGGCATATCAATTCTGTAATTTAACGTTTTTTTAGAGGGAGGAAAACAATTTCACGTAATAACCAGCACGGGCACATGTGATGTGGAAACTCAAAACGCACCATCCGTTTGGGAGTTGGGACGGGAGATTGGCATCAAATTCATGCCACGGGCCCAGCTAGCCCATGCCAATGGTATCTTTGTGATGGCCTGTGGGCGGTCCATCCAATTCCAACAGTTAGAGCGGCGGGGCTGGGTTCTTTCGGTCCGCGCACGACACGACGAGGGGCGCAGCGGAGAGTGGAGGCAGATCGGCAGGATGGCGCGTCGCCGCTCCGCTCTACGCCGCGGTGCCACTTAATTAGGCGGCCCGCCTCGCGCGCGGCTCTGGGCCGCAGGTGCCATCCCGGCCGTGCCGATGACATGCGAATATGCCATGCACAGGGCCATCTCAACAATTTCAAAGGTCCTTAGCAAGCAAGACACTAAAGGCCCAACAATCTAATTTTTTAATATGACGATTAAAATATATAGTACTACTAATAAGAGTTAACTTGCAGCATATATTTAGTTCATTAAAGATAACGATAGTACAACAAAGAAACTAAAAGAACGGTAAAATAACTATTATGATTACCTCAAATAAAACAATAATGCTTCAGTGCTTCTTAAAAAACTGCCTTCGGGCATTTCTTGATGCAAAATCTTCAAGAACAGTATAGAGATTAATGTTGTCCAAAGCATCCTTCTCAATGCTGCACATAGCCAAGCCATTCAATCTTTCTTGTAGCATAGTTGACCTCAAACAATTTTTCAATAGTTTCAATTTGGAGAAGCTTCTTTAAATGCGATGCTCATCACAGAATATGCTTAAGAGAATCCGATATGCAATAGAGACATTCGGATAGCAATCTGCAGCTTTAACAAAGTGAAGAACCTCAGGTGCTGACATCAATTCATCTGGCAAAGTTACTTGCAACATTTTCAATTCAGAGAAAAAAATCATCTAACTCAACATCAGACTTGTTTCATGAGAAAAAGTTTCTACAAAATAGTACAACACTTTCGTAGATCAGTATCATCCAAGGACTTCAGATTTTCCAAGTTGAATAAGAAACAAAATACTTTTTCAAATATCTTTAGCTGTTCAAAGCGACGCTTATGGCATACATATATACATATATACATATACTGATATACATACTCATGGGCCGGTGGACCCCCCATGGCATGGGCCCCCGGCCGTCGCACTTCCTGCCCCCCTAAGACGGCCATGGCGATGCACTGGCTGTAACCCGTCGCCGATGGTCGGGTCAGTGATGTACGCGCCGGCGCGAGCGGCGTCGACGCCTGCCCGATCTGCTGCCCTGTTGGCCACACATTCCATGGGTTCATTTTCACGCGCCGTACGTGATATGGGAGGCAGGCGGGCAGGCCTTTTATCGGATGTCGATCGTGCGCAGACACAGCACGCGCGAAGACGTGTTACTGATCAACGGTGTCTCGATCGATCAGCACGTCAATCTAGGCTGCTGCTCAATTCGATGGCCAATAGTGTGGGATGACGGTTCTATTTGTATTGACTTCTAAATTTAGTTTATATATGAATATTCGGTATTTCAAAATGGTTTTCTAAATCTTCTTGTTCCCGCCTTATTATGGAGATAAGATAGAAGATTACAGACATATCACATATTCCATTTTTCTCACTCTTGTCTCGCGTATATCTCTCTCTCACTGTCTGGCGTGGTGGCAGTGTAGAGTCCCTCTGCCGCTCTCTCTCCCCAGATCCAGTGGTCCTCCTGTTAGAATGATCTCAGGGGATTTGGCCCAACGGCCAAATCCCTGCTCGCGCCTACGATCGGGCGCCACCATTTGGTGGTGGGCCTCTGCCGCCGCCCATATAAAGAGGTGGGGCGGGCGCACGCACACTAAGGTTCACCGTGCCGCCGCCAGACCCACCGAAAAACCCTAAACCCGATCTGTTGAGGGGGCGCTCCAGCGACGGGAAGACCCACCGCCAAGGAGATCACCGCCGCTCGGGAGACGCCGCTCCTCTTCCCCGACCGTCGCTGCCCGTGCGCAGAGCTTCACCGACGAACCGCGATGGCCGGCTCTTCATCCTCTACACCGGACGGTTGGTACCTCTCTCTCTTTCTCCGTTTTACCTCAAGAACCCGAACGCAATAGAAACCCCGCTAGATCTAACCTAGGAGATCCTAAAGAACTAAACCTAACAATGGTATCAGAGCTTCCTAGAGGTAGATCTAGTGCGGAAAAGGAAAAGAACAAAGATTCCCCCCAACCCTAGCAATGGCAAAAGAAAGAAGAAGAGGGGACTCACGGTTGCGCCGCCGCTTCTTGTGGGAGCCACCGGCGCCGCCGCTTGAGCCGCCTTGCGCGCGCGCCGGGGCCGCTCCTTTTAGGTCGCCGCCGCACGAAGCGCCGCCGCTTGTCGCTTGGGCCTCCGCGCCGCCGCTGAGCCGCCGGGGCCACCGCGCTGCCGCTCTGCGCTCGGGGCCGTCGCGGCCGCCATCGCGTCGCGGGAGAGGGCCGCCGCTCCATCGCCTCGCGGGACGAGGCCGCCGCTCGATTTTTTCGCAGGCGGCGCAAATGAGCTAGGGTTAGGGTTGCACGCTTTTGATCGGCGAAAGAGGCGCTGAGCGCGGATGGCATCGAACAGGCGAGGTCGCGCCGAGCCGCATGGGCTTCTTTGCCCAGTGGAAGAAATTTCCGGCCAGCCCGAGTTGCGGCGGCGCGCGCGCGACGCGCGCGAGCGAGTCGCGGCCGAGGCGCGGCGAGCGCGCGGAGCCGGCCGAGCGGCGCGCGCGTGAGGCGCGGCGAGCCAGCCGCCGTGGCGTGGGCGCGGCTGCGCGGCCGGGCCAAATGGCGGTTTGAACAGTAAAACCAAAATTGATGTTTAATGTTTTTGAAGTATTTTTGATGAATTTGAATGAAATTTGATCCAAAATCTCTGTAAATTTTTGCACCAACGTGTTTATTTTTCCGAGATTAAATGTACACAGATAATGCTTCGAATAATGAATTATTTTTAGAATAATTACGTTTCCATCGCAAAAGTTAATGTTGATTGATTTTCATTATTAAATTCGAACCAACGGAGAATTTAATTTTGGAAAAATAGAGATAAATCCTGATAATTATGATATTGTTATTTTCGACCAACGTTGATAATAACAGTATTATAATTTTTAATTGATGGTTTTATGCATTATTTCTATTTCGCCAACGGTGATGTAGATTTAATGTATAGATAAAATTGTTTTAAATTGTATGTCGTATTTTTGACCAACGTTGGAAATAAGGCATATAATTTTCTGTTATGTTGTCACTTTATTTGAAATATTTTTGAAAGGATACAACTTGATGAGTTGTATCGAGAGATCCCACTCTTAAAGGAGATAATTATAGAGAGTGGAAGAAAAGATAGACTTAGCGTTTATCTTGGTGAGGTGGACTGGTCCTCACTACAAGACGTCCCACCGAGCCTATGGCACCAGTGAGGATCAAAATGAGGATGATACCGCTTGGCGAGAAAAGACAGAGGATCATGCTCCTTACGGATGTCTTATGACCTTGAGCATAAGAAATGGACCACGACCAACAAGAAATGTATGGTGTGATAAAAACACGATTGAGCTTTGCTATTGTGGGCTCAATCGCAGAGTGTGACATCACACAGAGTACCTTGAGAGAATAAAGAGTCGGTTCATCGGCTCTTCAAAGACTTATGCTACACAACTGATTAAATGACTTGTGACAGAGAGGTACTCGGTGATGGCAGTGGCATAAGAGAGCACATACTGAGGATGAGCAACTTGGCATCCAAGCTTAAACCAATGGATTTGGCTCTCAATGATGAGTTCCTTATTAATTTGGTTTTTTACTTCCTTGCCTAAAGAGTTTGACACTTTTGTTTCAACTATAACATGCAGCCCGAGAAATGGGACTTGGAAAAGTGCATAGCTATGTGTGTGCAAGAGGAGGAAAGAATTAAATCCTCACATGGTGGATCTATCAACTATGTGAAGGATAACAAGAAAAAGAACTTCAACAGTACCTCCTTCTCAAAGAACAAGGGAAAAGCCTCTGTCCATCAGCCTCAACAAAATAAATTTGCTGTAGACAAAGATGAGTGTCTTCACTGCAAGAAGACGGGACACTACAAGAAGAATTGTCCTGATTATTTAAAGATGATAATGGCAAATAAAGGTGAGAACATTATTACCTTTATAAATGAATCCCTGTATGTGCAATATTCGAAATCCACTTGGTGGATTGACTCAGGAGCAACTGTTCATGTTGCTAATTCTTTCTGGATTCCGTTCGACGAGGACTACGCAAAGAAACGAAAGATGCATTAAAGTTGCAAATGGAGTCCAAGCTGAAGTTGAAGCCGTTGACGATCTTTCATTAGAGTTAGCTAATGGCTCCAATCTTTTACTTAGAGATGTCCTTTTGTTCCTCTTTCTGAGGAATTTGATTAGTGTTTCAAATTTGGACAAAGATGGTTATGATTGTAATTTTGGAAATGGCAAGTGTGAAATAATGTTTAATAAAGAATGTGTTGGTCTTGCCATTTTACAGAACGAGCTTTATTTGTTGTCATTATGTGATGATGTGAATGTCGTATGCGATAATGAGAACGTCGCGTGCAAGAAAGTGATTGAATCCTCGTCTACGAATGTAAACAGAAAACGAAAGAGAACTCTAGATGAGTCGTCGAAATTATGGCACTGTCATTTAGGCCATATTTCGAGGGGGAGAATAGAAAGACTAGTTAAGAATGATATTCTTCCTCCATTAGAGTTCTCAGATTTAGAACAATGCAGAGAATGCATTAAAGGAAAATATGTAAAGAAAATTAAAAAAGACGCTAAAAGAAGCACAGGAGTTCTACAAATTGTTCACACAGACATTTGTGGTCCTTTTCCTGTGAAAAGTGTGGATGGATATGACTCGTTCATAACATTCACGGATGATTACTCCCGTTATGGATATATTTATCCAATCAAAGAAAGAAATGAAGCCTTGGATAAATTCAAGATATTTAAGGTGAAGTTGAAAACCAACACGATTTAAAGATTAAGATAGTCCGATCGATCGTGGGGAGTACTACGGTCGACATACCCCATATGGACAAGTTCTGGACCTTTGCAAGGTTTTTACAGGAAAATGGCATAGTGGCCCGATATTCTACACCGGCGAACCTCAAAAAAATGGAGTAGTGAAAGACGCAACCGCACCTCGATGGATATGGTGCGAAGCATGATGAGCTATTCCACACCGCCATTGAGTTTATGGATGGAGCGTTGAAAACGCGCCATTCATATTCTCAACAGAGTGCCTAGTAAGTCGGTGCCCAAAACACCGCACGAGATGTGGGCGATGAAGAGTTCCTCACTAAATCACTTACGTGTGCGGGAGTCTCGCTGAGGCTAAAGTATTTAACCCAAATCTTGGGAAGCTTGATCCCAAAGCGATGAGTTGCCATTTCATTGGCTAACCTGAAAAGTCAAAAGGTTTTCGTTTCTACTGTCCAGACAGATATACAAAGTTTGTAGAAACGAGACACGCTGTCTTCTTAGAGGATGAAATGATGAGAGGAAGTATGGTAGCTCGTGAGATTGATCTTGAAGAGAAGTGGGTGTATGCGCCCACTCCGATGATTCAAGAGCCATTCTTCACACTACTGCTTGTCATTGCACCGACGGTGCAAGACAACGTGGTGCCAGACTGTTATTGTTCCTCCTGTGGCAACAATGAATGAGAATGAGGAATCTGTTCTTCAGGATCCTATAGAACCCATTGCCACAGATGAGGGGGAGCAACAACAGCCTCAAACAGAAGATGTACCAAATAAGGAGGCCCCGAGGAGGTCTCAAAGAGTAAGAAGATCAGCTATTTCTGATGATTATCAGATTTATCATACAGAGGAATTTCAAATGGGGGATGATCCCACCTCATTTGAAGAAGCCATGAGAAGCGAAAATTCCTCAAAATGGCTTAAGGCCATGGAAGAGGAAATGAGGTCCATGAAGACTAATAAAGTCTGGGATTTGGAAATTATTCCTAAAAGAGCCAAAACAGTAGACTGTAAATGGGTCTACAAGACAAAACTTGACTCCCAAGGGAATGTAGAAAGATACAAAGCGCGACTTGTGGCAAAAGGATTTACGCAAAGAGAAGGGATTGATTACAATGAGACCTTTTCTCCAGTCTCATGTAAGGATTCCTTCAGAATCATAATGACATTAGTAGCACATTATGATTTAGAGTTACATCAGATGGATGTAAAGACGGAATTTCTTAATGAGGATTTGGAGGAAAATGTTTACATGGCACAACCGAAAGGTTTTGTCGTGGAAGGAAATGAAAGAATGGGATGCCGCCTAAAGAAATCGATTTATGAGTTAAAACAAGCTTCAAGACAGTGGTACTTGAAGTTTGACAGTACAATAAGAAAATTTGGGTTTAAAGAGAATGTAGAGGACAACTGTGTTTATGCAAAGTTTAAAGATGGGAAGTTTATCTTCCTAATCACGTATGTGGATGATATCCTACTAGCTAGTAGTGATGTCGATCACATCGGAGACAAAGAAGTTTTTGTCCTCAAACTTTGATATGAAAGATCTTGGTGTACCTTCGTTCGTTCTAGGGATCGAAATTCACCGGGATAGAAACAAGGGGATATTGGGACTGTCACAAAAGGCATACATAGAGAAAGTCTTAAAGAAATTTGGTATACATAAAAGTAGTCCTTCACCTGCACCTATAGTCAAGGGCGACAGATATGAGGATTTTCAATGCCCGGGAACCAGTATGAGATCGATCAAATGAAAGCGGTTCCATATGCTTCATTGTCGGAAGCTTACAAGATATGCTCAAGTATGCACATACGACTTAGCATTTGTTACTGGGTTACTTGGCGATTCGAGCAATCTGGGAATAGAACATTGAAATTGATAAAGAAAGTCTTGCGTTATTTGCAAGGAACAAAAGGCCTCATGATGACATACGTAAGATCGATTCACTCCATATAGTGGGGTATACTGATTCGATTTTGCGGAGATGATAGAAAGTCTACATCCGGATATGTGTTCACTCGTTGGAGGAGCTATATCGTGGAAAGCTCAAAGCAAACCGTCACTACATCGCCCACAATGTATGCCGAGTTTGTAGCATGTTATGAGGCTACGGGCGGGTGAACTGCTAAAGAAGTTCATACCGGTTTAAAAGTGGTTGACGACATCAATAGACCACTTAAGTTGTAATCGCGATAATGAACCCAGAATGTATGCCCACAACAATAAGTCAAGTGGTGCTGTCAAACACATTGACATAAAGTATTATGTTGTGAAAGATAAAGTTCGGGATCAAATTATAAGTCTAGAGCATATAAGTACCGCAAAGATGTTAGCGGATCCGCTTACTAAAGGCTTACCACCCAACGTGTTCGAGAGAACATGTAGCGGCATGGGTTTAAGGGAAAGCCTATGATTCTGGACTAAAAGATGGCCCAAAAGATTAAAGTAACTATTTGAGCAGAGAGGTGTATTGTAGCTGTTGAATCTATCGGCGATTGACCGTGACGATGAGACATGTTCTATGCACTAATCTGTGATGGAATGTGTAAAGCCAAAAGTAATTAAAGATAAAGTATAGATTGAGATCAAGGGAAAATGTTAGAATGATCTCGGGATTTGGCCCAACGCCAAATCCCCTGCTCAGCATACGATCGGGCGCCCCATTTGGTCAGGGCCCTGTCGCCAGCGCCATATAAAAGAGGTGGGGGCCGGGGCGGCACGCACACCAAGGTTCACCGTGCCGCCGCCAGACCCACCGAAAAACCCTAAACCCGATCTGTTGAGGGGGGCGCTCCAGCGACGGGAAGACCCACCGCCAAGGAGATCACCGCCGCTCGGGAGATGCCGGCCGCTAGGGAGACGCCGCTCCTCTTCCCCGACCGTCGCTGCCCGTGCGCAGAGCTTCACCGACGAACCGCGATGGCCGGCTCTTCATCCTCTACACCGGACGGTTGGTACCTCTCTCTCTTTCTCCGTTTTACCTCAAGAACCCGAACGCAATAGAAACCCCGCTAGATCTAACCTAGGAGATCCTAAAGAACTAAACCTAACACCTCCTCCTCCTTGTGGCGAGTAGGCGACGACCAGAAGCGCCATAGAGGAGCCTCTGCCGGGAAAATCTGTTCCTCACTACCACTGTCGGCCAAATCCAGCAGTCATAAGCGTGTTGGGATGGCCGAATGCTTGGCGCCCACTACCTCCCCACGTGCCCACAGCCACCATGCCACCTTGGACACTCGCTGTGGCCGCCATCATGCTTGTTCCCTGACAGGTGTCCCTGCACATTGCCGTCTCAAGGTGGATCGCCGTGGAGATTCGCCCGCGGTGGCAGGAAATCATTCGACGGGATGAGAATGGAAGAGAGGAAGAGAGACGAGGCGTGAGAGGAAGCGATTTGGGAAAGAAGTTTCGCGACGGGCTGCATAGGCTAAGGGAAGGTCATTGGGTGCGTCAAGTAGATAGGGATCCGACGGCTTAATCGGCTTATACCGTTGCAACGCTATAGCATGTTGTAGTTTCCTCGTAATTAATATGCCTGATCGATTCAGGCTGATTTGGTTTTGACAAATTTATGACCAAATGTACTACAGGAGTAGCAATCTAGCATAGGTAGCGTCTCAGCGAGCAGTAACAGAACAGGAACCCAGAGGTTGAGCTTACGAACAAATTACTAGCTGTCTAGCTGATAGCCTGATAGGCAAACGATACATCCACACAGCGAAAAATCGAAATAACGTAGACACGGCGGCGATGAATTATATGTGCGTAATGACTCTGAATCTACATACAACATAACTTGAGTGCTGACAAAATGGTTCTTTGACTTGTAGCAGATTCGGACAAAATGGCGAAATGCATTGCCGGCCGGTGAGACATCACATCCCCGGTAACGGTGGCGAGAGATATCATGCATGTATATCGGGAGTACACTGCAGAAACGCATATATGACAAAGCAGAACGTGCATTTCTCCAACCGAAGAGTACTTTTAAGTAGACTTGCAGGCATGTCCCACTGGACAAAAGTGACTCGAGAAAAAAAAAATTCTTCCTGGTCCCACGCGTTCTGGCACAAGCAAGAGTATGGTTAAGTACGTACCCGATGCATGGCATTGCGTTGGCCCATGCAAATCGTTCCCGTTATTTCTATCACGCCAGAATCAAGATGAACATGGCGCATAATTGCTACGTACTTGGCATGCATGAACATAGGGCAGGTTGTTCTTGGGACTCTTCGAGTATGTATGAACTATGAACTATTAGGATTAGTTCACCACACTATTTGCATCTCTCCGTTCATAGCCAAGAGGCTCGCATGCTTCCAAACCTACACTATTCTAGCCACTAACTTGGACAGAGCTATAAGATCGGCCGTATTTCTTTTTAAAATATATTCCTATCAAATTCGATATATAATTTGCGTGGTTGGCATTTCAAAATAGACTTTGGAAGCTGACCACCTATCCTTGCAAGAGTGGCCAAACTATTCGACATGTCCTCTTTGCACGTTACTACCTGAATCAGCCATTCACCTCCTCGCTGAGTGTCGCTACACGACCAAAAGTTGGGCTTCCATCGTGCACTGGACAGCTTGTGATTCTTTACAACCGACAACTTGGCCCACCTTCTCTATGACCCGACAATGGTGGGAGTGGATTGTTCTATGACCTGGAGCACCACAGAAGGCTCTAGCCTCGTTGGTGATATTGATAACATGGGAGAGTTGGAAAGAACGGAGCGCCCGAATTTTCTACTCTTCAGCTAATACATCACCGTTCTTGATAGCCAAGATAAAAGATGAAACAACATCTTGGCCTTGGCAAGAACCTACCAGAGCTTATCCCCTCCTTGTAAGATAAATTTTGTAATCAAACCTTAAAACCCTACAGTGCTGCCAATTTCTGACCACCCCTTCTCTATTTTAATATAGGGCAGTGCTTACTGCCACCCGTTTCAAAAAATATCGATACATAATCGTCGCTTGCATGATTTCTTTGACCAATAATGAAAAATAAAATTAAATCTCTCGTATGCATGTGTGGTGAGATAGCTGCTGGACCGTAACATCACATTCAATAAAAGGAGTGGCAACAAGAGTGTTCATTACATATTATTCAATTCGTTTTAACCCTTGAAAAATACTACAATTTCAAAAGTCAAAATATCTCTGTAGTTGCCTTCTGAATTTTTTTCCTAAGCCCCCTCCATTTTCACAACCAGTCCTCGGGCTCAAAATTCTAGCTTTGTGTGACGGTTAAATGGAAACAAATGTATCAGCAGTTGCCATTCGTGAAATATAATTCACCAAGCGTGCATGCACATTCAAGACGTACCCCATCCTCCCATCAGATCAGGTGATTGAGTTGGCCGGCCCGTTGCCATCATATTTCGCGCAATCTCAAGAGACAAATTCAACTTTAGCTACATGTATATCTAGATGACGTACAACAATAGTTATACTATTGTATATCTAGACATGGATGTCACACCGGTTGTACTAGGTTGAAACATTAAAAAGATGGGAGTGTCCATACAACATGTGACTGTTTTTTAGGATAAAAATAGTCAGATTTTGAACCGTTAGATGGATCCAACGCCCTAGATCAGTTTTTTTTTAGGGGGTCATTTTTTTTGAAGGGGGGCTTGTATGGGTGGATCCGTTGGATGGAGATCTAACGCACCAGATCAATCTGACTGTTTTTATCCTCAAAAATAGTCGAATGTTGTGTAGACAAGAGTTTTAGACAAAGAGCCGGGGCCCTTCCAAACAGGGCACAGCTAGTTTTCTACTAGTGGTAAAAAAAGTAACATAGATTTCTTGAAGGAAAGCATCTACAACCAAAGATCAACTGCAAGTCGGAATTGGACAGGAAAAGAGCTAGACTCGATTTGTGTCGCACAACGGACCAGCAATCAGTGTAACAGAGGAACGGAAGGTCTTGTGGCTTCCAAAGAAGACACGATCGAGTTGAACGAGAAGGATCACGAATACCCATATACATGCATTATATTGTTCAAACTAGGAGATTAGTGGTGGTGAAAAACTAGAGAGAGAGAGAGCAAGAGATAGATGATAGATAGCTATGCATGAAGTCGGCACGGGAAGGCGCCAAACGACTTCACATGCACGCGCGACTCCAAGGGCGAAAAGACAAACGACCGCGCGCCATGGCTTCGTCGAAGCAGCAACCCAGCTCGACGCCAACCACAATCTTAGCTGCCGAGACATGACACCAAGACGTACGCCATCACTTGACGACCTCACGTACGCCTATATTTGCGCTCGCCGCGTTGTTCCGCTTCACTCGCACCACCTAGGGCTGCCTAGCCAAGAGCAAGAAGAGAAGTCGAAGAGCAGCCATGGCCGCCAAGAACCACCGCATTGTGCCCCTCCTGCTCCTGGCGCTCTTCCTGATCGCCCAGCTCGCGCCGGCCGCTGCCTGCCCCCACTGCCCGACGCCGAAGCCTCCCCCGCCGCCGCCGCCCCCGAAGGTGAAGCCCCCGCCGTCGTCCGTGCCGTGCCCACCGCCGCCGGCCACACCCACGCCGTCGCCGTACACACCATCGCCGACGGGCAAGTGCCCGATCAACACGCTGAAGCTGCTAGCGTGCGTGGACGCGCTCAACGGCTTGGTGCACGCGGTGGTCGGCGCCAAAGCCAGCGAGGCGTGCTGCCCGCTGCTGTCCGGGGTCGCCGACCTCGACGCCGCGCTGTGCCTCTGCACCACCATCAAGGCCAAGGCGCTCAGCGTCAGCCTCGTGCTGCCCATCGCCATTGAGGTGCTCGTCAACGAGTGCCACAAAAACGTGCCCTCCAGCTTCCAATGCCCTTAAGTTCATTGATTAGTACCACTGCACCTGCATCTGCATGCATGGATTCAGTTATCAAAGTACGTACTTAATTACGTGAGTCTTGCATCTCTGGTTATATACATATCACATGAGTTCTGACTTGTGGTGTGGAGCTGTGGACTGTGCATTGTGTAATATAATTGTGTACTAAATATTGTACCATGCTTATATGAGTTAATTGTGGTCATTGCTGGGTTTGTAGTAACTTGGAAGATTTTATGAACAAAGTGTGTGTGACGTATGTTAAGTTTCAGATGTATGCATGGTTGACGAAACCTGTCAACTTTCTATTAAATCAAAGGTTTTGTGGTTTTAAAAAAAGGATATTTTTCCTCTAGTTCAGTGTGCTTATCTTAACCGTTGTTCAATGTGCATGCATTCTTTTAAGTTGATGCGAAAGAAAACAAAGTTGTCTATAGGAAGAAACGGAATTGAGTTGTATGGACAATAGGAATTGAGTTGTATCATAGGCGGTTCGTAACCTTCATTAGAGACGGTTTCTGAACTATTTAATTTATTGCATCAGTGGTAACAGGTGGTTATCACAGATAGCTCTCAAACTATCTGTGATAAGTCACAATACAGACGGCTCTCAGGAACGCCTGTCATCGCACGAGGTCCAGACTTCTTCTCTGATCTCGAAGGATCTTGAGATTTCCTCCCAAAGCTACTCTTTCTCTTCACTTATCAGAGACTTCCAGCTCGGTGTGGTGATAGGAACCTGTCTGTAGGTGGTCTGAAATGCAACCACTGCTTTCTTGAGATGTAGAGAGACCCCGACTGGACTGACATCCATAATGATCATTCGGCTCTCAGGCATTTTTGATATGCATCGGTCCTCTCACTTAGTTGCTCCTTTTGTCTGGTCCTCAGACGCATTCAGCAAAACTAAGCTCGAAAACTATGTGGACGCCGTCTAGGAGGAATACGAGATGGTAGGATGGATTGGGCGCTTCATGTGGCTTTTTCTGTAAATATTGTATATGTCATGTTGTGAATTCCATACATATACATAGTCTCTATAAGTAAAAAAGGAAAATAAAAGATAGATGATGTATAAATATACCCGTTGACAACAACCCCTTGGCCTTATACAGCAAACCATCACATTCACCTCCTCCTATTTGCGGCTCCTATGCAGCCCTACCTCTGGATCGTTGGCAATCCCATCATTGAAAGGAACCTTAGCCAACACCTTGACCTATCCTAAATACCACCAACACATATTAAATAGCTTTTACCTATAGTAAACACAAACGGTATGGATTTACCATGATTCTTTTGTTAGTTGACCTAGTTTCAGGATTGTGGCTACAAATTGGGCTCACGTCAATTCACTTCACGTCTACTGGTTGGACTCGAACAACATAAATATCTAAATAGGTGCAAAGAAACCTAACTGTGCGTAGAAGTAGTGAGTTATTGCCCTAAGTATGTGTGTGTATTATTATATATAGCTTTTAAAATAACCATATGTGATAAGTAGGTCATCACAAACTGTAAAAAACCGTTTGTGATGTATCACCAACGGCTTTCACAAAAACCTTCTGCGATAATTTCACACATCATAGATGGCTTATGTAAAAAAACATCTGTAATAAGTAAGTCATCACTGATGGTTCTTACCATCGGTTGCAACATAGACGATCACGTTATTAAAACCGTATGAGATAACTATACGACAGCTTAACACTGATAGATTCTGTAAAATCGTCTGTGATGAGACGTCCAATATAATCTTCTCCGTAATAGTGTTTTTTTTCAGAGGTTATGCTTGGATGTTGCTCATCTTGTTCGCAAATGGCGAAGGAATCCCATCCTACATTCCTACTGTCGTGTAGGAAAACCATCGATCATTTCTTTAGGAAAAAAATTACTTGTAGCATAGAAAAATAAAGGGATGTTTTTTATTGACACGACCATCGATCAGCAATGAACTGCACCTGATGATGGATTATATTACAGTGAGTTTGCTCAATGAACCGCATGCATTTAGATGGATTGCTTAAGGAGCTCAGGAAACCGTATTACTCGCTTGAAGATCGCCAAATGCCAAATAGCCTAGTCGTGGCCCAAAGTCGAGAAAACACGGAAAGCTTGATCCGACAATCGCTTATGCTTTCTACTCAAGTAGCAGCGGCGATCAGTTTACCAACCATGTTAATGAGCCCACGGCCGAACATCTCGTCGCATTCTTCTTCAAATGACGTACATCCGGCCAAACATCTACTCTCAAGTGACATAAAAGGACTGTTTTTCCAGCGACATGCGTCCGGCAGACAAGCTGATTGCGCGTACACGCATGCATAACAAAACGTCAAAATCCGGCATGACATATTGCTAGTACAGGAAATCAGCGAGAGGTCCAGCACAGCGCACGAGCGAGTCGTTCACATGATTTGAACAACGTCGCCCACAACAAGAACCGGCGATTTGCTAATCCAGATGAATATAACAAAATGTCGATGTTGACGACAAATGTCACCATTCAAGATTCTACATATTTGCTTATACAACAGATGTCTTAGTACAAGATTGGCCGAGTAGTATTACCACCATCGAGTAAAATTGACAAGCAAAACAAGCGCACTTCACTGTGTTAAGGCACTCGAACTGGAACACGCGATCAATCTGCTATCCGCAATCTGGCAGGGGTTTTGGCGGACGAGATCAAGCGACGGCTTGGAGGGCCCTCTCGAAGTTATCTTCCGCCGATACAGCACGCTTGACTAGCACATGGTCAGGATGTGAAAGTTTCAGCTGGCTGCAGGAGGAGAGAAAGTTAGGAGAAAGATACAGTTGTTCTAATTCGTCAACATAGTAAACACTCTTGTCAATCACTGATCAGGTGCTAAACAATGAAACGAAGCAAGGAGAAAGTTCCGCGGATTATTGTCCAAAATCTATCAGAACAAGGTAAAATCCATCGATCCATCCCACTAGTAGTTTTTATAAGATCAATTGTGAAGTCATTAGTCTTGGTGTTCCTCTCAACTATTAACACATTAGTCTAACATATATCACAAACCATTAATTGACTTAATTAACAAATTAGGATGACCCCTTAGTGATTTACAAACATCCCTTTGAAATCAAAGGTGCGTAGGAGATCTTAACATGATAGCCTGCCACTTCTTTTCATACTAGATACCAAGCATCTAAAACAAGTAGAGAAGTTTTCTGGAATCCGTGTGGAAAAGTTGGGACTGTTGAACACAGACAATATAGGTCAGTTTCAAGTTGCTGGGGAGACCTCGTCAGGAGATATCAGATCAGGAACAAGTGGCTACAACATGCTAATCCAAGATGTGCAAAATCAGGATCAGAGGCCAAAAAACATAGCTGTTCTGCACAAAACTAGAACAGATAAATTCATCCACCGGAATAAGAGAAAACGATTTGCTAGTTTGAATGGAAAAGTATCTCATCACAATCTGACTGTGGTCCTACTCCTGACACGTCAGCAACATCCAAGATCAACCAATAGTACAGTCCAAGTTTCTTAAATAGCTGGGCCAATTGTACAATTGGTAGCATTTGACTGAAATAGTTGAGTGGCTACTGTTTACAAAGCTGACAAGTGAGAACAAAATACAAATATTGCTCCAATGTGGCAGCTTTTTGCACACAAAGGATGGGTTTTTTGGGATGTGACTTATTATTTTTGGCTTAAAATTTTGAATTCTGATTATTCGCGCGAGATAGTGCGGAGAGTGATACTTGCATGCGATTTTGGCCTATATAGATGAAGTCGAGACTGTTTACTACAATCAACAATCAAGCTTTATCTTAAAAAGACACTCCGTTTGAAAGTTAGTTACTGCAGAAATCCAAACTATAAGCCCAAAAGAATACACCCAAGATATTTGGACCAGATTCACCAGAATGCTAATTTTTGGACGGCTTATTGCATTCTCAATTTAACTATTTAACTGCTATTCTTGAAAGTTTAGGCCTCTTTAACGTTAAGCTTAAAACAAGTAGGTGGACACACGAGTCCTACACATGGTCTCAGTTTGTCTTGCTAGTAATTTATTTTTAAAATATTGTTTGCTAATGATTGTTCCCTTTGATGCATACTAAAGAGTTGATATGTGCAATCCATATGCAATCATTAACAAGTACTTTCTAAAATCAGGTTGGCATGTATCTACCAAAATAGCTAGAATCCATAAGGAAAATTCACTTGACACAGCATGACAATGCCAGCCACTGTCCTACACCTATATCAACTAAAAAGCAGCAGAGCAGGAGTAGAAACTGTATAATTGGGTTACACTTTGTACCTGAGGAATCGTGATGATGGTTTACCAAGGTGGAGATTGCATACAATAAGATTGGCAAGAGTTTCTGGATCTTTTGCATCCTACAAGAATAAACACAGGGGTTTGAGTACCTTGTCTTGAACATTACATACTAATGCATGTCAAATAAAATAACAAATTTCACATGTTTTGCTGCTTTTCTTTAATTGAAATGGGGGCAATCAATGCTAACCTTGTTCAATGCTTCAAGCAATAGAGTCTCAGCCTCCTCAAAGCTCCCCATGTGCATACAGCAAACTGCCTTGCCATTTAGAACCATTCCTGTCATCGGGTATTTTTCAGCAAAGTCTTGGAATATGAGATAAGCTTCACGGATCTTAGAGCCACCCTACACCGTAGATTAAAATGATGATAAGCACCTGTTTCCAGCAGAGACCAATGCAATGCTAAAACCTCAGTACTTCACGATGTTAGACTGCAGAATTACTTACAACAGCAATATCCAGCCATGCATTTGCAAGTTGTGTCAGTGTATGGTCTTCGTCAATTTGTTGCATTATCTTCAATTGCTTCTCGGCATAGTCTGAACGATGCATCTTAATGAAGATCTGGATATTCAATGCATGCCTAACCAAGACATAAGATCAACACTCAGTATACTTTAATGGATGTAGGACACACTAAAACATAATGTTCCAACCACCAGGGTTCACAGTGAAATCATAAAATAGCATTGCCAAAATCCAAATCTGGGATGCAATAATATATGTGCGAGACTGCTAATCAGTAATCACAGTACACCCTAAAAAATATGACCATCTATCAATGATCTGGGTATCTGAAAGCATATCTAAGATATAATAATGAGTCTTCCCTCCAAATTTAAACATCATATTTAACAAGATCATCGAATGCTCACAATATAAGCATGAAATGAAAGTTCAACTACGTCATTGAAGTTAATGACCAATGTGAATAAAACTGCAATATCATCTATCATCTATTGTTATGCAACAATTAATTCACTACTGGCTGAACCATCTAAAGATAAAGGGAAAAAGAAACTCACAGATCCAGAGTTCCCCCAGAGTGTGTGTACTTGAGAGCCTCATTGTAGTCTTGCTCATGCATAAATACAATTCCAGCAATCAATCGCAGAACAGGATTGCTTCCTATTGCTGAATCACTCAACCATTCCTTGAGACTGGAGATTGCACCTTCCTTCAAAGTTGCACAAAGAAATAGCATATAAGCATTTCAGTGTGTATGGAATGAGAAGAAAAAATAATAGGAAAAACTAAGAAATTACCACCCATCTTTCTAGGTTTTAGCCATACTGATAAAAATCTTAGTAGAATATGCACCAAAAGCAGGCTGTTTAAGATTTGAAATACGTTATGAGCATACCATCATCTTGTTGGAACCTTAATATATACATCCGAGCTTTCACTATCATGGAATACTACAGATTTAAACAGGAGCACCTTTAAAGTGCAAAACACAGACACATGAATACACAAGTGTGCCATCCGAGCTACAATGAGTTTTCACCAATTATCAGTTTTCCAGGTGTAGTTACTTCTGGTTTGGGAAAAACATATACTGTAAGATAAAAATCATCTCATGCAATATGTTTGTCTGATCTAATATGTGTTTAGCTAAGAAGCAATGCTTTCAGAAATGATTTTATTCTATCAATGTCCTCTGAAATTTTATCAAGGCCCGAAGCTAAAATAGTGTCTTCATCTTTCCAACATTACACAGAGCGAGATAGCATTTTCTAATTAAATGGTGCAGATTAGCTGCACTTCACATTTTAACAACCTTATACAGCACATATCATCAGAGCTCATAGGTCCCAGCATAGGTTGCACCAACAATTCTACCAGGCAGCACGTCAAGCGTCCACCATATGTAACACCAACACATCGCAGTGTAGATGTTAGTCCTACTAAATTGTCAAATGCTGTGTTAATGCCATGTCGTCCAACACCATGTTCTGGTAGGGTGGGGAGGACAGGGCACCCCCCCAAAAAAAGCACAGAGTACCAATCTGATATATGTTATTGAACGCTGGCAAATCCCTGATGCGTCGTGGGTCCCCAGGAAAGCGTTCTCAGAACACAGACAAACACAATGTCACTACATCCATTGTGCAATTGAGCTAATGCTAACAGTTTCAGACACCAAACAGCATGCAATTCAGTATAGATGGTGTATTAACCAACAAGGATCACGAGGCTCGTCAGCCCTCAGGCTCGTAGAATGCAAAACGATGCATTGAATCTAACCCCGGATCACATCACTCAATGTAAACTGACAGATCTGACCCTCAAGTGACAGTAAACCACAATGCAACAACCCCAGATCCAAATCCACAGACATAACAGTATAACACAATCGACAGATCAGATGCAGCGCGCTAACCTTATCACCGGAGAGGTACAGCGCGAGCAGCTTCACCGCCTGCAGCGACGTGGCCGCGGACGAGTCGATCTCGCTGATCACCAGCTGCGCGGAGCCACACGCAAACGCACGGATCAGAGCCAGCCAAACGCCCCTCCAAATCACGGCGGGTCGCATATAGGTGATCTTACCTGGTAGGATCCGAGGGCGACGTAGGAGCGGAAGACGATGGCGTCGCGCTCGGCGGCGGCATCGGCGTCGAGGCCCGGGACGTCGCTGTTGTTGATGGCGGCCTGGTAGGCGCCGAGGTAGAAGAGGTTGCGCAGGTTGAAGAGGACGTCGGGGGAGGCCATCGGCGGGCGCGGTGGTCGACACCGGCGACGGAGCGGAGGCGATTCGACGGCGACGGGCTGGAGATCTCTCGAGACGGTGCTCTCGCCTCGGCCTGGTCGGTCTCTGGGTTTGGTGGTGCTTCGAGGAAGTGGGAAGGAGAATGAAGGGGAGGGTTTACAAGTGGGCTGGAGTTGGGCCTTCTTGTGGGCCTGTAGTGGAGGCCCGTGGGTCTAGCTCAAACTAGGACGTTGTCTCAGGCTATTTCTGGGCCCATTGTTTGTCGGCTGTAATAGAAGTATGGCACTACAAAAGGCCAGCACACTGTAATTTCTAACTAGTTTTGTTTTCCGTCGCTAACTACGTCTACATGTCGCTTCCAAAAACTATTATCACTTGACAAACAAAACGGTTAGTGATCTGCAAAGTATATGTTTAGACAGCTGTAACGATACTAGTATGCTGCAGTAATTGGTTTGAGTATAATGTTTGTGTTTCCACGTGCCACAAGACAGAAGAGAAATGTGCCACTTTCCATTTCAAAAGTTACTCTTGTTAATTCGTTTGAAGGAAGTCATAAATAGAAAAAAAAATAGTATAAAAATTGATCTTATAAGATTCACTAAGCATTTGCATAGTTTTCTCATAAAATTCTTGTATTCTAATCGTGCAGAGCCGTTGGAGATGACTTTCACACTTAGGTATTTTTCAAAAGTGTTGTGACTTTTGGTTGATTATGAGAGAGATTAAAGAAGCGTCAGTCGTGTTAAAAAACACTCAGTTTAAAGTGACTTCTACAGTAACTCCTATAAATAGTTTTATAGAAATCACTTTAAAAAAATTACTTGTTAAAAAGCTATCTTCTAAAAGTAAAAAAAAATCAAGCTGTTTGAAACAGTATCAGCTAATCGGCTTGCTCTCTAAGTCCCATTCCCGACGTGCAACGCAGCAGCACGGTGCCGCGTTGGTATAAAAAGAGCAGCGCAGACACCACACCGCTACTTGCGACGCCATAACGCGGCTCTCCAAGTTTCAACTGCTCTAGCTCCTCCTGTCCATAATTAAAAGCGCCGCGCCCTCGCAGGAGAAGCTTCTTCCGGGCCGCAATGGCGCCGACGGCGGCGGAGGAGAAGCACCCGAGGATGGCGCTGGGGCTCGCGGCGCACGACGCCTCCGGCCACCTCTCGCCCATCCGCATCTCGCGAAGGTATAGTAGACGCTCCCCTGCGCGCTGCCTCTTGTCTGATACAGCTTGCCAGTTGCCGTTGCTGGAGCTTATACGGTACATGATGACTCCAAGTTGGGATTCTGAATTTTATTCCGTTGATGTCCGCACTTGAACTTGGGGTTTTTAGTTGGTTCATTCTTATCTTATCCATGCTGCTGTTCAGATTTACAGTCAGTTGTGAGCAATACTTGTGCTCCATGCGGAAAAGGAACAATTTTTACAGCACATTTTCTCTGAAAAGTACCAGCTCAACCCTTCTGTTCCAAACAATTCACATTAAAATCTTTTTAAGGTCTTACACTAAACAGTTTTAGTTTCTGGCTTTTTTGTTTTCTGCTTATTTAAGTCAAAGACATTTAGAACACTTCGACTTCTAATTTTGATTTATTTTAGTTTTTTCTTTTTTTCCCTATTTTTTGCCTTTTTCTTTTTTCCTCGTTCCTTTGCATGTGACGCTATAATGTTTTTTAAATTTTTAATTTTTTAATTGAATGACTAAAAAACTAACCGTTGCTATAATACAATTTCAGCTAAAAACCAATAGCCAAAGTCATAAAATAGAAGTTTAAGCTCTTTAGAGCAACTCCTTAGTTACTTCGGCTATAGGTTACAATTCCAACACTACACCTATCTTCCTGAACTTTAAACAACCCTATGGATTGTGGTGACGGTGAATTCGTGGTAGCTAAACATTGGCCTCGCTCTAACTGGTTTACAGCTTAAGTTTTTGGCTGAAATTGCACTATAACGGTTGCTAATTTTTTTGAGAAAAATTAAAAATAGAAAAAAAAAGAAAAATCCCGTTCTATCGTCACGACAATGCAAAGGAATAAGAGAAAAAAGAAATAGCAAGAAAAACCCTAAAATAAGCCAAAATTAGAAATTGGCGTGTTCAAAGTGAAGCTTCAGACTTAAATAAGCTGAAAACTAAAATAAATCATAAGCTAAAACTATTTAGAGTAGAACTATATATATAGAGAGAGCTATACATGTTTTACCTCTACCCATCCACCAACCAACCAGTCTTGCTTGTTTCACCTACAACTAACTTCCTACCTAAAATCCTGGCCATATATAGTGTGCATCTGGTACTTGTTAGAATCAAATACCACTTGTTATGAAATCGACACAATAGAGAATGAAACAAATTAAAGATCAATCAAGAATTAAATGTAGAAAACCCTTTCAGGTGGAAAACCATGGATGCATAATCGATGAAATCACTATATGAGGAGAAAGTTACAAGTGTAAAAAACTTTGGCGTGTTTCAGCGTGTTTGAACCATGCAACTACAGAGATACATATATAAACCAGGGATCATAGTCCTTAACAGTGAAAGGAATAAAGTCCTAGTTTGGAATAGAGACATATCGAAAAGTAGAACAGTAATCTTCTTGGAGATATGAACAATCCCATCTCAGAGAGTCTCAGAAGATAATGGTGTAGAGTTGCGCCTTAAGTAGTCACGTCTAACTCCAGTTGGCACATACACCTTAGAGTATCACGTTGACATGGGTTGGTGCATAGTTTATTACAAACTTGAAGATGATCTCAATCAAAACATCCAATCAGTTCGTATTGCTTTCTAATCGAACTCTTCAAACAGTCAGAAAGACCAGCAATAATCAGACCTGACCAAATTCAGATCACAAAATTCAACCGTATCCGATCAGCTCTCAACTGGACGCACCCTTTCTTAAGATTTTTTGGAGGTGAATTAATACAGTGCCAATGGCACAATGCCACTCCTGCCGGAATTTATTGTGCGCGCTACCAGCCTGCCTTTGTAGTTACCCATCTCTTCATTGTGCAACCTTTCTGGTTGCTACTACTATTTTTTTCTCTGAACAATTCTCTGGTTGCTACGGTGTTACTATCACAGCCTACCATTTTGTTCTCATGCATCAATCTGCGTTAGATCGTACTGTAGTATCCTTCTGGAGCCTGGGCCTCGATCCTAGCTGGTAGTAAATGTCCATTCAAGAACTTTGCTACGTGTATGGATCGAGTTTTTCAACTAGTAGGCCCTGCTGCACATGGCGAGTTTAGGGAGACAGCGTGTCGTCTATGTTAGTTTCTGAATTCTGAATATAACATGGTGCTTCGTGATCTACACTGCGCTTAGTAACACAAATGCAGTATATGCAGGGAGAAAAGTTAGGATTCAGATATATAGAAGATGGTAGATGTTGCCAAATTTTGTATGTACACAGGCATTTCCAAATTTTCACAAGGGTCCAACCAGCTGTTTGATGGTAAAAAGGCTGCCTGCCTTCTCTGTAGGCTGTAGCCAGGTCACTTGCTAGTGTTCTTGTGACCATGCATCTTCTTTCAGCTACAACAGTACAAACCTTTGTGGGAGGTAGGACATGTGGACAGCTGTTTAATTGGTTTGAAGCTGGAGACACATTTTATTTTCACAAGTAAAAGTGACATTGTAGTTTCCTAATTACCGACTAGTTTTGAAATCTTAGGTATGAAGTTGAATTGGACGCTTTCATAGGCTGCATTGGGGCTAGAAAGATAGCTCTGAAACATTTTTCTGAAGAAACATGGTTAGAGTAATCTCCTTTTTTGAGTTCTAAGTCTGAAGTCTGAAGACAACCATAGCAATTTTGCTACAAGCTAATGGGTGCAATAGATAAATAGTTGTGATCTACAGAATTGAGCCTTCCGATGTAATAGATTATCTGAATTGGCTTGTGACGATGCTTTAATTCTGCCATTCTGCAGGAACACTGGAGAAGGCGATGTCGCTATAAAGGTACTGTACTGTGGGATATGTCACTCTGACCTGCACACCATCAAGAATGAGTGGAGAAACGCCATCTACCCAGTAGTTGCCGGGTACGCGTTCTTATTACTTCGCCAATTATGGTCGTGTCCTCTTCATAACATACTTTCCTTGAAGTAGGCTGAACCGTCGTACTTTATACTCTGAATCTTATAATACCATGCCAAAATGAGGCTTCTGAGTACCTTGAAGTCTGAACTGTTGGATCTGAGGACTCCTTTGTGATTTCCGAATTTTGGTTGGCTCTAAGCCAACTTGAGTCCGGTGGGATCCACCTGTCATAGAGAGGGAGAGCGAGATAGGAAAGGGCTGTTCGATGGGGAAATATTCATTCGGTTGGATTGAAACAAGCCCTATTGGCTGCAGTACTCTAGCTGTATAATAGGTTGAGTAATAGCTTTTAATAAATTCGATGCTTGGTATGCTGGTCGGAAACTATTCTATAGAGTTCCTTAGAGAATTCACCTACGTGAGTACGGTCGTAGGGTCGTGATCAAAGGAAGTTTAGATATACTTTCTTAAGTACTAATGTGAAAGATAAAGGGATATGACCGTAACGCTCTAACCCGTGAATAAAAGGGCAAGCCGCTCTATACAGTGTGCGACTTGGATAAAAGCTCTCATACAAAGGTATTGGACCAAGGTAAAGCCTATCTTATCTATGCAGAATTGTAGTTCTTATTGCTAGACTCTAGGTTTACACCCGGAAGGTACTCAAAATTAAATAATTATATATTAAATAAGACTTTATGAGCATCTAAAATCAAAATTGGTAAATGGCGGGATGGTTGGATCTGAGGACTCCTTTGATATTTTCCGAATTTGGTTGGCTTTAAACCAACATGAATCCGGTGGGGCCCAGCTGTCATAGAGAGGGGGAGAGAGAATAGGAAGGGGCTGGCTTATTCCTTCGGTTGGATTGGGCTTTCGGGATCTTTATTTGTTCAATCTGGCTATGCTGGCGAGACAAGTTTGGAGGCTCCTGGTTTTTCCGGATACATTGTGTGCCCAAGTGCTTCAAGCAAAATATTTCCCCAATGGTAGTATCCTGCATTGTGCGGTGCAGGATGGGATTTCGTACACTTGGAGGAGCATCCTCAAAGGTGTGAATCTGCTGAAACAGGGGCTCATTTGGCGCATTGGCAATGGTGAGTCGGTGAATATCTGGACGGATCCTTGGATTCCACACGGCAGTACAAGACGTCCTGTTACAAAAAGGGGGACAACAGTGTTGACAAAGGTGGCTGATTTGATGGACCCGAGCTTGGGATCATGGGATGAGACCTTAGTGAAGGATATTTTCTCAGAGTTTGATGCTGAGGCCATCCTAAGACTGAGAGTGAACCATGATATGGTGGATAGACCGGCTTGGCACTTTGAAAAAAAAAGGGGATCTTCTCAGTTAAGTCAGCATATGGGTTGGCGATTCAAATCAGGGAGAATGAGCTTGGTAGAGATGCAGCAGTTTCTAAGCCAGGCCCAGATAGGGACTCCCTGTTCAGGTGGGATAAAATCTGGAGTATGGAGGTCCCAAACAAAGTGAAAATGTTCTTGTGGCATGTAGCCCATAATAGTCTGGCGGTCTGGCGGAATTTGAGTCGTAGAGGGATGAAGGAGGACACCCTGTGCCCCATGTGCCACAGGCTGGATGAAGACTGTGGGCATCTCTTTTTCAGATGCAAAGAAGTAAAGGAGTGCTGGAGAGGGCTGAACTTAGAGGAATATCGCAATATCTTAGCAGCTTGTCATTCTGGGCGAGATTTGTTGAGGAAAATCTGGTCCTTTCCACAGCCAACCCAGCTACAAAATGTGGTTCTATTATGGAGGTGGTGGTCGGTGAGAAATAAGGTTAATGCTGGGGGAAAAAAGAGTCACTTGTCCTGAGGCTTGTTCACTAATTTCCTTCTATGTGTTAGAATTTGAAAAGGGAAGGAAAATAACGAAAAGTCAGCAGTAAGTCAGCCTCAATTTATGGCAGCCGCCACCGGAAGATTTTTACAAGATTAATATTGATGGCTCCTTTAAGGCTGGTTCGGGTCAGGGAGGATGGGGTTTCATTGCGAGGGACAGTGCTGGTGAGTTCCTTCAGGGGGGCTGTGGCAATCTGTGCAGAGTGGATAGCCCTTTTCAAGCCGAAGCTCTGGCTGCTTTGTACAGTCTGCAGAGGATAGCGCAATTGGGAATGTCAAGAATTATGCTGGAGTTTGATGCGTCGGATCTGGTTCGGGGCTTGACTTCGCTGTACCTTGATCAAAGTGTGCATGGAAGCCTCCTCAAACAAATTAGAGATTTTATTGGTTTATCCTTCGATTTCTGCAGCATTCGGCATTGCTCGAGAAATTGCAACAAGGTGGCTGATCGCCTTGCAATGTATGGGGCGAGCATGGTTAGCTCTGGCTCGATGATGTTCATGAGCCAAGTCCCCACCTTTGTTTCCAGCTTGGTCTCCAATGATCTGGCTGGAGATAGTGTCTAATGGAAACAAGTTTTTCGAGTTAAAAAAAAAGTCGAATTCTTTTGCTCTCCCTCTCGTTGCTCTCTCGCGCCGGCGGCGGCGGAGCGGTCGCCATGACTTTTCCCCTTTTATTGATTCCTCACTGGGAAAGGCAAATCTGAAGAACATCTTCCTATTCTCTACTTCCTCCGCTGCCTCTTGTGTCCTTTTACTGAAGCTTTTCCTTGATTTGAGGAACTTTTGAGTTCGGCGTTGTGGTTCTTGTCGTTGCTCTGTCCAACGGCAAGACGACGGCGGCTCTGGTTTGGCTCCATTCAGAAACCAGAGAGTCACGCTTAGGGCTCTTGTGGAAGGCGGAGGGGAGAATTTTGCCAAGGCGGCGACATGACTGGATTTCTGTGGACTCCAATCTGGTGGTGGTTTGCAGTCGGATCTGCCTGTAATTTTGTTGAAGATTGAGTTACTCTTGCACTGGCCTGTGCGCGTGCTTCTGTTGTCTTGTGATCTAGTGTGCCCCTGTTCGTGAAGAAGGCATTGTATCTCTGTGAACCAAGTCAGTTACACTGCGGCATAGCAGTGCGATAGGTTTCTTGGGACAACGTCATCCTCGACGTGCCTTGCTGTTTTCTTCTTGGTGGCTTTGAGTGCTAATCTCTCCAGTGAGTTATTTCTCGGTTGATTGATTTACTGATTATCCTGTTTAGTGTGTCGTACTAGTGATTTAATTGTCAGTTTTGTTCTAATCTCTAGTATTGAGTGACTGCATATGATAATATAAGGCATTCGCATTGCTCATTTAGGATAATCTAAGTGAAGATCAGTGTGACACTTCAGAAATATTCTGCTAGTCTTTTGAGTTGTTGGTTCTAGTACTTGTGTTGGTCTGTTCATCATCAAGGCTTGATTTATGTTGGGTAGTTCTGTTATTGCCGAAGTACTTTACTCTTTCTTATCACATCAATTAATTTGTTGGTTATCTATCCAAATTTGCAACTAAGTTTAATTGATACTGTGATTTACTTTTCAATACTGTGGTAAGATTTAGAGCTCAACACTAGTAGAGTGTTTAGAAAAGGTCACACTGATTGTTGATCCTTATTGACAATTGTTTGAGGGAATGCCTTGTTCTAAGATGAGCAATCTAACATCTTAGAGCAACAATATAATAATTTAACAATTTGAACATTATGCCGATTGTTTATTCTCTTATGTTTAACATGTTGATTATAATTTCACTTTTAGATGATATGGTAAAGAGTTATGTAATTGCACACATTTTACTAGTGTACATGTCATTTGTTTATTGTTGAAATTATACTTTTATATTCATAATTAAATCTGGAATTATCATGTTAATACCACATTATTTACAACATGAACTTCCCTGAACAATTGTGACTGCTGGTTGCTCTGAAGCACAAGTAATAGTTGTGCAAAAAATGCAGGCACGAGATCGTCGGGCTGATCACCGAGGTCGGCAAGAATGTGCAGAAGTTCAAGGCGGGTGATAAGGTTGGCGTCGGGTGCATGGTCAACACCTGCCAATCCTGCGAGAGCTGCAAGGAGGGGTCTGAGAACTACTGCTCCAAGATCGTCTTCACCTACAACTCCCTCGACAAGGACGGCACCATCACCTACGGGGGCTACTCCGACCTGGTCATCGTAAGCGAGCGCTTCGTCGTTAGGTTTCCGGATGGCCTGCCCCTCGACAGGGGCGCGCCGCTGCTCTGCGCCGGGATAACCGTGTACGCCCCCATGAAGCACCACGGGCTGAGCAAGCCGGGAAAGCACATCGGCGTGCTCGGCCTCGGCGGGCTCGGGCATGTCGCCGTGAAGTTCGCGAAGGCATTCGGGATGAAGGTGACGGTGCTCAGCACGTCGCCGGAGAAGAGGCAGGAGGCATTGGAAAAGCTCGGCGCGGACGCATTTGTTGTTAGCAGCAATGCTAATGAGATGAAGGTAAGATATGCATGTAGGGTCATGGTTTTTTTAAACTAGTTTGATTAATGGATGAATTAAATGAACAAGTTGCACATGTGCCACGTCGCATTGGATTAGGAAGAAATGAACTATTTGTTGCATTTCCTACGCAAAACTTTAAGGGTATGTATACAGCTTTTGATTGTTTTCTTTCCAAAAATCACTCACTTTTCTAACCATCGGATAAAAAATTAAGGGCCCAAATTATCTCATCCACCATATATAAAAACCCCTCTCCACACCAAACCATAACCCCTCACTACCTTTCCCCAGCTGTCGCCATCCCTGGCGCCCCGCTTCCACCGCCCCACCGTCACCTCCATCGTCGTCACTCGTCCTCTTCCCCATCTCCGGTGGCTCGCCAGCGTCAAATCCACCGTCACACCATCGCTTCCCACCCTCCCGTAGCCGTTGCTCACCTCCTTCTCTCCCGCCGCTGTCGTCACATGACTCCATCTGCCTCGCTCCGCCTTTCTTCCTCATCTCCGACGGTTACTACCACCAGATCCGCTACCATCTCCTAATGATAGTTGTTTCTCATCGTCTCTGCTGCCCTCCACCGCTCATTGCCCTCCCCCAAGCCCACAGCTGGTGGTGCCACCACTGCCTGCCTCTACCGCCCCGGCCTCCCTCTAAATCTGGGATTCCGGTGAACCTAAATCCCTAATCTGATGAACCCTAACTCTAATATGACGAACCACCATGGTAATTCGCTGCCAGAGAGGAAGAACCCGTTGGTGGGAGTTGGTGCACGAATCATCAAGCAGATCTAAAGGTTGTGTAGCACTTCCGGAAATTTAATCAACTCACATGGCGGGACCTGGATATTGATTTATTAGTTTGCTAACCGTTAATGCTGTACAGGTCTCTGTAAGCAGAATTCCTTGGATAAAATTCAGTTGTCTGATTACAAAACATCCAAAGTTCTATTGATTCAACTTCAAAACGGCTTATGCTAGATCATGTCACTCTTTACTTTGACTATTTACATTTGTATTTGAACCTATGTTCGCAGGCTGTGATGGGCACCATGCATGGCATCATAAACACGGCGTGTGCAAGCACGTCCATGTACCCTTACTTTGGGCTCCTGAAGCCCCACGGCAAGATGATCTTGGTTGGTCTGCCTGAGAAGCCTCTTCAGGTCTCAGCCTTCGCTTTGGTTGGCGGTGAGTCGCATCTGAGTTTCTGATGTCCGCAACTACACACCATTTGATTCCTGATTCATCGAAATTTTGGCAATACATTTTTGCATTATGCGCAATACGACCGACGATCTTCCATGGTGATGACGGCGATCGTTGTGACAATGTGTGCAAACAGGCGGCAAGACTCTGGCCGGGAGCTGCATGGGGAGCATCAAGGACACGCAGGAGATGATCGACTTCGCCGCCAAGCACGGGGTGACGGCCGACATCGAGCTGATCGGCGCGGACAGCGTGAACACGGCTATGGAGCGCCTGGCCAAGGGCGACATCAGGTACCGCTTCGTCATCGACGTCGGCAACACCCTCAAGTCGGACTGACTGAGGAGGTCACTGGTCTCAGCTCTGTAGCATAATCTACCTGCAAGATCAGTAGGATGATCTTAGCTACAAGCCTGCAAGTCTGCAACACATGATCCCTACATGTGCCAATAAATGTAGCAGGAGTGGTATATTGTTGTGCTTAATATACCTTAATATAGTGCTTTACCTTACATATATTGTGTCATATGGGGATGGATTAATGGATTGTTTCTGGAATATTGAAAGTTGGGGAGATTGCCATGTATCATGCATCTGTAACGTCTGTTCTTCCTTTACCTCGTATATGAATAAACATAAAAAACTTGCTCTGCAGCAGCTCAAACTTCTAAAAAAGGAAACCTTGCACTTCGCATAGGAACAATCTGCATTCTCTCCATCCCTCTTTTCTCCCAAAACGAAGGAAACCATTTGCATATTTGCACTATTGTCCTTGTACACACAGTCAAGAATGAACATGCTCATGCTTTGACAAAAAAGTTGTAGTATACAACATGCCATTATGGTTTCTGCTTGTAGTTTGTGTGCAAACCACAGAGGCATCATCACCTTGGCATACCAAGGGACCTGGGAAGGGAGAGCAACCGGACCTCCGGCGCCGAGCTCGGGAACATCACGTTGAGCCTGTGCATCAGGACGTCGGCTTTGGACGGTATCTCGTTGAGCAGGAACTGCTGCACGATCGGCTTCTTGAACCACTCGAGCACCGAGTCGCCGGGCGCCCGCAGGACGACCTTGCTCAACTCGAACGGTGACTCCAGCGACGTCAGCACCTGCGCCACCACCATCTTGAGCGTCGGCCCCGTCACCAGCTTGATACGCCGCGGCACGACCCCGTAGTAGAGCATCCGCTTCCTGAACCGGTGCAGCGTGTGCACGGTCGCGACGAGCGCCGCGCCCACGGACAGGTTCCGGACGTCCAGGGACCAGGCGATGTGCTGGTCGAAGACGATGGCCTTGGCGAAGAGCTTGTTCTCGTAGGCGACCTTCCAGACGCAGCGGGCGCGGTTCATCTGCCCCATGAGCACCAGGTAGTTGAGGAGCACGTTCACGAAGTACCTGGCCGCGCTCTCCTCGTTGTCGTAGTCGATGCCCTGGAAGAACTCACGAACGAACGAGAGCACGGGCTTCTTGCGCTGCTCCGGCCCGGTGAACAGCCCGCACATGAAGCCGTGCGCCTTGTGCTTGCTCGCGCTCAGGATATCCATGATCGCACGCTCGCTGCCCTCGTCCTGGCACCGCACCAAATGCGCGAGAATCGAGGTGTAGAGTATCAGGTCCACCTTCGCCGCCCCGGCAACAAAAGTCTCGAGCAGTGGCCGTGCCGAGTCATACAGCCCCGTCTTCATGCAAGACTCGAAGAGCTGCCTTATGATGAAATTGTTGGTCCGTATCCCGGCCGAGCCCATGAACCGCAGCCACCGCAGCGCAAGCTCTGTCGACCCATCCCTGATGTAAATCATCAACAGGTCGCTCGCAGTCACCTCGATCGGGAACCCTGACGCCTTCATCTCCAGCAACACCTTTGCAGCCAAATCCAGCAGCCTCTTTTTCGCCAACATTGTCAGCAATGCTGTGAAGGTGCTCAGCCCCGGCCTTGTCCCTGCATTTGCCATTGAGTGGTACAACCGCATTGCTGCATCCACCTGCCCCGCCGAAGCATGCATTTCCACCAGACAAGCATATGTGGCCGGCGTAGGGAAGAAGCCAGACTTGTCCATATCGCCAAACAACCGTGCCGCGACGTCCAGCCTCCCGGACCGTGCATTCGCCTCCACCACCATGGTGTACAACCCAAAGCTCGGCCGGAGCCCTCCCCGCCTCATCTCCTCCCAAAGCTCCATTCCTGCATCCAGCTTCCCGGCCCTCACCAGCCCCTCCACCATGGCAGTGCTCACTGCCGTGCTCGCCCGGTGCCCTACCGCCCCCATCTCCCTGTACATCCCCATTGCGGCGTCGAGCCTTCCCGCCTTGGCCAGCACGTCCACCATCACGCCGTACATCCGAGCAGACGCCCGCCCGACCCCCTCCCTTTGCCTCATTTCATCAAACATCTTGCGCGCGGCGTCGATCCTCCCGGCGCGCGCCAGAGCAGGCACTGCGAGCTCGTACGTGCCCTCGTCGAGGGCGCAGCCCGACGCGGACATTTCGTCAAGCACCTCGAAGGCTTTGAAGGCAAGGCCCCTGGTGAGCAGCACCGAGAGCAGGGCGTTGAAGGTGGGCGTCTCGAGGACCCTGACGCCGGCGTCGCGGAGGCGCTTGAAGCAGTAGAATGCGGGCTCCAGGAGGCCGTGGGTGGCGAGCGCGGAGACGACAGCGTTGAGGGTCTTAGGGAAGGCGGCTGGGTCCGGGAGCGCGAAGGCGTCGTCGAAGAGGGCGAGGAGGTCGGAGGAGTGGGTGGCCGGCGGGAGGCGTGCGGCGAGGAGGGAGGAGAGGTCGTCGGATGGGAGGAACCAGGGCTGGAGGCGGGCCCAGGCGACGAGGGAGAGGAGCGGGGTGGGATCGGAGGCGGGAAGGGAGCTGGCAGCGAGGAGGAGGAGGGAGGGATCGGGCGGGGAGGGGAGCGCGGAGAGCGCGGCGGAGAGGGAGGGGCCCGAGCGGAGGCGGAGGGAGAGCGCGGCGAGGCGCGCGGCTGCGGTGGGGCGCGGGAGAGGGTGGGCGGAGGAGCCGGAGAGGATGGTGGGATCGGCGCCGGGGACGGCGGGGCGCGCGCCCGGGGCGGAGGAGAGAAACTCCCCAGACTCGTCCAGGTAGTCCACCGTGTCCGTCCACTCGGCGCCGGGCGGCTCCGACGAGAGGCGGCGCAGCTCGAGGGAGAGGGGTAGTGTCACCGCGCGGCGGCGGAGGCGGGCGAGGCCAACGCGGAGGAGCATCTCTTTGGTGGGTTTCTCGTCTTCGGCTCCGCGATTTGGTGAAGAGCTGAAGCGGACGAGCGGCGCACCAAGTTGTACAAACTGCACCTGGCCCAATGACGGGTCGTGATGCGGCCTAAATTGCAACGGATCCTCCTAATCACATCCGCAAATGGGCCGCCCAACCAAACGTTTCGGCCCAACCAAACAGCACGTGCTCCGGAAGGGATTCGTCTTCTCCCCAAAGGTGGAATTTGATATATGTCACTTTAAGGTATACCACTTAATTTTCTAAAATTTAAAATTTACAACTCCAGTTTCTTTCTCTTTAGACATATGCTATTATCACTCATTTTCTTCCATTTTCTTTTCTATTCTCTGATTTTTCATATATTCCAAAGATGAACAGCTGATTTTGTCTCTTATCTATTCCTTTCACCCTTCGTTCTCCCCGTCGAAGCTTCTCCCTCCTCTCTGGCCCCCTTGGAGCCCCCGAGCTCCTCCCTCCCGCCCCATCGGGCTCCTCCTTGTCAAGACTAGATCCGACCCCCCGCTGCCCCCGAGCTCCTTCCTCTTCCCTGGTCACCTCGGAGCCAGATCCGACCTCCCCGCCGCCCCGAGCTCCTCCATTCCCTCGCCGATTCGACCACATCTGCCACGACCATAGCCGCCTTCGATCATGACCACAGTTGCCTTCGACCACGACCACGCCGCTACAACCATAGCCGCCTTCGATCACAACCACAGCCGTCACGACCACGACCGCTTTCAACCACAACCATAGCGAGGAGGGAAGCGGCGTGGCTGGGGAGGGTGGCGCCGGCGGAAGCTAGGGAGGGTGCCGAGGGGGGCGGCACTGGGGAGGAGGAAGGAGCTCCGACGGGAAGAACGAAGGGATAAGAGGAATAGACAAGGAGCAAACCCGGTAGTTTATCTTTGAAATATATGAAAAATCAGAGAATAAAAAAGAAAATAAGAAAAAATAAGTAATAATGGCATATTTTAAAAGAGAAAGAAACTGAATTGATAAATTTTGAATTTTAAATAACTAATAAATAGTATATCTTAAAGTGGCAATTTGTGTGTGTCATATCTCAAAGTTTGCCCTCCCCGAAATCCCTACCCATCTCAGCGTGGCCGTTCTTCCTCCGCCTCCCGATCGCCCGCACGCACGCGGGTAAGGAGCTCCCATCCCCGCCCCGGCGAGACGCCGCCGCGCCGCCTCTCACTTCCCCTCCGCCCGTCCTTGCTTACTCTGCTTCTCGCGCTTTGTCGCGGGTACCGACAAGACGAGCAGGAGCAATTCTCTTCCTCAAGGTGCGATCTCGCCCCTAGTTCTGCCGATCGCTCGTTCTTATGCAATTTCTGAACGCTAATGAGCTCCCCGCTTTCTCGATGCTTCGGTTGCATCTATTATTGCGCGTTTGTGTTGTGTTAGCTCTGATTGCTTTCTTACCGCTAACTCTAGGAAGGCATTTTTGGCCTTGCCCTTGCCCTTGCTGTTTAACTATGTAGTTTAATGCTCTAGTTCATGTCATTTATCGATTGGTCTCGGCCACGTCTATGGATCGAAGTAGCTGATGTGCGTTATAGATCTAGTGGCTGCTTATCCTATTAACTGTCATATGTGCGATGTGCTCTGGAGAAGTGGACTGTAGAAGTAGCGAAGTATGAAATGAAATCTAACAGAAGCCACCCAAAATGCTGAATTTGGGTAGAGGAAGTTGAGATTGGGTATACCAGTCTAAATCCTCAAATAGTGGCCGGCATATGAGCTGTGTTTGCTTGAGTAAGATGTTTACCATAATATCTGCAACCATGATAATTGTTTGGGATAGCTGTATCTAGCTTAGAACAACATATCTGTTCCAGCAGTCAACTGTATGTTGAACTCGTGGTGCATGTTTATCTTGCCTTTGTATCAGCGTTTGCATTAGGAGAAGCAATGTCAGGAGTGATCACAAAGTTCGCTGTTACATCTATGGTGATGTGGATGGCCCCAGTTGCAATTGTGTATGGGTTTTACTACCAGATTTTTCCAGGTTTGACTGTTGTTCCTCTTACTTTGCGTTGTACTTCATTTTCTATGGAAGTGAGGTGCATACATTCATAATGTAACGACGTTTTGCTCCTTGTTCAGGTGTGAGTCAGCTTTCATCCTCAACGCAGACTCTGGCCAGTGGATTCCTTGCTGTCATATCGGTTAATCTGGTGATCGGCTTTTACATATGCTTGGCGATGAAGGAGACTCCCCACCAAGAGCCACAACCTGATCCAACCTTCCTGGCAAACGCTAAAGCAAGTATTAACCGGCCAACATCTTCCCAAGTGAGTGATGATACCCAGGGGAAGGGAAAGGTGGAGTAGGCAGTAGCAAAACTTGACTTGGATTTTGTGTCCATTACGCACATGTTATTCAGAATCAGTTGTGTTATATCCTTATGCAACACCGTGCCCTTTTAGATCGATGTTACCGCTGTAAATTTTGAGAACTATGGAACCATAAGAAGATGAACTTTTTGTACGCGCTATCAATAGATACTGTGTTCGCCTTGCTATTTTTGTTATGATGCTGAGTCTACTGTGGTCATAATTCTGGTACCTATTTTTACTAATTTGGTTAGCTCTTCTTCAGCATACACTTTAAGCAGATCAATTTTTTACTATTTTGTTTTGTTTGTATGCAAATGATTTATTGCAGTAAGGCTATTATGCTATAGGGAGAGAAAATATTTTATTAATGCTCAGGTCATTTGCTCTTATGGATATTTGGTGTTAGAATGACAGCTGTTTAGTTCTGTACTTCTGTTAACTGCTGTCTTGCTGACAACATAGCAAATTTGATCCAACATATTGTCTCTCCTGAGAGTAGATATCTGAGTAAAATTGACATCGGTTATCTAACCAAGAAGTGTTTTTGAACAATTAATTGAGCTGGATTAAAGGATAAAATAGACTTTGTTTTACTGCGAACAAACATTGCATAGTTTGTGTCACAAAACAGAATAGACTCTTTGTATATTTTCATTGACTTTCCTGAAGGATGTGAATCTTCTATGAAGCGTTAATGCTTTATCCCAACATAGATCCAGGGAGCACTAGCCCCAGTAGCACTTCAGTCTTTTGGGTTACATGTGTCTTTCTCACAGGAGCATACAACTATTGACTAAATTGTGTAGACCGTTTCGTTGTTCAAATATCTTACATCTGTTCTGAAGCTTTGAAATTGAACCTCTCTAGTCAGGTGGTTTAACTATGAATCTGACCAAACTAGGCATGTTTTGTTGCTTCTGGTTAATGGAAAAGCTATGGCCAGTTCTTTTCGGCTGCGGCTTATGGCAGTTCGTAAGAGATAGTACAGAGATAAAGACACTTGTGTGCGATTTTTGTCAATATAGATGAAGTTGCTACAATGTCTACTATAATCGACTAATAGACCCCACCCTAAAAAGATTCTTTGTTTGAAAGCTAGTTACTGTAAAAAAACCAAAAACAGAAGTAGAAAAGAAGGGGCCCACAGTTGATTGTATGGTAAAAGGGACTCATTGTAAAATGGAAAGTTAAGGATCTACTGTACAACTAATGGCTTACATGCCTTAAGAGTTAGGACTAAGCTAACTCATCATGTAATATCAGGCCTGAGAATGAATAGTAGTAGCTGAAAGAAGTGGCTTTTAGAAGGAGGAGGCGAGCGGTGGGGAAAGTAAGGGAGAGATACGTGCGCAAGACGGGTGGGGTGCGTGATGCGCCTGTGATTTCCTGCCTTATCTCCGGAATGAAATAGGAGTAAAAGGAGTGGGGTGCGTGATGCGCCTGTGACCTCTTGCCTTATCTCCAGAATGAGACGGGAGTGAGAGGAGCGGAGAATCCGCTTTAGAAGCCAAATGTTCATATTAGCTTCTGCTTGGAACATGCTCATCATATTATGAAGTACAAAGAGACTATCCAAGAGTATATTGTTCTGTAAAATAGAAAACGTAGGGGTGCATATGATCAATTCTTCACCAATAGCATATTATTTTTGGAAAATGGAGAACCCATTGATGAATACAATCAAGCCTAGCTTTAGCATGGAAATACAAGTGGAAACAAGGTTCACCATTTCTCTGAAGATTTATGCCCATATGGCAAGCATGGACATCAGCCCTGCACCTAGGAAAAGTGCAAGATATGTCATCAGCTGAAGCTTTATATTCGTCTGTAGCTTCGGGTTATTGAAATCTGTGGCTAGAAGGTCAACTAGGGACATGTAGATCAAAATCCCTGCTGAGGCTGAGTTGAAGACTCCTTCTACAATGAAGGCAGTAGAACTATGCGCGTTGTAGCTAGATGAAATCGCAGTCCCTAGGATAATGCCCACAGGTGCAGTCAGGGAGAAAAATGTTGCCATTATGACGGTTGCCCTTACCTTGAAATTAGCCTGCAATGAGAAGTGGGGATCAAAGATGTTACCTTGTTGCTGCGATACACAATATATAGATGGTGTCCTTTATCCTTTGGGTTCAATTATTTGCTTTCTTGAAAATCTATGCTTGTTTTAACTTATGACAAAGTATATATCCTTAATAGAGTCTGTTTGCATGACATAATTAGTGAAATTGTGTTTGCTCTCTGAAACAGTTTGATTTGTTTTATTTTGCTTTTGCAACATAAATCTGTTACATGATTTATCTCTTTGGATATATATTATGTCGATTGTTATTGGAAGAAAATGATTAAAAATGTTTGGTGCTTGTAATGTGTAATGTTGCTATCAGGGAACCATTTCATTTGAACTTTATAATCTCTGCCGATCTCTTATTTCCCTCCCATTTCTGCGAAAGGTGGCCTTCTAGTGGAGTATATGTTTGGACATGTTCATATGGAATTGTTTTTTTCGAACAAGTTGTAGATTCCCATTATCTTAGTCAAAAAGTGGAAGTAGAAAAGGCAAGTTAGATTTTTATCAGTGAGATACCTAGTATCTGGGTTACAGTACATGGACATACCTGAACAATGCAACCACCCAAGCCTATACCTTCAAAGAACTGATGGAAGCTGATGGCACCAACCAGAGGCCTGATGGTGGATGGCCTCACAGATGCACCTAAGGACACCCCAATGATCACTGAATGCACCAAGATTCCCAGCTCAAGAACCTGCATGGTCAGAAATCTATGTGTTTATTTCAAGAGGAACTGTCTGGTTCATAAAAATATCTACTTAGTTGGCGAGTGGTGTGCAATGGAAGTTGGTTCTTGGACTAGAAAGGAAAACTGTTCTGAAGCACAGATTATCAGACCATTGAAAAGGTATTGATCCCCTCATCCACATCTCTGTTTTTTCCATGTGTGTATTATGGAAAGAAGTAGAAATAGAAATGCTGAATTAATTTAGGTGAATCAGTAAAATGTCATTCTGGGAATTATTTTAATGTAATTATCAATGCTGATATCATATTGGTTAGAATGTGATATTTTGAAACATGCATGCTACTGTAGCTCAGCTAACCACTACTTCTATATCTTGATCTTATTATCTGCATGATTCATGGAAAAAACAATGTACGAGCTAATGGAACTTAACTTCTGCTCATTATTATTACCAGGGAGGTTATGAGCTTCAAGTGACTGCTCTTACCTGAGATACCACCCTGTGCCGGATTGTGTCAGCTATTGAAGCCTCCTCTTGTGAGCCGATGACGACTGCCTCACCATGTGAGTGGCCGTGTGTTGCATGCGTGTGCACGTGTGCGTGCTGCGCATGCTCGGTCCTCCTTTCCTCGTCTCCAGCATGCTCATGCATGTCGATGTTGTCAATGGGGCGTGCCTTACTGGAGTGAGACCGGCGGTAGTATCCAGCAGCCAGTGAGTCTATCACCATCGTGGCCACTGCTGCAGACATCGCCACGAGCCCTGCGAAGGGGAAGCCCTTCCTGTCCCCGCCACCCTTGTGGAGGCACGGGGACGTGAGCCCGTCAAATGCCTCTGGCAGAATGTGCACCATACCGGTGGCGAGGATGACGCCAGCCGCAAACGCCTTGACCGCGAAAAAGATGTCGCCGTCAGGGCGCAGCGCAGCCATGGAGCGGCCGAGCACCGGCACCAACACGCCAGCCGCCCCGGCTGTCAGGATGGATGCAATGGCGATCAGCTTCAGCTTCATTGCACTCTGCCTGTCAGTCCCATCTGTGGCATTAGTGCAGTCGCAGGCGCTGGCCGCAGCCTGCTGTGCAAAGAGCAGGAACCATGGAAGCACTTGCAAGGTATGCTTCTTGGCCAACATGGTGCTGACTATGTTGATTATGTCTCTTGTTTAATATTTCTGTTGTGAGTTGCAAGGAGATGGAGGCAATGTTGGGCACTTTATATAGGAGGGAATGAGCTGTTGTGCAAAGTGTTGTTGATGCTGGAGCCTACAGTATCCAGAAGCTGGACTCTCTGCACTTCGGTCCAGGCTGATCCATCTGCAGTCATCAATGTGGAAGGACTGAACCCCCCCAGAACATATTGTTGCCATCAGTTGTCACTGTATCACGATGTTTAGACCCAGGCGTGCCTCTCCAAACAGCTTCCCAAACCCAAACGAAAGCTATCAATCACAGCTAAAAGATATCAGTCATAACCTAAAAGAACAATGCCTTAACGACTATTGAATCATCGGACATATAAAAGGCAAATCCAACCGAGGTTTCCAGGCTCAGTTGAAACTAAGAGTGAAAACAGGACGGGTTTTTTTTAGCTTATACACGACTTATGCTCGTACTATCTATAGTAACTAGCTTTCAAATGGTGTGTTTTTTAAGGCGGAGTTAATAGAAAGATTGTAGTAACAAATGTGCCGATTTCGACTGTACCGTCCAAAATCTTATGCAACTATTTTTCAATACGTACTATTTATTTCTTGTGAACATCTCAAATTTAAATATTTAAACTATAAATCATAAACCATCAGTTCAAAATAATTCACCTACAGTGTTGTCATCAGTCAGATTAAACACTTCGCAGGTGATTTTTTAGGAGTCTGCTGATCTTTTTCTGCGGTGGACTGGAGTGAGAGTCTGTTTCGTTGGCGTCTAATCATCAGTGAGACCGGTAGACTGGGGTCAGCACAATGGACTCGGGGTGGACCGGTGGAGTGACTCAAGAATAATTGGCCATGGTCGTGGACTGCATCAGTTAATGTCCTTTCTTAACAATAATGTAAAAAAAAAACCTGTCCTCATGCAAGAACAAAAACTAGCCACGGGTCTCCACGTATTATAACGTTTGTAGTAATATTACCCTATTATTTCCGGGGGACTCCCCGCGAGGAGACCGCGTCCATGTTGCTCCTTTGCTTCCCTTGGGCCGCCGTGTGGCCGAAAAATTTTCGTACGGTCGGGGAGGCGTTTTGCAAAAAAGTCCCTGCGTTTTTCCGAAATTACATAAAAGTTCTTATTTCTCGCAAAAAGATCCCTACTAGTTTTTTAAAGTTTTTTTTAAAACACCCCTCCACAAATTTTGTATACTTTACAGGATAGCGCCCCGCGGTTTGCTAAATTACATACGGGTCCTCGTTTAGTTACGTACAGGCCCTCAATTTTTTTACGAAAAAGACCTTTAGCTTTTTTGAAAATACGCATGTGCCTTCAATTTTTTTAAAAAAACTCCTCACAAATTATCGCATCTTTTACTTTGGTACACATCATGCCACGCCTATGAGGCTAGTTGAATACAAAAGGTTGTCTCAACCTACACAAGCGGCTCTTTGCACATGATCTACAGTACTGTACACCAATTGCTTACTTGAATACAAAAGGTGATAATTTGCACACGTATCTAACGTTAAAAACATGGGCACGATGTAGCACGGCACATCACACCCCAACGAGCCAAACTTGATTACTGCTAGCTTTTGGGACGCCAATAATGTCGTCGTAAACAGGAGGGTCCTACCTGTCAGACACCGCTATCAGTAACCAGCCGGTAGGAAAAGCGAGTCTTTGCAGGAGTGCTCCTGAACCGAACCGATTTATTTGGGTTATCTCGGTGACCTTGGCAGGCAACGCAATGTTTTCAGTCAACATCCGGAGGTCTCGCCTGTCACCTCAGCTGTCATGCATGATAATATCAGGGAGCACAATAGCGGTGGGTCGATGTCGAAACGCTTGTCCGGAGGGGGAACGTTTAAGGGTGGGTTAGTTTAGGATAATGGTTTATGATTTATGATTTAAATATTTAAATTCTGGTTATTTGTGATAGGCAGTATGTAGAGAGAAATAATCGTATATAATCTTAGTCAGTATAGCTGAACTCTGTATACTTTTTACTATAATTTTTCTATTAACACAACCTTAAAACACACTGTTTAAAATATAATTACTATAGACAGTCCTAATATAAGTCAACTTTAAACCCGAAAGAACCCAGCGGCCACACAAAGTACCTGAGCCCATGCAAAGTGTCGTAGTTTTTTACTGTCTATGTCAAAGTGGTTATAGCTTTTCCTAAAATATTTAATTAAAAAAATGGAAAACACGTTATATTTTTACGGACAATCATTATCATTACTATTATCAAGAACGAGTTGGTGGTTGTATGTCCATTCTCCTATAACTGCTTTATTCCTTTAACTTCTCACCATTCTCCACTTTTCAACCGATCAGAGCAACTCTCTTCTATAGCATGATTCTATGTACATTAAATGAGTTCCGTTGCAACGTACGGGTACGTAACTAGTATAAAATAAAGTCATGTTAAGAAACTAACGTATTTTAAATGACTTTTGGTTTTTTGAAAAATCATAAACCCGAAACTATTGTTATTTGAAACATTAAGAATAATTCTGTTGCCTCTGATTTCTTTTTTAAACAGACCAGAGCAAAACTTTATTAGATACTCAAAGCCGAATCACAATCATTAGGGATACAACATGAGAGAAAACTTAGAAACACATCCCATAGACATCTAGGTGGACTCGACGTGGCCCGTTGAGCACATGCATGCGCAGCAGTGTTAGCTGACCTATGCTTAAAACAGAGCAAGAATTCCGGAAGGATTTGCTCATCTCCTCAACAGCTGGAAGAACTGCATGAACATAAGATAAGAGCAGCTTGCATGGCGACTGTTCCACAAACCAACTAAAGCTTGTGAATCCGTCTCAAGGATTACCTTTCGAATTCCTGTAGCTGACACAAAGCTAACTAAGAGTTTGCTCACATTACTTTTACTTCTGAGTTCTGTTTGAAGAAGACAGAATATAATATGAACGTCTAGCTTCTCTATTTTTCTCGCTCTTATCTCGTTTTAGGATAAGACAATATTATGGACATATCACGCATTCTATTCCTTTTGCTCTCGTCTCATGCACGAATATCTCCCCTACTTTTCCTACCACTCGTCCCATTCTTCTAACCGTTACTTTTTTTAACCACTATTATTTATTTTTAGTCAAAAATTATCAATTATAGAAAAAATTATTAACCACGGTCAATATGAACAGACCCGGCCCATCTTGGCGCGCGTATGTTTTAGCAACCATCCGGAAGACGCCGTGATCGTCCAAACAACAATTTTCTTATCGTTAATTGGAATGAAATGCTTGTAGCACCACTATTTTTTTAAAAAAAAATTGGCTTCTTGATCTTCATAACTTTTCATAGCTATTGGGTAAAGAATTAGTGAATACTTAGGAAAAAATTTGAAGGTATAGTTCACGGTACAATTCATCCTTTCTGTTGCCATTCTAATTCTACAAAATGATATATTCACGCGTTAATTGGATGGCTCACGGCACACTTTAGACCGAAATAGAAGTTTACATGTGATACATCCTTATCGTTGGACATGCTGCACCGAGAAGAGAGATCCGATCTGCATCCGGTTATTGACACCCCACTTGCACGTTTTAATTAGCTTTTTGGCACGAATGTGCTGCATCATTGGTCACATTGGAGGCATAACGATTGATGTGTACATGCAAGGGAAAACTTGAAAAGTATGTATAGGCAATGGCGGTCTGGCGGAGCCACGTTTTAGCTGTGGGGTCCATTGACCCCATAGTTTTTTTTTTACAATATGATCTAATATAAATGAAAATTCATATAAAACATTAGAAAAAACAATGCAAAATTTGTAAAAGTTGACCTCACGTGGATGTTGCAATCCTAGCTACGCCACCGTGTATTGCCCAGGCGTGTGGGTTGTTGGATATATAGTCAATTTTCGGCATATTTTAATCCAGAAATTTAGCATATAAAATATGACATACAAAGATATGAGTGATTCAATGATGATATATTCATATTCGCTAATGAACAAGCTAACAGCTACACCTATTAACATATTCATAGCGCACAGAAACAAATATACCAGAGAGGTTTTAAGGTAATACCTCTCGCGGGGCGATGTCGGTGACACCGAGGCGCCATTACCATCGGCGACATGATGGCTCTGCTCGATGTAGTCGATCTAGGCGTGATGCGTGACGCAGGCGTGATGCAGAAGATGTTCGCCGTGCGATGTCGCAAACAGCCACCACCAGATTGAGCGATCGCGCCAATGCGCTCCCAAAACTTGATCGCCCGCCTACCCGCGCAGTACGCAAACGGACGGAGTTCCGAGGCCTACTCGCCGAAACTTGTGCGCGCAAGGTTCGGACCGAGATTGCAGAGAGTAGCAACAAGACAGAGGAAGAGAGAATCGTTCTTTCGTATGGAGAGAAGAGCCTTCTTATGCTGTTCTCTTGTAACAGCAAAAAATGAAGAGACCGTAATCGCAGCCATTAGTCACTAGAAACAAGCAACCATTACTCGAAGTAATCGCAGCCATAATCCTCACCGTTACTGCCAGCCATCAGTGCATTTCGTTTTTCGAATAGATAAAGAAAAACGCGCCCGCACCTGACACGCCTGCGCGCGCACGCACGGCACGGCACGGCGTGGCGTGGCGAGGCGAGCGAGCGAGCGAGCACGCGCGCGCGTAATGGCTCTCTCCAATTTCACAAGGGGGTTACCACGTTCCACCTTTTAAAGTGGTGTAACTCCCATTCAACTCTCCATATGGGACTAAACAGTTTTTCCATGTGTGCCTAGGAATTTCATTTGATTAATTGCTAAATTAAATAGACCAAGCCCAATTAATCCAACAATCCCCACCAAATTTCAAGGCACACGAGAAATACTCTCGCTCTCATTGTTGTTTGATATACCAGTGTTTGGATGGAGACTTAAGTTGAACATCCATCTAGGAAAGGAGTTACGTTCATCCACAATCGAACAATGGACTATACCTTGAATTGACAGCTTTGTGCGTAACAATCTTTACCCAATTCCTTTACTAGTACTAGGTCGCCTAAAGCATCCCCTCGTTGGAGCGTATAAGTCATACTCCATGCCTATTCATGAGTATCTAGATATCACCCAAATCTCATAGATCGTGACCAGAATCGAACTCATATAGGTGTGTTCCTTCTAAGATGTCCTGTAGGCCGACATCTCTCGCTCTAAATAAGCCACTCGGATCACATTAAGGTAAAACCAACCTGCCATACAGAATAGGAGAGAAGCACACCATTGAAGAAATGAGCCCTGTAAAGGTCTCTCCTCCCAGTCAACCAATAGCTTGTTTCACCATCCTACTTCACGGGATCTCCGATCACGTAGAACAGGTTACCACCGTGGTATGACTCATGTGGGTCTCGAGCCCATCTCACTCGATGCACTATCTATCACATTACGTGATAAACCCTTTGTAAATTGCTCGCGATTCTTAGTCGTCGGACATAGTCCATGCTATAACTCCGAGTTTTTCAGCTTTCTCGACAGACTTCAACCGCCTCTTAACATGCCTAGATGACTTCATGTTGTCCTTAGAACTGTTCACCTTGATAATTACAATCGATTATCACAGTTCATCGTGATAGCCGTATCGGTTTTTCAACCACCGGCAGATCCATAAGGAGTTCACGGCCACTCGGCCTCAACAGATGGCGGTATCTAACGCCGTGAGTTCTGCTTCCATTGTTGACCTCATTAAGATGGTCTCGCTTGCAAGACTTCCAGAAACAAGACCACCTCCAAGTGTGAACACATATCCACTCGTGGCTTTTATCTCATCAAAGATCGAGATCCAGTTTGAATCATCAGAGCCCTCCAAGACTTTTGGGTACCCAAAGATAGTGAATTCCATAGCTCACGGTTGCCTTTAGATAGCGCATTACTCTCTCAAGAGCATGCCAATGATCATCTCCCGATTTGAAACAAACCGCTTTAGCTTGCTCACAAAGAAACGAGATGTCGCCTCGTAGCACTAGCTAAATACATCAATGAGCCAATGATCCGGGAGTATCTCAATTGATCCCTTGTTATTCTTCTGTTTTCCTCAATAACACACTAGGATCATAAGGAGTAGAAGCGTGCTTGCAATCACTATAACCAAAGCGACTCAAGACCTTATCCACATAATGGGATTGCACGAGTGTAACCCCACCATCACCTTCTCTCGTAGCTTAATGTTAAGAATCACATCACCACTCCCAAATCTTTCATCTCAAAATTCTTGACAGAAAGTCCTTGACCTCCTCAATCACATTGAGGTTGGTCCCAAAATCGATATGTCATCAACATACAAGCACAAGATCACTCCTTCTCCCCACCATAGCGATAGTACACACATTTGTCGACTTCATTCACAACAAAGCCAGCAGATGTCAAAGTTTTATCGAACTTCTCATGCCATTGCTTAGGTGCTTGCTTTAGGCCATACAAAGACTTTAACAACTTGCACACCTTTCCTTCTTGACCTTCTACCACAAACCCGTCTGGTGATCCATATAAATCTCCTCCTCCAACTCTCCATTTAGGAAAGCTGTCTTAACGTCCATTTGATGAACGAGAAGACCATGAGAGGCAGCCAGACAAGTAGTACTCGAATTGTGGTCATCAGCAACAGTGAATAAGTATCAAAGAAGTCCTCGCCTTCTTTCGGTATAACCCTTGGCCACAGTGCCTTGCCTTGTACTTTTCAATTGTACCATCGGGCCTAAGCTTTTTCTTGAAAATCCATTTACATCCTACAGTGTTTACACCCATAAGGACGGTCAACGACCTCCCAAGTTCCATTAGACATAATAGAGTCCATCTCACTGCATCGCTTCCTTCCAATAGTCAGCGTCAGGAGAAGAATATGCCTCTTCCATGGTTCTTGGAGTGTCATCCACGAGATATACAATGAAATAATCACCAAAAGACTTTGCAATCCTCTGTCTCTTACTCTTTCGAGTAACTTCATTGTTATCCTCTTCAGGATTTTCCATAGGCGTTTCCTCAACATGTTCTATCGGCACAAAGGAATCAAGGAAAATTATAGGTTCTTGACTAGATGAGCTAGGTACATCACATTTCATAGGAAATTTATTCTCAAAAAATGTAGCGTCTCTGGACTCTATGATTGTACCAATACGCATGTCAGGTACTCCAGTTTTTATAATTAAGAATCTATAACCCACGCTGTGCATAGCATAACCAAGAAATACACAATCTACGATTTTTGGTCCAAGTTTGCGCTTCTTGACAATTGGCACGTTAACTTTGGCCAAACATCCCAAAAGCAAAGTATGAGAGAGTCAACTTCTTATTTTCCCATTCCTCAAATGGTGTTACTTCTTTATTCTTTGTAGGAACTCTATTCAGGACATGACACGCGGTCAATATAGCCTCACCCCACCATTCCTTAGAAAGTCCCGCAGTGTCTAACATGGCGTTAACCAAATCGGTTAGAGTGCGATCTTTCTTTCGGCAACCCCGTTTGGACTCGGGAGAATAGGAGGCGTCCTCTCATGAATAATTCCATGTTCCTCGCAGAATAAAGTAAACTCATTTGAAAAATACTCTCCCCACGATCGACCTTACCCGCTTGATTTTCCTCTCAAGTTGGTTTTCTACCTCACTTTATAGATCTTAAAGTAATCTAACGCTTCATTTTTGTTTTTAATAAGTACACGTAGCAAAATCTAGTGCAATCATCTATAAGCGTCATGAAGTATTTCTTTCCACCTTTAGTCAACACGCCATTCATCTCGCATAAATCGAATGAATGAGTTCTAACGGTGCCAAATTCCTCGCCTCTTTTGTCCTTGTGAGGCTTGCGAGGTTGTTTCGATTGAACACACGCATGGCACTTAGAACCTTTGACCAAAGTGAATTTCGGATTAAACTCATATTAGCTAAGCGCGTCATACACCCAAAATTAACATGACAAAGTCGTGAATGCCAAACATTAGACTCATCATCATCATTACACATATGGTTCACAATTTTATTACAGAATCCATCAAAGAAAAACGGAACAAACCTCCGCTCTCATAGCCTTTACCAACAAATGTTCCATACTTAGACACGACACATTTATTGGACTCAAAAGCAAGCCTAAAACCATCTCTACATAGTAGAGATCCGCTAACGAGATTCTTCTTTATGGAGGGGACATGCTGCACGTTCTTCAACTGCACGGTCTTTCCCGGTAAACTTCGATCGACCGTACCAACACCATGAACAACTGCATGCGAACTGCTCCCCATCAACAAGGAGCAACCTCCGACTGATAAGATGAAAACAAGGAAATATCAGACAAACATGAATATTAGCACCGTGTCAACCCACCACTCGTGTGATTGACAAACAGAAAGAACTGTAGGTAAATAATTACCGCACTCGATGTTCCTCCAGCGTCACTAATAACCATATTGGCGGACTTCTTCCTTATCCTTGCGATCCGACAATCCTTAGCCCAATGGCCGAATCACCGCACACAAAGCAAATGCCCTTTCCTTTGCCTTTCTTCTTAAACTCGTGAGTAGCCTTGGGCTTGACAAAGGCTTATTTTTCTTTTGTTGTGGAAAGCCCGAGGATTCTTCTTCTACACCAAATTGGCGCTAGAACCTCCTCAAGAAGAACTTTCTTGCCACGAGTATCTTTTGCCTCGCTTTCTCTTCAACACCAAGAGTGCCAATGAGATCGTGAACACCGAACTCTTGCCTCTTGTGCTTTAGAGAAGTAGCAAAATCCGACCAAGAGAGTGGTAACTTAGCGATAATACCGCCAGCCACAAACTTGTCCGGTAACTCGCACTTATTGTTCTCAAGCTCCTTTGCCAGCGCTTGAATCTCATGAGCTTGCTCTACTACAGAACGGTCATCGACCATCTTGTAGTCATAGAACTGCTCCATGACATACAGCTCACTGCCAGCATCGGAAACTCCGAACTTAGCCTCAAGTGCATTCCACATATCTTTGCCCGTAGGCAAATGCATGTACACATCCACAATGTTATCTGCCAGTATGTTGACAAGTGCACCTCGAAAAAAGTTATCCGCTACATTGAACTTGCGTTCATCCTCATCGACATGAGGCTCGTGGGCTTTCCTTGTGCAACATGAAAACATTCCATGGCAGTAAACCACATGATCGCGCGTGCACGCCATCTCTTAAAATTTGAACCATCAAACGGAGGGTGTGGCTTAAGCGACGCAGCAAAGCCAACTACCTGTAATACCCCAAATTTGCATAAAGGAAAACATTAGAGATAAAGAAGGTTTTGCCGTCAGACCCATCGACTTTTGGAGTATCGATTTATTTTCGCGCACAGAGGTTCCCAGACCATCCCAGGACGGTCAGCACCGTCTAGAGAGCCGTATAATTAGCGCTCTCAGAGGTTCTCGGACCGCCTAGGGACAGTCGGCACCATCTCGCGGCGTGGGTATTCATCATCCGGCAAAGTCTAACCTTACCTGTCATCGATTTACCTGCCGTAGTAGAAGAGCACCAAATAGTATAAGGATGCCATTGGACTAAAAAGCCCATGGTGCCATAACCAGCCAAAGCAAAAAGGGGAAGGGCAAAAGTGCCATTTCACATTGAGAGTGATGGCCATGCCTCTTAAGTAGACAAGACAACACACAGCCACTTTTCTGTCACAGCCACAAAAGCTGAGTAACCTCACAGCCAAGGTAAGATTAACACTAGTAGAAGCTCACTCCATTCCTTCCCACTGCCAAGCCGAAAGCCACCCCAAGACCCAAGCACAACCGCACCACTGCAAGGAGGAGGCGAGGAGGAGAAAGCCGAAGAGGAGAAGGAGCTCGGGGGGCTAGAATAAGAGGACGGCGCCAACGACAACGGAGGGCGTCGACGGCCGTCGATCATGCGCCAAGCCACCCTCGAGTATGCTCACCTTCCCTCAACCCCATTGCACAACACGGACACATAAAGAGAGAGATGAACCGGCGTGCTCGGCTCCTTTGGGGGCGAGGCCTAGCGCCTTTAAGCCGTAGCCGGGAGGACGGTAGCGTGTGGTGGCGCAAATCGCCAAGGGCGGAGTAGGCGGTCGGCGGCCGTTGGTCGTGCCGGCAGCGCTCCACCACCGCACGCGTAGGGAGGCAACCACCGACGGGATCGGCGGCCCGGCCGTGGGTGGCCGGATCTGGGGAGGCACCGCCGGATCGATGCGTGAGGAGGCGTGAGGAGGGAGGCAGGCCAGAGGGGCACCGCCAGCGACGGGCTCGAGGCCGGCGTGCCGAGCCCGCCGGCGCCGTCGCGCCGCCGCGGAGAGGGCCGCCGCCGGCCGCGCAAGAGAGGAGGAGGGGTTATGGATGAACCGACGGCGAGGCGGGGGGGCCGTGGCGCCGCTGGGCGGGGCGGCGAGCCGCAGGCGGCAAGCCTCCCGCGCGCCTCAGCGAGACCGGCGAGGGGAGGAGGCCCCATTCGGCCGGCTGGTGTGGGGAGAGACAGAGAGATTTAGGTGAGGAGGAAGACCAGTGGAGAGAGAGAGACTTGGTGAGGGGATAAGGCCCTGTTGGCCGTTTGGAATGAAGAAAGGGGAGAGAGAGAATGGCATGGAGAGGTAGGCCATTCGGCCAAGAAAAGAAAAGAAAAAAAAGAGAAAAGAAGAGAGAAAGAAAAGAAAAGAGGAGAAAAAGAAAAAGAAAAAGGGGGTTTGGCACCTGCGCGACAGGTCCCTGAAACCCGCGCGCTTTTACGCCAGATCCGGGATATGCAGCTAGTATCGTCGTCGTCTATTTAATCTTTTGCTCCGATATGATGTGTTAAGTCGGATTAATTGCTTGTTCAGGTGGAGGCCCTGAGTCGACGCCGTTCGCACGTCGTGTCACTCTGCTTGGTTAACAGGCAAGTACATGGTAGAGCGGTAGACCAAGGTTTATGAATATGATGTTTACCTGATATGATAATATTTTTTTTGGAAATGCGTTGATTACATGATATCTATGTGGAAATGTGATGTTTACATGACATAAGGTTGCATGGTAAATGATGGCAATGATGATGGAGTGAGGTAGGCAATGATGCTTATCTGCTAATAATGTTAATGATGAGCGTGATTATGATCATGGGCATATGCATTTGCATGAGGAGCACTCAAAGTGAGGGCGGTGAGAAAGTCCCTAGCTATGAGTAAAGCTAGCGGACTAATCCGAGTGCTCTTGAGTAAGACCTACTTGTGAGGCCTCCACGGAGTGGAGGGGTCCCGTGCCTATGAGGGCGGGCCCACGATGGGTGAACATCGACGGGTGTTCACTCGGCAGTACCGGTACTTGCAATGTGAAGAGCAAAAGAACATGTAGAGTAATGTTGCATTGCATTGATGGCATGGCAATGTTTGGCTAAGAGGATGACGATACGAACGTGATGATATATGTGGATTATGTTTTACTTATGTTGGTAGTGTCTGTTGTTCTATTATGTACTTGTTGAGCCTTCGGACTCACCCTTGCTTGGTTAATGTTTTAGGTGACCATTGAGGACGACATGCATGGGCGGGAGTAGCACATGAATAATTGGCACGAACCAGCAGCACTCTTTGTATCACCTTTTGTCAGTTTATCTTAGCCTTTACTAGGCTAGAGTAATCGCTAAAAATGCTATGTTGTTTCAGAATGCAGTAATATGATCAAACTGAGTGTTGGCGTAAATTCTTCTAGTGTTGATGAGTTGGTAAGAGTATGCGGAGGTGGTAACATTCTGGCCCAGATGGTGGGCGGGGTGTTACACTACCGAAAAAGACCTATCAAGTTTTTGGATTGTTGGATATATAGTCAATTTTCGGCATATTTTAATCCAGAAATTTAGCATATAAAATATGACATACAAAGATATGAGTGATTCAATGATGATATATTCATATTCGCTAATGAACAAGCTAACAGCTACACCTATTAACATATTCATAGCGCACAGAAACAAATATACCAGAGAGGTTTTAAGGTAATACCCTCGGGCGGGGCCAGTGTCGGTGACACCGGAGGCGCCGTTACCATCAGTTGACATGATGGCCTGTTCGATGTAGTCGATCTAGGCGTGATGCAGGAAGATGTTCGCCGTGCAGTGTCGCAAACAGTTCACCACCAGATTGAGCAGTCGCGCCAATGCGCTCCCCAAAAACTTGATCGCCCGTCTACCCGTGCAGGTACGCAAACGGACGGAGTTCCGGAGGCCTACTCGCCCAGAAACTTGTGCGCGCAAGGTTCTGGACCGGAGATTGCAGAGAGCAGCAACAAGACAGAGGAAGAGAGAACTGTTCTTTCGTATGGAGAGAAGAGCCTTCTTATGTTGTTCTCTTGTAACAGCATCGAATAGATAAAGAAAAACGCGCCCACACCCGACACGCACGGCACGGCACGGCTCGGCGTGGCGAGGCGAGAGAGCGAGCGAGCGCGCGCGTGTAATGGCTCTCTCCAATTTCACAAGGGGGTTACCACGTTCCACCTTTTAAAGTGGTGTAACTCCCATTCAACTCTCCATATGGGACTAAACAGTTTTTCTATGTGTGCCTAGGAATTTCATTTGATTAATTGCTAAATTAAATAGACCAAGCCCAATTAATCCAACATGGGTCTCTTAAACTGATCGATCTGCACTAGTGGGTTGATGGGTTCTATTGTTGGCAAGCATCTAGGCCGGATGCTGCTTGTTCCCTTCGCTCCATATCATTATCATCCCAAGATTATCGTCTTTCTTTTTTATCACCATTTTCTCATCCTAGTGATATACAGAGAACGACAATTCAGTGAGGTGCTTGCAAAGACAGATCAAGACATACATACATATTGCTCCGGCCTACAATTGTGAACATTGCGATCGAAGCTGGCATAAAGTTGAGTAGCCTGAAAGTATATCAAACCAGATACACGCATCTTTTGCAAAAAAAATCACGTGTGTTATATAGGTTTAGGTTACCATGTAATCTACACTGATAATCCTTGATCTTAATCCAAGTTAATTTGTGCAAGCAGGCATTGAATTATCCTCGTTTCTTGCTGACCTTTGACTGGGTGATGGCCGATGCACGAGGGCGAAAAGGAGAGGGAGAAGGCGATGTAACACGCACAAGCACAATAAATCAAGTGTGGCGGAGTGGAGCGGGGAGGCGCCAATAACAATGCTCGCGAGATACATGATGGTTCAATTGACTTGACCCCAAAACAGTTGATGATTCTAAATTTCTAACAGTCCTGACATGAATCAGGGAATAGCTAGCTTTGGCACGCAAGAGGCAGCAGCAGTAGATCAACCAATGTGTGGCCTGTGTTTATCAGTACATCGTTAAACGGACTCACACTAACTGGTTCGTTGAGGTTGTGCTGCACTTGCCGTTGTTGAACAGGGAAGAGTGGAAACTACATGGGACTGATTAACTAGTGGTTCTGCACTTCGCAGGACAGTGCAATGCCCTCTTGTCACTGTCCATTAGACTAGAGGAAGGCAATAGTGGCAGTGCATATGCTGTACCAGCCCACTAAGCTCTGAATTTCTGTTGGTGCATGTTCGTTAATGCCTTGTGGTGAGATCATACCATATTACGATACATTCCATGTATGTTTGTGTAGTTGCGTACCTACCGGAAGCAGGGTTGGACTCGTCGACGCCACTGCGAAGTGGGCGTGCCTTTCATCAGGTCTTTCGTCTATACAGACATCGTGCCCACTCGGACGCCAGATGATACCTGTTCTTTTTAGCTTATGTTTTACCTCGGATAAATAAATAAATAAAGCAGTTTTCTATAGTTATTTTATAGCTATTTCAAAGCGGTTTATCAAAATAGCTTATTCAAAATAGATTATCAACTTATTAACATTCGATTTAAAAAGTATCTATTGGTGTCATAAGTGTAAGCCGAAAAGAATACACCCAAGTGGATGATGGCCTCCTTGATGGCCGTGCGCGTGCATCGTCCTCGGAGCTCGGTGGTCGGTGTTTCGTTCAACGACCACGCTGAACTGCATTACGGCGAGGAGAGCTGGCACGTGTGTTTTCCCCAGGATCTTGATGCTCGATCAGACCGACGTGATCCCGCTTTTCCCTGCCCTATGTTACATCAGAATTGTTTTGTTTAATCTTGTTGCCATGCACATTTAATTGTTCAGTTCCTCCGAAAGAAACAAGGGATGATGATGCAATAATTTGAGTTCATGCTACTAGGAGATTACATGATTGCTTGAATCTTTGATGCTCACATGTTGCAGCATTCATATGCAAATCTTGGCGTCCGAAAACTCCCGGGAGCATTGCAACATGCAGCTGGTAGGATCACAAATGGGCTGGGTGCCTGGGAACGGCCCAGGCAGAGACCAGTAAGATGGGCTTTGGGCATAACGTATTTCCGTGAGCCTTCTTTTCGCTACCACCTACGACTTCCGTGGGCCTGGGTTCATATTAGGCTTAATGTAGCGATGTCAGCCACAAGGTTTAGGGCCCAAGTTTTGTTTCCTGACTGGGCTTCGGCCTCATTGGGTGGCCAATAAGTAAAAATTCTTAGACATGCTATTTCTTTTAGACTGAAAATGATTACGAGTTTTGTCTCTATCACATCAATGCCAACACAATAAATCTTTGGAATGCCCATAACTTCCAAGCACATGCATATGCATTGCGCGATTCTCGCACAGAACCAGCGAGCTACCGTCTTGGACTGTGATCTTTAGCACGGTGAGGTTACGGAGAAGCCTGATCAGAGCACGGCGATGGCGTTCAACATCTTATTGGTCGTTGCCGACTTGCCGTTGCCCTCGGCCGTGCAGCCATTAGAAACGATGCTGTCAAAACGAGGAGGAAAGAAGCAGCTTGATCAACGCAAGATAACCAAGCACATCACGTGCTCTACACCCACCGGCACCGGCCACCAAGCCGTAGGAAAGGATCGCGTGGTAAGAGTTGGAGTGCGGAGTCGACGCGGGCGGGCCTCACAGTGGGCGAGGATAACGATGCTGTAGGAGACGATGTTAGGACGGCGGAATAAGAGGTCGAAGAGGGAGGCGGAGTGCGGCGTGGCATTGCAGATCGAGACGGTGGCCGTGGACTTGGGACTTGGGAGGATGGCATTGCACCCTCAAAAATTTTATATAAAATTCTGATATATATATATATCCCCTTAATACACAAAGTATACACTATACATACTAATATACTCCTGACAACCCATTACGCCCAACAAATAACAAGTCAAACTTATTAGGCCAAGTGCCTCAGCCATCCTTGTTAGGATGATCTCCACCCACGGTTGGCCCAACGGCCACCTGGGCCTCGAGCTCGCGCCCAACCCTAATGGTTGGTGGGCCCCTGTTACACTGCGCTATAAATATAGGTGGGGGCCAGCGGCTCAGGTTACGAGGTTGAACGGAGCCGGACTGCCCCACCGACAAAACCCTAAACCCGATCTCGAGAGGGAGCGCACCCAATGACGGGAAGCACCACTGCCACGCCGCCCCTGGACGGCGCCACCACCGGACTTCACCACCGACGTCTCCCGACTCCACCGACTCCATGGCGGACGCCTCTGCACCCGCAACCAAGACCACGGATGGTCGGTAACACCACCTGCCCCCTCTCTTTACTCTCTGTTCTTTTAGATCTAAACGCATTACACTTTGTTCATACCGAATAGCTAGTCTACCCTACCAGATCTACTACTAGCGATCCTGTTATAAAGTCAACAATGGTATCAGAGCCTACCTTTTAGTAGATCTAGTTCTTTTGGGTGGAAAGAAAGAGATTAGAAGGAAGAGGAACTCTAACCCTAGAACATCCGAACTGAGAAATCCCAAACCCTAACCCTAACGCAAGGTGCGTCGACAAAGGAAAGGGGGAGGACCTACCGGTTTTTCCCCGCACCGTAGACCTCTCGGTCGTGCGGGAAGTAAACCCCGCCGCCGCCTTGCCGGCACACGGGAAGAACCGCCGCTCGTCGCCACGCGCACGAGCTCCAGATCGGGCACTGCCAAAGGACCGCTCGACGGCGGCGCGCTCACCCTCGGGCGAACGCGCGCACCGGCGAAGGGACCTACGGCGCCGCCGCCGCTCTCTTCCTTTTGGCCGATGACGCACCGTCGGCTTCTTTGCTGCTGCGGCGGCTGAGAGAGAGGAGAGGGAGAAGAGAATGAGAAGGGTTAGGGTTAGGGTTTTGGGCTCCGGCCGGCGCGGGGAGGGTTTTTATTCTCCCGATTCGCACGCTCCGCCGTTGGATCAAAATGGACGGCTGACGATGGCCGGGCCACCTTTCAGCCCAGGCGGGTTCGGGAATTCCCGGCCCAGGCCCAGGTTGCGGCCTAGGCGCGGGGGGGCTGAACGCGCGCCGGGCGGTGCTGCTGGGCCGCGAGAAAATCGGGCCGAATGCACAGTAAAATGTGGTTTTTGTTTTATCTTTTTCAGAAGCATTTTTTGATGAAATTTTGTTAAGTTTGAGATAAAATCTCTGTTCAAATTTGAACCAAGACAAGAATTTATTCAGAAAGTAGCTAAGTACAAGAAATGCTTCTGATAATGATAATATCAAAAAAAAAAGGATTCTATTTCCGCTGCGAGCTAAGGTTTATTATCTTCTTATTAAATTCGAACCAACGGGAGAATTTAATTTTGAAGAGCAGAAATTTTATGTTTTTCTCTAATTTTAATTGGAACCAACGGGAAAATTAAAATTAGAAGAATAGTTACATTTATTTACAGTTCATGTTTATAATTTTGCTATTTTCTGACCAAAGTTGATGATAGCAATATTATAAATTGATTTATTCATGAATTTATTCATTAATTCTATTTTCTGCCCAACGGTGATGTAGAATTAATGTACAAGAATTTTTGCATGTTTTAATTTTGACCAACGTTAAATCAAGGCATGCAATTATTATATTTCCTCATTTTCTTTGACACTGTTTCAGAGTGTGATTTGGCACTTGCGCTGTCCGAGAATGACTTAGCCCTCACCTCTCCGTGTCCTCATCGAGCGGAGGACCGGTGAGGCGCGAAATGAGACCGATGCTGATTTCACCGCCGGCGTGATCATGCGAAGTCGAATGAAATATGATCTTGAGAAAAGAAATGGGACATCTCGAACCGCAAGTGCACGATGGTGGCTAAGGCCACTATTGCGAGATCCAATAAGGATCCATCCCGCATCGTGACACCGCCACGCAGTATCTACGAAAATAAAGAATCGCCATCGGCTCCTCAAAGGCCACAGCAAGCATGCTGATTAAGAAACTAGTAAATGAGAGATACTCTAATGGTGGAATAAGAGAGCACATACTAAAGATGAGCACAACGGCAGCTAAGCTAAATTCAATGGATATGGGGCTCAAGGACGAGTTTCTAATTCATTTGATCTTTGCTTCTCTGCCAAAAGAATATGACACTTTTGTTGTTAATTACAATATGCAGCCCGACAAATGGGACATAGAAAAGCTCATTGCAATGTGTGTGCAAGAAGAGGAGAGGCTTAAAACCTCACAGGGTGACTCTGCAAACCTTGTAAAAAATAACAAAAGAAAGAACTTTAATGCCAAACCACAAGGGAAACCTCAGTGGGATGGTAACTCCTCCTCTAAGTCACAGGGAAAGGCCCCCCAGTTTCATAAGCCCAACAACTTTATAGTAGACAAGGACACCTGCAAATTTTGCAAGAAGAAGGTAGGACACTACCAGAGGGATTGCCCAGAGTTCCTGAAGCATCTATTGAAGAATGGTAATGATGTCATTACATTTATAGATGAATCCTTGTATTTAAGTTATGCAAAATCTACTTGGTGGATTGACTCAGGTGCAACTATTCATGTTGCTAATTCATTACAGGGATTCCATACGAGGAGGACCCTGCAAAGAGGAGAAAGAACAATTAAAGTTGCAAATGGAGTTGAAGCCGAAGTCGAGGCCATTGGAGATCTCTCCTTAGAATTACATGATGGTTTTGTACTTAGGCTTTCAGACGTTCTTTATGTACCCTCTTTGCGCAGAAACTTAATTAGTGTGTCGAGATTAGATGATGATGGATATGATTGCCATTTTGGTAATGGCAAATGCAGACTTGTGTTTAATAATAAATGTGTTGGTCTTGCCTTCCGACAAGACAAGCTTTATTTATTATCACTTTCTGAGAATGTGAATGATGTGACTATTGAGAATGAGAATACCTCTTCGTCTATGAATGTAAGTAAAAAGCGGAAGAGAAATGATGATGTATCGTCGAAATTATGGCATTGTCATTTAGGCCATATTTCGAGGGGGAGGATAGAACGATTGATTAAGAAAACACTTCTTCCGCCATTAGAATTTTCAGATTTAGAACAATGTATTGATTGCATAAAAGGAAAATATGTTAAGAAAATTAAGAAAGACGCCAAACAAAGCGCAGGAATTTTAGAAATAATTCACACAGATATCTGTGGTCCATTTCCTGTGAAAAGTGTGGATGGTTATGATTCATTTATAACATTCACAGATGACTATTCGCGTTATGGCTATATTTATCCAATAAAGAAAGAACAGAAGCATTGGATAAATTTAAGATATTTAAGGCTGAAGTAGAAAATCAGCACAATTTAAAGATTAAGATAGTAAGATCCGACCGTGGGGGGAGTACTACGGTCGGCACACCCCGTATGGCCAAGTTCCTGGACCTTTTGCAAGGTTCTTACAGAAAATGGCATAGTTGCCCAAGACTCTACACCGCGAACCTCAAAGAATGGAGTAGCTGAAAGACGCAACCGTACCTTAATGGATATGGTGAGAAGTATGATAAGTTACTCCACGCTACCGATAAGTTTATGGATGGAGGCGTTAAAAACCGCCATTCATATTCTTAATCGAGTACCAAGCAAGTCAGTACCCAAAACACCGTATGAGTTGTGGACAGGAAGAGAACCCTCACTTAACTATTTACGTGTGTGGGGTTGTCTCATTGAGGCTAAAGTTTTTAACCCAAACATAGGGAAGCTAGACCCCAAGACAGTCAGCTGCCATTTTATTGGCTATCCAGAAAAATCGAAGGGTTATCGCTTCTATTGTCCTGACAGACATACGAAGTTTATAGAAACAAGACACGCTGTCTTCTTGGAGGAAGAGATGATCGGGGAGCAGAGTAGCGAGAAATTAACCTAGAGGAAAAGCGGTACATGTGCCCACTCCGATGATTCAGAACCATTTTTCACGCTACTGTTGTTGCTACACCAACAAGCAAGCGGACATAATCGTAGTGACAAAGACTGTTGTTAGTTCTCCGTGGAAACGATGAGTGAACATGAGGAACCTGTCCTTCAGGATCCCATAGAACCCATTGTCACCCAAGAGGAAGAGCAACAACAGCCTCACACAGAACAAGTGTCAACTAACGAGGGACTCAGAAGGTCTCAAAGAGCCAGAAGATCAGTTATCCCTAATGATTACGAAATCTATGAAACTGAGGAATTTCAAATGGAGGGTGATCCCACTTCTTTTGAAGAAGCCATGAGAAGCGCTCATTCATCCAAGTGGCTTGAAGCTATGCAGGATGAAATGAAGTCAATGAGTACCAACGGTGTTTGGGACTTAGAAACTATTCGTAAAGGAGCCAAGACAGTAGGCTGTAAATGGGTCTACAAAACCAAATATGACTCTAGAGGGAATATAGAAAGATTTAAAGCGCGACTTGTGGCAAAGGGCTTTACGCAAAGAGAAGGCATAGATTACAATGAGACATTTTCTCCAGTCTCGTGTAAAGATTCTTTTAGAATAATAATGGCGCTCATTATGATTTAGAATTGCATCAGATGGACGTAAAGACGGCGTTCCTAAATGGGGATTTGGAGGAAAATGTTTACATGACACAACCGAAAAGTTTTGTTGTGGAAGGAAAAGAACGTATGGGATGTCGGCTGAAGAAATCCATTTACGGATTGAAACAAGCATCAAGGCAGTGATACTTGAAGTTTGATAGTACAATAAGAAGTTTTGGGTTCAAGGAGAATGTAGAGGACAATTGCGTTTATGCAAAGTTTAAGAATGGGAAATACATTTTCCTAATCCTGTATGTGGATGACATCTTACTTGCTAGTAGTGATGTTAGCCTATTACTGGAGACAAAGAAATTCTTGTCCTCGAATTTTGATATGAAGGATCTTGGTGAAGCTTCGTTTGTTCTGGGAATAGAGATTCACCGAGATAGAACTAAGGGGGTTTTAGGTTTATCTCAAAAGGCATACTTAGAAAAGGTTCTAAAGAAATATAGTATGCAAAATTGTAAGCCTTCACCTGCTCCTATAGTCAAGGGCGACAGGTATGGGGAATTTCAATGCCCCAGGAACCAATATGAGATCGATCAAATGAAAGCGGTTCCATATGCTTCAGCTGTCGGAAGCTTACAGTATGCTCAAGTATGTACACGCCCTGACTTAGCATTTGTTACCGGGTTGCTTGGCAGATATCAGAGTAATCCAGGAATAGAACACTGGAAATTAGTAAAGAAAGTTTTACGCTATTTACAAGGTACGAAAGGTCTCATGCTAACGTACAGAAAATCTGATTCTCTACAGATAATAGGGTATTCAAACTCAGACTATGCGGGAGATGAAAGAAAATCCACGTCAGGTTACATATTCACTCTCGCAGGAGGAGCTATATCGTGGAAAAGCTCAAAAACAAACCGTCACTACATCATCCACAATGTATGCCGAGTTTGTAGCATGTTATGAGGCCACAGGGCAGGTGAATTGGCTAAAGAAATTCATACCCGGGTTGAAAGTGGTAGACGACATACATAAGTCACTAAAGCTATACTACGATAATAATCCAGCAGTATGTTATGCTCACAACAATAAGTCAAGTGGTGCTGCCAAACACATTGACATAAAGTATTATGTTGTGAAAGATAAAGTCCGGGATCATATAATCAATCTTGAGCATATAAGGACAGAAAAGATGCTCGCGGATCTGCTCACAAAAGGCTTACCGCCCAATGTGTTCAGAGAACACTTAGCCGGCATGGGTTTACGGGAAAGCCTATGATTCCTGGACAATAAGGGCCCAGTTGAGAGTTCATTTCAAAATAGAGAAGTGCATTGTGGCTGTTGAATCTAATGGCATAAGACCGTGACGATGAGGCACGCTCTATGCACTGACCTGTGATGGAATGAGAAAAGCAATGAGTGATAAGTTTAGACTTTAGAGTATAAGTTGAGATCAAGGGGGAGAATGTTAGGATGATCTCCACCCACGGTTGGCCCAACGGCCACCTGGGCCTTGAGCTCGCGCCCTGATCGGGGGCGCCCAACCCTAATGGTTGGTGGGCCCCTGTTACACTGCGCTATAAATATAGGTGGGGGCCAGCGGCTCAGGTTACGAGGTTGAACGGAGCCGGACTGCCCCACCGACAAAACCCTAAACCCGATCTCGAGAGGGAGCGCACCCAGTGACGGGAAGCACCACTGCCACGCCGCCCCTGGACGGCGCCACCACCGGACTTCACCACCGACGTCTCCTGACTCCACGACTCCATGGCGGACACCTCTGCAACCGCAACCAAGACCACGGATGGTGGGTAACACCACCTGCCCCCTCTCTTTACTCTCTGTTCTTTTAGATCTAAACGCATTACACTTTGTTCATACCGAATAGCTAGTCTACCCTACCAGATCTACTACTAGCGATCCTGTTATAAAGTCAACAATCCTCACTTTCTCAATTGATCGGCCACCCTCGTCGGAGATTCCCCAATCGGCCAAATCCTTTAGGCTTCTGCTCTAGCGTAGCAGCCGAGATTGAGCTTGGGCACGTGGCTCTGCTCATGCGCAAATCATCGCCACCGCTACGCTCCCCAGAGGCCAGAGCCCCTGCTGCTGCCGCCTGCCGGTGACCACCAGGCCAAAGAGGAAAAGATAAACCAAAGATGTCATCGAGCCAAATCTCGATCCCATGCTTTCTAATTCATAGATAAATTGTTCTGATTTTCCTCATCCACATTGCTCTAGTTTAACTATGAAATGGCAGATCCATGGGGGCATTGGTGTCGAAGCTGGCACAGCTACAGTCCAAAGCATGCGAGGCGAGATTGGCGGCCAAGCACAGGTGCACGTACCACAAGACGCTTATAGAGAGGAACAAGAAGTACGTCGTCGACCCCCCCCCCCACCATCGAGAAGTGCCAGAAGCTCTCCAAGCAGCTCTTTTACACCCGCTTCACCAAGCCTCCTACGTTCCTGACTTATTGTGCCTTATTTTTTTTACAACCCAAATGTCAATTAGCTTCTTGAATCTTGAATGCTGGTAGATCGTTTCCTAATGTTCATGTGTCAACTAGCTGACAATTCAGTGGTGCAAATAATGCTGCTAAATCCTTATGAATTGTCCAAATTAAGATATGATTAGAATGTTATGGGACTGTAGGATATATCTTTGGAGAGTTTTATGGTATTAATTTGAATTTTGATATACCAATTTGTGCCATAGCAGCGGCCAACCGGCTTTTCTCCAGCTAAATTGAGTTGGGTGTTTGGATGAGGGAGTAGAGGTGGTGCTTTGGATGTAAGGAATTGGCCTGAGGACTCACCATTGTGAAGAACAATGCAGCGGCGCGGTAGTCAGCTTGGAGGAAGAAGACGATAGCGACGGCACTCCTGTGCTTGAACCTGGAATTGATTGAGGAGAAATGGTCAATATAGTGAGAGAAAGCCATGGCTCAAAGGAATTTGGATTTGGTTGACTCTCAACGATTATTGATACAACGAACTCGGCAGGATTGCAGATTTGGCCGAAATAATTTGAATGATACTAATTTCTTTTGGACTATAGTGAAAGGAACGAAATTTCTAAAATTTTAGCAAAACTATAAACCCTGCTTCTGATAGGACCTGCAACGCAAAAGGGTATCAGAGACATATGTGGATGCTTCTATCACCTAGTTGTGGCAGAGGGCACACGTCACTTGATGTGGGCATCCTCTTGTTGCCAAGTTGTCAGTTGTGAGTATTTTTGATGTGTTTTTTCCGGTTGTGTCCGATGGCTTATGGCCGCAACTGATGGATTTTAACCCTAGCGCGAGCGCTTGGGCGAACGAATCAAATGCGGATAAATCGATAAGTTATTTCGTAAAGACTGTCTTGATAAGCACTTCAAAATGGCGATGGAGAAGTCGTCTTGTTTATTTATTAAGAGAAAATCATAAGTTAAAAAAAAGGCTTTGTTTGCACTAATGAGGTACGAACAAAAAGAAAGAAGAACGAAGAAAAACTGCACGGATGAGGTACGAACTATGGTCCTATTTAGACTGGGCCGTAACCGTGCGCAAACCATCAAGAGGCCCAAAAGGCAGTGTCTTCATCTCTCGTTGCTGCCGTCCGTCCAGCACGTAAGGGCATTTATAGTGTATATAACCAAAAGGGTCTTAAGGTGAGTCCCATTTAAATCTTAAGGCCAACTTCATAGTGTATATAACTCAAGGAATCTTAAAACGGTCCCACTCGGCAGATAAAGAAAAATTGTATTTTAATGCTTATGGCCAGGTCTTTAGCTTGAGGACCAGCCTTAAGTTTTTTTTTGCTTATAGCCTGTTTAAAGTCACCCCTGTAATATATAAGGTTGATTTTAAAGTGGTTTAAGACCCTCTATTTTTACACACTCCAGATACCCTAAGGGCTCCACCTATTTCCAGACAGCCGCGCCGTGCCGAACAAGTCGTGACTCGTGCGCACGCCCGGCCCGTACCCCCACCTCCGGCCGGCGCGTTGCCGCGATGCGTGCGTACGTTTTAATACTCTGATCACGTATATCCGTTTTCTCCCGACTCACTTGGACACAACACTAAGATCCACGTAACATTACACGATTGCATATCACCATGGCAACGAAGTCAACGGTTCCGTTTACATCTCTCGCTCCCTTGATCGATCCCTTATACACAGCAGTATTACATTACAAGTACTATTTACAGCAGGTACACGAAGGACACAGCAAAATCATAAACCAGACATATAACGCACGTACGCACACACGATCCACTTTTTTCCACGTAGAGAGAGATCGACCCCTAGCGCGACTTTGTTGATATCTTCCCAGCGCACTTCACCCGAATATGTAGCTGCTCTCCACGGCCTTGAACACCGTGGGCTCCTCCTCCATCACCATCACCACCTCCGGCGCCGCGTGTACGTACACCACCCAGTCGCCGTCCCCGCGCGCGCTTGGCATCGGCATGACGTACCCGGTGCCGCCGGGCCACGGGAAGTGGTACGACGCGAACGCCGGCCGGCCCCACCCGAAGTCGACCTCGCCAACCGGGAACCTCATCCCTGACGACACGACGCAGGCTGCCGCGTCCTCACCGTCGTCGCCGCCCATGTAAGCCCTCGGCACCGTGATTTCGGGCCGCAGCGCCTCGACCCAATCGACGAGCTCCCGGAAGTGCTCACCGGTCGCCGCCTCCACCACCCACCGGTGCACGTCGTCCGCCACATCGGCGAGGGCCATGTCACGCAGGTCGGCGGAGCCTATGAAGCCGTATGGTATTGTCAGCACGTTGCCGAAGTAGTCCTTCATGGCGCCGTCCGGGAACAGGCGAGTGCGCCCGTCCACGACCACGCCCATGCAGCACGAACGTTGACGCTGGGAGGCCGCCCTGGCGTGGAGTTGCCACAGGTGGGCCGTGAACGCCTCCAGCTTCGTGCGCCCGGGACCAGCCGAGACCTGAAGAGCGGCGACGTCAGCGGCGGCCACGCGGTAAATACGGTTGAAAGCGGCGGCCACCGTGGCTGGCGGGGCCGGCGCGCGGCTGATCGGGACGAAGAGGCGGTCGGCGAGGGTGTCGGTGCACGGCGGAGGCGGGCTGCTTGGCGCAAGGAAAGAGCGGCAAAAGGATGGGGCCAAAGATGCAGAGCTGCCCCGGGCGGCCGCGGCCCACGCGACGAGGAACATGTTGAAGGAGTAGGCGTCGCAGACACGGTGGTCGAAGGTGCAGCCGACGACGGCGCCGCCGCACTTGAACTTGGTCACCTGCGTGCGTGCATGTGCCATGCATGCAACGCAGTGGCACATGCAGTTGTGAACTTATGATCAAAGCTACAATAGAATAATTTTGCATGTTTTAATTACCTCGAAAATCTACGATTGTACATATACTTGGAATTGGTACCTAGCTAATTTGGACATGTAAAATCTTGTGTTCAAGTATATGGAGGTTGGTACGGATGAAGCATCATAGTGGCCTACCAAATTAAAAATTTTCGGTGTCTCAGTGATAATAAAGTAAAGAACGTTGGTGTGCCTGGTGTTTTATAACCGTGTTATATATAGCCTGCTCGTTACCTAGAAGATGTTGTTGGAGATAGATAGGATTGAAGGAGTTGATGCCACATGGAATTGCTCCAAAAAAACAGTGAAATTTCCAAGTTAATTTGTGCGTTATTGCAATCGTGTGAATTTCGAGACCTTACCGATTAGTTTCAAGTTTGTTTTTTTTCTTTTTGTTTAATTTCGTGCCTTTTTAAAAAGAATGTAGTACGCGTCTATATATGATCCTGTCCGAACCTGCACGCACATGACCCCGACCTTCTTCTTGGGCACCATCTTCTCAACGCTCTCGTCCGGCGTGCCGAGCCGCACCTCTCGCAGCTCCGTGCCGTCCGCGCTCGCCTCCGCGAAGTCCACGCCCCGGCCGCTGCACAGCAGCTCCGGCTCGCCCGCGGCGTTGGCCACGACCTCCCCCGCGAGCGGGTAGTACGCCACCAGCACCTTCGCCAGCGCCGCCTTCAGGGTCGCGGCCGGGTAGCTACCTGCCGCGTCGATGTAGCAGAAGACGACGCCGACGTCCAAGGGCGGCAGCATAAGGTCGAGGTTGGACAGCGGCAGGCGGTGCTCCTGCAGCGGCATGGCTGGCGCCACCGTCGAGGAGGACGTGACCGTCGCCTCGTAGCCGCAGCCGTCTCCGCCTTTGGTGTACGTGATGGCTTCCTTAACCATGTTGTGCGGTGGTACGGGGGTGTGAGTCCGTGAGTGTGTGTGTGTGTGTGATAGAGGGAGAGACCGAGTGGAGACTGGTTTGAACTGCAGATGGGCGGAGGCTAGCTAGCAGGGTGGCTTTATAAAAGAGGCGTGGGGATTTTTTTGAGTACAAAAACAGTTAGATTGATCTGCAATGTTAGATCTCTATCCAACGGATCCACCAATACAAGCCCCCCTCCAAAAAAATGACCCCTTCAAATAAAATAATCTAGGGCGTTGGATCTCCATCTAACGGCTCAAAATCTGACTATTTTTGTTCTAAAAAACAGTCGAATATTGTATAGACACTCCCTTTTTTTTATTCGTCATCCTTGGATTGTTATAAGATGCGATTTGGTTTTGCAGTGTATCTGAAATTACATTTTACGTTGTTTTCTGTCTTTTGTATTACAATTGATATTATTTTATCTATGTTCTTTGAAATAACAAAGGATAGCGTAGACGCTAACGTAGACGGACCACATAGTTGTAGACTCAGGAAGTCATTTATAAGTGTAAAACCATAATCATACTAAAGCACTAAAGGTAAATCTAACTGCAGTGTTTCAAAACGTAAGATCTAGCTTATTTTTTACGTGGAACCTCTAGGCCTTTAAATCGAAATCATACTCATACAACAAAATTACAATTGTACATGTAGAACTATCATTTGCCATACAAATGTAACATGTCAATTCGAAGGCCTTGTAAGGAAAGTCGTCGAACATAGCAGCACTACAGCTACGTATTGCAAGCTACCATATATGAGCGCAATCTGACCGACGCAAAAGATTGATCGGGTCAAGATTCTGGTACCTGCAACTCGAGCGAACCTCGCTCGTTAATTAATCATCGGTTGGCATGTATGCAAAGCACTATGCTTAATTATATCGGTTAATACACTCATAATGTAACGACGTTTTGCTCCTTGTTCAGGTGTGAGTCAGCTTTCATCCTCGACGCAGACTCTGGCCAGTGGATTCCTTGCTGTCATATCGGTTAATCTGGTGATCGGCTTTTACATATGCATGGCAGAAAAGTCAAGAGCCACAACCTGATCCAACCTTCCTGGCAAACGCTAAAGCAAGTATTAACCAGCCAACATCTTATTTCCCTCCCATTTCTGCGGAAGGTGGCCTTCTAGTGGAGTATATGTTTGGACATGTTCATATGGAACTGTTTTTTCGAACAAGTTGTAGATTCCCATTATCCTAGTCAAAAACTGGAAGCAGAAAAGTCAAAGCATGCGCCTGCTCGGTCCTCCTTTCCTCGTCTCCAAGAAAAGTCAAAGCAGAAAAGTCAAAGCATCGAACGTGTATGTCGATGTTGTCAACGGGGCGTGCCTTACTGGAGTGAGACCGTTTGTAGTATCCAGCAGCCATTGAGTCCATCACCATCGTGGCCACTGCTGCCGACATCGCCACGCCCACGAGCCCTGCGAAGGGGACGCCCTTCCTGTCCCCGCCACCCTTGTGATTTGTGAACCCGTCAAATGCCTCTGGCAGAATGCGCACCATACTTTTCCATCAACACTTAGGTGGTGATCGGTTCGGCTGAAAAGCTCATGGTTTATGGCTGAAAACACTATAGCTGCCTGAAAAAAGCACTGTAGCTGACAGAGGCTTATTTAGCATAATTAAATTTAAAAAAATTTAAAAATATAAAAAATATGTTAGCCCATTACGTATAATACAAACAAATACGGAAAAAAAGAACCGGCAAAAAAACTCAACAAAAAGCCAAAAGTTCAGAAAAAGACGAAACTTATGAATAGTGAAAAATAAGCCAGAAGTCGAAACCGAGTTGATCAAGGCCGATTGTGCCAGCCATCTGGTGGTGATTGCCAGGGAACGTCTTGTTTCGTTGAGCCAGACTGCATGCTTTGTGTTCACCATACATGCAACTTCTCCGACGACCGCATGGACCCAACAAGAACATTGGAGACCCGAAGATTTTCGAATAAATAATGTCCTCAAAACATATGATTGGATCCCGATCATCGAACCGAAATGGAACCGTCGAGATCACGCGAAATCCAGCTGACGGATCTAAGGGGCATTTGATGGGCGGCCCTGACTCATTCGTGGACGTCTCAGCCAGTTCTCTGTACGACTTTTTGTTAGTTTGTGACTTTTAATTTCTGCTTCTCCAGAGTGATTTCTTGAAGTTACTTTTTCAAATGATTTCTCAAACTCAAAACAGTTTATATCATCTTTATTGATATGTCTGGTATCCATCACCTCAATGTCATCATTGGACATTGGAGGCATAACGATTGATGTGTACATGCAAGGAAAAACTTGAAAAGGATGTATAGGCAGTGGCGGTCTGGCGGAGCCATGTTCTAGCTGTGGGGTCCATTAACCCCATAGTTTTTTTTACAATATGATATAATATAAATGAAAATTCATATAAAACCTTAGCAAAACAATGCACAATATGTAAAAGTTGACCTCACGTGGATGTTGCAATCCTAGCTACGCCACCGTGTATTGCCCAAACCGGGGTGCAGGGGTGGCGAGGCGGAGCTCCGCCGAGGCGGGGCGGGCGAGGGGAGCCAAAGTCGGGGGCCAGTGGGGGGAGCTTGATCGCAGCACACGGCGACGAGGGGAGCGGAAGAGGGGGACGGAGTCGGGCAAGCCGACATGGGGAGCTTGACCGCGGCGCGTGGTGGCGAGGGCTGAGCCGTAGCCGGCAGGAACACCGCGGTGGCGCCGGGGGAGGAGGGCGTCATTTGCCAGTCGCCAGTCGGTCGCACCGCAGAGATGAGATAGAGGCAGAGACCTGAGAGTGAAAAGAGTTTAAAGAGAGGAACTGAGGAAGTGCTGATTGGGAACTCTGAAGCGAGGACTTGAGTCTGGTCAGGTCGGTTGGTTTCAAGCTTCAACAGTTCAACTGATAAATTAAGACATCGAGTGAGTAATATTCTTCGTTAGTTCTTTACTTCTTACTCAATTTAGTACTTTATAGTCTAGAGTTTAGACTTTTAGCATATATAGATAGTTATTATAGTTTAGTCCTTATAATTTATTCATAGATTTATAGCTTTGTATTGATTAAAAAAATGATAATTTATTTATAGATTTTGCTATAATGTAGAAATGAACTTTATGTAACTATTTCGCAAGTAATTCAAGTAGTTCTTGTCCAATTGATGAGAGTACAAATCAACCAAAGAAACATGGACTAGAATTTAATCCAAATGAAATTATTGCCGCGCTTCACATACCAATTGAAGATTATGCTAACGAAATTAGATATAAAGTGAGAAAGACATATTTATTGAATGGTCCAGCTCAAGTAATTGGATATTCATTTCCATAGACTTTAGATGGCAAAGAGTCATGATCCTTTCAAGAATCATGGTATAAGAAGTCGCGTAGAATGCATTTAGCCCGTGATTCAAATTTGTTTCGTGATTTAAATTAGCTTATTTGTGGTATGTTTTATATGATCTAAATTTTCATTGTCATTCATAATTTTCTATTATATCACTAATTTTCGTATGTTTCATACACAGGTGACTTATCACTAATCTGCATTCATGGCAGAATAATTATATACCTTTGGATATGCGCTTTCTATTCTTGAGGTATATACTTTGTATTTATCTGTTTTCGTTGTTTCTCTCCAATTGTGTAATTTCTGTATGAATTTGAAATTCTATAGGAGTAAAAGACTATTTATATCAACTTAGTTTAGATCTATAGATGATTTAATCTATTCTTAATTTTATTTATGGTTTCGCCACTGTGTTTGGGTTGTGCTGCACTTGCCGTTGTTGAACAGGGAAGAGTGAAAACTACATGGGACTAATTAACTAGTGGTTCTGCACTTTGCAGGACAGTGCAATGGCCTCTTTTCACTGTCCACTAGACTAGAGGAGGCAATAGTGGCAGTGCATATGCTGTACCAGCCCACCAAGCTCTGAATTTCTGTTGGTGCATGTTCGTTAATGCCCTGTGGCGAGATCATACCATACTACGATACATTCCATGTATGTTTGCGTAGTTGCGTACCTACCTGGAACCAGGGATGGACTCGTCGACGCCACTGCGAAGTGGGGCGTGCCTTTCGTCAGGTCTTTCGTCTATGCAGACATCGTGCCCACTCGGAAGTTAGAAACTCTTCTGTTCTTTTTAGTTTATGTCTTTCTTCGAACAAATAAACAAGATAGTTTTCTGTAGCTATTTCAAAATGGCTTATCAAAATAACTTATTTGAAACAGATTATCAACTTATTAACATTCGATTTATTCACACAAACGATCACATATTCACGTTAGGGCCAAAGAGTATCTATTGCAGTCATAAGTGTAAGAGCAAGCAGGGCCGTGCCGTGAAATTTGGAGGCCCTGTACAAAGCTCGAAATGAGGCCTAAATCAACGTACCAAATATAGCCAAAATGATGTATGTATTACAGAGCAAATGCGATATATCAAGAATAGTACCTTTTGAACTCTTGGTTTGCATAATCTTTACTTGAATAACATCATTCTCTTAGTGTTCTTTGAAATAAAATCTTCAATAATATGCTCATAATTAATCTTCTCCAGCAATCCACTCTCAAGTGCTATTGTAGCCAAACTATTAAGTCTTTCTTGTGTCATATTTTCATATTTTTAGGAACCGGATTCATATTTTCTAAATCGATTTGCAGAAGACATGGCTTCAAAAGATGAAAAGAACAAAATTAAAATTATACAAATAGTTCTAGACTTTCATACGAAGGATTTAATTAGTACAATACAATTAGAATTTAAAAAAATAAATACTTGCACTGCCGGCCGGACGAATGGAAGAACAATGGAGTAATGGTCTAATGGACGAGACGAATGGACGAGACTTCCGCTAGATGAATGATTGAATCATTGAATGGACGAGCCGGCCGGCCGGCGCTCGGCGGACGGGCGGAGACGAGACAAAGAGAGAATACGAAATGCCGGGGGGCCTCGGAGTCGAGAATACCAAGCGCAAGCGCCATGCAGTACGCACGCGAAGTCGTCGCACGGAGCTGATTTTTTTAGGCCCTAGAAACTGGGGGCCCTGTACGGTTGAACCGATTGCACGTCCATGGGCCCGGCCCTGAGAGCAAGTATAATAAGAGGCTGTTAGTAGGCTGTATGCTGAGGTGGAGAAGAGAGAGGAGGAGAGAGAAGAGAGGTGGGTAAGTTTACAGACAGCTTGAAGCACAAGAACCAAGAAACTTTGTGAGAGAAAGGGGTGGGTCATACAGCCTTCAGCTGGCTGTAAACTACTATATGAATGGGCTGATAAGTGGGCTGTAAGTGTCCATACAGCCAGCTGAAAGCTGTATTATTAGCCTTGCTCTAAACCGAAAAGAATACACCCATGTGGATGATGGCCTCCTTGATGGCCGTGCGCGCGCATCGTCCTCGGAGCTCGGTGATCGGTGTTTCGTTCAACGACCACGCTGAACTGCATTACGGCGAGGAGAGCTGGCACATGTGTTTTCCCCAGGATCTTGATGCTCGATCAGACCGACGTGATCCCGCTTTTCCCTGCCCTATGTTACATCAGAATTGTTTTGTTTAATCTTGTTGCCATGCACATTTAATTGTTCAGTTCCTCCGAAAGAAGCAAGGGATGGTGATGCAATAATTTGAGTTCATGCTACTAGGAGATTACACGATTGCTTGGATCTTTGATGCTCACATGTTGCAGATTCATATGCAAATCTTGGCGTACGAAGACTCCCAGGAGCATTGCAACATGCAGCTGGTAGGAATCCCAAATGGGCCGGGTGCCTGGGAACGGCTCAGGCAGAGACCAGTAAGATTGGGCTTTGGGCCTAACATATTTCCGTAAGCCTTCTTTTTGCTACCACCTACGACTTCCGTGGGCCTGGGTTCATATTGGGCTTCAGCTCAATATGTAGCGTTGTCAACCACATGGTTTAAGGCCCAGGTTTTGTTTCTTGACTGGGCCTTGGCCTTATTGGGTAGCCTAGTAACTACAATTAGTAAAAATTCTTAGACATGCTATTTCTTTTAGACTGAAAATGATTACGAGTTTTCTCTCTGTCACATCAATGCCAACACAATAAATCTTTGGAATGCCCACAACTTCCGAGCACATGCATATGCATTGTGCGATTCTCGCACAGAACCAGCGAGCTACCGTCTTGGACTGTGATCTTTAGCACGGTGAGGTTACGGAGAAGCTTGATGAGAGCACGGCGATGGCGTTCAACATCTTATTGGTCGTTGCCGACTTGCCGTTGCCCTCGGCCGTGCAGCCATTAGAAATGATGTTGTCAAAACGAGGAGGAAAGAAGCAGCTTGATCAATGCAAGATAACCAAGCACAGCACGCACTGGCGGAGCTACAGGGTGGTCCGGGTGGTCCGCGGACCACCATGCGTTCGACCCATACAAAGCTCATAGATATAGAAAAATTCGGATTCTCAACAGCCAAACATCGAATACGTCGGAGCGTCCGTGGCCTTTCGCGAATACGCATTGTGCGACCCTTCGTATTTCTATGTGCGGCCGGCCTGCGCCACTTCGTATCCCTTGCTGTGTTGTGCTTCATAGAATACGAATACGATTATACGAACGATAGCGGCGGCGGCGGGCCGGCGGCAGGCCGGCGCCGGACGACGAGCAGCAACACACGTGAGTCCTCTGCAGGTACGTCTCAAAAGTCAAAATCTTCATCCAATTAGTCTGCTCGTTTAGTCATGTTTCCTTTTTTTCTTAATAGCGTCTATTTTATGAACTCTGTATGTCCTTTTTTTCCTTAATTGCGTTTTATAATTCATATACTTGTGTACCAACATGTTAAATTTATAGCGGTTAAAAAAAATTTAGACAATAGACCACCATAGCTACAAATTCTGACTACGCCGCTGACAGAACGCGCTCTACGCCAACCAGCACCAGCCACCAAGCCGTAGGAAAGGATCGCGTGGTAAGACTTGGAGTGCGAAGTCGATGCGGGCGGCCTCGCAGTGGGCGAGGATAACCATGCTGTACGAGACGATGTTGGGGTAGCGGAATAAGAGCATCTCCAACAATGTCCTCTAAATCTTATCCCCTAAATCACTTTTTAGAGGATACAATCTAGAAAATAGAAGATTAAAAATATGTAACCTCCAACAAATCCTCTAAATATGGTTCCCTAAATTAAAATCTGGGTCCACAAAAAACTACCAACCAATTTCTAGCTTGATCGGCTGCTGATGTGCATGCGCCGCCACGTCCATCAGCTGCTGGTGTGCGTGCGCCGCCACGTCTGTCGCACCGCCAAGAACCGGCGGCTGATCGGGGCGCCTCCGCTTCCTGGGCGCCAGCTCCTGCGCCGGGCAACCGCCAAACGTGACGCCGCTCTCCGACGCGTCCTCCGCGGCCGGCGCGCAGAACTGCGAGTGCTGCCCCAGCCTGGCCGACGCCGGCGGTGTGACGAGTCCCACTGCAGCAGCACCTACCCGATTCGATTGCGCGTGTGCAGGTGGGTTGGTCTACCAAAATAAATCACTTGATCTTTGTCACACGCTAATCTCTCTAGCTAATCACGGAAGGCATATATCATTAGGAACATGTCATTCCTGCGTACATGCTAATCTCTCTAGCTAATGATTACATGCATGGAGGTTAAGAATAAGTCATAAATTTCTAGCTGCTGTGATAGTTGCATACGATTTGTTTTAAATAGATTGCTATAGTTAATAGCTTATGGTTACAATTTATACTTTCATAGAGATGAATCGCCGTACAAATCTCGTTAAATTTGTGTTGGATGAAGATTCTTCGGACGATGATGAGGAATTTATTTTTATGGCGGCTCAATTAATTCACCAACAATACATGAATGATCAGAGAGAAAAGCATGGAGGTTCTGTATTTGGGCACCAAGTAGTTGATCGGAATAGACTGGCGGGTCATCAGAGACTATACAATGACTATTTCTCAGAAGAACCTACATATGGTCCTATTTATTTTAGGCGCAGGTTTGTAATATTTTTCTGTAATTTTTCCAATTTTATTGCAAATAGTGTTACACGTATGATATATTTTTTTAATGTGTTGCAGGTTTAGAATGAGACGGCCTCTATTTTTACGCATAATGCAAGTGTGGAGGCGCATGATGATTATTTTGTGCAAAAAGAAATGCAGCCGGTACCCTCGGGTTGTCATGCTTGCGAGATGTTCTTGCAGATTCGTATGTTGACTTATGGTGTAGCAAACAGATGCAATAGATGACTATGTTCGTATTGGAGAAAGTCTTGCTATAGAGAGTTTAAAAAGATGGTCAAAGCAATATGTGAAGTTTTTGGAGACAGTATTTGAGGACACCAAATGAGAATGATACCGCTACATTACTCGCAGCGGGGAAGAAAGAGGTTTTCCAGAATGTTGGGGTCTATTGATTGTATGCACTGGAGGTGGAAGAATTGTCTCTTTGCATGGCAAGGTATGTATAGTGGGCATGTGCGAGAGCCCACTATAATTCTAGAAGCTGTTGCATCACATGACTTATGGATTTGGCATGCTTTTTTTGGTTTACCTGGATCTCACAATGATATCAATGTTCTTCAACGATCGCCATTGTTTGCTAAGCTTGCCAAGGTCGGGCTCCCAAAGTTAATTATATTATCAACGGACACAACTATAATATGGGGTATTACCTTGCAGACGGTATTTATCCTTCATGGGCCACATTTGTGAAGACCATACAAATGCCACAAGGCAACAAAAGAAGTATTTTGCCAAAGCACAAGAAGCGTTAGGAAGGATGTTGAACGAGCATTTGGGGTTCTTCAAGCTCGCTTTGCCATTGTTCGTGGGCGACTCATTTTTGGGATGCGATACTGGGAGAAATAATGAGGGCATGTGTAATCATGCATAATATGATTGTAGAAGACGAGCGTGACGATGAGAATGATTTGACTTTTGATGGTGTAGGAGATCCTGTCGATGTTTCACATGAACATACGCCTGATCTTCATGAGTTCATTGAGAATTATAGGAAAATTAAAGACAAAGATATTCACACTCAGCTTCAAGCAGACCTCGTAGAACACTTGTGGCAACGTCATGGAGACCAATATTAGTTAATTTATAGCATCATTTGTAGTGTTTAGAAGTTTATATTCCATCACTAAACAATTCTCACAATTGTACCCAATAAATCAGTAAGTGAAGTGTTTGCTCTATTATTTAACACTCTCATGGTTGATATACTCCAACGAATGGGATATCCTGTTATCCATTGCAGTGAATTATGACAAGTTCACCCACGTACAACACAGGATAATGGGATTTCAGTTGTGGAGTAGTTTCCGGAAATGAGATAACTAGTCGACCTGACAAATAAGACCATTCATACCTATCAAACCAACAGGTTTGAAGATTACTAGCAGTTTTAAAATTTGATTAACCTGAATATAAAGTATCTGGCATCATTCTTCTACATTATAGCAACACGCTCACAATGAATACACCAAGGTAAACGAATGCTATGCTTTTACAATTCCAGTCAGTCAACATATAAATTGACACTAAGGCATGATGCACACTATAATATTTAGATATAAGGAAGTGCTCTATGTTGGAAAGGACAAAGTAGACATCAGAATAGCTTCCAGAATATATCATCAGCACCAGTCTAATGAATTTAACAAGCCTCAGCCAGATATGAATTGAGAACATAAATGTGACCAGCATATATTCGATATGTTGCCTAGACATATGCAGTTATAATTTAGTAGCATGATCTAGACTCGTGTTCCTGTATGCCTCAGCTACCTTTGGCACAACAAAACAGCAACTGTAACAGAAATAGAATCCTGATGCAAAAAGAACATCTCACTGCATAGGGGATGCCAGATCATCTATGGATGGTTTATTTTTTCCAACCTAGGGTGATTCTTTCACGTTGAATTAACTAGCACTATCACGTTGAATACGCTCTTGAAGCCCCTTGTAGTACTTTCTTTGAGGACTATCCATGCCACTAGTATCAATCCTCATAATTCTCTCTTCTTCCATCATCTTCTTAAACTCGAACTTCTTTTTCTCAAGCTCAATTCTCTCTTCTTCCAACACGAACGCTTGTTTGAACCTCTCTTCTTTCTTCAGTTCCTTCGCTGCATCATCCTCTCTCTTTTTAGCCCATAGATGATCTAAGGAATCATAAAAAAAAACGTTCACCTTTTTGACGAAGCTTTTCTTTCTCTTTCTTTCTCCCTAAAGGTCTTTCAAATGAAGTTCTGACATAATCCGGATTTGCATCCCCGCTCTCATCTTCATGTGGTAGAGGAGTAGATGCAGCGTGGATCTTCGCAGGCTTGAAAAGGCCGTGGTTTTCTACTTTTATTGGATGTTTTGGAGCTTGCATCTGAATCGCCTTTCAATCCACTTTGGTTGATTCTTCAAAATATTCCAACATTGTATAAGCGTGAAATCCTTCTTTTGCTTATCTTCACTCTTATACAACTCGCCAGCCTGCACTATCTACGAAAAGAAAACAAATATAGAGCATTACAAATAAGCTCGAAAAGATTACAACAAACATAGATGATTTGTAACTATGTCTAACCTTGTCTTCAATGGTCATACCACTTTGATTTCTATTCTCTATCCGACTTAGACAACCACAAAACCTATTGATGATTCTTGAATGACACCAACGTTTGTTGAGGACTTATGAGAGCGATCTGAATCAAAAGCTTGTTTGTATGGAAATATTCATAAATTCGATCCCAATATGCAGTACGAGATTGATCTGTCCCTTGAATTGCATCCAAACTAACATTTAACCACGCCGACACCAAAAGACTGTCCTCCTCTGAACTGAAATTCTTGGTCCTTTTTTGGTTTGGCCTTTGCGATGTAATATCATCGATAATTGGAAACTCTTCCTCTCCGGTTATCAAGTCTGTGAAATATCCCGTTCCATCCATACTACCTGTACATTGAACACAATTAGTATATGTTAAATCTTACATGCAGATGGAATTTATGCTTGAGACGAACACAATTCAGCAGTGAACACAATTCAGCAGATGGAATTTGGTAGTCACGTTGCATGCGGAAACAACATCCCAAATATCATGGATACAGTGCATGCTGATGTGACTTTGATCGATGATTGAAAAATTAACATTGGTAGTATAACACCAAAAGGAAGTATCTGAGATCCATCTGGACGACAGGAAAAAGAGTATATGGAGTATAATACTGTTTTTCAGGCCACAATCAGCTAACCAAAGGTCTGCCAATCAACTTGGATAAAAAATAGCAAGATGAGGCACCGGCTGTAGCAGTGAAGACAACCAAAACGCCTCCTTTAATCACTCCAAAAAGAGCTCCAGCAAGTAATGATGCACAAGGACAACATATTGTCAACAATGAAGTGTAATAGGTATAACCCAGATATTATGGAAATAGATCCACATAAACTTGCTTTATATGGCATCCTGATGCTAAGAAGCCGCCTAGAAACAAGACATCTAACAGAAGGATGCTACTACAACTAGCAATACACAGTCCATTCCTTCCCAATTGCTATTTCTGGCTGCATATTTTCCAAAGCATGCCAACATTTTGTAGGAGTATAACCCTCAAAAAATAAATACCATGGTTCACAGGGCGACTATCCAATACAAATGCAAAGGGCAACTTAAGAATATAACCCAATTACAGAGGTACTAGATGTTAAACTAACATTAGCTATGCAAACTTTAAGTCAACACAAAAGATGACCTTTTGTGGCTAAATTTCTTTGGAAATTAGTGATAGCAGTTGAAAATCTAGTGTTCCTATTAGACTCTTTCTACTTGAAAATGGAATGGTTGAACAAGGTAACTTTGTCAGTAAACAAATACAAAAATTAAGAAGTAGAATCAGTCAATGATTGTTCAGTCCTGACTGAACCATGTATACACCATGAATTGGCAAAACATAGTAAAAGAAACCATTAAGGAATCAACCATGGTATATACAAGGAAGACATTGAATAAATTTCAAGTGAGCTGGTCTGACATAAATGACTTATATCCCAGCATAGGTATTGCTAGAGAACTAGATGGAAGATCCATTTTACAAAGTTTGAAAGACCTAACCAATCCAACAGAACAATAACACAATTGTGAAAACTTCAAGAGTATACTGGACATCAAAAGCAAGTACAGAAAAAGTGAACATGATGATTAAAGCTATAGAAACCAATGAGAATTTCATCTACAGTCAGCCTAAAACTTTGTGATAAGAGTTCTAAATAACTACTGCAACATATGTTCTTTGATTCCTCTAAATTACTGTTGAAATACAAATGCCAAGGCAACTCAAGAGTACACATTATTCTTCATGTATAATATAACATTATTCTTCAGAAAGGAATAACCAACACAATGTAACTTAATATCCTTGCCACATCTTTCATCAAGAAATTTACCTGCACCAAAGTGGGTGTACTGATGGAGGAACTCCTCCTGACTTGCAGCTAATTCCGTGGTCGATTCTTCGCCGCCAGAGTGCCCAGGAGCTGGAGTGTGGGCATCTTCGCGGGTTGCAGGGGCGACGCGGCCAACAGGAGCGGCGGCTCGGGGTACCGGCAATGGGGACCGGGACGCCGCAGAGGATGCTCGGGGTGGCGGCGGCGGTGGTGGCTGTCGTGGCATCACGGCGTATGCTCGGGAAGGCGGCGCGATGGAGGACATGCGACCGAGGCGGCGGTGTGAACAGGAGCCGCTCTCGGCGGCGGGCGCGCGCGCTTCGCGCGGAAGCGCGGCGCTTCGGGGCGGAGCAGCGCGCGAGCGAGGCGGACGGAGCGGGCGCGAGGCGCGCGAGGGAGCGGACGGAGAAGCGAGGCGGCGGCGCGATAGCCTCGGCGGACGGCGCGGCGCTTCGAGCGGCGGACGCAGCGGGCGCTTCGGCGGCGGACGGCGCGCGCGAGAGGAGGCGGACGAGCGGGCGTGACTCGCGCGAGGGAGCCGGACGGAGAAGCCGAGGCGGCGGAAGGCGCGGTGGGCATCTCCAATCTAGCGCGGGACAAAACCGTCGAAGCATTTTGGGGATGGCGAGCGTCCTCCAAATATGGAGGACGAAAATTCAGGGATAGCATCCTCCATTTTTTGGGGTATCATTTAGAAGAGCTGTTGGAGTTTGTTTTTTACCTCTTCTTCTAAAATATAGGGGATATGAGGATTATAGAAGATTTGTTGGAGATGCTCTAAGAGATCGAAGACGGCATTGTAGGATAGCGGACTCGGGAGGAGGCGGCAACGCCGGCGGCAACAGATACACTTTCTACGGTGCCTAACACATAATGTAGATAAAGGCAAGGTCTCTTTAGGAAAAATGTCCTAATAGGATTAATTTGGGCCGTTTAATTGTGATCTAACGGTGGTTAGTCACCTGAGATGGATCGATCGCAAATGTCCATCGCGATCCGATTTGTGGGGGTGTCCAATGGATAATTTGTCACAATAGAGGGTTTCCTATGAAAGACGTCCTACGACCACTCCAACTATAGGGGTGGCAGTCGGGCCCGATTACCCGTTTACCTGTGGGTAAAAACCCTATTAGGGTAGGGTATGTTCCAATTTTTTTGCCCGCGGGTATACTAATGGGTCAAATCCTTTGCGATGGGTAGCAGTGCACGGCATGGGTAGTCACTACCCATGCCCGCTTCGCCCGTTTACCCGTTAAACATAACTGACAAGTGGGCCCCTACCTCCCTGGAAGTCTTTGGTATATATACATTAAGCTAAAATCTTTAGGGTTTCCCATTCCCTGCCGCCGCACAACTTGTTGCCTTCGACCTCCCGCAGTCCCGCCCTCCCCCTCCCTTGCGCGTTGCGCCCTCCTTCTCTGGCTCTCTGCGCCACCGGTTCCCTTGTCCTCCAGTCCTCCCTTGCGCCGCCGCCCCCGCCTCCTCCCTTGCGCCGCCACCCCCCGCCTCCTCCCTTGCGCCGCCCCCTCCTCCTCCCTTGCGCCGCCGGTCGCCGCCTCCTCCTCCTCCCTTGCACCGCCTCCCTTCTCCCTTGCGCCGCCGTCGCCGCTGCTCCAGATCCGCAGCTCCTCCTCCTCCCTTGCGCCGCCGATTGCCGACTCCCTCCTCCTCCCTTGCGCCGCCGGTTGCCGACTCCCTCCTCCTCCAGATCCGCAGCTCCTCCTCCTCCCTTGCGCCGCCGGTCGCCGGCCCCCTCCTCCTCCCTTGCGCCGCCTCCCTTCTCCCTTGCGCCGCCGCCGCCGCAAGGTGAGCCTCTCTGTGGTGAGCCGACTCCCTCCTCCCCTCTCTTGCAGTGAGCCTCACTTATTTTTCTTGCAGTTGCAGTGACTATGTCGACCCCAGGGAGTAGCAGTCAGCCGGAGCAAGCTTCACAAGCTTCAGATTGATTATGGACTTGTAGACTTGTTGAAGTCATTGTGTTATTATGGTGTTACTTTGCTATTCATATTTGCTATTGCTTGATTATTTTCCTTTTTAAGCAATTTTGTGTTGGATGCATTCATGGAGGCTTGATTATGTTCTGTTGTAAAATGCAAAATGCAACTATGCAAATAGCATCACATCACTTAGAAAATAACTGGTAAAATGACATATCAGTCTAGATATTTGTTGGCGGGCAAACGGGCATGCCCGCGGGCGGCGGGCATGGGCGCGGGTTTTTGCCCGTCACGGGTGGCGGGTACGGGCGCATGCATGAAAATTGCTCGCGGGCGCGGGCATGGGTATGCAATACCCGTGCCCGTCGCGCCCAACTACCACCCCTAGGCCCTATCCAACTATGGTCAATCTGGACCACACGATGAGACCAGATGGTTCACAGAAACTCAAGGGTGGAACTCGTCTTCCCACAGGCGCGCCCCCTCGTCTACCGCTGTCGAGCCACAGTGTTGCATGGGATGCAGTTGCACCCTCAAAATTTTTACATAAAAATCTGATATATATCCCCTTAATATACAAAGTATACACTATACATACTAATATACTCCTGACAGCCTATTACATCCAATAGACAACAAGTCAAACCTATTAGCCCAAGTGCCCTAGCCATCCTCACTTACTCAATCGATCGGCCACCCCCATTGGAGATTCCCCAATCGGCCAAATCCTTTAAACTTCTACTCTAGCGTAGTAGCCAAGCTCGGCTCGGGCACGTGGCTCTGCTCATGCGCAGATCATCACCACCGCTATGCTCCCCAGAGGCCAGAGCCCCCACTGCTACCGGCAACCACTAGGCCAGAGAGGAAAAGATAAACCAAAGAAGTTATTGAGCCAAGTCTTAATCACATGCTTCCCAATCCGTAGATATATTGTTCTGATTTTTCTCATCCACATTGCTCTAGTTTAACTATGAAACGGTAGATCCATGGGGGCATTGGTGTCAAAGCTGGTGCAGCTGCAGTCCAAAGCATGTGAGGCGAGGTTGGCGGCCAAGCACAGGTGCGCGTACCACAAGACGCTTATAGAGAGGAACAAGCAGTACATCATCGACCTGCCCACCATCGAGAACTGCCAGGAGCTCTCCGAGCAGCTCTTTTACACCCGCTTCGCCGAGCCTCCTACGCTCCTGACTTATTGTGCCTCATTTTTTACCGCCCAAATGTTAATTAGCTTCTTGAATTTTGAATGCCGGTAGATCGTTTTCTAATATTCATGTGTCAACTAGCTGACAATTCGGTGGTGCTAATAATGCTGCTAAATCCTTGTGAATTGTCCAAATTAAGATATATTAGAATGTTATGGGATTGTAGGATACATCTTTGGAGAGTTTTATGGTGTTAATTTGAATCTTGATATACCAATTTGTGAGTTTGTGTGGCAAAGGGTGGTGTATTGGGGGTTTTTCTTGTTGCAGGGTTTAGTGATCGGATGGGGATGCAAAAGGTTCTAATGAGATGGTTTTCATAGTAGTCATAGAATGTAGTATTAGATTGGTCTAGGGCACCAGACAATAAATTGCTTCTTTTTGCCTTAGAGTTTAAAAGAATGATCTTAGGAATCAAAACCCAAAAAAGAGTTGTAGGAGTTATGATCAACCCTAATAATATAAGAAATAGCATAGATGAACAATACTTAAATATTACTTAGTTATATACATTGAACAAGTTCATACTATGCCATTTGAACTTGTCTTAGAACAGATATGTCTTAAGTTCCCAACCGACGAAGGCGGGACACCTACACAGTGCCTTTCCACTGGCCGACACTGTAGCGTGCCCCTCAACTTGACATTAGGTCGGCGTCGCCAAGAATCAAGTTCCTACCTCATCGTGCTTCGTGCACATAGGGTACGTAGAGCGGTGCCTTCTGGGAAAGATAGAGATGAATGTCGCGTGTGTGGCTGGTGTCAGGGTCACTGTGCTCGAGCTGTTCTAGGAAAGATAGAGATGAACACAAAGCCGTTCTGTCAGTTGATGTAGGATCAATTGCTGGAGCGGGGGAAAATAATACTGACCATTCTGGGGCGGAGCCATTGAGGCACTTTATCAGGCTCTAGCCTACGCTCCGGTGATCGGAGTCTCTCGTGCCCGCTTGTGAGCCTCGCGGCCTCGGCAGGCAAGGGGAGCACGTGGATGCAGAGGCCCGCGGTGGTCGCGCAGGCAACGGGGCTGTCGAACCTGGTGGCGTTGGCGCGTGTGAGGTCGGACATTGGTAGCGCGTGGCCCGGCGTCGGGATCGGGATGAATTACACGCACGGCACCATGTTCTCCGCAGACGACCGCATCGCGAAAGCTCGGTGCCGGAGTGCGGTGATGGGGAACGGTGACTTGGTGAGCGAGTGAACAACTCTTGGCCAGGATGCACGGTGGATGAGTGCACTTGCAATGCTCTGGGAAGGGTATATAAAGGCTTCTTGAAACACAAAGATAACGCTGATATGAGAGAGCGGGAAATACGATTTCACGTGGGCTGCGCTGCGTCCTGCGTTGACGCGGAGCTTACCGGTCCGGTTTAAGATCATTTGTAGTTGGAGTACTAGGCAGTACGCACAGGCGGTGCAACTTTGTTGTTTTTCTTTTTGGGACACATTGACACCGTTATCACCCATTTAGATCATTAGTTATGTTGTCAACCAACACGACATGCATATGGCATTTCTTGGCTCTACCAACATGGCATACAGAAGAATCACATGTATTCAGATTTCAGAAACATGACATACAGAATTACAGACATATCTTCAGACACAACAGAAATATTTTTCTCATGCAAGATCATAACAGATTTAATCAGTGAAATTCCTCACGAAAAATAAGGGAGACATCAATAAATCATCTCCTGCGTCTGGACTCTTATATCCTGGTTTATACAGCCTGTGCGGCTGGTGCCTGATTGTCTGGTGGCCTAGTGCGAACCGTTAGTATATCATATACTGGTATATATTCTTGAATCTTGATTTCTTATTTTTCTTTTACTATTTAGCATATAACAGTCATATACTCTTGTTAATTTAGTTGTATATTTGACATTTCAATATTTATATAATTGTTTTTGTTCATAGATTTATGATAATGGAGAAATATACTTTGTGTAACTATTTTATAATTAATTCGAGTAATAACCCCTAATCGATGAGAGCAATAACTCAACTAAAGTATAAAAAAACTAAGATGGTATCAATTTAACTTAATCTTTTGAGTTATCCTCTATTTTCGTACTGACTTTGCTACCGAGACCATCAGTAGTTGTTAGTTGTTACCGGTTTGTTCATCACAACGATAAACTTATCTACGATCACACTCACAGACCACCGTTGAGTAAACTAGACCATTTTGACCTATTTATTTATCTGAGTGACTAGACAGTAGTATTTTTAGGCAAAGCTAAGCTAGCTACCAAAACTTGCCTAATTCTCTTTCTATTTCTTTCGTTCCCTCCATGTACCTACGTACGTAACTTTCTCATATTATATATTGATCAGCAATGGCGAAGTTAAAATAAAAATTGATGCTGATGTGTCGAAGCTAACATAAGACAACTATAACAAACATACATCTATCGGTCTTTTACCATCGAAATTCATACATATATAGAAAGAAACAAATTGAAACTGCAAAATATAATAAAAGTAATACCTCGTTAATGGAAAGTCTGAACCAAATCCTTGTAAATATGTATTGATCGATAGATAAAAAATATCAAATTTAGGGATACAATAGTAAATTATGAAACTTAGAAACATTAAAAATTAAACGAAACGTACCACTACATGAGAAAAATTCACTCAATGATTTTTGATGTCTCAAAAATGTCAAATAATTTTTTTATTATCAAGGTGCCATGGCCAAGCTGCGTTTACCGCCATTACCACACCACCTCTCTCGGCCCAATGCACACGCTTGCACAATTTGACACCGCTAGTCGCAAACTCACGCATGCCAGCCAATAACATGAAGATCGAGGCGACACCGCAACGCTGACCTTGCCACCGAAGGACGCTGAACATCCCAAAGCACCGCAGCACCATCTACGCGCCACCCACCGCCTATGCCAAACACTGCTCCCACCGGCTCACTATAAAGCACCACCAAGCCTCCGTGAGCTTTGCAACATCTCCAATTGCACCCCAGTGGCCTCCCCTCCCCACTTCCAGCCACACATCACCACCACCATTGTGCCCGGTACTGGCAAGGACTCAAAACTCAAATCTTTTACCCTAGCTAATTATTCCTCAATTCCCTACAATCGTAGAACCCTCAAGTTGTCACGAACTCAATTCCATTCTCCTCTGCTCTCCATGAGCTCCTCGGCCACCGGCGCCATGCGCTACCACCGTACAAGAAGGTGCTTCGTGAACAGCCTTCCTCAAAGCCTCAAAACCTAAACCGCTACCACCATTGCCTTCCCCATGCATCCGAGATGCTCAAAACACCTTCATCCTTGCCGATTAGCCATTGAAACCCCACCATGCCATGGAAGAGCTCCGACCAACTCCTCTCACCGTCAGCCATTACCTGTGAACTTCGATGGCTACAAACCCAAAAAATGAAACCCCAAGTTGAAGTAGTGTCTGACCATGCCCTCAATTGTCATCGGCAATCATCATCAGCGCCCAATTTTAGCTCTTTTTCGTTTGGCCCTGTTTGATGAACAGTAATGATCGAAGGAGGGAGACAACATTGTGCCAACTGGGCTAGGCCAGTTCAGCCCAATGGCCAAGAATTTGTTTCGAGCTAAGCCCGCACTATCTTAGTCCAAACTTGATAACTGTTTTAGATCCACTACTGTTTCTAACCGACTCGTTGTGAATAGTAAACCTTTATTGTTCAAAACTGACCCATTACTATTCACCCAAAATCCGTTAAGCAAATTTATACCCTTTCGACTACTTTAACCCCATGAAGCCCAATTTCAAGTTTGTTTAGCCTAAATCGACTTCGACAAAATCCAAACCAAAGCAAGTTCATTGCTATAGCATAGACTTGTTCATAACTCAAGGCAGCCACTATCCAAAACCCAAATTGTCACTAATTAGACCCCTTCTATTCCCAAAAACCCAAATAATGCAATTATACTCTTTTTGACCATCTTGATCCCACAAAGCCCATTTTCAACTCTGTCTGGCCAAATTAGACACCAATAAAATTCTCGCTAGCCAAACACTATTTCTAACCTAAGCTTGATATTGTTCCACTAGAACTATCCTAGGCATGCCCCTATTCGCCGAAATCCATCTAACCCAAATAAAACTATTTCGACCATCTCACGCTCATTTAACCTGTTTTTAACCTAACTCGACCAAACCATGTACTGCCTAAATCTTATCCATCTAAACCTATTTTTTTATGTCTTTTGGTTATTTTATTCTCACCTTACATTCTGCAAAGTAGGGACTCATTTGAATTCGGCCAGATAGTCAACAGATTAGCTACATGCGTAATGAAAGTACTCGATGTCTCACCTTACATTCTGCAAAGTAGGGACTCATTTGAATTCGGCTAGATAGTCAACAGATAAGCTACATGCGTAATATATGTACTCGGTGTCCAACTTGAAGGCTACAGTAAAATAATCAGAGACCATGGACAAAGAGCCAAGTCACATATTTTTAATTATATTGAACCTACATTCTTTAATTATTTAATTATCAATATTTCCATTATTCCTTATTTATGCATTGTTATTTATTTAAAATAAATGTTTAGAATGATATTGTTGTGATTATGCATCAAATAGTATAAATAAGGCTACCAGGGAATCGCCTGGGTAGCTTTCCCCGGAGCCTTGTGATCGTGGGAAAACGTGAATTGTCTTAGGACTAGCTATCTTTTCCTAAAAAATGAGTCGTGTCTTCTCCATGAGGCTCAAGACCTACCTTTATACCCCTGAGGAGGTATATTACAAGGGTGACCCTATTTGGGTCTATACTTACAGGAGCAATTGTGCCATTTCCTTTTCTTAAGATTACATAAATACCCCTACCTAGGCCTATATATACAGGGGTAAGATTGGTACTTTGCACTATGCGATAGGCCTATGCTGGGTTGGCCACGCCACGTTACTGGCGTATTAGGGCGAGTGGCCTAGTGGGGGCCATCCCAGACATTATAATTTACTTATGTCCTACTACTGGAAAAGCCATGTTTTATTTAATGACCATATTCACCCTGACTAGCCTTAGTGGAAATAAATTACTATAAAATATACCATGGCAGAGTAGAAGTTCAAATGTTTCACATTACTAGGAGATTCGACGTCTTATTGGTAGAATTATAAAATGATACTAGGGTGAAAAATGAAGCGTGGAAAACCATGAGATAGTTGAAATTCATAATCTTACCCTAGGGAGGAGACTTGACTTGGAGTGGTGGCAGTGCCACAGTGCACTGGGTTATTGATTTATGAATGGCTACCTCGTTGGTAAAGAATATAATGATTGCTCAACCAAACATTTTGACATATCAAACTTAGTCTAGTATTGCTCGAATTAATTGGATATCTACATGGTGTTAGCGTTCCAGGTGTGGAAATACCTACGTAAAAAGGGGTGGTATGGAAACAATTAAACCATACTTAACAACGATAATATCGCACAGAGTTGGATTGCGCGCTTTCTGCGTTGGCCAGTGGAATGTCGATAATGTGTGGGCCTAGTCCCTACCAGGTAGAGGCTATATAAAGAGGAGAGCAGTGAAAGACCTTGTTTTCTCATCTCAGTCGCATGCTAACTGTTATGTGTCTATTGCATTTCATTGAGAGATTGAGAAATTTTGTGGGTAAAGCTGGATAACTCTGCAAAGTCTAAATGACAAACGATATTTGAATGTGCTGTGTTTCCGGTAAATGAAGTTGTATTTTATGGGTGATTCCAATAACAAGCCATAATTAGCTTTGGAAAGATTCCAAATTGATAATTGAAATCAATGAACCCTTTTTTCCCCCTTTACAAAGTTAACATTTTCTTTTATGTTCTAAATTATTACAAATAAAACTACATTATAAATACCTTAATAAAACCACTATATTCCTATCTCTTGATAACCCTGTCAGATAGTTAAATAACATTTTCATATGTGACTTGAGTACAGTTGGTTGTACTCATCTTGCTTTATTCTCTAGAACAGATACCAGAAGAAGAATATGCGTTTCAAATTTTCATGTTAGGGTTACGACCACACTCAAGTATTCCTGTGGAAATTTCTTTGGTTCTTCTGAATGTAAGTCAAGTTTTAGGTTTAGATGCCCATTAAATTTCTAAAATTTATCATTAGGTCATATTTTAATCAAATTAATCTTTTTTAAATGTTGTGAGTAGATATGATATTTTTCTGTCAGTAAGTGAGCTCTTGAATTATTGCAGGACGTACAACACCCTGTTTTAAAATATAGGGCTGTTGCATAGTACAAAACTGATAAAACCTGACCAACGTAGTATACGGCTCGCCAGACTGCGATGTAGTAGCGTTGATTAAATTGGAGATACGTACCGCCGTCCGGGCCGGGAGGGCGAGAAAGATGAGACCGCGTGCCCAACACGAACGGACTGCATGCCAGTCGTACAGAGAGAGGCTCGCGAAATAAACATGCCAAAATGCCGTTGATCTGTCGTACTGCTACTTCCCAGCTCATGGCAACAGCACAGCCAATGACCAGATAACAAGTATCACAGACACAACCAAAAAAAAAAACAAGAATAGAAGGGTGGTTTCGTTTCACCGGCTTTGAGATCCGTGCAGAGACGCTGAGATACAAACACCTGGGAGCCAACAGAGGACAGAGAAGGCCATCGTCGTCAACACCGAACGCCGGAAACGCGTGGTTTCGCTCGCCCGATCGCGGCTGTTGGGCGCCGGGTAGCTTTCGGCGCGTCGGCATCCGCCGAATACGATCGAGACGGGGCTTTGTCACGGACAAACAGCAGATGCTTGGGAATTTTTGGGATTCAACTACGTTTGTCCATCTCCGTACATGCATATGCGTTCCGAACGGCCTCATATATTTCTAGAATCGAGCAATTCTGACGACTGCTTCTTTACCGATGCTTAGCACACTGGAAACTTCCTGTGTAAACTCTCCCTTCTTTCTTTCTTGTTTATAGTTTTGACTTCTCAATCTTGAGAATGGCTTCCATGTGGTTGATCGATCGTTAAAGCGAACGAATAGAACCGCAACAACTCTGCATCTGCATGCATGATGTGCACTAGGCAGCAGTTGAAATTTTGGTTCAATTTAAATTTAAATTTAAAACTCGCGCGAGGTATTATGACACTGCCACTACTTCCTTTTCATGATCTACTTTAGTTCATTGTACTACCATCGAAGTGTAAAGATCAAGTAATTCAGGTTAGTTGGGGAAAAAGATCATAGAAAAGGGAGAAAAAACAAATATACGCTCCATCACCTTTTGATCTGTGAAAAGCTAGCAGAAACCCCAGATATCGAGCTTTCTTGCAGTGCTTATTGCTATTTGCTACTAGTGCTATGCAGCACCAACCCATATGTACGTAGGAGAGCATTACTACTCAACATTACAACAAGTGACACTGTGACGCAACTGGAGCATAAATTAGAGCGTACTGCTATCTTCTAAAAGAAATTGAGAGCATCTTGAGCATGGAGGGAACAAAGGTAAAGGTGAGCACCCAAGGAAAGGAAAGGAAGGAAGGAAGGAAAAGGTTGTGAAAGCAAGGCAACCAAAGGAGGAGGAGGAGAAAAGGGTGCCCACACACCAAAGCAACTTTTCTCGATCAGCTCCTTCGATTCGAAGGCTGCACCCACAACTTCCACTTCTCGCTCCTCCGTTGATTTACTTTACACGTCACCATTATGCCAAGAGTTACCGTTGGTAAAAAAAGTCTGGTCCATCTATCCTAGTACTAACATCAAGGCCCGTTCAATCTAACTTTTTCTAGTGGCTGAATGTTGCCTTTTAATTAAAATTATGTTATTTGATAGTTTTTTAGATTATTTAATTAAAAAAATAAAGAAATGAGAAAAATATATAGTTATATCTCCATGGACAATAGAAAGAAAGAAGGAAAAAAAAGAAAAACAAAAAAGTTGAATTAAGAAGCCAACGTGTTCATTCTGATTTATAAAAATTAGAATTCAAAGCCAAAGTCGGAATAAATGGGGCCTAATTTGATATAGTACTCCCTAGACAAGAAGAAATTTTTTAAATAATCAACTTTTAATTCCAAATGACAATATTATACCAGTATTTTTTTTATTTTGTATAAATGGCTATCTGTCGCCCCACAATTGAACAATTTGGGCAAGTCGCCCACACCCAACAATTGGGCAACCAACCGTACGATGACTAGTGGCTCTAGTCGCCCAACTGTTAGACGACTAGTATAGTCATCAAATGGTGGAGCGACTACTTGCTGCCAACTCATTCTTTTCTCTTTGACCCAACCTCCTCACGGGCACTCTCACCATTTCTCTCGCAAGAAAATAAGAGGAGCTTGAGAAAGGAAAAAAAGAGGGAGAGAATGAGACGGGAAGTGAAGGGGAGAAGGTCGCAAAGAAGCTCGGGAGAGGAAGAAAAGGAGTGGGGAGAAGTAGATGAGCTTAGGAGAGCAAGTGAAGGAAAGGAGCTTGGGAGAGAGAGTGAGAGTGAAGGAGAGGACAGCAGCTCGAGAGAAGAGAAGAAGAGGAGAGGAGCCTTTGAGGCTAGAGAGGATGACGAAGAAAGCTTGTTGATAAGAAGAAAAGGTCTTACGTGAAGATAATAGTCTCATCCGTTCTTGTTCTCATCCGCATGTATCCAACGTGTAGGTACGTATTTGGTTAGTACGTATTTAGTAAATACATATTGACAAATGGTAATATTTGTAGTGAGAAATCAGTTATGTCAGAACCCACAACATTGAAAGTGCATTACAGTGTTATTGCAAAATGTTATTGCGAGTTTAACAAATTTCGTACCATTCATAATTTACGAAAATCACAAACAAATTAACCGACATTATCTACCCTTTTATCTAAAAACAACTTACAAGCAAGTTTTCCTAAATATTGTCTCTCTATAACAATTGCCATTTGTTCTCCACAATTATTTTCACTGAATTAATAAAATAATTATTTTTCTTAAAAACCGCTCAATGGTTCAGCGACTATAGGATTATCGTCCAACCGTTAAGCGACATACGGTCTTGTCGCTCTATGATTAGGCGATATGGTCTAGTCGTCCAACGGTTGTGCGACTTGGCCTCGTGTCGCCCAACAGTTGGGTGACTAACTCAAGTTTCCCAACCATGAAGTGATATATAGTCAAAACTGTAAAAAAAAAGGCATAATACTATTATTTGGAATTAAAAATTGGTTATTTAAGAAAAATCAAGCAAACAATCACTGACAAATAGATCTAGCTAAATTGTTCATGTTCATATAACCTAGCTTGTGCCTGGGCCAAGCTATAAAAAACATTTGTTATTTTTTTTAAAAAAATGGAAAACAACATGAGAGAACTATTACAGTCAGAAAAGAAAAACTCTTCGTTTCCACATTAATGGCATGCCCAGTTCTACTGGCAGGAGGACCCGTTCATTGAATGGATGGACGAACATGTTAATTATCGAAGCACTGTACTTTTGCCAGTTGCCATTACTCCTTTTCGTTTCAAGCTGCGCCTCCTCCTCCAGTTACTACAAAGACAAGACCCCTTCCACCAACGTTGTAACCATCGCGGCAACATTTTCACATACGAAGCTGCTGAACTATATATGTCTTGTGCCAGCACATACACTCCATCCCCCTATAAAAGAATTGCCATTTCAGCACTAGGAGGCAATCGCATAGTGCCACATGGGGAGAGAGGGAGAGGTATAGATAGAGAGGGAGGGAGGGAGTTGATGGACGCCATTGATGCTGTAGCAGGGAGGTCAGGTCCAAGAAAGGGGGAGGGAGGGAGCATGGAGCTTCTTGCAAGAAGAGGAGGAGGTCGTTTCTTGGTGGTTCTTGCGGCTCTGCTTCTTCTCGCTTTGGTGAGCTGTGCAAACGCGTGGCCTCACCACGGCGACGTCGGCGTCGGTGTGGGCGCCGGCCGCGAGCGGCGGTACAGGGATCTCGCGCTGAGGAGGATGGAGAGCGTCAGATCTTCCTTTGGGGCGAGGAGGGATTTAGCAACGGTCAGTACTAACATGCCTGATGTCCTCCTATTTTGATCTGATTGCATTTTCAGATTTTCAGTTGTTGATTAAATTGCTCCCAACTCTCTGCTTCTGATCAGTTTTTTTAATGAGAGTTGTTCATGGATACATTTAATGCCTTTCCGTTTGATCATCTCGTTGGGGAGCAGTTGTTAACGTTCTCTTTCGAACTTACTACTGCATTTGTGTACCTGTGGTAATTAATTAGACGGCACCAAAGCTAGCAAATTCCCAGCTTTAAGAAGCCTAAAGGTTAAAAAAAAAAGACACACGAAGTGTCGGTTTGCTTTGTATAGGAGATTTTTCATTTGCTTTTGCGAGAAAATGAGCAGTTTTTTTTACCTCAAAAGGAGCTTGTCCAAACATCTTCCCGTCATTTTTCTGCCGGAAGTCGCTGTCGATATTCACGAAGACATCTGGTCTTGCTACCACAGAAGACTGCAGAGTCATCTCATCATTTTGGAATAGGTCCCATATAACATATTAAAATTAGTTCGAAAGTTTATCCAGCATCTCAAATAATGAAATCAGACATTTAACTTTTCTAATTTTGTAATCTAATTTAAATAACATTTTACACAGTTTCGTATAGTGGTATCGTCCGCGTGATACAATAAGTGAGCGATTTTACCATGTAGGATAACACGTTGACCAAGTTAAACCAGTGACATATGAGATCCACAAGAGTTTTTCTCTCATCGAGCTCCCAACCATGTTTCTATGGCCATATCCCCCTGTAGTCTCTCGCTGTTTTGATTTAAGAGAGAATGTCATATGGGCTTCACATGTTATTCATTTAAATTTGATTAGCGTATCATTATACGTGATAAATTCATCCATTCATCATATCATGTGGGCAAATTTGAGTTTGATTGCATGATTCGGGGATTAAATATCTGATTTTATAATTTAAGGTGTTGAATAGATTTTCTAATAAAGTTTAAAGTGGTATATAGACTTTTTTTCTTTCATCTATACGAGGGTGTAAGGTTTTGACTGCAATCAAACACGCCGTGTGACTATCTCCAAGTCTCTGCGTATGATATCACCTTATCATGACATCTTCCAATTTCTCATGCAATTTCGTCAAAAATGTTAGGTAATCTGCTAACACAGCAACAAAGAAACTTTTCACCCGAACAAATCCTTCTTCCCTTCCAAGTTCGATACTAGTAGTAATTAGTAACATCCTAAAATTAGTTGAAAAGTCCGTCTAGTATCTTGGATTATAAAATTAGACCTTTGACTCTTCGAATTTTACAATCAAGTTTAAATAACACTTTGATCTGATTTCACATAGTGGTATTGCCTGTATAATACGATGAGTAGGCAGTTTTGCCATGTAGGCCAGCTAAGTTGGGTCAGTGACTATTGAAGCCTATAAGAGCTTCTCCCACACTGAGCTCCCAGCCGTGTTTCTATAGCCATCGCCCCCTGTAGTTTCCTTTGTTTCGATTTGGGAGAAATGTATTGTTGGTTTCGCATGTTATTCATCTAAATTTGATCAGCGTGTCATCCTATGTGATAAAAGCATCCACTCATCGTGTCACATTGGCAAATTTGAGCTTATTGTAAAATTCAGAAGTTAAATGTCTAATTTCATAATTCAATGTGCTAAATAGATTTTCTAATAAAGTTTAAAGTGTTATATAGACTTTTTTTTTCATATTTGCAAGGGCGTCAGGTTTTGACTGAAATCAAACACGCTGTGTGAATCTATCTCCAAATCTCTGCATATGGCATCAGCTTATGAGGACATCTTCCACTTTCTCATGCAATTTCGTCAAAAATGTCACGTACTCTGCTTACACAGCAGCAAACAAAATTTTCACCTCAACAAATCCTTCTTCCCTTCCACGTTCGGTACTAGTAGTAATTAGTAACTGCCCCACACCCGACAATTGTCAAACGCTTCGCAGCTACTCGTGCTCGCGTGATTGGCGCTTAGGTGTGGCGCACTGACCAAACATTTCTGGTACTGTCACGTCTGACATGGTGTGTGCTTGTGCACTGATGACGTGTAACATTTCCGTTGCAGTCTTCGGCGAGCGCGGCGCGGGTGTACCACGTGACGGACTACGGCGCCGACCCCACCGGCGGCGCCGACTCGACGGCGGCGATCAACAAGGCCATCGCCGACGCGTTCCGCCCGGCGTCCAACGCTACCATGACTGGCGGCATCCCCGACCTCGGCGGTGCCGAGGTCCACCTCGACGGCGGGACGTACCTCATCAAGGGCCCCCTCACCTTGCCGGCCTCCGGCGGCGGCAACTTCAAGGTAAGTGTTACGTCGTAGTACTGAGCTGGATTTCAGCTAGTTAGTTATACCGGTAATGTTGTTTCTGACTAGTGTACACGTGTCAGATCCACAGCGGGTCACTGCGCGCGGCGGATGACTTCCCGACCGACCGGTACCTGATCGAGCTGTCGGTGAAGGCCGGGTCGGGCTCGGGCTCGCCGTCGTTGAGCTTCTATTACGAGTACGCGACGCTGAGGGACCTGATGCTGGACTGCAACTACCGCGGCGGCGGCGTCTCGGTGGTCGACTCGCTCCGAGTCGGCATCGACAACTGCTACGTCGTGCACTTCGAATCGGATGGGATCGCCGTGCACGGCGGCCACGAGACGTTCATCCGGAACTGCTTCGTCGGTCAGCACATGACCACCGGTCAGGACCCCGGCGAGAGGGGGTTCACCGGCACCGGCATCAGGCTGGACGGCAACGACAACTCGGTCTCCGATGTGGTCATCTTCTCCGCGGAGACCGGGATCATGGTCACTGCGGGCGCGAACACCATCTCCGGCGTGCACTGCTACAACAAGGCCACCGGGTTCGGCGGCACCGGCATTTACCTCAAGGTCCCCGGGCAGACCCAGACGCGGGTGAGCAACTGCTACATGGACTTCACGAGCATCGTCGCCGAGGACCCGGTGCTGCTGCACGTGTCGGGCTCCTTCTTCCTCGGCGACGCCAACGTCGTGCTCAAGGCGGTGAACGGCGTCGCCAAGGGCGTGCAGATCTTGGGCAACCTGTTCAACGGGAGGAACGACGGAGTGGACATCGTGCAGCTCGACGGCAAGTTCACGACGGTGGAGCAGGTGTACGTGCAGCAGAACGCGGCCATCGGCATGACGGTGAAGTCGACGTCTGCGCGGGGGTCGGTGGAGGGGAACGGGAGCTCGTGGACGGTGGACTTCTCGCCGGTGCTGCTGTTCCCGGACCGGATCGGGCACGTGCAGTACTCGCTGATGGCCGGCGACGCGTTCCCGGGGCACACGCTCAGGAACGTCTCCGGCAACCAGGTCGTCGTCGCCACGGACAGGGCCGTGTCGGCCACCGTCCACGTGCTCGTCGACCAGAACAGCAGCTGAAAGTCAAGTGTCCATGCTGCCTGCTGCGACTGCACGCGAGCAAGGCGCGATTCATTTGTTATTACGACTTGTGTCCCATTCGTTTTGTGATCAGAGAGAGGGTAGCTAATAGTTATAACTATTGTTTCAGAAAATGATTAAGAATGGATCCAGGGGCGGATCCAGGACAAAATCTGAGAGGGGGCACAACAATACACATAGTATGCTGAATTGTTCTCATTCATAATTTTAGCATGAGTGAGGGCCTTTTAGTTAGGCTGAGTGGGGGCACTAGCATTAAATCTTGGGCTATATACCTGGGTTCCTGCGAATTGAGTGGCGGCCTGGGCCCTCACTCCCTTCTCTTTGGATCCGCCCCTGAATGGATCATTTCATCCTGCATGTTGCTTGTCAAAAATGCCTCAAGGGCAAGCAAGAATGATGCGAATCACGCCATCTTCTCAATGCTAAACATGGCAGTGAAAACCATCGACCTTTCACTGAATTCACTGACAAGGACGACGCTGCTAATTAGTACTGTATCTACCAGTACCTGGCCCGTTTGTTTCGTTGGTCATCTGTCAATCTCAAGCGTACCAGCAAATGGCCAACCATTCGTTCATGCATGCTTAATCATTCCCTGATTCTGATTCAGAAGTGGCCCCGAGACCGAAAGTACGATGCTGAGTTTCTGGAGCGTTACAAGTAGCTAACCTGCTTCTGGCTAATTTTCAGTCTGTCGGCACTGGCCATTTCTTGATCAATCAAGTGCTAGTAAGCATCACCGAACAAGACATAAATAGCTTACCAGTTTCGTTTTCTTGTTAGTTGTCAATCCATCATGTTTAATTGATGCATGCTTCGACATCACTAATCTGCCTTTCAGAACAACCAAAGGAAAGAAAGAAACATCACTTGATGCTAAGTTTTCCAAGTGAAAGGTAGCTCATCATTTTTAATATACCAAACTGGCCTTTCCTTCATTTCTGGTTCTTCTGAAATGTCAAGGAAATATTGCATTTGAGCCGTTCTTGATGCATGTTAGGACTTCGTGATGTGGTTAGTTACCAGTTTTTTCTTGTCAGACGTCAGTGTGTCTCTCTTGATCTTCTTCTCATTCAGAAACCATTCAGATGGACTATTTGTTGATTATCTAATATTTAAGTAGCTCAGCAGTTCCTCTTGTCGAATCTTGTGTGTTTACACATCACAAGCATCTGAATTATAGAACACCAAATGCATGCTGCTATTGAAACTGAAACGAAAGGTCTCACTTCTGTAACCAACTCTGAAGCAGCTGGCAGACAAAAAATCTTTAAGGTCTTGTTTTACTGTAAACATAAAATCAGATGAATTTTGACAGTTCCTGCTGTGTTAGTAAGTGCAGTTTTTTCTCTTTTTTTTTTGCTAATTTACATCTTTCCCACGACCACAAAAGGCTAAACAAATCCATGTGGTGATTTCTGTCCTTTTGGTGCACTGACATATATAGTTTGGAGCAGGTGGGAGCTCTACGCCTTTGGTCCCAGACCATGTGAATTATGGCCTCTGGAAATCTGGATAGTAGCACGATTCTTGGGTCCCTAATCCAATATTGTAAGCTATGCAATGATTTACTTAAGCGAGTAAGTTAGAGTAGCTCAATCTAAAACTATTCCACCGTCATCATGAACTTGCTTAAAGTTTTGGCAATCCTGCAATCTGTACAGATGCTTTGGCTGTTAAGTTTCACTTTTTTTTTTGGCATTTTTTCTGCTCATTTGTTCGAATTTTCTCGAACTGTTAAGTTAGAACAGATATAGTTATGTATCAGGTCAAGAAAAGGTAATGTATGTGAAACTAAATCACCTGAAATTCAAGGTCTGAAATATAGAATTCAATTCAGCTTATTTGACAGTCGATTCACCTAAGTCCAACAACTAGAATTTCATTCCTAATATATCTAGGAAGTGGGGACTAGCAGCAACCGAAATATACTATCTTGGAACAGATACAGCACTTCTCCATTGATATCTGCACGCCGTGATTATGTGAGGATTAGTCTGATAGGGTGGTTGAGCCTCTGAAGAAGTAAAGGAGAAGCCTTGCTGAGACTTGAGAAGTCATTAGACTTTCATCCATCGTACTGATTGTTGTTAGTGATCTAATCTGACAAAGCGAAGTACCTAATGATATTAGGTCAACAATGCGAAAAGGTCTCTAGCCCAATGGTTAGAGGCTTGAGTAGCACCCCCCAGGTTCTGGGTTCGACTCCCAGTGGGAGCGAATTTCAGGCTTGGGGGAAAAAAATCCCCTCGCCTGCTACCACACCAAAGCACAGGTCTAAGGCCCCGCCAAGGCGTTGATCCAAAGGATCCGCCGGTAGTCTCACAAGGTCGGGCGATGGTGCCGCTGTGTAAGGGTGGAGCAGGGGTTCGGGGGTTTTCTCGGTTTGCGTGAGAAGACCTTCTTCTTAAGCAATGCCCGGGGGGATTCTTCCCCCCGCAGGTCGAGTTTTTGATATTAGGTCAACAATTGATACGAACAGTACTAAGAAATCATCAAGGTTCTACGGTTCTACCTTTTTGTTAAGGGAAGTAATGCATGGTACAGTACTTCATTGAGTAAAGTTTGCAAAATTGCAAAGTTTGGACTTTGGAAAACCGGACATATTTGTCGGCCATACAAGAAACTTTCTTATGCTATGTACCCTCCGCATGAGACTTACACTCTCAACCTAACTTGATAGAGCCAGGATTCAAGAATGCTTCGCTCCCTCTGTTTTCAATGAAAGGGGACAGGTTTTTCCCTTTGGGTGCATTTTTTCAGATGCAGACATTCAGAATCCCTAAACAGATTCTTCGCTTTTCATAAGCAAACTTTAGGGCATACGATTTTTCAGATGGTGACATATAGAATAGCCTATTAAGCTACAATAACATTTATATTAAAGCTTATATATCAATATAATTATGTCTTGTAGCAGAAAGCAAACACTAAGCATTGAAGGTCGCAACCCTAGCCTAGCCTGCTATATTCGAACTTCCAATATTAGTATTCACACTGAAGCAATATGTGAGACTCAAATATTTGTGAAATCTCAATGACATCTCACATTGGGGTCCCTTCATAGTTCGTGGATGCTAACACTAGTTCACAATTCAATCTACCCAACACCCACAGCAAGCAGTTCAAAAATTGCAAACAAAAATGGCTAATGTTTGCCAAAATGTTCTTGGCAATATATCATTATCATAATTTAGGAAACAAAATTTGCCAAAACCTGTGAAGAAAAGTTACCAACCTTGGCATTTGAATCTCATGAAACATAAGAAAGTGGCGTCAACATCCTAAAATGTGTGACAAGTATGATGAGATATATCTAGCATGCATTTTAACTAAAATTGTTATTCTAGAGCTACAGTATACAAAGAGCTATTAATAGCACTGTGATATATGTATCCACCTTCTATACATTTTCCCTAAGAAAACGCACTACCGAGCAACTAGCCCTGAAGCTCATCCATCCTATGAACAAGTGACTAGACCTTCAATACCAATGCCTGCGGAGCTGTCACCTTCCCGCTCCACAGTCTCCACCACAGCTTGGTAAAGCTTTGTCCATGAACACCCATCGCCTGTCCCAACCATGTCCCAGAATGTTAAGTTGGGGCTTGGTGGGCATGTGGCAACTACTATGTCAGCAATGCTTCCCACTTTGGCTACTGGCCGGGGAAAATCCAATGCCAAGTTGTCGACTTTGTGCTCGTAAATCTTCCCATTCCTGCCAACCTTGTACCTCGAAGTGCCACTGAAGCAGCCATATGATTCCCACGGGACACGAGGGGTGCCCCACAGCTCCCACCGGACAACTATCGAGTTCTCTGTCAGTTGCCAAATGCGTGATATGTCAAGCCCAATTTCGCGGAACAGTAGGCGCCCGTGGAATCTGAGAGCCCAGAAGATTGTCTTGTAGTTGTCAATCCCATGGAAAGTGTTCAATGGGTCGACAAATGTGATGTCTTCACTGCAATATGATGTAAAGAACGTCTTTAATCACCACTCTACAGGAGTGTGGGTAGAGTATGCTTACAAAGAATATAAGTTTGACAGCAATGCAATTTATGCAGGTCAAGCGTTCTTGTCAGACATGACCAGAATCACAATTAGTTAGTAGAACTCATACTGATACTGGCATAATTGCTGACGATGGACTGTTACCTGTCACTGCCGTATATCAACGCAACCTTAGAAAATCAATTGATTGATTCAATTCTCAATCTTGAATATGACAAATTATCAGATATACATAGCTAATATTGCAACACTAGAACAAATCAACTACCAACTATATCCTTCATTTCGAGAATCATGACTCGGGATCACTGACAACCTATATCATTTCTTTGCATGATTAGCCATTTTATGAACACTGAATGGACACTAGCTGCACAATTTTAGTCCAAATTTCACCTTTAATTCCCTGGACATATCGAGCTACCATTAGCAAACTACCAAACCCCAATGCTTACTACAGAATATAACGATAATTCTCAAAGTACCAGACCAAGATTAACCGAAATAGACACATGAAAGAAAAGGCCCCCTCACCGGTAGATATCGTAGTTGGGTTCCCGGACGAACACGGCCGGCAGATCGTCCCGCAGCGTGCGCACCGCCGTCCCAAGGTTGAGGTAAAAATCCGACCTTTGCGGGTCATCCCCGCCGCTCCTGCCGCTGTTCTTGCTCCGGTTCTTGGTCTCCGTGGACTTGGCCGTGGGGACGGAGGTGGTTTCTTGCTGCGAGGCGCCGAGGAGGAGCAGGAGGTTGAGGTGGCCCCGCGCCGTGGCCTGCGCCGAACCGGAGCTGTGGAGCTTGCCGCCGCCGTGGTTCGGCAGGCCGAGCTGGGATTTGAGCGGATTCGGGGGCGATTTGCAGGACGGCGTGGTGAGCTTGGGGAGGAGGAAGGCCATGGCTTCCTGCTCTCGCGCTCCTCGATTCTCTTTAGCTCTTTTCTTTGTCTACCTCTTCTTCTTCTTCTACGAGCCTTGGTGTTCCATGTAGAAGCTTCCAATTGCGTTGCGTTCTTGTGTGCTAAGGAGAAATTTCGATATTTGACACTGAATACGTGCGCCTCTCAACTTTTAACTCTCAATTCGCACGTCTTTGAAAATTTAACCTTGTCACTGCGAATTCTTTTGATTCAAGGGATTCTCCTCATTTTCTCTCCTTTTTTATTTTTTTTAATGTATTATGCAATTTGAATTGACTAAAATACCCATCCGCTCCGCAGGGTCAAATATTATACCATCCGCTCCGCTTCAATATGCAATCAACGCCTCGCCGCCCCCCGAGTTCACTCACCCGCGCGCACCGAAACCCTAGATCCACGCCGCCTCCACCGCCCAGCCGCAAACACTCGCCGATAGTTCAGGACGTGTATCGCCTCGCTTACATGGAGACCACAAAGGTCGATTGGGGGATTTTGCTCCTGGATGAGGCCTTGTAACTCTGGCATTTGGAACCTGATGAGATCCGGAAATGAATTAGCTTCTGTGCAGTACTAAACGAAAATTACTTTTAGTATCTATAACAGATAGATCATGTTGCAGGATGAGTAACACGCCATATTCAGTCATATCATCAGCAACTAGAAAACCAAAGCAGCGTGGTTGATCCATTTGTGAAGTACTAAAGGATGATATAGATTGACATTAACTTATCAAGTAACTTGACCAGCGTGTTAAGCAACAGCATCGGTTTAAAAGGAAGTATTTGACCCTGCGGAGCGGATGGGCATTTTAGTCAATTCAGGTTGCATAATACATTAAAGAAAATAAAAAAAGAGAGAAAATGAGGAGAATCCCTTGAATCAAAAAAATTCGCAGTGACAGGGTTAAATTTCCAAAGGCGTACGAATTGAGAGTTAAAAGTTGAGAGGCGCACGTATTCAGTGTCAAATATCGAAATTTCTCGCGTCGAGAGGGGTGGGAGATTTGAGTGGCTCCCAACAATGCTGCCGCGAGCTCGTGTGGGAGAGTCCGACGTGGCGTCCTTTTGCTATCTTTTAGGAAATCGTTTCACATTTCTCCCGTACTTCTGAACTAAATAACAATGATATCTTTCTAAATATCTGGGATGCAGAAACACGAATGGAAGTGTCTATACAATATTCCACTGTTTTTAAAGATAAAAACAGTAAGATTTTGAGCCGTTAAATGGAGATCCAACACTCTAAATCATTTTTTTTTGAAGGGGGTCATTTTTTTAGGGGGGCTTATATAGGTGGATCCGTTGGATGAAAATCTAACGCTCCAGATCAATCTGACTGTTTTTGTCCTAAAAATAGTCAAATATTATATAGCAATACTCAACACGAATTTACGGGCGTGCGCTGAGAGCTTATCGCATGCACGCGTGGATCCCATCAGGTGGCGCATCGCCGAAAAGTATGTGTGCTTTACTCTCCTGGACTATTTGCCCTTTCCCAAACCCTAGATCCTGTTTCCACGTTGCATGGCGCCTCCCGACTACCTCCTCGTCCTCTCCCTCGTGTGTGGCCCGTCCTCCTCCACCGAGCATGGCGCCGCCTTCCGACCATCAAATCTAGTGGATTCGAGTGGAGTCACCGCCATCATGTACTCGCCACATGCAGTGGCGGACGCAGGAATTTTAGAATAGGTGTTCGAAGTTGTAAAAATATTTTTCAGTACAAAACATAAAGATCTACAGTAAACTACACTTAAATAGGATCTTGAATCCTTCATCTCACAATCAGAAACATCATTCTCTATACTACTTAAGGTGATTGTTTGATTCAGACTATGCTACTAGACTTCAAGTTGGAATACAGATACCAGCTACACCAACAATTCAACATTTCAACAATTCAACTCAACAAGACAACAATTAACATCAATACACAATACATCATGCTCAAGTAGACAAGTACTCGCTTAGACGATTACTCACTCTCACTTTGCCGGCCGATTGGGCATTTGGGCAACATTCAAGTATTCAACATTTCAACAATTCAACTCAACAAGACAACAAGTCAACAATTAACATCAATATTCAATACACAATACAAATACATCATGCTCAAGTAGACAAGTACTCGATTCTGAGTTACTCATCGTCTCATCGCCGGGCGCCGGCCGACCGGGCAAGCGGCGTGGCGATGCAGCGAGGCGCGATCGCGCGAGCGAGGGCCGATCGGCCGGGCAGCGAGGCGCGGAGCGAGCCGGCCGGCGGGGTGATGAGTGATGACGTCTTGCCGGAGAGCGGAGCGAAGAGCCAGCCACCGGCCAAGGAAAGATAATATCAACGCCTCAACGGCGATCCGGGATGTGTCACCGAGCGGAGGCGGACCGCCGAGCCGAGCCGAGCGAGAGGCTGCGCGGAGCGGATCGAGGCCGGAGAGCGAGGCGGGCGGAGCGGAGCGAGGCCGTTGCGGAGCGGTGGAGCGGATTCCACTTCCCGATCCGTGCGGGCGGCGCGCCGGCGGCCGGGCGCGGATCGGCGCCGAAGTCGCCTAGGGTTTCTCCGCTGACCGCTTCGCACGCTGCGCGCGTCGGTCGGAATGAATCGGAGCGTCGGTCCGGTCGCGAAATGGGGCCGGGGACGGGGAGCAGGCGCGCGCGCACGCCGCGGAGCAATGGGCTGGGCCTAGGACGAGCGCCGCGCGACTCACCGATTCCCTCGGGCGGTCGGGCGGACGCCGGACGGCAATTTCGATCAAAGCAGATTAAACTAGCTAAGTTATACATGTATATATGTAATATACCTTATATATACTTGATTTTTTACCAAAAATTTTGGGTGTTCAGCTGAACACCTATGACCCACTGTAGATCCGCCCCTGGCCACATGGCCTCCTTGCCGAAGAACGGTCCCCAGAACACAACCAGGTAAAGCTTTCCTTCAAATTCGAGTTGAAAGTTCAAGATCTCCGTTCTTTTCAGTTGAAAGTTTCAACATACGCTTTGCATTTTTCTAGTTTACTAGTGTTTCAACTCCAGCTTGAAAGTTTCCTAAACAAGAATCTATCTGCTGCAAATACAAGTAGAGGGAGATTTTACGGTACCTTCCCCTAAATGTCCATGTAAGAGATCCCTTTTAAATGATTGTATGAAAACGATATTATTACATTACATTTGCCACACAAAGGAGTAATTTACTGTTCTCTTTCGTGCGGCTTACTGGTTGCTAGAATTGAGGATCATGTATAAAATACTATTCAAAGTTGTATATCCGAGACCATAAAAATTTGAAAACATTATAAATTTTTAAATGGAGAGATTAAATTGCTTGGGCCTTCCGTGGGAAAAATTGTGCAGAACCTGATTCTTAACAGAACCATCTTCCTTATTACTACATGTGTCTTCACAAATATAAAAGCAACCATATGTTTCAACCCACTATACCTGTCAAACTGATGTAGGTATTGCACATTATATAATGTATAATTCCATGAAAATTCTACACTTGCATCAAGAAAAATGATAGGTAGTGCCTCAGTAGAGAGCCTCACATTTTTTTCTTTAAATGTTTACCTGTCAAAGCAAAAGAAGTTCAGGTGCAAGCACAGAAAAGAAGTAGCTTGCCACGCTTATGTAACTACGCTCACAGCATTACAGGATAAGCACAGCAGCTTAACTGCTAACGATAGTACAACACAACAGTTCCTTTTTTGGGGGTTTAACTACACCATACTACTTTCTTCTAGACACCAGAGAGATCTTCCCTACTTACAATTCACCGAAGATGAGGTATTATTTTGTGAATTGCAGCAACTAGATTGGTTTACATCCCCATCATGTGATCCAGGCCTAGCTGAGCAGCTCCTCCCATGCCTCCTCCGCCTGTCACATTATGCAGCAGTTGCTGGAGCCAGCGCCTTGTTTTTATCAGAGAAACCTGGTCTGGGGCAAGAAGATTCTAAAGATAATTGATGGCCTACGTTACATGCCAGACCAGACCAAACTCTGAACTGATGGCAGGATTGTGTTCCACGCAAAAGCAATTTCAGCTTTGCTAGGGCTAAACAGAAGAGAAAGACGATGATATTTTAGATGGGGATTGGGATGGCACGCTACATACGGTTTTTGACAGCTTACTGCCCATCTCCATGGTACGCAAGCACAGAGGAATTATTTCAGTTTGCAGCAGAAAACTGATCGACTTCAGTATCATCAACCTGCATGTATCACAAGGTAAAGCAGTTTCATTCCCATTTACAGAATTAGTATTTGTAAGCACACGCAGTTTATTCTAAAAATAGATAGGAGAAAACATTAAATAGCACATTTTCTTGTTTTAACTTTTAAAGTTATACAGCTGGTTATCCTTTTGTTCCACATAAAACAAGAAGGATGCACTCCTTATTAGTTTCATGCCCAGGTATTGGAATAATAACAACATGAATCTTCATTGATGTGGCATTGCAGAATTAGTGAAATGGATCATGTGTAATATATAGCATGTTTCTATCTAGCATTGGATGCATTATAATGAATTTGGTAATTCATATGAACTTCCATGATTAAATTACCTTAACAAGAGCACCGATGACATCCAAACTGGTAAGCCCTAAGTACTCAAAAGGTCTTGTTTTGCTGGTAGTATTCAGGAACGGGTACAGGTAAAGTGGAATGTGAACTGAAAAGAGCGAAAGAAGAAGTGGGTGGGAAAGTGAATCGCTATGCACATCATCAACGTGTTTAAACTTTGATATGAAAAGGGCCAGGCTAGTTACCGTTTAAGAAGAGGATCCTGGTCTCAGGGTGCGATGCAACACACTGCAATAATTTTAAACAGCCAAAAAAAAGTTAGACAACAAAGATATGGCATAAATCTAACATGGGTAACTTAAAGCAATTTTAGAACAAGATGGAATTTCCCCTATTCTTCCTACAGTACAATATGCCATGGGATAGCATCAACATAGCAGCTAAATTTTCTGTTATTATCCACTTTTTTCGTCAAAGTGTACCTGAAGAAGTGTAAGTGCGTTGCAGACTCGGTTTGATGCACCTGGCAATAATGTTGGGGTTGAAAGTGCAGGGTAGGTCGACACAATTTCCTGTATGTTTTTTTTCAAGTTTCCAAATATACCAAGTGAGAAAGATTTGCTGAAACTTCAACAAGTTGCATTCAAAATAACAAGTGCCGATTTGAAGAACAAACAATGACTGATTTCAACGAAAGGTTGATAACATAAACTGATAAACACAACATGAGGTATAAAGTAGGCTCAGAGCCCTCAGTTCTTTTCCATTTCAATTTCAAGCATGCAAATCCTAAACATAAAAGGACAGAGGAATTATACATACCTGAAGTAGTGCAGCAACTGTGCCGAAGGAGTGCCACAGCAGCGGGGCCACATCTTGAAATATCTCTCTTCTGAAATATGGGTGCATTTAGTTATTGAATTGTTTTTGGCGTTACAAATGCCTTGGCATGTCATTGACTAACATGCAGTCTACAATAGTTCAGTTCAGAACAATCACATAATTAATTAGCTATAAAAGGACCGTTGATAAATTAGTTATTATAGAAGATAAAGATTTCTACATCAAAACAGCATTGTTGACAATGAAGCCATTCATTTTGGAATTTGGTTCATGCCCTAGCAACTCAACAGCTAATTTTGCAATAACAATATACAGTTCACGACTTCACGTCACGTCAGTGTGTCTGAGCTAATAATCTATAAATAAATACATTTTTTCTACTATTGAATGCCAAAGCTGATATCTTGATCAAAATACGGTATAGAAAGCTGACCACATGATACGCACATTAACCATACGCTAACCCTTAAACCAAACAACCAAAACTAACTAACCCATTCAATTCTGCAATACCTGAACAACATCACTGAGGCACAACCTGTTCCACGGGCATAAACTGAATCCCACAAGAAATTGCCACCAGAAACCTAGCTAGAGATCATAATGCACAAATCCTTCCTCGTGAAGGAGCGCTAGAATCCTAGAAGAGGACGTGATGGTAAACCATAAGAGAGCTCGAGGAGGGCGTTCTCGCGGAGCTCAGCTCGGGGTCGCAGAGGTCCAGCACCGGCTGCTCGGCCGATGCCATCTTCCTGTCCTTGGCCACCTGCCCCACGGCAGCGCCACTGCTGCCCCCACCGATCGGAGAGGGTGACGACGGCGAGGCCCCGGCGAAGGAGGGAGGTATGGAGAGGGACGGCTGCAGATTCGCCATTTCAGGCAACTACACAACAGAGTTGAAACACCATTACGGATTTCTTCACGGAATTCGAGCAAAAATCAATCCGTTCGAATTCCAGCAACGAACTCATATACACAAATCGAATGGCATGGAATCTCACAAATAGATTCGGATTAGGGAAAAATGAAACTAATCCATGTTAGAGATTAGCAACAACAACAAAAAAAAAACAATCGAATTTCACAGGAACTACACAAGAGAAGTGAAACACCAATACGGATTTCTTCACAGAATTCTAGCACAACCAATCAACTCGAATTCCAGCAGCAAACTCATGTACACAAATCGAATGGCATGGAATCACACAAATAGATTCGGACTCGATTGCTGACAACACAGAACGAACTAGAGAAAAAAAAAATGAAAGCAGCATAAAAAAAAATATCGATCGAATTCCAGACGGATCTCTACATTACTCCACTCCACTCGAATCAACTAGGTAGGGGACGCCTCACCTCACCAGTGACCACCGGAGCTCGCCGCGACGGAAGGGGAAGGGTGGCGGAGACGCCAAGGCCGGCCGGTGACTATGAATACACTCCGAACGACGTGATCAAATGGAGAATGGAGATGGGTCGCGGGTGCGAGAGGAGGAGGTGGGCTGCGCATGGGCCTGAAATTGTTGGGCCGGGCAGAGATACATGGGCCTCATGGGCTGAGATTCCTTGCGATCATTCAGTTATAGTACAGCCTGTATGCGCAACGGCCGTTCATATAATTTTGATTTGGGTTTTGGCTTGAGTTATGAATAGTGATAGTTCATAAAAAATTAGTAGAAAAAGACATTTATGTATTATTTTAATTGATATAAATAAAATTAGATACTGTAGAAAGTATTTACATTTGAAAAATAGCTTTTAAAAGCTATTATAAACAGGCCTAGCTTCGTGAGAACTTGTGACGAAGGGCCCAAAAATACAGGGGTGATTCTGCATATTTCACACCAGCGTCTCTGCGCTATAAGACAGCCCCCTAGGGTTTGCGCTCCGCCGCCACCTCCTCCCAGTTCGAAGTCTCGGCTCCGCTTCCGCCTCGCCTCTCTCCGGATCTCCCTTGTGCTGCCGCCGCCTCGCCGCACCGCGCAGCCATGGCGGAACAGGTAAGGCTCATCCCGCTCTGCCCGTAGAGATCTGCCGTCACTTGCTAGGGCCAGTTCTAGGATGTCATGTAATGCGTGTGTTGCCATGTGAAACTCGATCTTTCCGTGGAGAAGCTTGCCTTTCTGTTGCTCTCTCGTCGTTTGGTTTGGCTTGGAATGGCAGTGAGGCGATGTTGGTAGCCTCACACATCTCAAGTGATAGTATGTAGTGATGCGCGCGCCCCTTGAGCGGGTCTCGTGCTCCTTGTGGATTGGTGGTTTGGTGTGGACCAGCTGTTGTGAGATAGTTTTATATCACGTTCAACTCTCAATTGAAATGTGTTAACGTCGTAGTTATTGGCGAGATATGGTGGTTGTAGTGTATCGTCATCAGCGTTGGAGTTCGTTGAGATGTTGGCCTTTTTTTTCAGCTTATGGCTTGTAACTTCTCTCCAACAAATAAACAGATGGCTTCTCATCGCCGTTTCGAAGTGCCTTATCTAGATAGCCTTTTAGAACAGCTTATTGGCTTTTGGTTTTGTTCGCACGCTCGTTCACACTAGAGCCAAAAGCCATAAACCACAGCTGAAAAGAACGCACCCATTGAGTGTGGTATTTTGATTGCCACAATCGTGTACGTTTAACATTTCAACAATTCAGCATGGCATGTCCATGGTCGTCTGTGCTTAAATTCATAATGTGGCAATGCGTTGATAATGGTGTGTGTGTTGTATGGTTCTTGTGGAACTTGGCTAGTGAATTAGGTCCAGATTCGTTTGCTGGTTTTCCGTTTATTACTGTGTACAATTGATGTAAGTAGTTTCTAGCCAGTGGTTGCTTAGTTTTGATGTTTTACATCTGTTCCCAATGTGCAGACTGAGAAGGCTTTCCTCAAGCAGCCAAAGGTTTTCCTCAGGTGAGGGTTTTGCATCTCCTTCCATGCTTTCTGGTCTCTATGAGCAACATACATATCCTAACAAAGCTTTTCTGCTTAATTTTAGCACAAAGAAATCTGGCAAGGGTAAGAAGCCAGGCAAGGGGGGCAACCGTTTCTGGAAGAGCATTGGCCTTGGCTTCAAGACCCCCAGGGAAGCAATTGAAGGTACAACCGCTTTTTTCCTAGCTCTGTCTTTAGAATCCTAGGTTGGTACTTTTAGTCTTGATAGCAAAAGGATACCCAAGATTGAGCCTTGTGCCATTTTTCCTGTCTAAATAGTTGCATGTTGTTACCAAAAGAACTTTATTTTGTCAAGAGTAAATTGTTGTTACTGAAAGAATTGTAGTGTGTGAATTTTAAAATGGCAGTCCCACAGTCAAATTTCTTTGGTGACTTGGGCAAGTAGTGTGCATAAATTATTGGGCCATGAAATTGACTTCTAGGTGTTTTTCATATGCTGTTGCCCATATGTTGAATTGTTGACAAGTTCTGTGATGTACCTGTATGATGCATAAATGAGATGTACACCATTTCTTGTAAGTATTGAACAGTCAATTAATTTCTATTCCCTTCCAGGTACCTATATTGACAAGAAGTGCCCATTCACTGGAACGGTTTCTATCAGAGGAAGAATTATTGCTGGAACATGCCATAGTGCCAAGATGAACAGGACCATCATTGTTCGCAGGAACTACCTCCACTTTGTCAAGAAATATCAGAGGCAAGTAAACTATTGGGAGATTCTAAACTCATGTTTTTTTATTCCCAGTAGCATTTCTAACTTAGAAGAAAAACTGTTCACCTTGCAGGTATGAGAAGAGGCACTCCAACATTCCAGCTCACATTTCCCCATGCTTCCGTGTCAAGGAAGGTGACCATGTCATCATTGGCCAGTGCAGGTAATACTCTCATAACTTGGTATTTGACTTGTAAGAATCAACTCTCTTTGGTTTGTCTAGATCGAGTAGATAAACACTAATAGCCTTCCAACATTTATTAACAGAACTACTGTTTTGTCATGATACTCCACTTTCGTTTAGTTTGCTCCATAATTACTACTAAGCATGCTTTTGTTTGTTGCTGACGTATCAAATTTGTATTTTTCAACAGGCCCCTGTCAAAAACTGTGAGGTTCAACGTCCTGAAAGTCATTCCAGCTGGATCCACTGGCGGTGGTGGGAAGAAGGCCTTCATTGCAGCCTGAGCTTAGACTCTGATTCATGAGTAGTTTATAGACAGACGTTTCTCTGCTTTAAGTCCTGCTGGGCTGGTGTTATGTTTAGATCCGCATTGTTCCCCCCCCAACTGTCGCTTGTGGTGCAGCAGTCCCCCCTGGCTTACCGTAATCCTTATTTGAAGCAATGCTGCGTTAACATCATGCTATAAACGTTTGTTTCCATCAGTCTTCACATTTGCAATCTTGAGGTTTGGTGATGTGTTGTCCAGTTTCTGTCAATGGCACAAAACTAGACTAGCTACAATGATCTCTCTCATTTTCTGTTAAGAATTGTACAATGCATATTCATATGCCCGGGAATCGACCTAAATGTTTGGCATTATAAAGATTTGTTATTTGACATGGAGTAGCTAATTAAAATCAACAATGATCTACAGGGAAGCAGAGCAACAACACAAGGGAAAAAAATGTCAATGCCAAACAAATGAGAAGAAGCAAGACACCTATAATTTAGAAAAAGTCTATATAGTATCTCAAACTTTGCATGAAAGTTCGTTTACTATCTTGAACTATAAAATCAGATATTAGCCCTTTGAATTTGTAATCTGGTTCAAATAATACTATGATTCAATTTCATATAGTGATATTACTCGTGTGGCGTGATGAGTAGATGGCCTCGCTATGCAAGATGACATGTTAACTAAGTTTAGGTGAATGACAGATGAACCCTTATCGAACTCTCATGCGCTTCTATGGCCGCCACCTCTTGTAGTTTCCTTTTTTTTCATCGAGGGAGAAGCTCTTGTGGGTTCTACCTACTATTCATTTAAACTTAACCAGTATATCATCCTATATATCAAATCGTCTACTTATTGTGTCACATAGGCAATACCATTCTGCGAAATTATCATGTCACGTGAGCAATACCACTCTGCGAAACTAGTTTAGAGTGTTATTTAAACCGGATTGCAAAATTCGGAGGTCAAATGTCTAGTTTTATAGTTCAGGGTGTTGGATGAACTTTTGAGCAAAGTTCAGATTGTTATATGTATTTCGTACTAATTTAATCTACATTATAATGCTCATAGACCAATGTTTCCTGTTATGTAAGAACAGCTGACAAGGATGGAGAACATAAGCTAGATTGGGTTCTGATCTTTTACATCATTGCTTGATTGGAACACTTAATGGTTCTTTTCTATTTTTGATTGCTTTCAAGAGATTTCACTTTTTGAAAGACCATGTGAAAAAGATGATGTTGTCCTGCACCTTATTGAGTTAGATTCTTAGGTTGCTAATATTCCTTCAAAATCGCTTTATACTTCTCGTTTTGCTCATTTGCGAAGTGGGTTGGGTGTGTTACATCCAATGGGATTATTCTGAGGGGGGCTTGTTGTTTAAAAATTTCAAAAGCTTTGTTTATTATACTTATCAAATAAGGCCCTGTTTGGATACGCTTATCTGAGAATCGATTTTAATTTGATCAAGATTTTCTGATAAGTCGCGATCTGAAGAATCTGCGATCTGAATAATCTGAATAATCCTGATGGAGCTTGCGGTACAGGATTTTGGATTCTCAGTGCAAATGCTGATTTTTCCCACCGCGGCGGTTGAAAGAATCGAAAAATAATCAAAGCGTTTGGGTGAGATTCTCGCTTAATTCTACCCAGAATCGGATTTTAAGTGTATCCAAACAGGGCCTAAATCAACAAGTCCAAGCCATTAAAATTAAATGAGCATAGATAGGACTTTATGATGTTTATTGAAAATGGTTAGCTTGATTGTGAGTCTTATTTTAAATCTTGATTATGAGGGTCGCATGTTTTATATTATGATCTTTTTATGATCACTCAATTTGGCATGTTATACAAAAATTGAGAAAGAAACAACTGAAAAGATATATGCTTCAAGCATGTCATGGTACACAAAAAGTACACAAATAAAAAGAAGTATACTTCAAGCATGCCACCATCTAAAACAAGTATGATACAAGCATTTCGTTATGAAAAGAAGTATGCTACAAGCATACCACATGCCTATGAATTGAGTGTGGAGTAACAGATTGTTACATAAGACTGCTAACTCGTCTGGATTTAAACCTTACTTCACTTTTAGGCTCTGACTTTTTGTTGTGATATCTCATTGTACTCTTTATAATTGATTTGGTCAATGTTGAGATGTCTGTTATTAATATAAATTGCTTAATCATGCTCAAGACTGATTTTGACATTGCTATATGATATATAACTTTATATGATCTAGATAGCTCTACTAAAAAATATGGCTTGGTTTTTTTTTATTAAATCAATGCACAGTGACTTGTATAATCTACAAAGTTTCTTAATTTTTATTCTCATTACTCCTTATTAGAATTATTTCTTCTTTAAAGGTTCTTGATGATTACATTGCCAAAGGGAGAGAAATTAGAGAGAATGGAGAGATATTGGAGAAATTTGCTAAAATTGATTCTCTTGTGTTGAGGGAGAGAGTTTTCGAAAAGATTTGAGATTTGTGGTTTAAAATATTTTTTCGGTTTCAGTGATTCTCTTCGAAGAGATTTGAGATCCGAGGTTCAAACAATCAAAGAGGTCAAGAGATGGTGGGCTCATACTTGGGCCACATAGAGATGAGAGATAGATGATACATGTTGGAGCTACGGAGGTGCAGTCCGGAGGCTACGACACGTAATGGATGATGCATGGAGAAGCTATGAGAGATGCGGTCCTAGAGGCTTCGACACGTGACAAGTTAGAATAGTTGAAATTTTGGAAAAACCTATATTAGGAAGGGTTTCGGATCTCTTTGCTATTGGAATTGGATTAGAACTCGTGGTTTTAGGCTCAGCCCATGTTTTGGACCCTAAACTATAAATAGAGATGGAGTTAGAGACTAAGGCCATGTTTGGATCCCATGGTCTAAAGTTTAGTTGTCTAAAGTTTTGGACTAAACTTTAGTTGGCTAAACTTTAGCCACTAAACTTTAGTCGAAGGTCCTGTTTGGATCCTGTACTAATGGATAGGACTAAAGTTTCAAAAAGACCATACAACCTCTCCTCGTTTCGTGCGTCAGCCATTAAATGGGAGGTGAGAGACCAACATGCATGGGTAAATACATCTTTGTGCCTAAGAACCCAAAACTTTAGACCACTTTAGTTCACTTTGGTGGACTAATGGTCTAACGTGTTTTTTAGGGGTTAGCTAAAGTTTAGATCTAACTTTAGACCACCTGTTTGGAGACTTTAGATCTAAACTTTAGTGACTAAACTTTAGATGGAGGGATCCAAACAGGGCCTAACCCTGTGACTTTTGGAGACACTAATTTCGTGCCAGGGTTTAGAGGCAGTGGCGGAGAGAGGGGGCTGGAGGGGCCTGGCACCCCCCAACCTTCTACTAATCACCAGGCTGGGGGGAGGGGGCTGCTGTGGCGCAAGTACTCCAGCGTGATCGACTACGTCAACTTCCAGTTCTACGGCTACGGCGCCAACACCGACGTCCCCATGTACGTGCAGCTCTACGACCAACAGGCGGCGAACTACCCCGGCGGCAAGGTGCTTGTAACACCCCCGTTCCTGGGAGTATTGTGAAATCCTCGCAGCTGCCCAGGACTGTTCAACTGCGAGTACATCCATTGAGTGCATGACATTGCCAACACAAGCTTAAGGGCAAAAGCGAACTTTATTACAATGTAAAGGCGAAAGCCAAGTATCACAGCAAGGCCAACAGCCTTTAGTTACATTGCAGAAAAAGATGCCATAGGCACGCCTGAGCGGAGAACGACCCTAATTCCACGCTTCATCAATCTCGTACAGAATCATCTCTTCGTCTTCTCGCTTCCTCAAAATTAATTGTTTCTGTTTATGTTTTTAGCAAGCATGAGTACTACCACTTGTACTCAATAAGTCACACGGAGCTTAATAATAATTCCATGCATGGTATATCAAGAAAAGGGGGAACAAGTCTATTATTTTATGTGGATGCAGTTTTGGTTGGAATCATTTGAAAATCTTTAAAATATACTCCATTAAAGAAAAAAAGGGTTTCAAGCTTGATTATCACTACTCAACATTACCAAACCATTCCAAAACTACTTATGCCTTGATACTGGATTCACCCACTAAACACAGCTTCGTTGACCTGAAGCACGGCGTATTCGAATACCATTTGTCATGACTTTGCAAAGCTGCCCTGCTTTACCCACAAGATCTCTTAACTCCCGCGATAGAGTTAAGACAACAGGGATGTTCACTGCTCAATTCTCTATATAGACTCCGCCCAGTAGGTGTTTAATCTCGACAAGCTCGGATGACCCCACGGATCTCGTCCGACTCATCGCAGTCCTACAGTTGTATGGTTAACCACCTCCCATACGGACTCACCCTCTGTCTCCCCCTTTCCAGTTGCAGAGGTTCAATTGAAGTTGAGCAGCTACTAAGCCAGGTTTGACTAAGTCAAGTTTGACCAAGTCAATGCTTGTGGTTGGGCGGTTACTATGTCCGTTACTCAGCATAAGGGTCTAGTCCTTACATTTTAACTGAGGCATCAACCACACACGAACCCAAATTCAGTACACACTGTACTGCCACCATTCCACAACCAGCCTCCACCCTAGGATAAGGTCTTTGGATCCATCTCTGCGATCCTCACTTATCCTATTCTCAACTTTCCAAAACTCTAGATCAATACCAAACCTTAACAGTATAAAGATTCAATGTGATCCTAAACTACTATGTTATTAATAATCTTATATTTTATGTTACTAGGTCTTGTCAAGGTGAATGTGGCCATCAAGTTAAACTGGGCTTTTCGGGTGGTAGGACATAACTAGTATCATGACATTCTAAGCATTTATTGTACATAAAATAACAATGCGCAAATAGCATAATGAAAGTACAAGTAAATAAATAACTTAAGGAATGTAGGATCAACATGTTCAAAAATATGTGTGACTTGCCTTGCGGATTTTCGATTTCGATTATTTCATATTCTTCAGTGGGCCGGGTTTGGACTTGAGCTTTTCCCTCCTGTTCTTGCGAAATCTCGACTTCGTAAACTAACGCAAAACAAATAAAATAAAGTTAATTCCATGCCCGAAGGAATGAGCGAGGAATAAAGAAAATAAAAGAATAAAGAAAAATCCGAAAAACTCCATTAAATTGAGGATATTGGGTTATAGGAGGGCTATATGGGAAAATGGGCCTTGGATTTGGATTGGCGGGCCCGAAACGAATCCGGGGAGTATAAATATGCATTTTGGGCTTTGGGCTAGTTACTATTCATTGGGCTCGGTGCACTGTTCCTCGGGTTCGGGTCGGACTCGGCGAGTTGGCTCGGTCGAACCGCGTCACTCAGGCTCGAGCCGGCTGGAACGGCGCGGGCGCTTGGGGCGGGTCGACCGCGTCGGTGCGGCTCGGTCGGTTGCATCGGGCGCGGCGGCGGATTCGGTCGGGTGCGTCGGGCGCGGGCGGTGGCGCTTGGTGCGGCCGCGTCGGCGGAGCGGTCGGGTCTGCGCGGGTGCGCGGCGGCGGTCGGCTCAGCCGCGTCGGGTGGGCGGTCGGATGAACAGTGCCCAGGGGCACTGTTCTTCTTCTCCACCGTGTTCCCTTGCGCGCAGGGGACAAGGGAGATGGGCGGCGAGTGGCGGCGGGGCTCCCGAGTTTTGCGACGCAAACCGAGGGCATGGGCGGGTTCGTGGGAGTGAGGGGGTCTCATTTTAGGTGGTTGGAGGGCCGGTGGAGGCGGCAATCGCCGGCGGCGAGCTTCTCCCCTATTGCGGCCATTTCTGGGAACTAGGGCAACCGGAGGTTTCTTAGGGCAATTGGGCGGGTCCTTGGGCATCCTGGGGATGTGGAGGAGGTCGGAGAGGAGTTGGCCGAAGCTCGGGAGGCTTGGGTTGGGCCGGCCACGGTGGCCGTTTTTGGAGGTGGGGCGGCTCACGGTGCCGGGGAAGAGAGGTGGATGGGAGGTGATGGCGGCGGTTGGGGGTGGTTTCTAGGGCTACGGTGAAGGTGTAGGCGAGCGGAATTGGAAAGTTAAGGGGTGGAGGTGTGACATTGAGTTAGGGCTCCGCGTTTGGGGAATTCGGCCATTACCGGAGTTGGGAGGGGAGAGAGAGCTCGGGGTCGCTTGGGGAGCTGCGGCAAGGTTGATGGAGTCCGCTGGAGGGTTTGGGATGGTTTAAATAGAGGGGAAAGGCGGTTGGCGCCAGAGAGGGGGAGGAGATATTTGGCGGTGGCGGTGAATTGGCGCCTAAGGCGACCCGGGCTGGCTTGGGCGTGACTCCATGGCAGTCAAGGGTGTCAGGGAGAGCTGCAGGTTGGCACAGAGAGGAAGGCGCGCGAACGGGGTAGAAACAACGGCGGGGAGTGGCAAAGCAAGGCACGGGAGCAGCGGGCGCTAGTGGCGTCGACACCGGGCAGCATTTATGGAGGGCGACGACGGTGACAGCGCGCTCGAGCCGCGGGCGCGATCGCGCTGAAGGTGCGCGGAGGGACGGCGGCGGCAAAAATCAGAGGCGGTGGCGATGTTTTCGGGCGGTGAACAGTAGCCGCGCGGAAAAAATCCCGCTCACGCCGTGACGTTGCCGTGATGACAAGGATTAAGGGGCGTTTTTGCTTTGAGATTGGTGGAGGATAGAGCTAGGGAGGAGATGGAGCTCAAATCAAAAACAAACTCAAATCAAATTTGATTTTGAAGATTTTTGGTTGTTTCAGTGCTCGCCAGCTTCGAGACTGGAAACGTCACCGGGCTGGTCACGCCGGACGTCGGCGTCGACGCGGCGAAGGAGCTGCAGCGGCAGGCAAGCTGCCGGTGTTTTCGTCTGTCGGCGGAGAGCTCCAAGCGGAGCAGCTACGGGTTCGTGTACGAGACCAGGGCACAGGAGATCGTCGCCAACCATTGACTGAGGGTGTGTTTGGTTGCCTGCATCTCATTCGTCCTGGATGGGTGGATCCGTATAATCGAGAAAGAGCTGTTTGGTTACTCAGATGAGCGGATACAGCCGTATGAGCGGATGCAAAAATACGCCCTCATCTCGGATGGGTGGATACGCTCAAAATAAGCTTCACTAGCCATCCCGGATGAGTGGATGCGGTGTATCTTATGCGGTCCCACGTGTCGACCTCTCGGGTTTGGTAGATCGCATCCGCTCATACAGGCAACCAAACAACATCTCAGTTTTTTTGTATCCGCTCATACAGCCTCACCAAACATCTTCTTTTTCTGAAATACGATTCCACTCAGTCTGCATCCACTCAGTCAGGATATACGATGCAATCTCCATCCACGAACCAAACACACCCTGATTGACCCATCTCATCCATCGGTCGAGTCTTGGTTTGCTGCGTTATACAACTTGAATAAATTAGCGCGTTTGTTACGCTCGTATAACGTATATATGTACGTACACCCCCGTATATATACGTACAGGGACTAAATAATTGCCACGGCTAATGTGCACTACGCAATCTTTGCCGTGTGTTTTGGGAGTTCGACGGAATGGATGACGTGTTTGCTACATGTAGTACTACCGTGTTTGTTTGTGCATGCATGACAACATAGCTTGCTTGTTGTATCTTCCAATATTAGTCTGACGACATACCGTAACTGAGGTAGCTTTAATTAAGAGAAAAATTAAGGCAGCTAAAATCGTTGACAAGTAGCAAGTATGGCATCGGGACACCTTTGCGCTTTGGCTTACTTAGCTACTATTGAGCGCTATAGCTTTCTCTGTTGCCGGCGCGATAGCCCTCCTCGCCCCCGTCGCTTTCCTCCCCTCCTCTCTTTCTTCTTTGCACGCACTAACTCTCTCTCTCTCTTCTCCTGGATTAGCCGTAGCTCCACACACCTCTGCCTCCCCTTGCCCTTTCTCCATCATCTAACAAGTGAACTAGTTAAAATTGGTATGCATTACCATCGGTAAATCCGGCATGGTTCATTGGTTCTACTCTACTTGTTGTCTATGTTACCCCTATATCTAATTCCTGGCTCCGCTCCTGTTTAGAGGTGCTAGGAGAAGGCATTTTGTAGCCACTATAATTTAAAAATAAACTCTAGATCTATTTCGGAAAAAAATTATGTGCTACAACCGAGAACTCCTCATTGATGGATATTCTAAGCCTTGGCCATGACTCGTATTGAGGAAGTGGTGGCGAGCGGCGGCCGAGTTTTTTGCTGGCGAGTTTGTGCAGCGGCCGACACTTGCGTTGAAAAAGTTATGAGCGGCGGCTATGTCGTATCGAGAAATAAAAAGGAGTCGCTGGTATATTAGCCATGAGGTAATTAGTGAGGCTAATTAAGGTTTTTGCATTTACGTATACTTGACTGCATGCATGCATGTTCTTTGGAACCGTGAATTGGTTTGAGGTGAAAAAGTTGTGTGCAGCCTGGGTCAGAAAAAGCAAGCTACATGCATAGCTAGCAGATCACCTGATCTCTCCTAGACTATGATTCTTTTGCCATGCATGGATCTTTGATGTTGACTTGAGCATGCATGGAATAGCGCAATGCATATGCATGTGCTCAGAAATCAGAAATCATGGGCATTCCAAAGTTTTGTCGTTTTGACATGGAGTTGACAAAACAAAACTTGTAATCATCTACAGGGGAGCAACAAGAAAGAACTAAAGATGGCATTCCCAAACAAATGGTTGGGGACACGCACGGCCTTATAATTTGGGCATTACAGTACTCACAGAACATACAAACAATCTGGCTAGTATCTGAAGAGCTCAATCAACTCCATCCAGCTCATGCCTAAAGGAAACTGGCACATCCAGCAATCCTTGTGCACCGCTGTTCCATCCATTTGCATCTGCAGAGCTGTTTGCTGTCATAGACCACAACACCTAGAAGGAAATCTCACTTGGGGCGTGGAATGTCCGTCCACGGCAGATTGCTTCCAAGTTTTCTCCAGCATAGGAGCTAAGCGGAGAAACTTCTACGCCTGAAGTAAAAGCGGTCGTGACAAAAATGGTTAGGGAAGTGGATTTTGTCTGGAAATGTTTTATTATGATTTGTTCTTGATAAGTTTCTGGATATAGGCAGCAGCAGAAAATTACCTGTCATATACAAGGGCACAGAATGGGTCAAGAAGCCACCAGCAGCAACCACCCATCTGCTATGGAGACGAAGCAGCATTAGTTTTGCACTGTCAGGGGTGTCATAAGTTGTGCCATTCGCATTCTTTACTGGCGCAAATTCCTCTTCCCGCAAGACCTGAATTTATAGAGATGCACACTAAGTTTTTCCAGCTTAAAAAACAAAAGGTAGAAAAAACTTCAAATGTAATTAAACCGTAGGCGACCGAGAAGTCGAACCTCAAAAAGTGCAGTGGACGGGGAGTAAGTGAATGCATCGAATATAAATTGTTCAAGCTTCAAGCCCATTGTGTACCCATGGATAGAAGGGATCTTCTTCTCAGCAAGATGATAACTGGTCACAAAGTTTGCTAAATGTGAGGCGCAACAATAGAATAGAATGTAGCTCTCACTCTGGAATTATCAGCAAATAGCATGCCATGGCATGCCCGACAGATTATCAGCAAATATAGCTTCTGCTTGTAGTTTTAGCTGCAGCTCTCTCTCTCTCTCTCTCTCTCTCTCTCTCTCTCAGGAAGAGAGATATACTCAGCAAATAGATAACTAATGTAATTATCTGGTATTAATAACAAACTTGCAAATTTTTGAAAGGAGACAAACATAATGACTTCATAATGCTTCAGAATTCAAATAGGATACAGAACACTCACACACTGTCCTTTTCAAGACTGTTTGCTACTTGATTCAGAAAGTCCAAAGTGAACATATGCAAGCACACCTACAAAGAGAGAAAAGAACATGCAGTTGTTATGCCTGAGTCAGCGAGTGAGGGAGGGAACGTGAAGCGAAGGATAGAAACATACATTGCTCCAACAATAACGAAGGCGTCCTGTTGATTGATTAATTTCAGTAGTCATAGCCCCATCCATTTGACTGTACTCGATCACAGAGAGAGGTCCACCACGACCTTGTTGAACAAATACTCCAACATTCTCTTGTGGATAAGCCTGTTCAGCATACAATTGACTATCAACAAGGTGCATAGTTAGGGTAAATGGTAGCCCATCAATTGATGAAGCGTGAGAGATATTTGACTGTACCTTCCTAACCACCTTTGCAGCAGAAGATACACCTTTGTCTATGAAGTACCCTAGGAACGTTGGATCTGCAACACGGACCTGCATACAAGACATCGGTTAGCGAATGAGGATGAAAACAAAATCAGAAGAAGATATCTCAAAATGAATGTCCTCACCAATGCGTTATCAACTCCATAGCAATCTACATATTTTACACCCCGTGCAGCCATATCTTCCAGCAACTTTTTAGACTTAAGAGCTGTGAGATGTTATAGTAGTGAAAATAAGCATCAGAAACGATTATGTAATACTACTACAGGAGGAGATACAACTACTGTTATATTTTTACGGGGGATTACCGGCGTAAACTCCACCATTGCCATCAGGAGCCTTTGCTACCTGGTTTTCAACGGAGCATGTAAAAAAGAATGCCATCACTTAGCATTGGAAGATAGGCAGTATCAAATCAACTTTGTAGGCATAACAATTGCATTTTGAATTCTGAGATCTCACATCATGAGTCAACCTCAGAAATCAAGTTGCGATAAACCACAACTCTGCCTCCTGCCTGTACATGGTCAGACAAATAGTAGAAGAGTAAAATAAGATGACTACCTTGTATGGTGTCTCCATAATAAATCTGCCATCAGCAGAAACACATGGAAGGGTGCCTTGTTGGAAAAAAGTCACCTGCCAAGAAAAGGTTCAACCGTTCCACCTAACTATTAAAGATAACTCTTACTAGTGGATTGGAAGTCTTGTGCATTTGTTGAAATTCCACGGGATATTTAACACAAACAGAGAATTCTGTACTTGCTCTTACTTGGTCAGCCTCTAAGCCAAAATATTTACGGCTTTCAAAGAATTTGCGAGTTACATCATCTGTAAAGGGGCTGGTCATTATATACCAGTGGATCGGTACAATGTTACCCGGACCTGCAATTTATTTTCAGTTTGAGGGTAAGGACGTGAAGCAAAGAACAAATAAATAATCTAAGAATTTTGTGGTTAAAAGACATTACTGTCACTGGATTGAGCAGCCAGCTTTTGAATACAAAAAATCCGTTCAGCTTGGAGTTGGAAAAGCGACTTTCCAGATGGAAGTCCAATATCTGAAGGGGAGAAATGAGGGGTAAAAAAACAAGCTATGATATCCATATAAGCAGAACAGGACTTGGAATTATCAGCAAAGATCAATTCCACACTAATATGGATGAACGAAGATGAAGAACTAGAGAGAGTAAATACATTTTCTTTTGTCCTTTTGATTAAATGCCACAAAACAAAAGTGATGTAAAATAGATAACATGTAAAATATAGCAATATAAAATAAAAGAATTGTGCCAAAAGGAAACAATTTACAACAGCATACATTTCTTTGGCTAAAAAAAAGCATAGCACTGCACATATGCAGTCAAGTAACATACAAGGATTCTGGTGAAATCAACTTACTGAAACATCCCTTAGGATCAGAGCTGCCAAGCCGAGTCCCCTGCGCAGAACATGAGAAGAGATCAAACCATAAGATAAGGATACTGTTCCCCAATGCGTGCTACAGAAACGGCAATATCAGATAGCGGAGCGGGGTGGGGGGTTGCGTATTTCATCAGTGCACCTGACCACCAGCCAAGAGGACAACGGCCAGCTTCCCCTCTGAAATGGCTTTCAGCCCCTTCTTCCACCACCGTTCTTTATCCTCTGGAGACCTCTCCTCCACCTTCGAGACACTGGATTCCGGCACGGGCTCAACGGCGGGCACTGGAATGCCTGTGCTTAGAAAGCAAACCACATAACTGAGTGCTAATTAAAGATGCACATGACAGAATGTTAACGATGAATGCTTGTCCAGCTGAGAGACTGAGAGACCACTAACCTTGTGATCCAAGGGAGCGTCGAATGATCCGATCAATCCTGGAAAGATCTAGACTCTGAAATACAGTATGTAGTATAGCAACATTAGACACTGTCAAAATGGTAAGCTCAAAGAAAAAATTTTGCTGCAGATTTCCCTTCTATTGTACATGGGAAAACAACTAGACAAGAGAGATTAATGTCCAAGGAAAATAAATGAACTATTGGTAGGAATTGCCCACAAAACACTGACGAAAATAGTTACTCAAATCCTCCTCTTTTTCCACAAATCTTAGCAAAAGTTACAACTGAAAATGAAATCTTCGTGTAGAATGACAACTGAGAACGAAATCTATATGCAGAATTCCAACTCAAAACCAAACCTTTCGGCAGAATTCCGACGCGAAAACAAGCATTTACGGAAATTTCCTCAACTAACGAGAAAAGAAGGACTAAGCTGCCCGGAAGCGGAAAAAAAGAGTTCATCAACAACGGCGACTCAAAACAAAACCTCTGCCGAGAATTCCAACGCAAGGACAACCCTTGAGGCGAAATTCAGATGCAAAAACCAAATATTGGCCTCGAAGCACATCGCATTGGGCTCACCTCGATGTCCCGGACGAGGAGCTCCCGGTCCTCTTGCGAGAGCTCGTCCCAGAGCGCGAAGGCGCCCTCCTGGCCGTAGTCCTTCATCCTCTCCAGCAGCGCCTGCGGCGGCGCCGCCCCCCACCTCCCCACCGGCGCCGGCGCCGCGGAGCCCACCAACATCTCCTTTCCTCTCCACAACTCAAAGCAGCAGCACAAGAGCAGGAGAAGCAAACGGTGGGGAGGAGAGAGAGATTAGAGAAGAAAGGAGAAGAGATCTGTGTGATTGGGCAATGATATACGACGCTTTTGCCAAAAATGCCAACTCGGACGGATTGTTCTTGGATCGCCGGTGTGTGGGCCTCGTGTGTCCCGCGCGCGCTTATAGGATTGTTTATATTGTCTTTTTAAGATAGATGTTAATTCGGATATCCATTTTTCTAAATGGATTTTCTCATTTCGTTTTGTTTCGGAGATAAAGCAAAGATCATGAATGTATCATGCATTCCATTTCTCTCGTTCTCATCTTATACATATATATCTCTCCCACTTCTCCATTAACGTTCTCTTTCTAAAAGTCATATCTTTCGGTCACCATTATTTATTTCTAGCTAAAAACTATCAGACACCTAAAAAAACATTAGCTGAAGTCAATATGATCAAGCTCTATGTGATGTGCCTAGATGGATCAAGATTATGGACATTTGATGAATAGAATGTGTCGTGACAGAACACCACTTTAATGGTTCTTTCTGTTCTTTTGGAAAAAAATAATCATCACAGTACTGCCGTCTAGCTGAAGTGTGGTGTTTCACACACTAGCCGGTCTCGTTTATTTCAACTTCAGCTTCTAGTTTCTCGTTTATTTTTTACTATTCATAAATTTCATCTTTATCTGAACTTTTGGCTTTTTTAGGTTTTTCGTCAGTTCTTTTTTCCCATATTTGTTTGCATTGTCCATGATGAGCTAGCATATTTTTTTCTATTTTTAAAAATTTTTAAATTTAATTACGTCAAATAAGCCACCTTCAGTTACAGTGAAATTTCAGCCGCTACAGTGTAATTTCAGTCATAAGCTACAGCTTTTTAAGCCTAACCGAGCGGTTGCACCTGATACGAGCTGCCCGCCCGCATAGCAGCTTGCATCTTTACATCCCCGGGGACAGGTAGGACCAGAGAGTCAACTCTCACCGGGCACATAGGTGTGCGTCGGCCGTCGGCAACAGAATTGAACCACCAAAACAGAAACAAAGCTCGAGCAACCATCGCTTAAGAAAGAATATCCATTTCGCCATATCACTTCCCATTTCGGATACATCCCCTCTGTTTTCTTACATGATCTCGCTACTCGTATGTGGGCCAGGCACCCTCTGATGGCCCCACATGTCAGTCAGATATGTCCAAGGGATAGTGGTATGAACAGCATAACATAATGGGACACGCAAGTGTACATTGCTCCGTTGGACTGCAGGTATGGCTGTTCATTGTTCTGGCATTTTCGGAGCTAGCGAGATCTGCTTGATGTCACCTGATACCCTTCATGCCCAGACCTACCTCTCCCAGCTGTGTTCCAAGCTGCCAATTAATTTGCATTCATGCTTTCATGGCCCACTTCTGCATTTGCATACATATGATATGGGTCCTGCCAAGCACATAAAAAATTTATGGACTACAATATTACAGTTGAGTCCATTGGCAAGTGGCTTAGAGTAGTTAAGATGTCGAATGGTAACGAGAAATACTACCATTTACAATCGGCCGAGATCATCTGGCATTTGGCTTAAAACATTTTGATAGTTTACTGGTTGGTGAATGAAACTCCATGTTTGTGCAATCCAGAAAATGTAACTAGAAGAAGAAAAGGACCAGGAAACGAACCTAGAACCGATCACCGTCACCAAGCTGCTGGACGAAAGGCTTGCATTCCAAGTTAGATTCTACCCAAAGCAAGGTACTTCGATCTTTTCTCTCAGTTGGTTGATCCACTAGCCAACAGCTTTTACAGCCCCTCCTTTTCCCCCCCTCTATCTATCTGTCACTACCTGCATGATGGAACAATTTTCCTGCGGTTGCAGACTAGCTCCTTACTCAAGAGCAAACCGATCCATGATGTGAAAATATTAAAAGACAGATAGATAGAAAGCGATCTATCTATCCATCCATATGGTGTGTGATTGTGAGCATTGTGCGCCAGCCAACCATCAACCAACAGTTTGGTGATATGTCACACTGGTAGATCGTGCATCAAGTGGCAGGAGGGAGCAATGCTGCTAAAAAGGAGTTCTGTCACTGGACAGTAGATGCTACCGCGCACCAACAACCAACCAGCCATGGCTCTAGTGTAGAGTGAGCTAGAGAAAAAATGAGTGGGGTGCCGGGTGCGGCTGTGCAGCACTTCCTAAAGGGTGTTGGGCTACTGGGCTGCAGGCTTCTAGTGCTGGGCTGGCTACAGAAGGGATTTGTTTGGGCCTGGGTGCGTCACTTTAGTTTTGGGGGGTGCAAATAAGGTGAAAAATCAGAGTTAATAACTGTGTTACGTTTTTTCTCTGGGTGCGACCGCACCCACCAGCCATAACGTGGCTTCGCCCCTGAGTGTAGTAACAGACACGGAAAGATTTTAACTTACTGGGCCTGTTCCAACTGGCTTAGAAGTTTTTGGTTTCTGGATTTTTTAACTTTCAAAAACTATTTGAAACATGTTAATTTCTTAATTTTGCTTTTTTTATTTTTTACCTTATTTCTTTGTATTATCCGTGATAATATAACGATGTTTTTTTTAATTTTTTCTCATTTTTTATTTTTATTGAATTACTCAGAAAACTAACAAACAATACAGTGTAATTTCAACTACTACATGCAATTTTAGCCAAAAGCTGATGGCTTGTTGGAGCGGCCCTGCATGACAGAGGATGACAGGGTGGGGTCAGGCTGGGAAAGAAAAATAGTACTTCCGACTTTGGCATGTTGCTCTACAAGCACGCAACGCAAGCATGCATGCAAAAACTCTTTTGGAATCCAAAAATCACTTCTAACTATCCATACCTTCCCTTTTTTAGCCTCCGTTTGGTATTCCGGTACGTCATGAAAACCCCTGTTTGTTACAGTCGTACACCGTCTTTGTAGCCATCGTGAACCGCTATATATAGATACATATACATATACATACATACATACATATATATATATACACACACACACACACATACATATATACATATATACATATACATATACATATACAAAGAGAGGGAGAGAGTGTGTGTAAAAATAACGAATGCTCCTTGGTGCTAAGCACCATAGACCAAAATAGGTATGTATCATGTGTAAATTTTTTTTAAATTTCTTAGATGCCAAGTTTAACTAGTTTACTAACTAGTTCAAATAAGTTTGAACTAAAATTCGAATTGTAGTTGTCTTTTTCGATGATAGTTTGATTGTAGGTATATGCTGATTATATATATAAATCAGCAAAGTATGTGATCTAAATTTGTTCAAAACTTTGAACTTGAGTATATTATTTCAAACTTATACGTTTCATTTGAATTGTTATAAATGATTATATACCTTAAAACTGATATTTTTTTAAAAAAAATATACCCAAATTTAGATGGAATTGATGCATTTAAAATCACTGTGCCTGGGTACCATGGTGCCCCATTTCAGCGTCACACACACACTTTTTACTCTCATATGTAATTACACTCACCTTTAATATACCACCTAAATAAACTTGAAATACTCCTTTATCACTTTAGGTATACTCGTATACTAATTATAAGATATTCTAATGTGAACCATATGAAAGAATTGTAAGGGAGTCCATAATTTTTAGCGTATTTTATAAATACCGTCATATACGCACATAAAAAGGAGTATGTCGAAAAAATGTACATACCACCTAGATAATCTTAAATACTTGTATACTACACGTACATACCCTCCGTTACGCGAGATAATCCCTACGTTATGAGATACGATATACAGTGTAATTACACCTGGAAGTAGAAAAGAGACTTACACACACATTAGTCATATCTGCCTCGCAGCGGGTTAGCACCTCCGAAAGAAAGGGAGGGAGGACTTCATTCAGTGACTCCGCGATCGCCCTCTGAACAGTCAAAATAAGGTAAAGCTTGAAGATAAGTTTTGTACTCAATTAATTTCTCAGTCCCTCTAGTCGGGTAGGCGCCGCCACCGGATCCCCGAAACCGTGCGTGCGGGTCTCCCGCATGCGGCTCACACCATTTGAGGTGGCCCAGCCCAGCATTCATTCGCAAACCCTGTAGTGAATTTGAGACTGCTCGACCTCGGAAGCTAATTCGCGTGTAGGCAGTGTTGTCTGTCTACCGTTTGACTGTATCTATTCATTGATACATTGGCTCGCTCCCCCCTCTTTTTCCAAGAATGAATGAGCCGCTCGGACCTTCCATTTCTGTCAAATGACTCAGTTTCCCCTAGCTCTTCCACCGTCCGGGATCCCTTTTGTCGTTAGATGCGTGGGGCAGAGGACTCGTAGTACCTGATAGCGCAGCTATGCAGTGGAAGGGAAGGAGCCTAAATCGACCCCCTTCTTTCTTTTTTATTCAAAGACACAAAAGCACAGTACAAAGAGATTGGACTCTCGGACGAGACTAAGTAGCTACCGTTCTGACACACCCCTGACCCTATCTTGATTAAAACCGAAAACCCTCTCTAAGGTGGGGCCTAGTTGAAACTATCATTCAAAGAAAAAATAGGAATCAAAATCCACTTTTACTAACCAGCGCACAGGTGTAGAATACGTGAACAAATTACTGACATTTCTGAATGAAATTATTGCCAAACATTTACAGTGATGAAAAGTTATCATCGGTTATACATAGAGTTACCATCGGTAACGAGTGAAATTACTGCCAATACTCACAGTACGTAGCCGGTGGTAACTTTCTTCATAGCCGATGATAACTTTTTGAACAATTAGTGATAATTTCTTTGAAGCATAAAATCTATTGCATTGAGAATATATATATATATATGTATATATATATATATATATATATATATATATATATATATATATATATATATATATATATATATATATAGCATAAATAACAGGGCACCATGGTGCCCAAGCTCTATTATTGAGACTTTCCACTAATGATTGATTTAGCATGCTAAACCAACGACCTCCTTTCCAAATTGACACCTTTTTGAATTAATAAATGTTAACGAGTTTGCCTGATATATTACACTTGCATGCATCTAAAAGTCATCCAAAGACAGGGAGGCTTGGTGCCCAGAGATCATGGTGCCCCATTTCAGCATCATATATATATATATATATTCTACCATGCAGAATTTTATCAATATAATTTTCTGGCTCCGCTTCTTAGCGCTGCAACCCATCGCCACCCTGAATGCATGGTACTACTTTTTGGCACCACCACCCTGCTGCTTATGCTTGTACTATCTACAGTAACTAACTTTTAAACGGTGCATTTTTTAAGGCACAATAGAAAATTTGTAATAAAAAGTGTACTGAGCTCAGCTGTACCGCCCAAAATCACATGTGACTATTTCTCTCTACGTACTGTCTCTCACGAACAGTCATAATTCAAATATTTAAGTTATAAGCCATCAGCCCAAATGAACGCACCCTTTAACTCTACACTTCTACAATAGCTTGCCTTTTCCAATCATTTGTCTGAGATGCCTTCTCTGCACTGCTTATTGTTCCGACAAACAGGGCTGGCGCTTTAACCTTACATCCATTTCCTGATTCACAACTTCTGAAAAGTGATTCAAAAAAAACTTTCTCATCGGCCTCCATCATTTCATTATTCATGGACCAGAAAACACCAAAATTGTCGGCCTTATCAACGATAATTGAAGGGCATGGTGTTGGTTTCTTTTGTTGTTATGGCTAGCTTTAGCACTACATTTCGGTGTGCTAACTCCTAATGTAGGACCGGTATGGCAATAGAGTGGAGGTAAATAGTGCTTTCAAATTTTTCTCAAAGTATTCGCTGATTCTTCACTCTAATAGCTATGAGAAACTATGAAGATCAAAAAATAAAAATTCTAAAAATTCACTTTGCTACAGTAAAATCAGCTCCGTGAGTAGCAAAAACAGCACTATTCCAAATCTAAAAATAACGTAACTTTTGATCTGTAGATCCAAAGATTTAAAACTTGAACTAAGACTAGATCATAACCTTAAGAATCTATCCCAACAAAATATCTTGAAATAACTTAAAAGAATTGGGATCAAAACTACAAATAGAGCAAACTCACAAACTAAGTCTCTAAATCGCTTGAAATTTGGTATGCATATTCTCTAGGATGTCAGAAACCTATTTCAATCAATAATCAAGAAAATTGTTGCCAAAGTTTTGATCTTTTTTCGTTTGAAGGAAGGTAGCACTAAAATGGGCAAAAATTAAAAACAGTGAATATGATTTGCTCGTGGGTGAATGATGGCCAATATAACTCTAAATGTATTCTCACATATCATAGCAAGCTAAAACATCATAGGAATTAAGACAAAAACAATCAGATCAAGAAATCACTCGTGAAGCTAAATCAACCAAAAACCGGTTAACTTCAAGAACTTGCTAAACCCGATGTCTAAATAGATGAGGATTGATTTTCAAAGTACATCTTTATCACTTACTCATCATTAGCATCTAGTAACATCAAGAAAGCAGAGAGGCAAATGGGGAAAACCCGTTAACCCCACACATGTGCATGCTTTTTAAAGCACGTAAGCTCGAATTTGCTAAGTCCTTAAATTTTGATCCACTTGATCATCTCAAATCCTCTTTAATCTAAAGTGCATTCCCAAGCGGCACTCAAACACCGCGGTTTTGATTCAAAATAGTTTTTATATTTTGATTAACTTACTAAAATTTCATTTCTTGACTCGTTTCTATTTTTCCTTACAAACAATCGTCATGCTTACCACGTGTAGATGCACGATTGACTTACCATACGTCGGCAAGTCTCTCCCGTTTTAGTTCCACTGGACCACACCTCATTTGGACCAACCAAGCCACATGTTGCAACCCATTGCTCGAACTTCCTTTCAATATTTCACCTGACATTCTTGATCGTTCTAAGCCTCAGCTTCTCTACGAGCATAGTCTCAATCCTTATCATTGACCATGGTTGACTTCAAGGACCTCTGCATATCCAAAAACTAAGAAATCGTTTTTGGGCATATATTCTTCATAACTTGACTCACGTTGCTGAAATATGCATCATGCTACACATATGTCAAATCAAATCATCCTATGCCTCAAATTTTCAAAATCATCCATTAAAACTGAAGCAACATAAATTGGCCGGTCAGACTGCTATATCTGCAAGCTGTCTAGAAAATTTTGCAAATTCTAAATTTTTACTCCTCCAAAATAACAATGATTCATAACAAAATCCTAAACATTCTTACATAGTCCTTTGCACAAACTTATCAGTTCTCGTCATATTGTTCACAGGTCTGACGTCGCTGTCATGCAAACTAAAACTTGTGGTTGCAACAAACCTGAAATCCGAACTAGAGAACCTGGTCGATTAGCTAACATCAGATATTCTTTGGAATTTAGTTATATTTTTAGGAGGAAACTGAAGTAATAATTATCTAGATGGGCATAAACTTGGCCTTAACGGCCAACTCCATGCATCGGTGTAACGTCTTTTCAAGTCTGAAATTTTGTACTGAAGATATGCTGCAGGAAATGTTGGTCGAACATGTAAAATTTCGTCAAAAATCTTCAGGTTTAATCTTAACAAAGTTTTAACCACTTTGACAAGAGTTAGGAATTGATTTTTCCTGGATCTTTGCCAGTGGTGAACAGTACATTCTGGTCTGATTGTTGTGAATTGGGGTTAAATCTGCACTGTAGAATATCAGTTTCACAGGTCAACAAAATTTCTCCTCTCGAAGAAAAGTCAAGAAAATTTCGTTGTCGGTGTACAAGAAAGTCAGGGAAGTACTGTATAACTACGGTATGCGCACAAAGAAAATAAGAAGAAATGTACAACGAAAATTTGACAGCTGAACTAGAGAAGAGCAAGTAACAAGACATGCCTAGTTGCTAGCAGAATGTCTCTTGGATCTGGATATACCATGTAGGCATGCAGTATAACATATGCATAGAATATGCTTGTTGGCGAGGTAGCTCTAGGCTGTGGATTAGGGCATTACTGTTAAAAGTTGCATCTTATCATGAGATAGCATGGGATGTTGGGATCATATAGTATCGGGCAGAATCTTCTGCCAATTATGGCAGCTGCAACTTCAGTAACTAGCACTCAATAGACTAATTTTTATCTATATACTCCATTTGGAAGCCTTGTCAGCGTTGTTTGCACTAGCCAGGAACTTTTAAGCAGATAAGGTACTGCTTGTACAGATCATAGTGCCACCAGTCTGCATTATTACAAGATCATCTCCAAAGATTTCAGCCAATAAAGCCTAACAAAGGGCAGTACATCAAATTTTTGTAGGGAAACTGACTTGTAGTCTCACAAGTCAGTGCGTGGACGGTGGACCTCTCAGAACAGCAAATTCTTTTGCTGTCTGATTACTGTTCTGGAAATAGTTCAAGGACCACAAGCAGAGATAAGACCAATGATCTGTTCTTCCATGGCATCCAATGCATCTCCCAACAACTGGTGCAGGCATCAACAATTAATACCCAACCACAGGGTGGCAAACCAAACAGAGAACAAACACTGTCAGCCACACTCGAGTACTTGAAGAATCAATGAAGAGAGTACATCACAACACCATTTGACACTCCATCAGAAGAGAAGTTCTGGACCAGTAAAACAGAGACCAAATTTACGCAGAACTTAGGCAAATAAAAATGCCTTACAAGTAGTAATAAACCATCAGAAGAAAACTAGCCTGCCCTTACAACGAATGGATTAGTAGTAAGGTTACTACACAAATTCAAACAACAGAAAGTATTGTCAAGTCTAGCATACGATGGGTACATTAGGCTATTAGTCATGGATCCTCTACTACAGTTACAAGCTACAGTCTTTCTTACAACAGGCATCCTTGTCGAGGTACCTAACAAAGAGCGCTAAGCAGCCTATGACTACGACTTGGGCTTCCTGCTGATACTCTTTTGGCAGGTGAGAACATTGTTACATATTTTCTCAGATGGAATTCACTGGGGAGGGAACCAGCCACTGCGGTAGAGCTTATCTGATGGCCTTGGCATTGGCAGGTTGGCATGGTCGACTTGCGAATGGTTTCTAGCACCATCATAAGCAGAAGAGGAACAATTGGGCGTCTTCCCTTTCTTCAAGTCCTGTGGTGGAAGGAAGTAGTTTGCAACAGCTAGTGTGTCGTCAAGAAGAGGGATATCACCTGTAAGAGTCCTGAATGCAAACTCAAGGCATGGGTCAGACCAGATACTTCCAAGTAGCGATGAAAGGTCAGATCCGGGCATAGCCTCAGCTGTTTCAACCAGTCCAACCTGTTGTGGCCAAACAGTTACCTCAGCTGGCGCATTCTGGCATTCATCTGTTAAAGAGCATGCAACAGATGCTCCTGGTATTTGTTTGGGAGCTGAAGGATACTTGTTTTCAGCATTTTCGGAAGCACTTGCAGTATGTGCTCCATCTTTCTTCTGAGGAAGTAAACAGGAATTAGACTTAGGATTTTTGGCCCACTTTGGCTGTATCTGATCGGCAATGTCTGTCTGTGTGCTGATAGATCCATCTTTGGGCACATTATTTGCTTCTTGATTGGCCTTCAGTGCAGCTAAACGAGGCGACGCTCGAAGAGGTGCAGCAATCCGTTTCACAGGTTTAGTTTTGTGCTTCTTGTCCTTAGGTTTCTGCTCCAAATTTGCTTCTCCTGTGGCATATTCATGCTCCAGAGACTGATTGGGCACTCTTGCCTTCTGAAGCTTCAGCTCTGTCAGCTTCCCTTTGGATACACCCTTGGGCCCTAATGATGGCATATTTTCAGAATTCTCCCTACTCTCTGGATTAGACTCATCAGCAGTATCCAGCTGTCTGTAGTCTGATGGCCTTCCTGTCTGAATTGTACAAAATAAAGGTTATAAGATGGGGGCAGTATTAGTCAAACAGAAAGGAAAAACATATGTAACAAACAAAAATCCTTCGAATTCACTCATCTACAATACAATGAAAATCAGATGGCATTGGCAGTTTGGCGCCACACTGATTTAGCATGACGTCTATTACATATACGATAAGATGTGTCATAATTTCGACTTTATAATTGCGCGGGACTAGAAGTCTAGAACACAGAACATGACTAGAGTTTTAGTCTTAAGATAGATATTTTCACTGTTTATCAAGAACAACAATGTTGATTATTTAGGTCATATGGGTAATTTAATACTACCTAAAATCTTTGTTATTTTGCATCCTTTTTACTTCACCAATTCAATAATGTAGTTATGTAGCTGACACAAGAGAAGGAACATACATGATGAGATTGGTTCCCTGCAATATGCAGGTCCTCAACTTTTCTCTTGTTTGGCGTCATAACACAATTATTGATTTGTCCAGATTCGAGATAGCGGTGGACAGCCTTCAGAGAACGAAATTCGTACCCGTTGGTTGGATCAATATAGAACTGTAGAGATCAAATGAATAGAGCAGTCACAACTATAGAACAAATGGTTAAATTGAGAGTAAACATGATGTCAAGCCAATGTATATCTAAGTATACCATTTTATGGCAGAACTAGAGCTTAAAAGCTATTGTAAGAAAACAACTAGTATACCATTTTATGGCAGAACTAGAGCTTAAAAGCTATTGTAAGAAAACAACTCAAGAAGCAGTTATCAAATATTTGTTATCCACATACAATACATTCACTAACAACCCATTAAGACTTTTAACTTATTGGACTATAAGGCTCAAAGCCAGGTAAGAGGTTAGCAACTGTAATCGTTCATGTTCATACTGTGATAAACTGATAATAACAACGCTCAATGAAAATTTATGTGCAGAATTGAGTGAAAAATCCAAAAAAAAAATACAACAATGCTAATTGACCACTAACATGCATCTAGTCCTTCACTTTGTAGTTGCTAAGTGTTTACATCAATTGGTGTGACAGCATAACACAAACAAAATAATGAAAAAGGTTAACGAACTGGTAATTTCCACATAACACTGTAAAGTATGCAGTTGTCAACCAAACATATGCCATAAGCAGTATAAGAGAAAATACTGGTATGTTTTGGTCTCTCACATGGCTATAGTTAGTCCTTGGTTTTCACACAAATATACTAGAGCATGTCTTGTACATTTTAGATTTGTGTTGCAGAAAGGTTGTTCTGTACTCAGCTTCACGATATATCATCAGCAGATTTCATAAATTGCTTGTGAAAAAGTAAAGGTAAGTGGTCTAAGCTCCGCTAAAAGAAAACTGCACAAATCCTAGTGCGAATGAGGAGCTAAGGGGTTGCTCTGCACCAAATCATTGGCAACCACCTGTTTGTTAGGATCTTTGTGGAAGCAAGATGCATTAGAAGGAAACCATAAATGCATATGAAATCACTGTTACAAGAATAGGGTCAGAGGAAAGTTATCAAGTTAAGATATTTTCAAAATTTAATCAAGGTAACTACAGTTTACCATGTCACCCTTGATTCTAGATCCAGGTCGAGCCTTTCTAGGCCTGTATTCTTTCAACCAACCATCAGGCAACCCCTCTCCGGCAGGCTTATTCTTGCTATCAACCTAAGCAGGTAAGTAAGAAGTAGGAATTAAGCCAAATTGTCAAATACGACTGAACAATTAAACAAACCAAAAAGGAAGTACACGGTGGGTTTTGCCTTGACAATCCCACTTCGCATTGTAGGATGAGAACCCTCGCTGGAATCCATAGTCTATCTCCCGTTTGGACAGTGCAATCCACAAAATCCTGTTTAGTTAAAAACTTCCTTAGTCATGCAAGGAAATAATACGTATTTTGATGAAGCACATAAATACATGTAGCTTATTGGAAAAAATGGCTTTGTCATTACAAGCAGTCAAACATTCATGTGCTTTATTGAGTACACTGCCTTAAGTCTTTTGCTAGGAAAGTGATGGCACAAGGCTATGAGAGAACCACATAAAAAGTCCTTACTGAACATGAACTTCAAAATTCAGACAACTGGGCTCAAAATGAATCAGGGAAACTATGCCCGTGTTACAAATCATTCCTAGGGATGACCAACTATAAGGCCACAACCTCACTCACCTCAATTCAGCTACAAATATAAGGACACAACCTCAACTCCTAAAGATGCAGAAATCATTCCTAGGGATGACCAACTATGCCCATGTTTGCAGTGATCTACTGAGCTTCATAGAAGCAGCTAGTCGCATAAACCCAGACAGGAGGGCTGAAATTTTGCAAGATGCCGAGTCACTATTATCACACACTGTAGATAGCTCACCAAACCCACCTAGCAATTTGCTTTGGAGATTACCAGCACAGCTCCAACACAAATCTCTGGACACTTGAAAATTAACTAAAAAGGAAGCAAAGAATTGTGTAATAGGTCTTGGTTTTTTACAGGAAAAAACGGCGTTTCCCTCGATTCCTCCATTCTTTTAATCTTTTTACTGTCCAAACCGCGCACTAGCATGGAGCCGCCGAAAGCCAAACAATTCAAGCAGAAAAGATAATATAATCTTTGAGCTAATATCTGCTCAATTTACTGAGCAAAATCACACACAAGCGCCAAGAACCTATCTTTTGCGCGGTCTCAGAATCCAGATCCGAAACCTCACACATATTACCTAACCAAGCAGCACAGGAGACACCAAAATAACCACATGCTATCACCAAGAACCTGTCCATGTTTTTAACAACCCAAAAACTAACCTCCACGAAACCCAAAGAGCCCCCGTAAAACATAGCAAATTTAGCTAAAAAGAACTATTTCGCACCAACTAACTCAAATTATTTAGCACACGAGCAAGCAAACTGCACGGGCCAAGAAACTAGGAAGCGGAGCAAGAACTCACCGGTCACCAGCTCGCGCTACGGCCCGGCCGCTGCGGCCATGGAGCTCGATTCCCGCAGAGGTCGTCGCTGGCAAGCAGTTGGGAGTAGGAGAGGAAGAGAAGACGAGGAGACTCGCGAAGAAGGGCAGGAGAAGGCGAGGTGGCTCGACTCCACGCTCTAGGAGCCGGAGAAAAAAGCAGCAGCTTGCTCTCACTTGTCCCCTCCGATGCCGCGGCTTGCTCGCTTGCCTTGCCTATGAATGCGATGCGGTGGTGTCATGTGTCGACTGTGCAGTGTCCTCGGAATATTAAATCTTTTTGCACTCTGCTGATTGGAAAAATCTAGAGAGAGTGCCATGGTTGCGCTGCTACGATAAACCGAACTTTTCCGCACGTAACCGGTTACTTGACAATAAAATACATATGATCAACAGTAAAATTATATATGAATTTACTGTTAGTGACCCCTTGCCCTTGCCTAGTTGCCTTTTCTCCTTAGCCCCTGCCCCTGCGACCCTGCTACTGCTCATTTCGTGTCGTGTCGGGCCTAATTAGATCGTGGCCTATTGGGATCATGTCGTGGGGCTTGTTTATTTCGGTTTCTCTATTAGATTTTTAGCTTGTAGTTTCTTATTTTTGTTATTTTCTGGTTTTTTGTTTTTGAGAGGTTTTTGCTTTTTTTTCTTTTTTTCTTGTATTCCTTTACATTGTCTATGTTATGCTAGTCTTTTTATTTTAAATTTTTTAAAATTTAATTACACTAAAAGTCACCAATAGATACAGTATAAAATAAACCAGTTATAATACCAAATAGTAAAAAAAAAAGCTGTAAGAAAAAAAGGAGCAGGGATATGGACCGCTTGATGGAACCTTTTCTTGCTTTACCCTTGCTTGCTTGTCAACTTGAAATCTCACTTGTACAGTGCAGTACTGTCTGTACTGTACTCTACTCTACTCTGTGACTTGGTTTTCACTGCCTATGTAAATGAGGCAAAGGTATTTCCAGTTTCCGCGATGCTTTCTCTCTCGTGGTGATGTTCTAGTCTAGTGAAGGGTTTCGTCCGTGCAAGGTGCTTTCTGCTTCTAGCTGCATGGTGCGGCAGCTTTGCTGCACTTACTACCAGCATTTATTACCACCACTTACCTTACCAATTCAGGTCTAGCACTCTAGCGCCACTTCTTGTTGGCAGCCTCAATTATTGGTCTGAATCTCATTGCGTTCTTCACGAGCTAGTAGATCACAAGTGCGGCAGAGAGAGAGAGAGAGAGAGAGAGAGAGAGAGACAGACAGACAGACAGAATAAACAAGCAAACAGGCACATCAAGGCAAAGCTGGGGACCGACCGTGAATTTCTTCTAACAATCACCCATCCAGGCGAATGAGATGCTCTAATTTCTGAAGAGCAAACGGCACAACCAAAGCAGAGGAAGCACAAAGGAATCCGGTTCTCTGTACCTCCCAGTTGCGTATAGTGATACTTGCTCCGTTCTTTTTTACTTTACTTCGATTTTAAAATCCACAATATTAAACATTTTAAAGTTTAATAATCAATATATGTAAAATTATCTAGATTAACTATGTAAAAATTATATCATTAGATTTGTTATTGAAAATACTTTTATAATATTATAATTTTATTAGTATATCTTAATATAGAGTTACTTTATTAGGTTATAATATTATAATTTTATTAGGTTACTGCGAGAAATTATTGTTGGCACTAGTGGTACATCAGCTTATGCAGCTAAACTGCTGCAGGAGAAAGCTTATGCAGCTTTCTACAAGCGAAGCTTGCGCTCCATCTTGCTGCTTTCTGAGTAGTTCTATCTTCTTGGCTGAGATAAACAGCCATGGACTCTGAAGTTAATGCTTGAAGTGCCTAACACCGGTGAAGACGAGAGACACGCCGTACTTGTTGCAGCACTCGACGGCGTCCGTGTCCCTGATACTGCCTCCGGGCTGAGCAATGATTCCAATCCCGTTCTGGCATGCTTCCTCAACGGCATCCTTCCAAGCTGCACATTTGACAGCAGCATCACCCGGCAAATGTCAAGGCTAAAATAGTACCAAGGAATGGAGGAAGCAACTGTAATGTTTCTTACCGAAGGGGAAGAAGGCGTCACTTGCCAGTGCGGCTCCTTTGACCTCTTCTCCTGCCTTTCTAAATGCAATTCTTAGACTCTCGCGTCTGTTTGGCTGACCACTGCCCATCCCCAACATGCAGTTGTCCTATAGCGGCAACATCACGGGCGTCATTCAGTCAGTTCAGTGATTGAACATGTGTAATTAATAACTCGCTGAATTTACACTGATGGCTGGAGGAATACACAAACCTTTGCTATCACAATGGCATTGCTCTTGACATGCTTAGCACAAAGCCAGGCAAATTTGGCATCACAAAGCTCATCCTCTTGCGGATTCCTCTCAGATACTGCGGTAAAGGTGATGTCTTTAGGGGTTAGATCATCAGACTCTTGAGCCAACCACCCACCACTGACTTGTCTAAGTGAAAGCATCCCTTTTCCACTTCTCTTTGCCTCAAGTATTCTCAGCGTCTTTGATTTCCCTTTGAGAATCTCAAAACCCTTTTCTGTGTAGCTGGGTGCAACCACTATCTCATAGAACATTCGTGTTTGGCTATCTGTAGGACTCCTGAACTCACGTATTTCCTTTGCAAGGTCCTAAATATATATAACGGTAAATGAATAAAAGTGATCAATGACAGAAGTAAGAGTTAAAAGATCCAGCCTTCTGAATACCTCGTCAATTGTTGTATTGAACGCAACTATCCCACCAAATGCACTAACGGGATCTGCCCTTACAGCCAATCTGTATGCTTCAAGGATATCCTGTCGGGACGCTACTCCACATGGATTTGTGTGTTTCACCACAACACAGGTAGGACTATCAAACTCCGATACACAGTTCCATGCAGCATCCGCATCCAAGTAGTTGTTGTAAGACATTTCCTGTAAAGGAAGATTTAATATTGAGAACTCTTCAAGATATGTAGAATATAGGTTATACTGTGTAACAGGATATCCTTTAACTTAAGAAGCACATTGATAATGAAACATCATATTATAACTGGACAAGGCTAGAAGAAAATGCTGTCTTGCAAGCTATGTTAATTAGGTTCTGTATTGGCTTTCCTGTTCTGAATTTAATCAATTTAATAGTCATTTCAGTACCAGAATAACTATAGTTTGTGATAAACACACTCACCTTTCCATGGTGTTGAATAGCAGTTGCAATACCGCCAGCACTGACTAGAGAAAGGCTCTTGTCAGCATAAAAGGCAGACTTCTGATGAGGATTTTCACCATACCGAAGTGTAGACTTCAGTGCCAGAGGCACAGTAAGGCTTGGAGGGAATGTATCTCCTACAAATAACATAATGTGCTCACTGTCAAATAGTCATTAGTCAATATAAGAAATCAAATTCTTCAGTCAATTATGGAGTCAATGCCTTTGTGGGATTGCTTCCACAACCACTCTGAAACGGCAGAATCATAAGAAGCAACATGCTGAAAAGCTTTCCATGCCAACATCTTCCGAAACTTCTGGTCATCTTGATTTCCTTGAAGATATTCCAGTAGAGCAGGATAATCTTTATGATCAACCACAACAAGAACATCCTTATGATTCTGTGAAACATAGACCAACTAATTAGACAGAAATTGCCGTGGCAAAAGCACACCAACCAATTCACATGCCAATATCAGCACCATATATTATGCTGAATATCTGTTTGCATAAATTGAAATCCTCCAATGAAATTTGCTCAGTAAATAGTTTGAAAGGACCAAAGAGTTAGTTACCTTGGCTGCAGCTCTGATCAATGTAGGCCCACCAATATCAATATTTTCAATGCCATCCTCAAAAGAAATGGCACCAGAGGTGACTTTGTCATAGAAAGGATACAAATTCACCACAACCACATCGAATGTCCCTATGCCCCCAAAAGAGTGTTAGCTAACAATTAATATATAGTTCAATGGGCGAACCAAGTGAGCAGTAAGATTGAGACCTCATCATGCAACATTTGAAAGGAATATGCAGTGTTGAAATGAGACAATATAGACAGATTAATAAAACTCACCAATTCCATGCTCCTTTAATGCCTTCAAATGATGCTCCTGGTTTCTTCGAGCAAGAATACCACCATGTATACTTGGGTGCAATGTTTTCACTCTTCCATCAAGCTGAAATAACCAACAATATATTAACACGAACAAGGAATTATGCTCATTACAGCTAACAGCATTTCATATGCCTCTTCATATAATATCAATGGTCAATAGAATACTAAATGCACCAGTTACTAGCAGCACTTTATACCATTTCAGGAAAATGTGTAATTTCTTCAACTTTTGTCACGTTAACTCCTGCTGCTTCCAGGCTGGATGCTGTTCCACCAGTGGAAACAATAGAGTACCTATAAAAGCAAAATGTTGATAAGATGCTTTGCTGCTAGTATAATGAATCTAAACTTGGAAATTTTCGGGTTGAGTTTGTATCCTCCTGTTTACCATCATCTATTGGTAATTTGGTAGGAAGCCTATTCGAGACAGATCCAAATACTAACAATAGCCTTAATGAAAAACATCATAAAAACTTGTCACTGATCACTATTCTGTACTTTTTGAGAAAGGACAAACTGTGATAATCATACAACAAGTATTGTCTTGGAGTGTAGGGGGGAAACTGAAACCCTGGTGACACTGATATGAGTTTTACACTGTAACAGGATTTGACCCAACAAGAAAAAACAGTAGCAGATTCAATCGTAAAATCCAGGAGACAAATGTCAAAAAGGCTAAATGGTTACCCCAAGCCCTGAAGACCGTTTCCAAGATAAGCCAAGTCTGTTTTATCCGAGAGCGATATCAATACTTGTTTCCCTCCTGTCACTGTAGGAGTTTGCCATCAGTTAACAAACAGAAACTAATCTTAAACTGTGAATTACGACAAGGGAAATGAAAGAACATGTGCCCTATCTTACGGACATGTAAAGCATATCCATTGGTTGAAACTACTGAACAATGAATAACGTTTTAATTAATCTCCACTGAACAATGACCCAATTAGACATTCAGTGATTTATAGAACGAACAGGTAAGTCAGTGGCCAGTATAGGTCTATGGGTGGCGAACAGAGCTAGAATTTAAGCATGGTTTTGGGGAGGATTTTCCAGACCATATAAATGGAAGGATTACATGCGGAATGCTCTTGATCAAGAAAGACACCAATCACCCATGCATTAACAGAGAAACTGACAGAAGCATCGAATATAAAAAGCTTAAAGAAGCGATTAGTGGTGACTGCTGCACGAACCAGTCCAAAAATGTCACCTTTGTGTAGTCAAAATATACAAAGATCAACTTCTTACTCTCACGACAAAGGCCAAAAACAGTACAAGCGCAGGAGGGGGAAAAAGACACCCACCGCTTAGCTTCGCCTCCGCCGCTGCCATGGCGGTCCCCGCCGACCGCGCCACCGCCGCCGACAACAGCGGCGACCCCACGGACACGCGGCCCTGCAAAGAAACCAAGCACGACGTTCACTAAGCATGCAGTAAATCGGGGTTAAGAAAGAAAGGAGCTGTGAATAGGGGTGGAGAGAGTACGGGGCGGTGGAGAGCGGGGACGAACTCGTGGTGGCCGAGGCGGAGAGGAGATGCGCGTAAGCCGGCGGCGAACTTGGCGGCCGCGGGAGAGGAGAGCAAATAGAGTGGCATCGTGGTGGTTTGCCTGTTGTCTATTGGGCGGCGGCGCGGCGCTTCGAGCTTTGCGAAAACGGCGAAGGGGCGTCTTACGAAGGAAAGGAGCCTTGCCTACGCTCTGACTCCGAAACACACCTCAACTTTTGTGTTTCTGGTTCCTAGCTTTTTAATTTTAATTTTATTTTTTATATTATTGGTGATAATATATTTTTTTAGTTTTTAAGTTTAATTATATAGAAAATATAACAATAGATATGATATATTTTTAGTGGCTACAGTACCAAAAAAGTTAAAAATCTAGGGTTATAAATTCTTTGGGGGCATCATCTAAAAGTTCGTGAGTGCCTTTTCTTTTAGTCTATGGTCGATGTCTTTTAGTTTTAGCGTGAGTATTTATGTGAATAAATTAAATGCTGATAAATTATTTTAAAAAGTTTATCCCAATAAATTATTTTAAAAAGACGATAAAAATACTGTTACATTTGTTTCTGAAAAAACCATAACCTATAAGCACAAAAACAATATAGCGATGCCCTTGCTTCGTTTGCTGCCGCAGATAATCGTCTTTGCACTATGGAATTGGAGCCTTTGAGGGAATCTCTTGCCTTCCTTGCACGATGCACACCGACCAGCCGATTCTGTCGTGCAGCCGTGTCGCGTCGTTCTCGGTCGAATCCCACCAGTTCGGCTTCAATCAATCAGCAGCTTGCTTGAGCGTGGCTTGCAGAGCCAGCAAGCACCCGGTGCGCCGCCGCGGCGTGACGTCCTGCCGCGACCGTAGCGAGGCTGCGTGCGGCGGGAGGGGTCATAAAGTTGCGAGGCCGAGCCGTGCGGTGGTCGGTTCGTTCAGAAGGTGTTGGCGTGCGACGGCACACTGTTGGGATAGGTCTATGATCCTATTTTTTTATTAGGTGTGTATAGGTATCACTCAGATATTTTATTCCTAACAATCATCTAAATTTCGGACCGTTGGATTATAGATCCAACGACCTCTTATTTTTAGAGGGGGGAAGATTTTTTTTAGAGAGTGCGGGGAGAATTCGTGGCCGTTGGATCTCTAATCCAACGGTCAAAAATCTGAATGATAGTTAGAAAGAAAACATCCGGATGATGTTTATCAATACCCTTTATTAGGTCATGAATGATAGTTTTTGTTTGAATCTTTAAAGGTGATGATAGACGGCGTTCATAATTTATCTCTAAAAACTGTTTGAAGAAATAGTTTTAAAAAATAGGAGTGTCTAGATATGACCTGGATATTTTCTTCCTAATTATCATCTAAATTTGTGACCTTTGGATTAGAGATCAATGGGTCCATTATTTTTGAAGGGGGATGATTTTTTTCAAGAGGGGGGTAGAATTCAAGGGAGAGGGGGGAATTTATGGTCATTGGATCTCTAATCCAATGGTTCTAAATCTGGATGATAGTTAGAAAGAAAACATCCGGATGATGTTTAATAAAACCCTTAAAAAAATTATTCTATTTATTTTGGTTTTAAAGAAGCTTAAACCAAAAGGAAAAAAAACAGGCATCCATCCATCTCTTGGGCTGGAATATTACTGTACATCATCGATCGGGCATCGGGCTGGCTGGTTGGCTCAGAGCGCCCGAAAGAAATACTCCGTGAACAAACAAGCAGGTGAACGCATGTTCATCTGCCACTCTTTGATCGCTTGCCTAATTTCGGCGAGTTCCCTCCACGATCTCGTCTCGTGTATTTTACATTGTTTTTTTAAAACGGGTGTATTGTACATTGCTTTTTTTTTCCCGAAACGGATGTATTTTGCATTGCTGCTTGCATGGAACATGTCGTTTGATTTGCTGCAACTTCTGTGCGCTGTGTCGCATATTCGACGACGCTGAAAAACCTGAAAGAAAAAAATAAAAAGTTTCACAAGCAGCTAGCAGTTCGGGAGTTATCAGAAATGCCACGGGCACGCGGTCCCTCTCCGTCCTGTAAAGTACTGATCCAGAATAAAAATTATACAGGGGTCTTATGCTCTATGTATTTAGTTATCTACGTATCCATCAACAATGTATTAGATAGTAACCTATTTATGACTAAAAGTCGACAACAGATCTCTTAGAGTTGCTAAGAAAAAGATAATTATGCTAGAAATTCTCATTAAAAAACAAATCATCTAGCCCTTAATTTAGTAGGCCCAAGTTATAGGTGGTGATCGGTTCGGCTGAAAAGCTCATGGCTTATGGCTGAAAACATCAGATTTGGTGAAAAAAGCATTTATGAGTGACAGAGGCTTATTTAGCATAATTAAATTTAAAAAAAATTAAAAATATAAAAAATATGTTAGCCCATTACGTATAATACAAACAAATACGGGAAAAAAAGAACTGGCAAAAAAGCTCAACAAAAAGCCAAAAGTTCAGAAAAAGACAAAACTTATGAATAGTGAAAAATAAACCAGAAGCCAGAAGCCGAAGCCGAGTTGATGAAAGAAAGAGTTCATATCAAGTATAATTCAAATTCAACTACAACTACCACCCCGCGCAACGCCAAACGCTGCTCACCACTCCTCGGTCCTTCCTTAATTAGACATATTGATTATGGAACGTAAATAAGTATACGTAGATGTCGATCTGTATGAACTACAGGTCGAGAACGATCATTCCCACAACGTTGACAGGCAGGTGAGCTTCCAACATTGGTGAGTACTAACTGAATCACTATTCACCTCTAAGTATTGTTCTTTCGACCGTACAATTTTGATCAGATCACTGTAGCTTTGGCCTACAAAAAACCTGTAGCCTTGACCAGTCCGTCATCTGAATCTTTGATCACGCGCTTGAAGGTTGTCCGATCCTTTGGTGGCACTCGAACATCGTCCAATCCTCCAGTGCTTACTCAAAAACCATCTGATGCCACTCGGATCTGATCTGACTGATTCGAAACTACTCGAAGTAGAGCAAAACTGCTCGGAGCAACTAAAACCACTTGAAACATACCAAAACCACTCGAAATCAAGCAAAACCACTTGGAGCTGACTGAAACCACTCAGAGTAGAGCAAAACCACTCGAAGCATCCCAAAACTATTCGGAGCAACCACAACCACTAGGAGCCAACAAAAACCACTCGGAGTAGAGCAAAACCACTCGAAGCATCCCAAAACTATTCGGAGCAACCACAACCACTAGGAGCCAACAAAAACCACTCGGAGTAGAGCAAAACCACTCGAAGCATCCCAAAACTATTCGGAGCAACCACAACCACTAGGAGCCAACAAAAACCACTCGTAATAACTCAAAACTTAACGAGATCACTCGGATTTAAAACCCTTGACTGCAATCGACCGAAACTTTCGCAAATGCAAATTCCAAAGCAATCCAAATATCAATTATTCATCATCACTTTTAATCACGACCATCACATGATCTAACAGTTATTCACTCTTGGTTTCCATTTCAATATTGTCATGAGCCTATCAATTCATGACCATGGATCCAATTGTAGACCATCGGATTCAAAATCGACACAATTAGCCAATTTTCTCATACCTTTTTAGCAACACTATAGACTAAGTCTCGCCTAAAGCAATTCTCCCTCATCCTAGTTGTTCATTTTCTTTGATTAGGACTGCCTCACAACCCCAACACTAAAGGCAGCTTCAGACTTCAGATGGCCCCCCAAGACGGCATGGCTATCGATGCAGTGGCAGCAGCAGACGGTAGTGTCGACTACACAACCGCCGGCGCTGCTGTCATGGCCACACCACCCAGGAGCACTAGAAAGCATGTCATCTATGTCAAGAAAGGGCTTTACAAGGAACTCGTCAACATAAGTGTAGCTACCTGGAACCTGACATTGGCCGAAGACGGGATGGACGCAACCATCATCTCCAGCAACCGAAGCTTCGATGATGGCATCAAAGCAATCGACACTGCCACCATCAGTGAGTATATATCATTTGCCATCGATGGGTTCTTCAATTATTTCTGTACATGCTAATTGGACTTCATCTGCATAGGTGTTCATGGCAATGGCTTCATAGCCTGTGACCTGACCATCGAGAACATGGCCGCTGTAGAGAAAGGAAATTGCGTGCATGGGGAATAGGGGAAAGTAAGGCGTTTGGGCGAACAAGCGAATAGGAAATCGTGACTCGACTCCTTGTGTAGAGAGCCACTCGCTCACTAGACGCTGGGCTTAGGGCTGGCATTGGCGTGGCCCATGCTCGATCGATTGGTGTTGGCAACCTGGGTGCCTAGCGATGTGCGGCTGTTTGCCCTTGCCTGCTTGTTGGCATTGGCCTAGGCCATTGGGTGGCTGGGTCGCATGCTGCAACTAGCTAGGTTGCACGCTGGCATGGGCTTGGGCTACGAGGGTGCACGGGAGAAGTCCCATATCATAAGTGATCAGCTGTTGTGCTCGTTAGCATTCATGGAACCAACAACTCTGGCTTTGCTTCTAGTTTGCAGGATGTACCAAGCCTCATTCATGTTAGTCACTCGTGCTTCAACAAGTCCAGATACATGATGAACTCCTTCTGTGACTTGTTGAACTTATAGTATGTGGACAAAGTGGGGGCACGCTACGTAAGCTTAAACTCCGAGCAAGAAAAAATAAAATCGGCCCAGGGGGGCCTGTGCCCCCATAGCACTAAGTACATCCACCCCTGAAGGTAACCACGCACCATGCACATTTACCAAGCTGATTGACACCAAGTACATATATTTGGGGTGTTTGAAATAGCTGGAGTTAGTGACTTTTGGCTATGATGGAATAGTACCGGCTGAAAATAGAAGCGATTGAAAGTATTGGTGTTTAATTCAGTTAGACCTTTTTGGCTAATCAAATGTTTGAATTGCCCCTGAGTGTGTGAATTGCAATACCCTGCATGTAATACGATCCATTATTACCCTAGTAATTGATCTATACCCAAAAAAATAAAAAAAAATAAAAAAATAGATAATAAAAAGAAGAAGTTGTGATAGGCAAGCGGACGCGGCGTGGAGTTGGAGGGGGTGGAGGCAGCATGTCGGGAGGTGGCTGGAGGCGAAGGAGGTAGCACCGATAAGACAAAAGGAGAAGGGGGCAGCGGCGGGTGAAGGCGGAGGCAGAGATGGTGAAGGAGGCGGTGGTGGAGGCAGAGACATTGGGAGAGGCTAGAAATGAGCATGAGAGAGGAGCAGCCGGAGGCGGCAGTGGAGTATAAGAAAGACTTCTAAAAATGGCTTCTAGAAGAAGCAGCTTTTTAAAGTCAAATGTTTTCCAGCTTCCTGAATCAAACACCTCCCTTGTCTGTTGAGCCTTGCCTTGGGCAATATTCTTCTTTGAGTGAGAGGAGCAATAATAAAGACAACCCCATACTGGTAAAATTTTTGCACTTTGGGGCCTGCAGACACCACTTCGTTTGGCGATAAAAGGTGGGTTCTTTTATGTTGTGACTTATGACTTTTGGTTTATGGTTATTTGAATTCTGGTTGTTCGCGAGAGAGAGAGAGAGTATGAAGAGAGACAGTCACATGCAATTTTGGTCAATATAGCTGAAGTCGGTATAATATCTATTACAATCGATGTGTATATACTATTTTGAAAAGACATACATTTAAAAGATAGTTACTGTAGCAAAAAAATATATATTAAAAGCCATAAATATGAAACCAAAAGAACCCAGCCAAACTGCCCGGCCCTCTGCTTACAAGGGGCAAATGGGGGAGAAAATCTCGTTTCAATCTGAAGAAAGGGGGTTCCGGTGGCTTGCGGAGGTGATTCCGTGCTTACTAGCAGCTGATCTACCATCAGTGAAGGTATGGTTCTTTGCCATTTTTACTGCAGCTCAGATGCTAGGATAAGATGGCAGCAGCAAAGAGAAGCACGACATCCATTCCAATTGAACGAGGAAAAGCATGACATCACCTGAAAGGCATCCTTTGGAAGGAGCGGCCTCCAGTAGGAGCAGGTTGGTGGGACTGGGACATGGCACATATAAAATGGACCACCAATTGGAGGCTGCTTGTAAGATCACCGAAGCCTGATGCTAGGCTTGGAATCACTCCTCGTGTGTCTTTCATTCTGTATGCCAAGAACATGCCGAAGGAAAAACTATTGCTGGTAGGGAAGACCACACAATGTGACCGGTGAGGAAGTGAATCTGAATCCTGGCTCAGATTTAATATAGTGAACGCCGCATCTGGAAATCAAATCCGATGAACATCAATCGCCGCATCTGGAAAGTGAATCTGATGAGGAAGCTAGCCGACTTGCAAGCACGATAAACCATGCACCATTGCAAGGACCGTGAAGACCCTGGGCGACGGCTCTACCACTGCCCTCTCATCGCGGTAAGTTCCCATCGGAAAAAAGTTTGTCAATGCCATGTATACTGTTCTGAACTATCACTGCATCGATCGGTAATGGCATTTCTTCTTCTTTTTTTCAGGATTCCTCAGAAGACTGCGGATTCACCCGATGGCTGCACAACAAGTTCGCTGAGAAGTGGCTGAACACATCAACTGACGGCCGAACGTCCGCTAGTGCCGGTGATCGTCTTGTTGGCCGAACAAGCAACAATGCACACAGGAACACAAATGTTTTTGCCGCTGCGGAACGTTGCAATGTTTTCTGGTTTACTCCTCCTTTTATTTAGCAATTACAGTAGTAACTAACATGTGTTGGATTGATCTCTCTCCTGATTAGCCCAACGGCTAATCGGGACCTTGATCCGCATACGATCGGGGCACCCGGCCCATCTATTGGTGGTGGGCCGTCGTCATCGCAAATAAATAAAGGGGTGGGGGCCGGCGGCTCAAGACACGAGGTTCGCCTGAGCTACAAATCCCCACAGACACAAACCCTAGACCGATCTAGAGGGACGTGCAGTCGGCGGCGGGAAGCTCCATCACCGTCCCCTTCACCGGATCTACGCCGCCGCCACCCCTCTCTCTTCCCGACCGTCGCTGCGTGCGCGAGACTTCACCGACGCGGCGATGGCGGCTCCTCCTCCAATGCATCGGACGGTCGGTAACGATGCCTACTGCTCTCTCCCTCTCCCCTTCTCTCTAGAATCCGATCAAGAGCACCCTCTGATCTACACCTAGGTGATCCTAGGGTTTCAACAATGGTATCAGAGTGCCTAATCTAGGCGTAGATCTAGACGGAAAAAGATCATCGACCGCCGTCGGTTGACCGGCGTGCGGAAAAGAAAAGACAGAGCAAATCCTAACCTTAGGTTAGGTTTTCGGCAAGAACAGAGAATTCCTAACCCTAGAAAACGGCAAAAGAAAGAAACAGAGAGGGGAAGGACTCGATCCATCTGGATCCTTACCCTAACCCTAGATCAGAAACGGCTAGGTCTTACCTGCCATCATCGCCGGGCCGTCGTCGACACTGAGCGGGAAGAAAAACCGCACCGCCATTTCGCTGGCGTGCGGGAAGACCGGCCGAGCCATGGGCTCGCCGGCGCTCCAAATTCTCCCACGTGCGGGCCACCGTCGACGCCGAGACCGACCAGCGCGCCCGGACCGGGCGAGGCGCGCTAGCTAAGGCGCCGACACGGAGCCGCTCGACGGCGGCGCACTCACCCTCTGGGGAGCGCGCACGCCGGCCAGAGGGCCCGCGGTGGCGCCGGTTTTTCCTTCTCCGGCGGTTGGACGAGGTCGTCGTCGCCGCTGCGTTTCCGCTCGGGTGCGACGCTGAGAGAGGGGAGAGGAGAAAATGAAGCTAGGGTTTGGGAGACCACCGCGAGCGGGTTTTTGATCCGCCGAAATCGCCGCTCAGCCGTCGGATTCGAGTGGACGGCTGAGATCGCGCCGAGGCGATCGGGCGCTTTCGGTCGGCGGCGAAGCTTTCAGCCAGCCCGAGTTGCGGCACAGGCGCGGGAGCACGAGGCGCGCGCTCCACCATGTGCTAAGCGGGCCGCCATGGGCCGCGGCTGCGCAGGAACGGGCCAAAATGGCCATTTGCACAGTATTTCGTTTTATTTATTTTCAGAAGCAGTTTTGAATGAATTTGAATCAAATCTCTGTAAATTTTGCACCAACGTGTTACTTTTCCAGAGATTAGATGAGTACAGTAATAATGCTTCTGAGTAAGAATTAATTTTAGAATAATTTCATGTTTCCGCTGCAAAAGTTAATGTTGATTACTCTTTCAATTAAATTCGAACCAACGGGAGAATTTAATTTTTGAGAATTGTTATGAATTATGATATTGTTATTTTCTAACCAACGTTGATAATAACAGTATTATAATTTTAATTGATGAGTTTTATGCATTATCTCTATTTCTGCCCAACGGTGTTGTAGATTTAATGTGTAAACAACTGTATGTTTTAATTTTAACCAACGTTGGAACCAAGGCATGCAGTTGTTGTTATTATGTTTAAATGTTCTCACTTGTATATGAATTGTGTTTTCGGAGGATACTCTTTGATGGGCTACATCGAGGATATCCGGTTCTCAAAGGAGACAACTACGCCGAATGGAAGAAAAATATTGACCTGGCCTTCATTTTGGCTGAGGTGGACTGGGTAGTCACCACACCGGGTCCCACAGAGCCTGTGGCACCGGTGAGGGAGGAAAATGAGGCTGATGCTGCTTGGCGGACCAGACAGAAGGACTGTGCTCCCATAAAAATGTCATGTGATCTTGATCATAAAAAGTGGGTCACTGCCAACAAGAAATGTTTGGCTGTGATAAAGAACACGATTGAGCCCGCCATTGTGGGCTCAATCCCAGAATGTGACACTGTCACCGAGTACCTCGAGAGAGTAAAGAGTCAGTTCACTGGCTCTTCAAAGACATATGCTACCCAGCTGATAAAGCAGCTGGTTACAGAGAGGTACCATGGAGGTGGCAGTGGCATAAGAGAGCACATACAAAGGATGAGCGTTTTGGCATCCAAGCTGAAACCAATGGATCAAGCCAGCAAGGATGAGTTCCTAATCCATCTGATTCTTGCTTCCTTGCCAAAGGAATTTGATACTTTTGTTGTTAACTACAACATACAGCCCGAGAAATGGGACTTAGAGAAGCTCATAGCTATGTGTGTGCAGGAGGAGGAAAGGGTAAAGGCTTCACATGGTGGTTCTATCAACTATGAGAAAGACAACAAGAAAAAGAAATTTAATCATTCCTCCTCAAAGACAGGAAAGCCTCAGCAACAAAATTTCACAGTGGAGAAAGTTCAGTGCCTTCATTGCAAGAAAAAGGGACATTACAAGAAAGATTGTCCCGATTTCTTGAAAATGATTATGTCAAAGAAAGGTGAGAACATCATTACGTTCATAAATGAGTCCCTGCATGTACAATATTCAAAATATACTTGGTGGATTGATTCAGGTGCAACTTTTCATGTTGCCAATTCTTTGCAGGGATTCCGTTCGACGAGGACTACGCAGAGAAGAGAAAGATGCGTTAAAGTCGCAAATGGAGTCCGAGCAGACGTTGAAGCTGTTGGAGATCTTCATCTACACTTCTTGGACGGCCGTGCTTTTACTTAGAGATGTTCTTTATGTTCCTTCTTTACAAAGAAACTTGATTAGTGTTTCACGCTTGGACAATGATGGTTATGATTGTCATTTTGGAGATGGCAAATGTGAAATATTGTTTAATGATAAATGTATTGGTCTTGCCATCCAACAAGACGAGCTTTATTTATTGTCACTTCGTGAAAATGTGAATTCCGTATGTGATGTGAATGAGCGTATATCCTTGCCTGTGAATGCGAACAGAAAACGAAAGAGAACTCATAATGCATCGTCGAAATTATGGCACTGTCGTTTAGGCCATATTTCGAGAGGGAGAATAGAAAGACTAGTTAATAATAAAATTCTTCCTCCATTAGAGTTCTCAGACTTAGAACAATGCATAGAATGTATTAAAGGAAAGTATGTAAAGAAAATTAAGAAAGATGCCAAACGAAGCGCAAGAATTTTAGAGACAATTCACACAGATATTTGTGGTCCTTTTCCTGTGAAGAGTGTGGATGGTTATGACTCGTTCATAACATTCACGGATGATTACTCCCGTTTTGGCTACATTTATCCAATTAAAGAAAGAACAGAAGCGTTGGATAAATTTAAGATATTTAAGGCTGAAGTTGAAAATCAACACAATCTAAAGATTAAGATAGTCAGATCCGACCGTGGAGGGGAGTACTACGGTCGGCATACCCCGTATGGACAGGTTCCTGGAACTTTTGCAAGGTTCTTACAGGAGAATGGCATAGTAGCCCAGTATTCTACACCGGGCGAGCCTCAACAGAATGGAGTAGCTGAAAAATGTAACCGTACCCTAATGGATATGGTGCGCAGTATGATAAGTTACTCCACCTTACCATTGAGTCTGTGGATGGAGGCGTTGAAGACAGCCATTCATAATCTCAATAGAGTACCAAGTAAGTCAGTGCCCAAAACACCGTATGAGTTGTGGACAGGAAGAGTACCCTCACTAAATCACTTACATGTGTGGGGGAGTCCCGCTGAGGCTAAAATATTTAACCCAAACATTGGGAAGCTAGATCCCAAAACAGTAAGTTGCCATTTCATTGGCTACCCTGAAAAGTCAAAAGGTTTTCGTTTCTACTGTTCAGACAGATATACAAAGTTTGTAGAAACAAGACACGCTGTCTTCTTAGAGGATGAGATGATGAGGGGGAGCATGGCGCGGGAAATTGATCTTGAAGAGAAGCGGGTATATGTGCCCACTCCGATGATTCAGAGCCATTTTCTCATCGCTTGTTCTCTGCGCAAGTGATGTCGACACTATAGTGACAAAGACTGTTGTTGGTCCTCCCATGGCGACAACGAATGAACATGTGGAACTCGCCTTCAGAACCCATGGAAACCGTTGTTGCACATGAGGAAGAACAACAATGACACACACAGAACAAGGGCCAACTAACGAAGGCCCCAGAAGGTCCCAAAGAGCAAGAAGATCAGCTATTTCTGATGACTATGAGATTTATGCTACTGAAGAGTTTCATATGGAGGGTGATCCCACCTCATTTGAAGAAGCCATGAGAAGCGATCAGTCATCGAAGTGGCTTGAAGCCATGAAAGATGAGATGAGATCAATGAGTGCCAACGAGGTTTGGGACTTAGAGATAATTCCTAAAGGAGCTAAGACAGTAGGCTGTAAATGGGTCTACAAAACAAAATATGACTCCCAAGGGAACATAGAAAAATTTAAAGCGCGGCTTGTGGCAAAAGATTGCACGCAAAGAGAAGGGATTGATTACAATGAGACTTTCTCTCCAGTCTCATGTAAGGATTCCTTTAGAATCATAATGGCGCTAGTAGCACATTATGATTTAAAACTACATCAGATGGATGTAAAGACGGCATTCCTCAACGGGGATTTGGAGGAAAATGTTTACATGGCACAACCAATAGGTTTTGTCGTGGAAGGAAAAGAACGAATGGGATGCTGCCTAAAGAAATCTATTTATGGGTTAAAACAAGCTTCAAGACAGTGGTATTTGAAGTTTGATAGTACAATAAGAAAGTTTGGGTTTAAAGAGAATGTAGAGGACAATTGTGTTTATGCAAAGTTTAAGAATAGGAAATACATTTTCCTAATCCTGTATGTGGATGACATCTTACTTGCTAGTAGTGATGTCAGTCTACTACTGGAGACAAAGAAGTTCTTGTCCTCAAATTTTGATATGAAAGACCTCGGTGAAGCTTCGTTTATTCTAGGTATAGAGATTCACCGAGATAGAAGTAAAGGGGTATTAGGACTATCACAAAAGGCATACATAGAAAAGGTTCTAAAGAAATTCGGTATGCACAAATGTAGTCCTCACCGCTCCTATAGTCAAGGGCGATAGATATGGGGATTTTCAATGCCCGGGAACCGATATGAGATCGATCAAATGAAAGCGGTTACATATGCTTCAAATCGGAAGCTTACGGTATGCTCAAGTATGCACACGCGACTTAGCATTTGTTACCGGGTTACTTGGCAGATTTCAGAGCAATCCAGGACTAGAACACTGGAAATTAGTAAAGAAAGTCTTGCGTTATTTGCAAGACACGAAAGGCCTCATGCTAACGTATAGAAAACCAGATTCCTTGCGCATAGTAGGGTACTCGGATTCTGATTATGCGGGAGATGATAGAAAGTCCACGTCAGGGTATATATTTACTCTCACAGGAGGAGCTATATCGTGGAAAAGCTCTAAGCAAACCGTCACTACATCGTCCACAATGTATGCCGAGTTTGTAGCATGTTATGAGGTCACGGGGCAGGTGAATTGGCTAAAGAAGTTCATACCTGGTTTGAAGGTGGTTGACGACATCTATAGACCACTTAAATTGTACTGTGATAATGAACCAGCAGTAACGTATGCTCACAACAATAAGTCAAGTGGTGCTGCCAAACACATTGACATAAAGTACTATGTTGTGAAAGATAAAGTCCGGGATCATATCATAAGTCTTGATCATATAAGTACCACAAAGATGTTAGCGGATCCGCTTACAAAAGGTTTACCACCCAACGTGTTCAGAGAACATGTAGCGGCATGGGTTTAAGGAAAGCCTATGATTCTGGACTATAAAGTGCCCAAAATTAAAGAATGCATTTGAGAATAGAGATGTGTATTGTAGTCATTAAATCTATCGGCGATTGACCGTGACGATGAAGCATGCTCTATGCACTAATCTGTGATGAAATGGGAAAAGAAGAAAAGGTATGATATGAGAGGAGATCAAGGGGGAGAATGTTGGATTGATCTCTCTCCCGATTAGCCCAACGGCTAATCGGGACCTTGATCCGTGCCCTGATCGGGGGCGCCCAGCCCATCTATTGGCTGGTGGGCCCCCGTCGCGCTACGCAATAAATAAAGGGGTGGGGGCCGGCGGCTCAAGACACGAGGTTCGCCTGAGCCGCAAATCCCCACCGACACAAACCCTAGACCGATCTAGATGGACGTGCAGTCGGCGGCGGGAAGAGAAAGAAGGAATTATTTGCCGTGATAATCCCCTGTGGGGTTTCATTCTCTTATATAGAAAAGATACATGGTAGGGTTTACAGCAGATCGTATCTGAACGATCCTATACAATCGGCTCCTTCTATCTATACAAGTAACCGATCCCTACAATTTTGCTACGCTATAATGCTAATGCCTAATAGATCGCTAACTACTATGTTTTACATTCCCCCTCAATCTTAACCGGAACAAGGTTCAGATTGTGTCGTAGACGATCAAGCATGTAGCGCGTAGCTGGTTTGGTGAATCCATCAGCTACCTGATCATTGGAAGATACAAAACGCACATCAAGTGCACCCAATGCAACCTTCTCCCTGACAAAATGAAAGTCCACCTCTATATGCTTTGTCCGTGCATGGAAGACAGGATTAGCTGTTAGATAGGTAGCTCCAAGATTATCACACCATAATACTGGAGGTCGCGGCTGGCATACGCCTAATTCTTTCAACAAAGATTGTACCCATGTTGCTTCAGCAGTACCATTCGCCAAGGCCTTGTACTCAGCTTCGGTGCTAGACCGGGACACTGTGGGTTGTTTGCGAGAGCTCCATGAGATCAAGTTTGGGCCTAGAAATACTGCAAAACCTCCTGTAGACCTGCGGTCATCCATACACCCAGCCCAATCTGCGTCAGTAAACACGCTCAAGAGTGTGGAGCTGGAACGCCGTATACTGAGTCCTGTAGCAACTGTGCCCTTGATATATCTTAAAATACGCTTGACTGCTTCCCAATGCACATCAGTGGGTTTGGAAAGATATTGGCACACCTTATTCACAGCAAAAGAAATGTCCGGCCTTGTTAACGTGAGATATTGCAGTCCTCCAACCATGCTTCGATAATTGAAAGCATCATCATCACTAAGAGCGGTACCACTATCACGTGCAAGTTTGTCTGTAACAGACATGGGGGTTGAGACGCTCTTACAATTCTCCATGTGAGCTCGATGAAGGAGATCAGAAGCATACTTGTGCTGCATCAAGGTGATTCCCCCTAGATTGTAGACGACTTCAATCCCCAGAAAATAGTGCAATCGACCAAGATCTTTGATCGGAAAGGAAGAAGACAAAGCACGTAACAGATGATCAACAGCCTTCTGGGAAGAGCCAGCAATAACAATGTCGTCCACATACACAAGCATATATATGGTGATGTCCTCATGATGAAACAGAAAAAGGGAGGTATCCGCCTTGGAGGACTGAAAACCAAGCTGAATCAACCGGTCACTGAGCCGGGAGAACCAGGCACGAGGTGACTGTTTGAGACCATAAAGTGCCTTTTGAAGTTTGCACACATAAGAAGGATGCTGAGAGTCTTCAAAACCAGGAGGCTGCTGCATATATACGTCCTCATTCAGAAAACCATGGAGAAAAGCATTACTCACATCTATTTGACAAAGATGCCATCCGCGAGAAATAGCCAAAGCCAGAACTAAACGCACAGTGGCTGACTTAACAACAGGACTGAAAGTGTCTTGATAATCAACACCATACTGCTGTGTGAATCCCCGAGCAACCAAACGCGCTTTATGTTTATCAATGGAGCCATCTGGACGCTGTTTAAGCTTGAACACCCATTTACTCCCAACAATATTGACTCCAGGCGGCCGAGGCACAAGAATCCATGTGCAATTTTTTTGGAGAGCAGCAAACTCGTCCTCCACAGCGGAGCGCCAAGCTGGGTCTGAGAGGGCGAAAAGATGAGACGTAGGCGCGGCGAAGAAAGCACGGCGGTTCGGATCATACCGAACTGTGCCATCTGTAAATTGCTTGGGAAAAGCCTGTCCATTGCGGAGACGAGTGGTCATTTGGTGTACGGGTTGAGCATTAGCAGGTGCAACATCAGGTACCGGCGCGACGTCGACATCGCCCACTGCATGATCATGCAACGGATGGAGCACACCGGGAGACGCTGGAGCGGGGTCATGTGTATCCGGTGCAGGCGAGGCAGGGGCTTGAGCCGGAATCGCTGGACCAGCCGTAGGTGCGAGTTGCGCCGCACCAAGCAACTGCTGCAGTGGAGGACGTCCTGGGCCAGAAGTCGACGTAGCAGGCCCAGGATTACATGCACCTGGGACGTCGATCAGAGGACGTGGTGTAACTGCAGCTGCATCAGGTATATTAGGCAACAAAAGCGATAAGTCATAATTTCGCATATGATCATTCACAATCACCGGCTCAAACTGAGGAAAACAAACAGCGTCAGAGGAAGGTGTGGCCAATTGAGAAGGAGTGGAGAAAGGAAACAGGGATTCATCAAAAACAACATCGCGCGAGATATACACCCGGCCGGTACTTCTGTCAAGGCACTTGTATCCCTTATGCATGGAACTGTACCCCAAAAACACACATATTTTGGAGCAAAACTGCAACTTATGAGAGTTATATTTCCGAAGACTAGGCCAACAAGCACAACCAAAAGTGCGAAGAAAAGTATAATCTGGTGTAGAATTGTTGATGGTACGACTCGGCATTCGATTAATTAAATAGCATGCCGTCAAGAAAGCTTCATCCCAGAATCTAAGAGGAATAGAGGAATGAGCTAAGAGAGCAAGTCCAGTTTCAACAATGTGCCTGTGCTTTCTTTCGGCCACACCATTTTGTTGTGAGGTATGGGGACAGGAGACACGATGAGAAATACCACAACGCTGGAAATATTTATGAAGACGATGATACTCCCCTCCCCAATCAGATTGAACAGTACGAATTTTGGAATTCAAGAGACGCTCAACATGATTTTGAAAAATATAAAAGATTTGCTCAACATCTGATTTATGCTTAAGAAGATAAATCCAAGTATAGCGGCTATAGTCATCCAAGAAACTTACATAATATTTAAAACCTCCGACAGAGGCTTGAGCAGGCCCCCACACGTCGGAGTGAATAAGCTCAAGTGGAGAGGTTGTGACGCGAGCAGAATTATTATAAGGAAGTTGATGACTCTTTGCACGTTGACAGGCATCACAAACAGAAAACTCTTGTTCGAAGAAACAATCTAATTTATTGGATTTTAAGATAGACCTAGCAACGGTTGAAGTAGGATGACCAAGACGTTGATGCCATTGGGAGGACGACACTTTGACACCGAACGAAGCATGATGAGGAGTGATGGATGTTGAGCGACAAAATGGCACTGGATAGAGACCGCCTTTGCTTCTACCGAGTAGAAGTGTTTTCCTCATGGCCTTGTCCTTAACAAGGAAAGCATCAGCATGAAATTCAATGAATACATCATTGTCAGAAACAAGCTTATGTGCGGAAAGGAGATGCTTATTGATGTGAGGAACATGAAGAATATTTTTAAGAGCAAGAGATCGATCTAAGCCGGGAATTATAGAATGACCAATATGTGAAATATGCAAACCTGCTCCGTTGGCCACTTGAACCTGATCCTTGCCATGGTAGCGTTCTTGAATGGTCAGGCGATCAAGATCACTTGTCAGGTGATCCGTTGCACCGGTGTCGATGTACCAATTTGTGTCGACATTGTAGCCTCCTCCAGTCATGGCGCTGTTGCCGCCACGATACTCCCCACGGTGCTCCTCTGGCTGGTATGCATGATTGAATCGGTTGCGGCAGTTCAACGCTACATGGCCATAGATGCCACATACCTGACAGCGAGGGCCGTTGTTCTTGCCGCGGCCATGCCCTCGGCCGCGGCCACCACCACCACGGTTGCCGGAGTTGTTGTGGTAGTTATGATTATTGCGACGTGGAGCGTTGGAGGAGTCCTGGCGCGTGACGTTGTTGGCGGACGAAGAAAATTCCGTCATGCCACTCAACACGGTGGCTTGAGCCTCATGCGAAAGCATGTAGGAATACAGCTCCGGGAGGGTCACCGGTTGCTGATTGCTTAGGACAGTGATGGCAGTGACGAGATCACCGTGACCTGGACCAAGGCCGGCGAGAATGTACCCAATCACTTCATCATCGGACATGGGTTGCCCAATGTTTGCCATGGTATCAGCAAGCGTCGTCATCTTCTGGTAGTACTCAGTCGCGCTCATATCACCCTTCCTCGACGTGGCGAGTTGGGTGCGGATCTGGATGGCGTTTCCGCGATGCTGAGCAGAGAACATGGTGTGGAGCGTCCTCCATACTTCGGCGGATGTGCCGATGCGCGTGAGCTGGGATAGCACGTCCTCGGTCATGGAGGACAGCAGGCCGCCCAAGATGGCCTGATCCTGGATAATCCAGGCGGATCGGGCAGGGTTGTCCACCTGCCGCGCAGTAGCATCTGTCCCTTCGGTCACTGTGGCCGGCGGCATAGGCGTGGTGCCGTCGAGATAACCAAACAGCTGGATACCTCGGAGAATGGGAACGACTTGGGCCTTCCAAAGCAGAAAATTTGTGCGGGTGAGCCTACAGGTGATGGCGTTGGCAAAAGAGGAAGAGGTGGTCATGAGGGAGGCCTGACCAGAGGTGGTCATGGCGAAGAGATTGGATCAAGCTCTGATACCAAGAAAGAAGGAATTATTTGCCGTGATAATCCCCTGTGGGGTTTCATTCTCTTATATAGAAAAGATACATGGTAGGGTTTACAGCAGATCGTATCTGAACGATCCTATACAATCGGCTCCTTCTATCTATACAAGTAACCGATCCCTACAATTTTGCTACGCTATAATGCTCATGCCTAATAGATCGCTAACTACTATGTTTTACAGGAAGCTCCATCACCGTCCCCTTCACCGGATCTACGCCGCCGCCACCGCCCTCCTCTTCCCCGACCGTCGCTGCCCGTGCACAGACTTCACCGACGAAGCAGCGATGGCCAGCTCCTCCTCCAATGCATCGGACGGTCGGTAACGATGCCTACTGCTCTCTCCCCCTCCCCTTCTCTCTCGAATCCGATCAAGAGCACCCTATGATTTACACCTAGGTGATCCTAGGGTTTCAACAACATGGACTACTTCAAGAAGTAACTGAAGACTAAAATGCAGATACGAAGACATGCAGACTAAAAAACGCCCATGCATGCATGAAGTGGGCGGCAGACATGAAGAGAAAATATTAACTGACATGCAGATTAACTAGATTATCTAACATCAACTACCTTCGAGACACCGTTGAATCCCTCGAGCTGCAAGTGGAGAACCTGCAGAACGAGCTCGACGAACTTCGGCGTCGTCACTGGAAAATTCGTAGACTGTCCAGGGACAATTAGCCATGTCTCTCAATTGTACGAGCCCAATATACCATAAGAGTAGCCTAGGCTAATTGCATCTGTCATGCCGTCCATTTTCTTGTTCAATTATCAGCAGTTACCCAATGCACCGTATGCTTCGTGGTGTAGGTGCATCGGGAGGACGATGACGAACGACGACTGTGTGGAAGGAAGAATGGCATTTGTCATGCGCTGCAAATGTAATCTATGATCTAGATAGTCTGATCCCCTGGCTGCTGTTGCACTCTGTTATTACTTTGAATGAATTTGTGTCTCTGAACAATCTGAAACTGTTGGTACGTTGTGTGCCCTATTAATTTGTTAGCTTGGCACATTTGGTAGCGCATGAACAATTGAAAATGTCATCTTGTCACAGCTTTTGTGTATTGGTTCGAGTCTCATGTCGAATTCAACCATACTGAACCTGAAAAACTGGCACAAGCGGCAATCCGTAAGCTGTAGTGCGTGTGAATTCATCAAGGCTTATGAAACCGGTGAGTGACCACTTTGACTGTCCGGTCAGACAAAACTACCGCCATATATCATCGCCAGTGGTGAAGAAGCATTTGCATATTACACGTTACAAGACAAAACATGACCATCTGCAATATGAACATGGCCTGAAAGATGAAAAAGGACTAAAAACGAAAGCTATCTCTAACCACATGAACAATAACTGATTATTTACAATGTACATCCGTTCCCCTCCCCCTCCATGGAGCAGTAGATCAGAGCTGCTAGCTTGGAATACAACAAAAAACCGAACGAACAAAAAGGTTTCATATATAGTATATTTGCCCAACATTGAGCAGGCTCTCATGAGGAACATTGAATATCACACTGTTCTCCCTGCAGATCCTCCTCATGAAAGCATACATGTAATCTACAGCAATCTTCTTGATGATCCCTGAATCTCTCCGTGCGCGCACAATGGTGTTCCCTAGAATGTGCACAACACCAGCATCCTTGCACCGGTTCAAGAACTCCAGTTCGTCGCCAACCGTCTGGCTGGCCTGACTTGAATACATCAATAGACTGTTCCCCCTGAGGGGTGACTGCGCGGGCACAATAGAATCCTGTGATGAGTAGCTCAGGTCACCATTGGAACACATCGTGTTGCTAGTTTTCTCAGCCAGAATTGCATTATTGATTGATCCCTCAGTCTTCTGCTCCGGCACGCTGAGCTCATCGGAATCAGAATAACCATCCATCATGCTCTCAAGTTGGACGAAGAACAAGAGGCAGTCAAAGAGCTTCTTCTCAAAATCTTCATCTTTCTTGTGGGGGTCTTTGTATCCGTACCTTGCAACACAACGGAATATATGGAAGTTCTTGGGCCCAATCCTCCTCACAAGGAACCGCTCCTCGATCGGGACAGTATAGACAGGAAGATACTTGACACAGACGAAGACAACAACTGAATGGATAGCAGGGAGGTTGGTGATGAAGTGGGAGAAGATGTGCGGGACACCGCTTGCCAGCTCAGTGTACACAAAGCCTATCCCTGGAACCCTGACCAGACCAAGGCTTGGACCGAGACCAAGAATCCAGGCCATTGAGACCTTGCTGTGCATCTCAAATTCATACCGCTTCACAGTGCAAAAATGCCACACATACATGATGATGAAGAAGGCTGTTGCAATGACAAGCGGGACCCAACCACCTTCGTCAATCTTTAATAGGCAAGCCGAGAAGTAGGGAACCTCCACCATCAAAGAGAGCACAATAAAGGTGACGACAAGAATCAAATGACTCTTCCACACCAGTAGCATTATTGGTACCATGAGGAATGTTGTCACTAGCATAACTATAACCACTGCAGTGCCTGTTCATACAACATGAAATGGAAATCAAGTGTCATCTAATGAATGCAATGCAGATCATGGAAATTCAGTAACAGTTACTCTCACTTCAGAACAATTTTGGTCTTCTGTTAGCAGTCAGTTTCACTATCTATGTCAATCTTTCTTTTAATTTTCTATGTAGCTTGTCCAAGCTTTGGAGTGTATTCTACAGTGTTGGAAATATGGAATGCACATTGCATCATTGGGATTTCAGAATATTTCTGTCAACAAACTGCCAATCGTGTCCAGAGTTGAAATGAACTAGGATGGGCTTTTTGGAAAATTTACTCCAATATTTAGCACTTTGTTTGTAAAAATCTAGAAATTTTAGCATGGAAAAGTTGCATCAGGATACCAAAATGTCAGTTCTTATCATTCCATGACATGCACAAAGATGTACCATCAAAATCATATAAAAAGCAAACCTTACCATATGCATTTCCTATCTGGTTTTGGTTCTTGAATCCAGCAGTCACAGCAATGCAAAGAATCAGGAGGACCCAGTTTATGTCAGGGATGTAAATCTGCCCAAGGAATTTCTTCGAGGTGTGGACAACCTTAACACGAGGAAAACAGCCTAGTGCAAGAGCTTGCTTTATTATGGAGTAGGTTGCAGATATGGTGGCTTGACTTGCAACTATCGCTGCAGCAGTTGCTATAACAAAGGCTGGCCAGTATATGGCATCTGCAATGATTAAACATCTCACTATGAGCACCATACAACATACAGCACTATTACACAGTAGGAACTATCAATAATGGGTACGCACTACGCCAATGTGCACCCTGCAGACATGATGTAGTGGCACACTGACACCTCTGTCTTAAGAGACTAGTGAATAGGATGTGTTGGAGCTGAGGAGGACCTGGAATGGAGCGATAAAAGGCATCAGCCACATGATCCTTGTGGGAAATTATATAAGCAGCCTGCCCTGTGTATGCCAGTAGAAGGCATGGGAATACAATCAAGGTGAATGCAATCTGCAAATAAATGTGTTTACTTTAGTGAGTGCACAATCGCATACATATATGGCAATGCCTCACAGAAGACATGTTACCTGAATGGCCAATACAGGAAAATGACATAGATCAGCAAATAATGCTTCAGTTCCTGGAGAGAAAAACATTTTGCTGTATGTTACGACAGATCTACTATAAGTTGATGGAAGGCAAACTATATTGCTAAAAATTGTAAAAAGGCCTGACCTGTGATGCTAAGCATGATTCCTCCCAGAGAGGTCCAGCTGTCAGAATTCCCTCGTCGTCGGAAATACCGGTATATATAGACTGGATTATATGCTTTTAACACGGAGCTATCATACTTGTGTATGTTCAGTGCTCCGACACTTCCAATTAGAATGAACCAGAGTAGCACTACAGGTGCAAAGAGCCATCCAACTTTGTCTGTACCATAGTGTTGCATACTAAATAATCCAATTAAGATGGCCACAGCAACAAGTACAACAACATCTGTCAGATACAGAGGAAACCAATGATCAAACGATTTTACAGCATCAATTTATGTAAAAGATAGATTATTAGATTGGATTTTGGATACTTGTACTAAGATCAAGAAGGATGACCGATGCATATGAAATCATAACACATAAAACAGATACAAATGCATTGGATTCCTTCCATCACTGCAGTAAGAACATTTTTTTACGTTGCTAGCACTACTTAATGAATTTACACAAGTTACAGTATGCCAGGATCTGAAAAAACCATACTGAACACATGGCATTACCAGTACTCATGTTCGGATTTTGAACTTTTATTCCACCAGATGCAGAAAGAACTGTGAAAAACACAAAATCATAAATCAGATTCCAAGATCCATTGGATTTACTAAGAAGAATATGATGCTGCGTATTGCTTCAGAAGAAATTAAGCTGAGTACCTGATATAGCAGGAGTAAGTATTCCATCTCCAATAGCTGTACAAGTACCAATGAGAACAAGAATAAGAAGACAATTTCTTTTATACGCATGTGCCTCTAGCCATCTCTTTATTTTTGCTGCTAGTGAATTCTCCTCGTAAATTTGCCGACTATATGTTGTTAGGTCCTCATCAGTCTTGTGTTGGTTGGGTATAGTGCTGATCTTTGCATGACGGCATAGTAGGGAATAAAGAGCAAACGTACCACCTGTGAGAAAAAAACAGTAAGTTGTCATCTCTCAAAATGTGCAAACAATTTCAAGTGAAGAAGAAACAGAATTGCACAAGCAACAGTTGTTTCCAACATTGAGCAACAGTAAAGTGATCTCAGGACAAAAGTTTCATTATTTGAAGAATGCAATTTAGCAGCTACTCTGGCATCTCTCTTGACTATAAAGGCATTCTGCTATAAATTCACCAACACATCTGATGCCAAAAATGCACTGTTCACAAATCATTGTCACATACAAAATTCCAATGTGTTGGTTAATGTGTAGAAATCACGCATTTTAGACGCGCTATAGTTAGTATTTTCTTTTCTTTTTTCTTTTTTTCTTTTTGAAAAAAGTACCAAGCAGATCATAAGAAACAACATGTTACTTAGACCTTGTGAGGATCAGCTATCTCACCTTGACCATTGTCATTTGCCCGCAAGACAACAAAAACATACTTCAGAAGAGGAATGAGAGTAAGGGTGTAAATGATCAAGGAAAGCGCCCCAATAACATCCTCATTGTCTTCTACTCCACGAGGAAAGATATTATAGAACACATACAACGGTGATGTGCCCAAGTCACCAAAGACCACCCCAAGGCTCTGAAATGCGAGCCGTAGTAACAAAACTGACGAGAACTTCTGCATGAAGGGAAATAACAATCAATAGAAATTCTTGATTTAGCAGCCTAGTTTTTTCGTTGAGGTGAAAACAGTAGGAAAGGTCCTACTGTATATGTGTATATATTAGATAAAAATAAAAATAAGTCTTGTTACTTCAATAAATAACAAACATACGTTTTTAGGACTAAAGATTCTTCTGCTAGTCGTTTCATCTAAGATGGAATGAGCAAAAAATTTGTATAAAACTAAAGCATCACTCCTTCTTTAAGAAATTGGTAATTCCATCATATGAATCAAACCAGTTTACTTCATGCCCTACAAAGGACAAAGTACATGTTCGTGCAGTACAATTCATCTCAAAGTAGTGCATCTGTTCTAGATGTGCTCAAAGAACAAACTGCACAGTGAAATGAATTAGTCACATGCAGTCACCAATCTTACATCTATTGCAACTATTCTGAATTCTGAAAACCTTCAATTATTGGCAATAAAACAAATATAACATGTCACTAACTGAAGAAGAGAAACCTCAGACCTTTTCTCTGTACATGTTCTTCAGTTTGCCTGCTTCCTCATCCATGGGCTGATCAAGGTTCTGATCTAGTTCCCACATGCTCCCCCTATTCGTCCCCTCACTCTCTGACAGCGACGCCATTGATCTCTTTTGACCTCAGCCCCAGCACCTCAAATCCTCCCACAAAGCACAGCCCCAGGAACCAAGCCCTCCACTTCCAGTATTTACATCAACCAAAATGGAAATTTAGCTCACCAATGAGAATTGAACCTCCAACAAGACCAAGTATCTTTGATCTCTCACTCAAAATCCAATTTCATATCTCCACACAACACCTCCTACCTTCAATTCTTGCATCAATAGAAAAATTGGAGCTGTAGCTTATCATGCAGGCATTAAGCTTCCAACCAAGTCTCCACACCAAGTAGCTCCTCTCTCCCAGAAGAATTGCGTTCCACCGCTTTGATATTTGCAATAAACAAGAACGGAAGCTTCGGTCCAACAACGAAGCGCCAAGAATCACAGCACAGAAACTTCAAATGAGAACTCCAACACAAACCGAAACCACCGGACAGAAACGGGCCACAGATTCCTAGAACCGCGAAAATCTCAACCAAAGACCCAACCTCTCCTCCCGAAAACCTCGCCAAGATCAAATTTTGACGCGGCGGGCGCCAAGACCAGCCCAAGCACCGAGACGGTCGGGCTCCAACTGGCAAAACGCAACGGCCGCGACAGGGGAGATCGAGGAGAAGGATTCGAGGTGGAGAGAGCAGCGCCCAACCGAACAGAGCTAAAGAAGGAAATAAATTGCCAGGAGCAGCGTATCATATGTCCGGACACTGCGAGGAGAGGAGAGGAGGCAAGGTGGGCGCCCACGAATTCGGTCAGGAATTTAACTAATGAAAAGTTCATCGATTTGGATTGCACTACTACATTTACAGACAAGTAGAAGGAGAGGAGGATTACTGGAGGAGCAAAACGAGAAGCTCTTCTCCCTTTGTGGTACATGCAGCCACTCTTGGCTGCTATTAGAACTGTAACAAATTGCTGATGCTGACCTCGCAAGTTACTGCCTTGTGGTACTGATGCTGTTTGAATAGTTAGTCCATGTATGTTTCCACTTAAGGTTATTATAATCTAACTTATAAATCATAAGTGGAAACAAACAGTTCAGATTATAAGGTAACTTATTATAATCTAATAGCCCAAATTATTGTAATCTAATAAGCTCAAAAAAGGAGTTTATTTCAGCTTATAGATCCACCTTTTATCTTAATGACCATAAAACTTTAGGAATATTACCCACATTTGCCATTCATCCAACCCCCAACTCCCGTGCCTCTCTCTCCCAGGGCATTGTAGTCTTTAAACATTCGAATACAACAATCCATAACTCTGATAATCCAGCCGCCAAACACCGCAATTATTTCCACCGCTTTATTATAAGCTAGCTTATATAATCCCCACCTATAAGTTATATTATAATAATCTTAAGTGGAAACAAACAGGGCCATAGACGTGTCCCCTTGTGTGTAAATTTAGTAGTTTTATGAGTTGCTTCTTGTTTTGTAGTAGTCAGGTTGTTTTTTTTTGCTTACTTGCAACTTGGAATATAATATCTCAATTTTGTTATTTGACTTTGTTGAGTTGTTTATGTGTTGGGTATTTTTCTTTGGAATGTTGAGTTCTAGACTGCTTGCATCAGCCAAGGGATACGCAAGAAGAAAGATAAATACAATAAGAACGTCTTATACTCACGTGTCTCCATCCATGCTGACTTGGCATGTGTTCTAAATTGGAACAGATGAAATTAAGTGTACTTTTCAGTTATTTATAGTGGGATAATGTCTACAAAAGTGTAATTTTCCAGAGCATTTCAACGAGGACCATGTATACATGAAATAGTGCCCCCCGGTTGGTACCTTCAGAGAAACCTGCGAAAGGATAGGTTTGTGTACGGGTACGGCCCGTGAAACATACTGATAGGATTGTAGGAATCTTCAGAGAGAGTGGTACAATAATGCAAGGGAATTGGAATGGAATGCAATGATTACGTTAAGCAATAATGTGAGGGGGAATTATGCTTAAGGAATTGATTCTCAGCGACTTTTCTTCCGGTAAAAATCTGAGGCGGCTCTGTTTACCGATCCACAAGTGATTCACCACCACATGTAAAGTAACGTGCACTTCTAATAAACTTGATGAGTCCCTTCTTTTTTTAGCTTTTAAAAGCAGTTTTTTGACTTTTTTCTATAAAAACTAGCTTTCAAAAGAATTTTTTAAAACGAAATCTATAAGTTAAATATAGCACACACTGTAGAGTTTCTGTTACTATGTACTCTTTCTCATAAATAATCTAAAAGTTATAAACCGTAATCAAAAGTCATAAGTCAAAGGGAAAAAACATGGCAATCGATATCTTACTCCATTCAGAGGTTATTATATCTACGAAGAAAACTACGATAAAGTCTCATTCATAAGTCACTGATAGGTTAAGATCCTGCTTATTTCAGTTTGAACTTCTAACTTCTGGTTTATTTTTCACTATTTTTAAATTTCATCCTTTTCTAATATTTTGGCTTTTTTGAGTTTTTTGCTGGTTCTTTTTTCTCATAATTATTTGCATTGTTCATGATGGGTTAACATGTTTTTTTCTATTTTTAAATTTTTTAAAATTTAGTTACGCTAAATAAACCACCATCAGTTACAGTGTAATTTCAGCTAATTACAGTGTAATTTTAGCCATAAACTAGTTTACTTTAGTCTTTTATTTATGATTTTGATCGATATAAACTAAGTATATGGATACCAAGCTTTACAAGGCCATTTGTTTGTGAACCACCGAGGAAGCTCCTACCCGTAGCATTTCTTTGTGTACACATGTTTGCACGCCAGCCGTTTCAGGCATATGCCAAGAAGCAGCATGCAGTGATGTGCATCAAACAAAGCCCCAACTGCTGAACTGAACGCATGCATTGCAGCCTACGTCACTACTCAAAACGGAACTGAACAATGCGCGCCACCAGGTATGCATGTTTATCCATACCAACCTCCTGAAAATGACGCTTCTACCCTCCTTCCAGAAGGAGGCATGGTACCATGACAGCGCTTGAGGGCTTGTTTATATTGATTTTTGTTGATAAATACTAACAGTTTGTAGGAAACTATATGGAGAGAGAAAAAGCTTGTATGTGATTTTGGCCGATATAAATAAAGTCACTATAATGTGTACTTTAATCAACTAATAAACCCCGTCTTGAAAAGATATCGTATTTGAAAACTAGATATTGTATAAAAGCAGTTTTTAGAATCCAATATAAACAAAGCCTGAAAGGAAAGGCCTATAGGGTACAACAAGTGCAAGTATGACAAGTCAAAAGTGTTCGAAATAGGTCCATATGAGTGATGCTTATTTTCTATAATTCCAAAACATACATAATTTAGTACCATATTATTAAGGTAAAGTGAATGAGGTTAATTTATAAAATGGAATCCTTGCCACTTCTTAAAATATGTGACACATGGATTGACATGAGAAGGACTTTGGCTACACACACGCGTATGTGCGTATTCGCATATTTTCACGCAGAAAATCGTGTGACTTGTGGTGTGTCATTTGGTTGACGAAATTCACCTTATTTTTGTTGAATTGTGCATCTCTCTCTGTTTAAATACTAATTCAGATCTCTCTCTATTTGAATGCGGATTCAAATGTCTGAATTAATTCAGTTAATGATGTCAGTTACTGGATTAATTTAATTGAATTAATGTCATCAGTCATTAAGAACATTTATAAAAGACTTGGAGACATTCAGGCCAGTGTGACTGAAAAATCATTCTTTCTCTACTTTCTCCTCTGCTGATATGTGCTAGTGTGTTGTATGACCGAACTTCGTCGGCTTTTCTTCTTGGCATGCATTTGGAAGGAAGAAGAGCGGTTATCTTAGAGCCATTGCCGCAAAGAGTACCTGCACGGAGGTGGCAATAAGATTTCTGGACAGCGCATTTGCGCAACCGCTCTTGCTCTGCTTCATCTACGTTTTGCACTCCATCGAGTCTGCACTGCTTCCTGTTCTTTATTGAGCCCAACATTAAGTCGTTCGTGTGGTCGATCAACTTTGATACTGTATTTTTCCTGCGTATTTTCTAAAATACAATGAGTAACCTGTCGTTAGTTATGAGTTTTGCATCACTAATCTTTCATTATATTTATTTTTAGTAAAATTTAGAATTAAAATATTATCCACATTTTTAATAAAAAGTCATAAACAATATGATGCCTTCCCTGAATATATGTGAAGATTGTTGCTAGCGGGTGTTATTTTCTGCGGAGAGAAAGAAGATGCTTTTTGAGTGAAACAAGGAAAGAAGATTGGTGTCTCCACTGGAAACAACTTTTAATTTCTTTTTTTTTTGTTTGATGCAACTTGACTAACTTATGGGTCTTTTTTCAGCTTTAAAAACTGCCTTTTGACTTCTCTACAGTTACTAACTTTTAAACAGAGTGTCTTTTTAAGGCGATGTCTACTGATATATTGATTGTAGTACACACTGTAACGACTTCATTTATATCACTTAAAATTGCACATGAGTTTTTATTACTCCGTACCCTCTCTCACGAATAGCCTAAAAACCATAAATCATAGCAAAAAAAATTATAAACTGAAGCTAAAAAGGACAGACGCATAATCGCACAAAGTGAAAATGATCATGGAGAGAAGAAAGTATGTCAGTGTGTGAGAGGAATAACCAATCCTATCAACCCACCAACAAGCATGGTGGTGGAGCATCACACACCTGCGGAGACAAGGAAAGGAAAGGCTGCGACTTTGTAAAGAGGTGATGTTATGTTTCACTCACTTGAACAGTAGGTTTTTTCTTTTACTAAAACATACGGATTGGACTAAGCAATCTGCTGCGTTATGCGGAAGTAAAATGTGCCACATGACGCAGAAAATAATTTGGCAACTAGTGCTACTGTTAAACAATCATAATGTTCCAAATTACCATGATTAGCCTAGCTTGTTATGATGGTTTAAGTCCCTGTGCTGTTTGAGGTGACCTCCTTTTCTTGCCGCCATAGCCACAAGTTCACGGAAGAAAAGCAGTGCTTTCCACGGTCAAATGCATCAGCGTCTCATAAAGGTATATATGCACGCCAAGCAGATAAGTAGAAGTGAAGATAAAAAATTCTCCGAGGGTTCGGTGCAACATTAGTGAGGTGTTAACTAGGGGAGTTCGTTGGAATATCAATAGCAGCATCTTATAATTAAGGAATATGCATTATGCACTCACAGAAAACTACAATATTTGGCACTTCTTGTGGCATCCTAACTAGGGGAGTCCATATCTGAACACAAAATATCATGGCTCTTCAGATCGATACTGATAGGCCTTTCGGTTTCATAATTCATACACATACACAGGAACAGGGAGCGATCACTATTGCCTATTGGAGTTAATATCTAATTAATGTGTGATTAGCTATTAGAGCCAGAAGAACACATTGACTTCTTAATTTTGATTTTTTACTTTTTTTTTCTCTCTTTTTTCATTTTTGCATTGTCTGTGAAGATATAACGATATTTTTTTCTTCATTTTCCTTTAGCTGAATAACATATAAAAAATTAATAGTTATCATAGTATAATTTCAGCCAAAATCTAACAGTCGAAGCCAAAAGTCTTAAAGAAAACCAAATTAAACGACCCCTGAAGACGGATGCAAGAGAATAATGTACTATGTATTTGCCTTTACAAAGGGCAGTAGTCATATGAAAGAAAATCTCAAATTAATTTGCCATAGTCTTCTCCATCATATCTTGACTTTATGACTTAGGTCTTAGCAGTATTTTTTATTCTATCCTCAAACATATATCAGTACTATGATTAGCACTAATTTAATTAGATGGCCGATTAGGACATACGAGCGGAGACGTGAAAAAAAAAACATTTGATGCGTGAGACTGATCATTACGCACTGATTAGCTCAGGTAATAATAATCAAATAGGAGCATGTGGGGTACGATGGACTACGTACGTCTACCAAGATAAAATGCTAAATAAGATCAAATCCAAAATGGCGGTTTTATATGTATATATGGAGGTGGCATCGTGCTACTAGCAGGTAACAAGTACGTACTGGGTACAAAATTGTACTATTTATATGTTTTTTCTTTCTTTCTACCTTGTTATATATATAGAGCGGGCATCTTTGTACCAATGGCGTCCTTGTCTAGTGTATATAGGTCTATTCTTTTATGGCTGCGGCTTGTGGTTTTTAGCTGTGGTTTGTGACTTTTAGCTGTTTGTATGAGATATTACAGAGTAACTAAAATTCACGTGCGGCTTTTGTCAATATAAATAAAGTCAGTACAGTATGTACTACAATTAACTAATAGACACTATCTTAAAAAGATACTTCATTTAAAAGCTAGTTACTGTAGAAAAGCCAAAAGCTGAAGCCAAAAAACGCTTAAGAATATATATATATATATATATATATAGGACGAGTGTTTCATGCACCATGGTGCCTAGGCACCAATATCAATACCCGTTGATTTGCTTCGAGATTCGCAACGTTTGATGTGGGTATCTTCATATACCCATAAAAAAGTATATTTGAGATGTCAAACTCCGAAAAAAATTAAATTCAACTTCAGTTTAATTAGTTTGAACTATTTTTATGGTATATACTCACTGTAGTCGCATTGAACTCAAAAGTAGTTCAAACTAGTTTGAACTGAGTTCAAAACTTACTTACCATAAATATATCAAGGGTATAAAATATTTTCATACCCAAACTCAAAAAAATATCAATCATACACGTGTATCGGATATGGGTGCCTAGGCACCATGGTGCCTTACGTAATTTTCATATATATATATATATATATATATATATATATATATATATATATATATATATATATATATATATATATATATATATATATATATATGAAAATTATATATATAGGACGAGTGTTTCATGCATCATGGTGCCTAGGCACCCATATCAATACCCGTTGATTTGCTTTGAGATTCGCAACGTTTGATGTGGGTATCTTCATATACCCATAAAAAAGTATATTTGAGATGTCAAACTCCGAAAAAAATTAAATTCAACTTTAGTTTAATTAGTTTGAACTATTTTTATGGTATATACTCACTGTAGTCGCATTGAATTCAAAAGTAGTTCAAACTAGTTTGAACTGAGTTCAAAACTTACTTACCATAAATATATTAAGGGTATAAAACATTTTCATACCAAACTCAAAAAAATTATCAATCATACACGTGTATCGGATGTGGGTGCTTAGGCACCATGGTGCCTTACGTAATTTTCCTATATATATATAATTCTCAGCCAATGGTGGTGGCTGTGTTGAGGGCAACGTGGCTGCTTTGAGGTGGCTCGGTTTGGTCTTCTCTCTGCCATTGTCCTTGCCGGTCCCTCTGTTGGCCTGTGAGTTCTGTGGTATAGTGAGCCTGGCTGCTCTACAAAGGCTTTGGGCAGTGGCTTGGTTCTCCTGCTCTCTCTCTCTCTCTCTCTCTGTGTGTGTGTGTGGGGGGCTTTATCTAGCTCTCTTGGGTGTGCTAGAGCAGTGCCCTGTGACTTGGACATGCCTTTGGCTGGGGTTTTGGCTGAAAGGTGATTTATTTGGGTGGATGGTAAAATGGTAAGAACGGTGGGTGAAATTAGAACTACTGCCGGATGATGTAAGCCCACTTAGCGCAAGAGGTGCCGATTGGCCCCGGACAGTTTAATATCTCGATGAGCAATTGCCCTCGTGCAACTAATCTTGTAATGGGTTCTGACAGCAATTACGTAACTTATTTTATTTGCTTTCTTTTTCTTATATGGTTGTTGTTTTGGATTATAAGTAATTTGCAGGAGTTGATGACACTTCAGTCAGCCGCAAGGATGATTAGAGTAGGATTTTTATTTAGCTTGTTGTAAGCTTCAAATTTTATTGTAACTTGTAATTGTTAACTTAGCTTTGTATTTTGGCATTGTATTATATGGATGTAGATGTCTTAATTTGAATGTTTGGATGTATGTAAGGTGAATGTATTTTGTGCATGATTGTAATATGGAAGTTAAATCTTAAGTTGTGTTAATTTATTATTTATTTCTTAAGTACGTGATTTTGGTTAATTAATCTTTGAGGGTTATCACACGACCACAGTTCAAAAATCTATCAAACATTCAAACATGCATGTCGTTTGGTGTGTGTGTATATATATAACAAGTTTTTAAGAAATTAAAGCTCCATTTATAAGAAGTTTCACCTGGTTTCCTGTCGATCGTATTTGGAAGGTTACGCATCATCCTATCCCCGTCTCATTTCCTTTTCTTCTACACTAATTTTCGGTTTCACTTTGGTATGTAGTATATCATGATCTGGCATCGATCATGACCTCCTTGACTGTCCTGATGTGAGGTGGCTGCTGATGAGATCGATGTCGCCTTAGCTACGTGCTTCTAGAGATCGAGCTAGCTAGTTCTCCAAAATCACCAGCATGTCCCTATGTACCAAAACATCTTCTCTTTAGGGTCCCACTCATTTCAGTTTCAGCTTTTAACTTTTGGCTTATTTTTTCACTATTTATAAATTTTATCTTTTTTTTGAACCTTTGGCTTTTTTGAGTTTTTTGCCGGTTTTTTTTTCTGTATTCGTTTGCGTTGTCCATGTTAAGCTAGCATATTTTTCTATTTTTAATTTTTTTAAATTTAATTACATCAAATAATTTATCTTCAACTGAGCGGGACCTTTCTCATTGACAGATCCGGGGGGCGGAATGGTCTAGTCGAAGATCAGTTCATGTCCGTGCGGTTTAATTAATCTCGTCTTAGAAATGAAGACTTACAATGATTTGGATAATTGGCCGCACTAGCTAGTTCTTGAACTCTTGAGACGAAAGCCGTAGCAATTAGCAAAGTCCAAAAACTATCAACCATCTTGAGTGTGGTATATTACCCTAGATGAGGTTAAGCTACTATACGTACAGTAAGGTACCCACAAAAAGAAGCTAGCCCACCATGTTTTGCAACATCAATCAATCACAATGTGGACCCAGAATTCCCAGCATCAATCAGTCGGAACGTACCTGCATACGTGTACAGACATTTGGTGCAGAAGTTTATACATGAAAACGATTTTTATATATCCTGTCTGAAGTTCAGGAAAAAAGGGGGAAAGAACAATTGTTTTCCTGCCTTCCGTAATTGTTTTCCTGCCTTCCGTTTCTATAGCAATCCCAAATGAGAGCCAATCATGCACAGCCAAGACTGCCGAACAGAATGATCGATTCCCAGAAAAAGAATGCAAACTGAGACAAGACGTTAGCTAGCTACTAGTAGCTAAGTAGAAATGGCGCCAGCATCTATAGGCACGGTTCCTCTTTGGGGTTTTTTTTGGTGAGTTTTAACATGTCCGAAAATCTAAATAAGTAGGATGGTCTTTTGAAGCTATTTTTTAAACAATTTTCTGAATTTAAAATCATATATATCGTTTATGTTTCTATTGTCTATTATTATCTCAAAAAATATAATAAAAAATCAGCAGTCCCAGCTAAAAATAATCAAAGGTGTTCTAAAGGAACACGATGAAATTCTATATCCTGCATATTCTGATAGGGAGCGGATCCTCTGTAAGCGAAAAGTGGCTCTCCGCGGTTACTGAAGAGAATCCGAGCCCTTCTGTTGGCTGTACGTACGTGGTGTGATCTTAGCTAAATCGACCTACCTATCGCGCGAATGGCTGCGAGGAGAAGTGAGGACGACGTGGCTCGTTCTTGCCTGGAACTTCCGCGCGGAGGAGTCGGATAACTTTCTGGTGCAGCGCACGATGTGGACTCGTGTCGCGAGCACGACGGTGCCTGGGCCTCCGGTTGGCCAGCAGCCAGGTGTGGCTTTCGTCTCGTCTTCTCGGAAGAGGACGACGGCGACTCCATTGACGCGCGCACCTCCGCTTATTACGGGGGTACACTCGATCGAGCAGTGGAGAAAATGTGCACCGTTTCAGTTCAGATCGTGCCGTGATCATCAGTAAGTGCCTGAGCTGAGTCTTTACATGTGGACAGTGACCAGAGAAAATGGTTGGTCGATGCGCTTATCATGCTGCCGGAAGGCCTCAACGCAGTGGCTGTCAGTGCATCTTCCAATTGATCTGACACCATTCTTTTTCCAGTTCGTTTTGTCTCCCCCCCCCCCCCCCAAGAGAAGCGGCCGACTTTGAGAAAGTTTATCATAACATTCTCTTTGATATTATAGGTCATACTAATAATTTGTCCAGACTAGAGAAGACAAGGACAATCTTTACAGCATTCGAGAACTCAGCTGCTAATTCTTTAACTCCAAAAGTAGAAGAGGAAGCATATAAAGCCCAAAAGACTAAGATATGAAAATATATTTTTTGAACTTTTTAATAAATTTGACTTGAATTTATCTTTTGTAAAAGTGACTGGTCACACTTACCTGTTCTAGCTGATCAGTAGGTCCTATAGTTTATATGATAAAGGACAAAACACAGACGATTATAAATAAAAATAGTTAATACAGACGGTTTTAAAAAAAGGTTTATAATATAATGTTTAATATTGGGCTTTTTATACTAATGCAACATGCATATCAAAGGGACTATTTTAGCCCATGTCCAGATCGAATACCGGTCGTTGCATCACTGGGCCCATGCAATGCAACGCTGGCATATATCAGCAGGTAATGTGTACGTACGCTCGGATTACGAGGGCAAACGAACGTACGCGGAGGGGCGCGTTTGTGAAGGTGGGCGGCGCGTTGGGTCGGAGGTCCGTCCCGGCCGGCGGCCGCACCTTACGTCGGGGGCTCGTCTCACGTCTCCTCCTGACCTCACCTCACGCCTGCCCCCGCCGGTATGCAACAGTAACGCGCGCCCTCCGTACTGTCGCCGCGCGCATGCAGGCTCTCGCACAAGCAAGCAAGCAATACCCTCGTTTTTCGACACACACACAAGCGAGCAAGCGTCGGATTGCCGGCTTTGTTCCGCGTTTGGCCTCGTCTTTGACGCATGCGCGCGTGACGACTACTGACTGATACGTGGCCGTGGCCTTTTCTTTGTATGATTTCTTCCATTCTCCATTGTCATTGTGTACCATCAACAGCGAAGGGGGTAGATCGAAACTTTGGGAAGAGAAGAACCAAAGTCGGAGGCTGAGCGTGTACGATACGCGCAGCATTTGTCTTACAGAAAGCCTGCGTACGCTACGGAGTACACCGGCCTGCTGCCTTTGGCGACTTCCCGCCCAAGCACCGAAGAAGCCCAGGAAAAACATGGAAAATGTAGAAAACTGTGCGTACACCGGCTCCAGCCCCGCAAGCCCGTAGAGCAGTCGCCCGCGCCGCCCAGTATCACCGGGGTAGGCAGGCGTGGGTAGCCACACGCGCGGGCAGTGTGCCGACCGAGGGAAATCACATTGGTAAGCACTGGTACGGGCAGGGGCATAGGCACACGCTATTTGGCAAACCTGAGTATAAAAGCCAATAAAACCAGCAACAGCCACCAGCAATCAGCATAATATCAACCATCAGCAATCAAAAAATTAATACAGTGCTAGATAGAAAATTAATACAACAACCATGTGATAGACTAATAGCAGCAAAGAAATGAAGCATCAATACAAATTACAAAGTACAAACCAGTGTTCTTCAAACTGACATAGAGAGAGATAGGAATATAGAATGTTCAACATAAGTTACATAGCAAACTTGAATTTAGTGAGACAGTGACTAAGTAAGATTGAAAAGGATGCAAAACATAGCAAGGGACTCCTAATCATCTTGATTGGCTCTAGGTTCTCCATAGTAGACCCATCTTCAAAAGAAACACCCATATGCAAAAGTATGGCAATATGCAGAAGATATTATTGAATAATCAATTAACCATGTGCTAGATTCAATAACCATGCATCAGTGATGTTATCTGTAATTATTGAAGCTGCACGTGATTAAGGCAATAACCATAGTTCATTGCCCTCTACTCAGCAAAACAAAGGCAATATGCAGGAGATATTACGGAAGGGAAGTTCACAAGTGACAACCATACCGTGGAGCAGTGGACAGCGGAGGCACGGAGCAGTGGCCGCTGGACGGTCGAGCAGTGGAGCAGCGCCTGGAGGAGAGAGGAGGCGAGGAGACTGGCCGCCGGGGAAGGATCTGGCCGCCGCTCGCTGTGATCTAGTGAGTAGTGAGCCTGCCGCCTGGAGGAGAGAGGAAGTGGAGGAGACAGGACGCGAGGAGCGCCCAGAAGTGGGGGCTGGAGGCGCACCAGGCACAGGAGATGAGGAGAAGGGTATTAGGGTTAATTCTTACTGGGCTCAACCAAATGGATCAGGTTTTAGATGGTCATATCATCTAAATGGACTAATACGTGGTCATCACGGGTCTAATACTTATCTCAAATTAAAATTGTTTTTTATCATTTATTTTCCGACAAGTCACCAATACGTGTCCGTGCTATGTCCGCAGTGGCGTAGCCAGGATTTGTAGCTATAGTGGTCCATTATCTAAAATTTATTTAACCGCTATAAATTTAACATGTCGGTACACAAGTATATGAATTACGAAATGCAATTAAGGAAAAAGGACATACGAATTTCATAAAATAGACGAATATAACTTTCTTAACATAGAATTGAAATATTACATACCCATAGTAGTTGAAGAACAGTACGTCACTACTTCTTCTTGTCAGGATATAAAGAGAACATCACATTAATTTTATATTAGAACATTAAATATATTCTATATTTATGAACAAAGCTATTTAAAAAATACATTTTATAAAGGAGTAGATCAGAAGAGTTTGCTTGCATGGGTAACTTCCTGAAAGCCGCATTTGGAGCAAACGCAAGCTAAGACAACAAATACCTACCTCGGCAAATTTACGAGACCGTTTACACCGACTTCTGTTCACAGAAGAAAAAAGGTAATATAAATATTTAACTTTCTAAAATAATTTCTCTCATCCTGAAAATAAGTTATGGGACACAGACATATCACTACCTCACTCTTCTCGCTCCTGTCTCACACACGCATCTCATTTTTATTTTCCCCACCACTCGTATCCTCCCACTAAAAGCTTTTTTTAATCATTACTATTTATTTTAGCTAAAAACCATCAACTGTCGTTCAATATGAACATGCCAAGCTAGTCATCGATTTTATTGTACATCTAGATGCCAAGCTAGCCAACGATTTTACTGTACATCTAGATTCCCAAGTTGCGTGTCATTAGCTTGACACATATAGAGCAAATTAAATGATTTAGCGGGAGGTAAAATATAGCTGTGATTCAACAAGTTTTTGCATTATGATCAAATACATGAAGGCCTCATTATCCGAGCGCAGGGTGGTCCGCGGTCCACAGGGACCACCCTGTAGCTCCGCCAGTGTATGTCCGTATCTGACACGGTGTTCGACACGGACACGGCTCAAGCCCCATGTATCCATGCATCACAGGTTGTAACTACCGCAAAATTAAGGGAAGTGAGACAACTTTATTTTGAGAAAGAATTCGTATGCGTAACACAACACATAACCAAATATATTCCTTACCAGGTGTGAACATGGTTCAAATCTTCAAGAAAAATAAAAACAGATAGTGACAGGCCAGGCAAATATGTGTGAGCCTCATGTGCCTCAACTGCCTCACAAGAAGGAGAGCATAATTTCTTTACCTTATAAGTCAGTATGATGGTGCCTGGTACTCCCTTGGAAGTACTCCATTTAAGAAAAGCTCTCTTCTGCTGGTTCTTGATCATGACTCATGAATGAGTCTCTGATCGCTGATAATTCCAGTTCACAAGTTCCATTCTGAACCCCCCCCCCCCCCCAACAAGAACTGTCCTACAAGGAAAAAAGATGAACAAACAAGTACACTTGACACACTCTTCAAAGAATTTGAATAGTAATCACAGTAGCAAAGTATTCCTAATGTTCAATTCCTGTGAAAGAAAGTGATAATATCTGTGAAATAATTACAATAGCAATGTAAGTTTAGTGGGGGTCTCTTCTTTTATGGAAGTGCATTTGCAATGAAGTAGTCACTGAAACACCTTTCCAGCGAGATTTGTTGATCATCTGTTGACAAGCAGAACTGGTAAGCTGGGGTCTTAGGTTGGTACAAACTGATGGTAGGGGATATGTGACATATGTCATATATTTGACTATGTCTGACATGCAGTAGGTTAGGTGTAGTGTGGACCAGAATCTACCTCATTGAAAGCATTATTGATCCTAGTTATTCCATGTCTTGGTCAATTCTAGCTTGGCCTTCTTATAGGAGAAGCCTGGATGCAAGCTCGTCACTTGCTATGCTACGTAAGGGGCAGAGGGCAGTTACCAGTCCACAGCAAGGCTGTTTCAGCATTACCATTTTCAGTCTATCGGTACATACCATCTCTGATGCACACACATACACTCCAACATGCATTATTACGCATATATATATTTGAGCTACTTATCCAAATTTTGTTAATTTAAGGACAGTGTTCTTGCACCAGTTTACGTGACAGATATATGTAGCGTACATGCTAGGCTAAAAGTCTGTTTGTACATACTACTGATAGAGGGCATAATTGTAGAAAGTTAAGTTAGCTACATTGCTTGATTTACTTGTTCTCTTCGTTTATAGTGTGATATGTTCCTTTGCTGTAGTAGTGTAGTCTATAGTGAGACAGCCTGACAAGAGATCACCCAAGTAATACTACTCTCAAGACTTGAGATAATAACTTTTCAAACATATAAAGGTGCCCCGACCCCTTTGCTTTCCTCTCTATCTTCTGAAGAAGCACATACAGGTGATGCCACTCCTCGATATACTCTCTCTCTCTCTTACTCTACAGCACATACTTAGTTCAAGAACATGTCTTGCAAACACAGTTTATTTGACTTTTATAGTGTAGAATATGTATTATGCTGTCTATGTACATAGATCCCCCCTATCATGCAATTTGAAGCCATTTGATATTCATAATGGTTTAATTATTAGAAGCCAACTGCAAATTTGTGGAACTTGAAAAACTAGATTGGTTTGCCATATACCTTTCCTTCTGAAGTCCTGCATCTGCATTCACTTACATCTCGTTTCCTGCATTTGAAGTCATTTACTTAATTCCTGTCTCGGCTGAACTTTTTTTTATCATAATTTGACGAACACTTTCTGGTAGGTTGAATACGAGAAAAGAAGCACCGAACTGGACCAATGGGACGTGGGAAAGTAGAGCTTAAAAAGATTGAGAATCCGACAAACCGTCAAGTTACCTTCTCCAAGAGGCGGATGGGACTGCTCAAGAAGGCAAATGAGCTATCCATTCTTTGTGACGCGCAAATTGGGGTAATTATATTCTCCGGCAGTGGCAAGATGTATGAGTACTCCAGCCCCCCCTGGAGGTGTGCAAAACATTTTTCACCAATTTAGTTATTGCATGTTCTTTGCATTTTGACCATTCTCTGTTCCTTTTCATTTTTAGGGGAAACATAAATTTCTGATATTGTGTAGGTCTCATAATGCTGTTCTAATGTTTTCATATTTTGAACATATTTTTCTTGTGGCTGAAATTTCTTTGGTTTGTCCAATTAGTCTTCTGCAGTTTTTCAAATTGTGTATACTTCTTTTTGAATTGTCTGCTGGAAACTGCTGTTATTGATAATCTGCAAGATTTCAGCATGTTCTGCACTAAAATTTAAGTAATCAAGTCAAGGCTCAAATTTTAAGTTCTTAATCGATCCGTACTAATTTCTGCCAACTACAATCTTTTTAACTTAGCATAGACCATTTGAAGTGTATGATGAGAAACTGATGATGACAAGTACATACATTCTTGCTTCCCTCATTTTTTTTGCAGAATTGCAAATATCTTTGAAAGATATCTGAAAGCCCCTAGCACTCGTTTTGAGGAGATGGACATCCAGCAGGTACATAAATTATTTTAAACCAATATCGTTAGTTTTTACGGCGTAACCTAACAATTCCTTTCTCCATAAAGAAAATCATCCATGAGATGACAAGAATGAAGGACGAGAACAACAGGCTTAGGGTCACCATGGGACAGTATATGGGTGAGGACTTGGCTTCATTGACTTTGCAAGGTGTGATTAACCTTGAACAACAGATTGAATTCTCTCTGTACAAAGTTCGTCTAAGGAAGGTAACAACTAAACAACTTGATGAAATAGTTGTAAGTTCTTTTATTTGACAAAACTCTACATTACTCAGTGCTAACACCCTAATTTCCCGCAGCAACAGCTACTTGACCAGCAGATGCTTGAGATGCACCACAGGGTATGCAAAAGAAGATGCATTGATTCAGTGTTCCTCCATCTCTTAGTACACCCTTTTAACAGAATTGAGCTGTGATCACATTTTTTCCATTCCAATAGGAGATGCGCATTTCAGAAGACCAGAGCAACTATCTGTGCCACATGGTAAGACGTATCAGCTTTCTCCTCAAGTGATTTTGTGTTCCAATTTATTTACTGCTGAACTTGTTTGTGTCTGTCAAGAAGAGTCTGGCAAGGGAGCAGAACCAGGCAACTGAGATGATCAATCCAAAGCCTTTTCTGTTCTGGGATGTGGGCAGCCAGCTCCACAGTCATGACGCTGAGTCCTCCATGACAGCACTGCAGCTTTCACCTCAGCTGCATGAGTTCAAGCTCCAGCCGCTGCAGCCCAACCTGCAGGAGGCCAACCTTCATGGCTATGTTCTTCGGATGTGGTAAGGCATTGTCTGCCTCGTACACGGATGCTCAATTGTTAAAGAGACAAATTCTACATCATTAGTTTTGAAGACGTCATGTACTATTTGGAATGTGCTGGTCAAACATGAAACCAAATTGCATTCATATCTGCAGATCCATACACTTGACCAATTGCATTCATATCCGCAGATTCCTCAGGACACCACGGAGCCTGGATGAACTGAGCAGCTGATTGAGGATATCAGGATAATGAACTTCTCTGCCTGAATCTGGTCTAGAACTTTAGTCTAACTCTCTGGAAATAAACTTAATCCATTTCTGTGCTATTGCAGTGCTTGCTGATGTTTGTCTGCTGTAAATGAGTATGGGACTTGCTTGTGCGTTTTCTAGTGTTGTTATTTTCTAGAATGCTACTCGATTGTTAAAAGAGACGAGTTCTTCTGCACCATTAGTTTTGCAGTGTAGAGCTGATTTCCCATTTTTGCATAGTATATATGGACACTTCTCGTCCTTTGTCCCCAATACCCACCCCTTTTAGTATCTTGGTGTTTAACATCAGATAACTTTGTAGTGCCCCGATTTCTTTTGGAAGGGCCACACACAAAAAAAAAGACAAACCCTAATTAGTCTTTAAAACCCTACCTTATTTATTTCTTTTCTCCCGAGCGCCGCCAGAGGATCCCATTGCGGCATTGCCTTCATCCTTCACCTCGCTGTGCACGCGTCGGCGCTAGCACTTGCCATCGCTGCATCAGCGCGCGTGAGACGCCTGACCGCAACGCGTATTCAACCGGCTGCTCGCCACGCGCCAGGGCCGGAGGTGTTGCCGTCGATTCCCATGCTTGTTCTCGGCGAGTCTGGCCACACGCCGTCTTCCGTGTTCGGCACCAGCTGCAACTACCGCATGATCTTCCATGGATCGCCAAATCGCCCGAGGCAAGTCCCGACTTGCCGACTAGAAAGTGGCTTGAGCATGCACGCATGGCTGCCTGCTGACTAGAAAGTGGCTCGAGCATGCATGCATGGCTGCATACCTATTGGTTTTTGCCTGCCGTGACATGAGTTGCTACAGCACGCCAAACAAAAGACAAGGGAAAGTTACGGCGCAGCGTTAGGCGAAGGATCAGGAGAAGAGAAGGAAAAGTGAGAATGACGCCGGCCGAGACTCGGATGGAAGCAAAAAAAAAAACGAGCGTCGGCTAACTCTCATTGATGGATAGTTGTGATCCGTCTTGTGTTGATTGAAGAACTGTAATCATTCATTTCCTCTGATTGTCATCGATGATCCTGAGTCGAGAAGGTTATCATACTGAGAGTGCTCGCCAGGGTTTTGAATCAAGAAAGCATCCAAGGACGGAGCTAACAACTGTTGAGCAAGATCTTCATCCAAAAAGGCAACAGGCAACTGGGGAGTTCGGTGAAACAAGTTTGGTAAGGTTCTGGGTTTTGTTTCTTATTTTACTAAAGGTGGTTTATTTGGTATAATTAAATTTTAAAAAATTAATAATAGAAAAAATATGTTAGTTCATCACGGACAACGCAAACGAATACAGGAAAAAACTGGCAAAAAAGCTCAAAAAAAGAGCCAAAAATTAAAAAAAACGAAATTTATAAATAATAAAAATTAAGCCAGAAACTGAAACCGAAACGAGAGGAGCCTAAGATGCACTTTGGAGAGTGCTTTTACTGAACAGCGTATTGGTCCCATTTAATGTGTTGTAGACTAGCATTACAGTAGTGTTTACTATTTCCAATTTTCGATACTTTTTGAGCTTGGTAGTGTACTGCATTTCACCAACAGTACGTTGCAGCTATTTTGGTAATTTTGGCCCTCTAAAAACATCATAGTTTCTGTTGGCTCAACTCAATTCATACATTTTACAACACGAGGCATGCACTTAAACAAGTAAATAGCAGGCGGTGTTTCTGTGTTGTGCTGTATCATCTAGTGATTAAGGTGCTGTCTTGGACACTATTAACGGGTGGAATACTTCTTGTTGTGCAGGCATCGGTGTTTAACACCGAAGCTGAAGCTGAAGCTGAAGATCCTCTTCTGGAATTCGTAGCGTGGAACTTAGGCGCCTAACTGAGTGGTGCCGTCAGCCTTACTCCTGTTGCTTAACTATGTCTGTGTGAAGAGACGGTCGATGAGCTACCTACCGATGCTGTAAAAGAATACTATTGGGTTGTTTTGTTGCTACTGCTACCCGTGCTATGTTGTGTTATCAACTTGACGCTTGCAAGTCTCCAAGAACTTTTAATGTTATGTTATCGAGCAACTCTGTTTCTGAGTACCTGCTATGAGCACGAGCAGTTAGGACTTGCTATAAGCCACCAAATAAAATCCGATCCGAAGATCGTCCAGGCCCCAGTCCTCTTCCACTTGGTCCGGATGCACTACACCTTCGCCAAGATCGCCGGCGGCAAGAAGAATGATGTCATCCAGGGCCTGACTGGCAAGTACTACGACGGCCATGATAGGATAGCACCGTCAGCCACGGCGCTATGTGATACGGGATCGCCCGATCTTCTCGACGTAGGATTGGATACTCAAGTGCAGCCTTTCGAATCGTAGCGATCCTCCGTTGCCAATGCAAGAACGAACGCTCTTTAATTTGCAAGATCATACGCGCCGGACTTCACGACCACAAAGCGAAAGCCCTATAGTGCTCTTAATTCCCAGCGGAAAGGTTGAACGATCTTAAATTACAAAAAGTCATAATTTTTCTATTGAATTTAGTGGCTAACAAAAACATCAGAAACATGCACAATGCATGAACTCATTACTAGTCGTCTCCTGTTCATCTTTTCTTCCCCCGTGCTGTCCGTCCGTGCACGTATTTATACGGCGGCGGCCAGCAGTCCGTGTACACAAACGCATCCGAGTCCAATTCCCTTCACACACACACGCGTATGGGCTAAATTCCTACATACTACATATATGGGCCTAAGCCCACTCTTATTGCTAGAGTTCAGACTCAATGATCTAAACAAATACTCAGACTTTAATTAAGAAATGAGATACATGCATGACCGTGACTATATAACCGTGACCGATTGTTTCGGTCTAGCTTTCAGCATCTTCCTTTCTTTCCTTAGTCACATGATTGTCTCCTTGAGCTGCATCACACTTCCCTGATTGCTCGGCTGCTCGATTTTTCCCTCTTGATTTTCAAAACCTTTACGACTTTCCAACCTAAGAATGTACAAGAAATTGGCTTGAGGTAGTATATTATTCTTATCAACGGAAAAAGATGTTTTAAGAAACAAATTAACTTGTTTATTTAAAAGCTTAGATCTCGCTCGAGTAATTGGGCCTCTTAGTGTTTTATGAATACTCGGAGAATGTAGAGAGGCAGATGACGTAGGGATGTCCTCATCACTATTCGGCTCCGTTCCATGACCCTCTCCATACTCTACTCGATCGGAACATGCAAGTCGGGTACGCAGGCAGATCGATCCATCACTAGCTAGCTAGCACTTAATGTAGTCGTACCTATCATTTCATATATCTGCATTAGTTCCATCTGAAAAACTAAATTCGAATATCTGCACTGGACTGGGGTACGCTGCTAATTGTTTTGAAATAATGTAGTCGATACAGTTTACTTGTACAGTCGATTGTGTACACGTACCTGACTCCCAGTTTCAGTGGTAATAATTAATCTCAGTTTGGCCACTCCGGCCGAGATCTTTGCTAGTTTCCGCCGGAGGCTTCACGTGAAGAAACAAGGGCCACGGCTACGAGGATGTGCTCAGAAGAGAAGGTACAACATAATCATATATCTTAGACGATTTAAAACGCTCCTCACTTCCATTATCGTTTTGTTCTTTGCCCCTATCTGTAGGAGGTATCTTTAAGGATCTGCAGCAAAAACATCTTCCCTAAAGTTTTCCATTCTATCATTCTTTTGTTGGTTGCTTCACATTTTGTGTCTGTTTTATGTTCATGATAATTCAGAACTGCAGTTGAGGAACCGACGCTGGAGACCAGTCCGAGCGATTCCTCTGCTTAGAACAAGAACGAATCAATCACAGAATCACAGAATAATAGATTGAACACAGAGAGGTAGAGAGAACTCCTGGTCTTTCTTTATTGCTTTAGATTGCATCGGGATACATAATGAGGGGGGTCTAGGTCCCTATTTATAGTCTATGGTGGGGGTGCCCAATTAGATCAGGACTCTAGATAGAGTCCAGGTTTCCTAACACTCCCCCTTGGGCACTCACCCAATATGCTCATGCCTCGTTAAAACTCCATAAAAACCCAGTGAGAAAAATTTGGAGAAAGAGTACATGATACATGTGATGCTGCGATGCACAAATTGCCTCGTTAAAAACCTTGGTCGAGAAACTTCATGGAAAACTCGTCAAGGGAAAAAGAGTACAATTCGCCCAAATTCATTTGGTCTGCAGGACTTTATTTTTGGGTACTTAATCTTCATGATCAAGATTTATTAGCGGGCTTGTGAGAATTCTCCCCCTGAATTCTGCACTTCTCTAAGTCTTGTCATTCCAATTCCACGCACGCACCTTTCAAAGCTAGATGCGGGGAGTGACTTAGTGAATAAATCTGCGAGATTTCCACAGGACTTAGTATGCAGTACTTTAATCTCGTCCATCTTTTGCAATTCATGTGCATAGAAGAACTTGGGGTTGATATGCTTTGTGAGATGACTCTTCACATAGCCTGTTTGTACTTGTGCAACGCAAGCTGCATTATCTTCGTAGATAATTGTGGGGGTTTGCACAATGTTCATCCCACATGACTGCTGGATGTGGTGAATCATTCGGCGAGCTGCGCACTCTCGTGCGGCTTCATCTGATGCTATAATTTCGAGTGGTTTGTCGAAGTAGCTACGGGCTTTGCTTAGACGATTTCCATGAAATTGCGTTCCACCACACAAGAATACATAGCCTGTTTGTGACTTAGCGGTATGCGGTCCGATAGATACCCAAATCTGCATAGCCAATCAAGTTCAGATCTTGATTCTTTCGTAAAACAATCCGAGGTCCTTGCTACATTGGAGGTATCGGAAAATGTCCTTTATGCCCGCCAATGCCTTTTCTTTGGGCTCTGCACCGCACCTTGCTAACGAGTTCACGGCAAATGCAATGTCCGATCTAGTGCAGTTTGCTAAATACATGAGTGCTCCCACTGCACTCAAGTATGGGAATTCGATCCCAGACTTCTCCCCTCTTCCCTTGGTCGGAAAGGATCTTTTCTTCTGTAAAGACCTCACCGATCATCGGTACTTTCGAGGAAATGCCTTCTCAAAGCCAAACCTTTGAGCACCTTCGGGTGTAGGTCGATGATGTACCAAGACTCCTTCAAGGACATGCTCAAGCTGCAAGCCTAAGCAAAACTTGGTCTTGCCCAAATCTTTCATTTCAAATTCGACTCCAAGTAGGAGCTTGCTTCTTTTATGTCTTCGGCTGTCCCGATGATATTCAGATCATCTACATACACAGAGATTATACAGAATCCATTCTGGGATCGCCGTATAAATACACAAGGACAGTCTTCATTGTTCGTGTAGCCTTTCTTGCAGAGAAAGTCGCTCAAGCGATTATACCACATTCTTCCAGATTGTTTTAGTCCATACAGTGACTTTCTGAGTTTCACACTGTACAGATTTCTATTTGCTCTATCTTGGTTCGGGAGAGGGATTCCTTCAGGGACTCTCATGTAAATCTCCGAATCCAAGTTACCGTAAAGGTATGCAGTCACAACATACATCAATTTCATTTCTAAATTCAAGTTCACTGCCATTGAGATCAAGTATCTAAAGGTAATTCCACTCATGACTTGGGAGTAGGTTTCTTCATAATCAACTTCAGGACGTTGAGTGAAACCTTGGGCTACCAGCCTTGCTTTGTATCTCACTACTTCATTTCTTTCATTTCTCTTTCGAACAAATATCCACTTGTGCCCAACGGGGTGTATGTGGGGAGGCGTGCGGCATACGGGCCTAAACACATCTATTTTGTTCAGAGATAGCAATTCAGTTGCTATTGCCTTCTTCCAATCTTTCCAATCTGATCTTTTCTTACATTCAGCGAGTGATGCAGGCTCGGGATCAAGATCGATGATGGTGGCAATTTTCTTTGCGAGGTAGATATCGATATTAGCTGTTGTCCTATTCAGGGACTCTCCCGTGTGCACATAATTTATAGCTATTTCTTCATGAGTTGCTTCTTCTGGAGCGATTGCTTCTGCTAGAGCTTTACCTTGCGCATCGCTTTTTTCAATTGCGGTGGCAAGTCCCTTTAGTTTTTCGGCTCCGATGTGTGCGCACACATCCATGCCGATGGGGATGTTCAGATCCGGTATGCCCTTTTTCTAAAGGTGTCATACTTGTGCCAGGTCTCAACTGGCTCCCCTTCTCATTCTGGGGGACTTCAATGATCGGCTGTGATAAATCTCTCTTATCCTTTTTCACCAGGCGTCCCCGGTTACTAAGGATTCGAGGAACCAAAGTTCTCGTCCTCTTTTTATTTTTCTGAGGCCTCTGGACGAGATTAGGGATACCTTCTGCTTTATTTGGTATTTCAACCCTCTCGGTGCGAAGCGTGCGAGCACAAGCGACTTAGTTACGCTCTTCAAATCACTAAAGTGATCAGGCAGTTGATTTGCTAGTTCTTGCAAATCGATTGTCTTCTAGACTTCTCTTGTCTTCTGGACTTCTCTAGTGCGTGGGTCATCTGCATGGATTCCCCAGGCTTGTCACGTAATTTCCCGACATTCTTCATCAAGGGGTTGATTTCCTCCCCCTAATGTTGGGAAATTTTCGGTGGTGACCCTTGCGCTAGTTGCATAGGTGAATAGATGTTGTAGGCCTAAAGTCTAAGGTTGATGAGATTCGCTGCATGTAGGACTGCATGTCCCCAACATTTAGCTGGCAAATTACAATTACGCAAAAAGAGGTTGGGCAATAAATTTAATTCTCTTAATTAAAGCCTCTGCCAAACCATTCTGGGTATGGACATGCGGTACCAAGTGCTCAACTGCAATTCTCATCGCCATGCAATAATCATCAAATGCCTTTGATCTAAATTCTCCGGCGTTGTCCATTCTGATGGACTTAATGTGATGATCAGGGACCGCATTTCTGATGCGAATGATCTGCGGGATCAACTTTGCAAAGGCATTGTTTCGTTTGTGGATAACAAAACCCACATATGACAATTTCGAGGAAGCGTCAATGAGCACCATAAAATTCTTAAATGGCCCTTAGATGGGCTGAATGGGACCGCAAATGTCTCCCTGGATGCGTTCCAGGAATGCAGGGACTTCATCCTTCACTTACAGAGTGGAGGGTCTAGTAATTAGTTTCCCGGTGGCACATGCAGGGCACACAAAATCTTCATGATTCGGGAAATTCTTTACATTAATATTATGCCCATGCGAGTTATTATGTTTCTCATCATCCTAAGACTTGGGTGGCCTAATCTGTCATGCCAGAGACAGAAGAGTTCAGAGCTTCTAGACACCTTTTTTTCAGCGATTATGCAGCTAGCGCTTTAATTGTAGTATAATATAGCCCTGTTTCAAGTGAAGGAAGCTTTTCTAATATTCTTTTGCCATTCTCTTCGCGCTTCGTGATGAGCAGGTATTCCTTACCGTACTCTTCTTTAGTCTCAACGTGGAAACTATTGGCGCGAATATTCTTAAAACTTAGGAGAGTTCTAGTCGATTCTGGGTACAATAAGGCTTCTTCAATGACCAAAGTTGTGCCCATTTGTGGCTCTTCCTGAACCATGCATCGCTTCCGGCGATTGTCGTAAGGCTGCTAGTGCTCTTACTAATCGACTAAAAATACTTAATCTCTCTTAAGATGGTATGTGTTGTGCCGCTGCTGGCTAAACACACTTCCTTTATAGGGCGCTACACGTGTTCTAATATAGGGTATTTTATTAATATGCATGAGAAGGCAATCAACACATAAATAAGATACTCCAATATCAGAACATATCATGCCATTAATAAACTGAATAAATGAATGAATTCTTTCAAAAATCATCCAACCATCACAAGAAAGATAACAATTCTTAAGTACCATCCATGCAAATTCTAACATATTTTTCCACACAAAATAAATGACAATTAAAGTCTAAATGCATTCAGTGCACAAGACTTTTCTGCTATTTTCTCGGGGTTGACATTCTCTTCAAGAGAAATCAGACGGTGCCTGCTTCTAGGTCGAGAGAGGTGCTGCTGTCGTAATGGTCTCAAACACCATCAGCGCAGACAGCTGCTCAGAACGCTCCCCCTCAACCGATGCAGAGTGGGCTTCATGTGCCCTTTGCCATCCCGTTTTTGGCTTGCTAGCCTTATTCTCACGTGGAGCATCTGGTTTGCCTTTCTGGGCTGCGGTCTTACCCTTCTTTCCTCTTTTCTCTATCAAGGGTTTTCGCACCTTGTTGCTCCTAGTGTTGGCTTCACGATCAACGGAGCTCTCAGGTGGCTGAGTGACGTAGTTCTTACAGAGAACTTTATCCCGAGCCTCCGCAACTTGCATCATATCTGTCTATTCGACGTATTCCTCATAGCCATCTTGACGATAATTACGTGCGGATTGTACTTCATTTGGGTGGAAGGATTTTCTCAATTTTATGTATTGGGGTACAAATCCTGTGCAAGGCAGAATTGTATTCCCTGACCGTCTTAAAGTCGGCAAACCTTAGTCTGATCCACTCCTACTCTGCTTGAGTAAGAATGATGTATTTTAGCCTCTCAAACCTGCTTCTTGGGTGCGGTCCAGAGTGCTAGCGCACTATTCTCTACCATGTACTCATTCTTGAGAGTGAGGCAGAAGTGGTGCCTGAGAAAATGAAGTGCCTGATCATTCTCTTTAGGCGTGGGTTAGGCGTCATTCAGTCCGCCAATCCCAATAGTCGCGCGGAGCTTCCTGGCTCCAAGCACAATCTCGACATCGGATGCCTACGTCAGATAGTTTTGGCCATGCTGGGCCAGCTCCTCGAACTTCCAGTTCGTTATTCTAGTCATCTAAATGTGTATAAATCTACTGCTGGTAGACATGCACGGAATAATTCACTGCAGGTAAATAAATGGTACAAAAGGTTCTCGCAATGTTTCATAATTTTCTATGCATTTTCTATAATTTCACTGCTAATTTCAGCGATTAAAAGCAATTTAAATAATTACAATTAACCAAAACAGTAAATAAACACAGAAAATACAAAGAATAATAATGGCATAAATAAATAAGCTTCACATGCTAAAAATAATGCAAAATTCGGATTCCCGAGGCCCTTTTATGCTAAAATATGAAATTTCAGCAAATTCTGCAATTCCAGGGGGGTTTATACGCAAATTTTCAGTTCAGAGAAAAAATCGCGCAATTTTCTGATTTACAGAGGGGTTTTCTGCAAAATTCTGGACCTGCTCGTAAATTTGAGGGCTTATATGTAATTTTCGGAATTACAAAGCCTTTTCTGCAAACATTCGGGACTTAAATTAAAATTTTAAGGGCCGATCGGTTATTTTCATGATTGTTAGGGTCTTTTTCGCAAAATGGCCAGTGCCCCCACCGGCCGGACCTCTTTTTTTCTTTTTTTTCATTTGGTCCACCTTGTCCAGCCCAAGAGCCCACCCGGGGTGTTATCTGTGAAAATTCACCGCCACACCCGGTTCGGGCCTCCGGCCCAGTGCGCGGCGGCCCATCAGGCCCATTTGGGCAGCACCAAAGCCGTGGGGTAGGGTTTCCTCTACCCCATTACTCACGGGCGGCGGCGGCGCAAAAGAAACTGGCGACCGGGCTGGCGAAGGCGACGGGGGAGTTCGGCTTCGGGCGAGCGACGGCGGCCGGAGGGCTCAGCTTCGGGCGAGCTGCGCGGCGGCCGGAGGGCTCGGTTTCGGCGGCGCGCGGCGGCGGCGTGGGGACCGAATGGCGATGGCGTCGCGTCGGCGCGAAGGCGGAATGGCGGTCGACGCGCGTCGGGCGCGGAAGGCGAGGCGGCGCGATGCGCGCGCGGCGCGCGAGGCGGCTAACGGCCGGCGCATGCGGCGCGGAGAGGCTGCCGGGCAGCGGCAGCGATGATACTGCGGCGGCGCAAGGGTGAACGGCTGCAGGCCGAAGTGGGCGGCTGTGGCTGCAACGCCTTGCGGGGCGTGCACGGGAGGCGGCTAGGCGCGGCGGCACAAGCGCTTCGAGCACGGCGGCGGCGTGTCGTGTCTGCGGGCACGTGGAGACCGACGGTGAAGCCAAAGCGAGCATGGGCCGGCGGCGCACTGCGATGGCGTGCGGGTTTGGGGGCCGACAGAGGTGGCAACGACGTGCGGGCCGGGGCCAACCGAGACGACGGCGGCTATCATGCGGCGGCGCCTCACTCATCTGGCTTCGGGCCGATAGGTGTGCTACGGGCGCATCTATCCCAGGTGGCATCCTACGGTGAGGGGTCAGCCACGTGCAGGCGGCGAAGCCGGCAGTCCATGGCGGCTTCAGGCCGATTCCTCCCTCTCCTTTTTTTTCATGTAGTGGTCATGCAAGAACCGAACCGTGCAAGATTCTTCGTGCATGCAAACACATCGGCGCCTCAAGTTTTCGGTCGGCTTCTGGCCGACGGCCGGCGGCGCACATGTAGGCGCGGCGGCAAATGCCCGTTTCTCTGTGCATGGACTGAGCAACAAGAAAGATGCAATTTTCTTTTACATGCAGTAACCGAACAGAGAAACAAACCAATGCATGATATTCCTCCTTTTAATGCAATTTCCGAACAGAAAATCGATGCGTAAATCTTCGTTTGTACGATGCAATCAACATCTACCCCTTTTTCGCAATCTACCAATCGACATTGTGCCGGCGACTTCAGGTCTACTCGCGGTAGATTAGGGCGGATTTGCATCGTTTCTAATCTACAGCGCAATCAACATCTACCCCGTTTCACAATCTGTCGATCGGCATTGTGCCGGCGACTTCAAGTCTGCTCGCGGTAGATTGGGGCGGATTTGCACTGTAGAATTTCAATCTAGAACGCGAAAAGAAAATACAGATTCAAAAGCGATCTAGAAAATTCAATCTGTGCTTCGATGATTACCTCGTTCACCGGAGCGAAGTCGTGCTGATAACGTGTTGAGGAACCGACGCCGAGACCATCCGGCGATTCCTCGCTTAGAACAAGAACGAATCAATCACGAATCACGAATAATAGATTGAACACAGAGAGGTAGAGAGAACTCCTGGTCTTTCTTTATTGCTTTAGATTGCATCGGGGTACATAATGAGGGGGTCTAGGTCCCTATTTATAGTCTATGGTGGGGGTGCTCAATTAGATCAGGACTCTAGATAGAGTCCAGGTTTCCTAACACCCATCAGGCTTGATGCTGTTCCTTGCACTTTACCAGTGCCTGACTGCCCACTACCATTTCTAACTGTCAAGCTTGTTGCAGGTACTCCTGGAGCTCCATTTCCGCAGACCAATCTTGGTTTCTCGGCAGATCTTAATAAAAACTCTGGGATCTCCTCATTGACAAATGCATGTAAATTGGTTGAACACCCTCCTTCGTTTCCGTTTGCAAACCAATACTAACCTCAATCAGCACAATTGATCCCTGGAATTGTTCGTTGTTAGAGAACACCAAATGTACTAGTCAAGGGGCTATATGCATCATTGATAGTAACATTTGATCTATTGATTGACATGCAGCGGTTTTGATGTTGTTTGCCAAATTCAAAGTTCACACGTTCTACTTCCTGAAATTTTCTTTTGCCCTCATTTGCCGCCCTAAGAACTTTTTAATTAACCATTTATAAGCAGTATCTAGATTGGCCACAAGAATGCACAGGTTTTTTTTTTTTGATATTTCGTAATATTATAATTCCATATCTTTGGCTAAAAATGTAACAATGGAAAATAATTGTAAAAGTTCAACATTAAATAGTACCATCATGCTAAGTTTCTTTTGGCTGGTGTCTCACCGTAGATAACTTGCTGGAGTGAGGGTGGCCTCATCAATCTTGTTGCGCCCTCCGTTCCACGGAACCGGAAACCTGCATTCACTTGTTTGCTCGCTGCTGCTACACCAAGCGCATCTAGACCCTTCTTCAAGAATGGCTAAATGTCCCTTTTGCTTTTTCCCTTTTGCTCTGGTGGTGCACAGCTCGCTCATGTTTCAACAAGAGATTCCAACAGGCTTTTGAAAGGATTATCATCGTCCTTTGGTTCATTTGGAAAGAACGGAACACACGTGTGTTCTGAGCGGAGTGTGAGTCGTTTGTGGATTTGTTGTGGGGCATCAAGGAGGAACTGTGGTCTTGGCAAGCTACAGGTTTCTTCAGGGAGGAGTCCGAAATGCAAGCCTGAACAGACCTGTATAGCTTCTTTGTTTTCCTAGTTCGGTATGTCCAAGTTGTTCAGTACCTTGGATCCTATTTCGGGGGATCCGGTTGTTCTCCTGTTTGGTTAAATTGGCAGCCTTTCTGTCGACGATGTTTGTACTGTGGTTTGCTTTGCCTTCTTGATCTTAATAAAATTTGGTCGGCATCCTTGGCCGGCCCAGCCAAAAAACACGTTTGTTTCTTTGTTATATACATCTGTTCATTACTTCTTTGAGCCACAAACCCCAGCTTGTCTAAGTATAACCGCGTAATTTTGGATTACAAGTGATATTTGGACTTCATTGTCTTATGTGCTTTGCCGAGAGGGAGCAATCCTCACACCTCTGTACAACAAAGGCGAAAGAATGTTCCTGTACAAAAACTTCCCTTTTATTTTAAACTCCATTGTCTTGTGCTCTTTGCCGAGGGGGAGCAATCCTCGATCCTCAGTACGCTCACCTGTGAAGAACTAGCATCTATTCACAAGAAGTGAACAAATGAGCACTCAACTTAAAACTTAGAGAGGAGGAGAAACAATTTCAGCATTGAGGTGGGTTCAAGAAAGACAAGGTGAGAGGAGAATAAGCTCTTCTGGTAGATTAATTTGTATTTAGAAAATAGTTCTGGACTCTCAACTAAGATGGCCATTCTAGCTAAGGTCAAGATCTACGGTCGATATGACTTTGATATTATCTCTGTTGAGATTTAAATTTCGAATCTGGAATCCTCTAGGTATATCGTATTAGTCCAGAACTCCAGAATCACGCTAGGGGATCGATGTAATCTCATCCATCTGAACTCTGGCGTGAACATGCAAAGTCGACATTTCGAACTGTGAACATCTCAAGAGGAAGCGCAAACGGCAACTGAACTCTGGCGTTCTGCAACCATCTGATGCGACCCATAACATCGGGAGATCACTCTGATGGAACACCTGAAGTAAGCAATGTATCTTCGTCGACAAGGATCAGGGAGGCCTACGTCAAACTGCATGAAGATATTCTAGCTGTGTGCCTGTGTCTTACACTGGATGCGTTCATTTTGTTCTTTTTTCCAGAACACATGTGATCAGAAGAAATTGATTTAGTGTCAGCGAACTACTAATTTTTGAGGTGTCTTGTCGCCATATGTATTTTGAGTTTTTTTTGCTATGGTTTATGATTTTTAGCTTATAATTTTTGAATTCTAGTTATTCGTGAGAGAGGTTACGAAAAGAGAGACAATCGTATACAATTTTAGCTGATATAGATAAAGTCGGTACGATATGTACTAAAATTAGTTAGTAGATCCGGTTTTAAAAATATACCGTTTAAAAGCTAGTTATTGTAGTAAAAAGTTAAAGGCCAAAGCCTAAGCCAAAACGAAACAGCAGTTGTTCTGGCAGCCACTAACTGATATGCTAAGGGGTGCTCCAATCCAATGCATATTTTTAGATGCCACTCGGTTGGGCTGAAATAAACTGATTTATAGCTAAAATTACATTATAGCTGGTTGAAATTATACTATAACTAAAATTTAAAAATAGATTAGCTTATCACGAATAATACAAATAAATATGAGAAAAAAAACCAGCAAAAAAGCTAAAAAACTAAAAAAATTCAAAAAAGATTGTTGGACCGAAATGGCGACAGAGGGGGGGTGAATGGTGCCTTCAAAACTCCCCAAGCACCCACACAAAGAAAGCGGTCGAAAGAACCGACTTCTCAGTCGAACGCATGCGTGGTCGTAAGCCAACCGATGGTCGAACACCACGTGGTCGAACACTTGCCCGAGCCGACAAAAGAAATCAAACAAAGAAAACTGCGCGGTTGAAACAAGAACGGAGAAGGACTCGTTTGCCAGGTTTCTGAGTAACTAAGACTCTCTGGCTTTTGATCCTCAAATTTGGGGCACTGAACTATTCCAACCTCTGGAAGAAAAAATACTAATAAAATCCAAAGACTTAGCTACGATCGACTAGAGAGACAAGGTCGAACTCGAAACAGAGGACTTGAGGCGCACGACTATTCAGAAAAGAAAACTTCTCTGTTTCGACTCCTGCTCTCGGGAATAAATTGGCCAAGTGGCCTTGAGACAGATTCCCAATTCTGAGCTAATCGAAGCACACAAGAACGAATGCAGACTCAAGAAGAAAAGAGGAGAGAAAAGGATAGCATGAAGAACAAGCTCTCAAAACAGATCGCAAACAAAACAATCACAACATCTCATGACGACGAAAACAACTTGAGGAAGAGAGATGAATGATTGATCATGGAGGTTTCTCTGACCACTCCATTGGAGGTACAAGAGCAACCGTGCTCTACCAGAGACAACTCACACAAAAGAGACGAAAAATTCAGTGACTCGGGAACAACCTCACCGAGCATCCGAGCTCTACCCTCTCTATTTATAGTCTTCTTGCTACAGGGGAGAAACCGTTAACTCCACCTAACACCGGGTTTTACCACTCTCTTTACCCAACAACGAGAACGAGCTCGGTGCTTTACCCGTTACACCCAACGGCTCCACCGCTTTGCTGTTAGCGCCAAAAACTCCAGTGCTTTCGCGAGACACAGCTTCCTTTGCGCTTTCCGCATTTCTCCAAAATGCCACTTGGCTGCCTTCCGGAAGCTTCCTCCCGCTTGCCGATCACGCTTGCAACCACCTCACAGACTTCATCGTCTTTGGCATCTCCCAGCCGATCACGACCTCAGCACCCCCGTGCCTAGTCTCGACCATCCATGCCTCACCACGATTAGTCTCAAAGTCCTGCAAACCATCACAGACAAGCAAACCATTACATAGCACCGCTCACAATAGTATCCAACCACTTGAGCCAGAAAACAGAACTCAAATCAAACTCTTACCAAGTCGTATACCACCTACGACCAAACGAAAAAAGAGAACAATGAATGCACACTACCACAAAATCAAGCCATACGACCAGATACAATGAGTCTACGATCATCGCTAACTTGCTACGACCACCCACAACTCGCTACGGCTTTAACGCTCAAAGTCTACGACTTCAACCCTAAGTCGTTACGACCGATCGAAAAGATAAACCAACAAATGCACAAGGTCCCTGACTTCATCACAAAGCCCTACGACCAAATCCGACCGGTATCGACTACAACCGACCGGCTACGACCACAACCGACTGAGTCTGACCCCGACCCGACCTCGTTCGACCGCTTCACAACATGGTCGAAGTCCGCCGACTTCCGACCGCAGCTCTCAATAACGTAGTCGTAGAGAGCCGACTACTCAACGTGGTCGTAGCTTCGACTTACGACTTCCAACCGCTTTCAGCTCATGACAACGTGGTCGAAGCTGCATTCGACTACGGCCAACGTGATCGTAAACGACCTGAAAATGGTCGTATACGCCTGGCGTGGTCGTAAATGGCTCGGTGGCTTCGATAGCGCTGGCGTGGTCGTACGGGACATTTCGACCATGACCAAGATACGACTAGGGCAAAAACAGTCTTAAACTTCCCTAGAGACCTACGATCACGGCCAAACGTGGTCGTAACCTATTTCGACCACGACCAACGTGGTCGTCGCGCCTTCGACCACGGCCGGGCGTGGTCGTATTGCCTCGGTGCCCTTCGACCATGGCCAAAGTGGTCGTGACCCCTCGGGTGACCTTCGACCACGCCCAAAGTGGTCGTAACGATCTTGCATGACTTTCGACCACGACCAACGTGGTCGTGTTAGTGCGAACACTTCGCCGCGAGCTACGACAATGCAGAACTAGCACAAACCTCAAAAACTAAACTCAATCTTCCTAGAACAAGAGTCAATTACTCATCACAACCATGGGGTGCCCTTCACATGGTCTCTCAAAGATATAATTTATAAATAATAAAAATAAATTAGAAATAAAAACTCAAATCGAAATAAGCGACCATTAGTCGTGCTGCTTTGTGTTCCATGAGGTCTGAGATCACATTGGTAGATGGATTCCCCTTGAAATCAGCACCATGACTGCCAAACATCAGTAGACGCCAAGACAGTGTTAATAATGATAAGAAAAACACCATGCATATGACCGCAGCAGCAGCAGCACTGTATGTGACAGAATCACAGAAAGCAACCTCGTGCATGAGCTGCAGTAGCGCTGTAGCAGATTAGTTTTTCTACAGAGGGTGCCCTTATATAGCGTTTCTATATGGTGCACACTGACTCTCTTCAGATGTGTATACCTACCGTCCCTACAAGTTGCCATTTTCTTGTTCTTATTAAGCCCATGATATTGTTCAATGCTCCCTGCACCGTTTTTCCACGCAGAAATTTTGTGCAACTCGATCGAAGGATTGTTATATACCCCGCTCTAACAGGCTGATGATTTAAGCTTCTAGTTATAATTTTTTTATAGTTAAAATTGTACTACGGCGATTATTAACTTTTTCTAAAATAATAGGGAAAAAAGTTATATCGTCGTGATAATGTAAATAAATAAGGGAGAAAAAAAATCCAAAAAGACTAAAATAAGTTGAAATTAAAAGCCAATATATTTCAAATAACTTTTAACTTAAATAAATTAAAATAAATCAGAAGTTAAAACCATCTGAAACAGGCTAAGTTGACTGAGACTACTAAGCAATATGTCGTAACACACACGATGATGTAACGCTGTATGGTTTCCCATCTGCAAGTTGGCACCTGAAAGCATCTTTCAGTAACTTTCATGCAATAGCCTCACCAGAGTTGAAATTTGTCTTCAGTTAAAAGATCAACACGGCTAAAATTGAAGCCCAACTCGGGCAGGACATCGCTTAGATACCACCTCTCCCACTAACTTGTTGCAAAAAAAGACAAGGATGGATCTTATCCTTTGCCATGGAATTAATAATTAAACTCGTGACATGGCCACGTGCTCCACGCGAGGAAGCCCTTGAACTTGATTCTCTGATATTTTTTTCCCACTTAGTCCAAATTATTCTTAGTGTCTCCCTTCAAATACTGCTAATTTTACTGGCTAACCAATCGTCAATTCCACGTTAAAACCTTAATAAACCATTGCATCAGAAAATTTAGATGTATAGATAGTTAAATTTTGGAAAATCTTATTAATTCAAAAAAAAATGTCATTCATAGAAAATAATCAGGGGGCATTACTCTTTTTTTTTCTGCTTGTTTGTGCCACTCGAAACTGAACAGGAGAGCTGGTTACACGTCATCATGTACCCATCTTTCGGCCTTGATCAATTCGGCTTCGGCTTCTGGCTTATTGTTCACTATTAATAAATTTCGTCTTTTTCTGAACTTTTAGTTTTTTGTTGAGCTTTTTTGCCGGTTCTTTTTTTCCCCGTATTTGTTTGTATTATATGTAATGAGCTAACATATTTTTTATATTTTTTAATTTTTTTAAATTTAATTATGCTGAATAAGTCTCTTTCAACTACAGTGCTTTTTTCAATCAGCTATAGTATTTCCAACTATAAGCCATGAGTTTTTAAGCCGAACCGATCACTCGTTTTGCCTTCCGTTGCTTTGCCTATGAAAACTTGGCAACGTCTCCCTCCGGAAGAATCCGTTTGTTGCTCTGTTTCTCCAAGAATCCGTGAGGGCGCGTCCATCCATCTCGGGGGTGAAGATGATTGCGCGCGGCCTGCTCCGATCCAATGCCTCCTCCCAGGTGACGGTCCGTGCCCCTCTCTCGTGTAGATGCGAAAGCCGACTTCTTTCTTCGATGCACTAGGTTAGGATTGCACCGGCCTGGAGGAGCGGAGCCGCGAGTGGAATGGTTTTAGGATCGGCATGTTGCTGCCGCCTGTTAGGAATCTATCTTGTCGCTGATCGCTTCGTGGAAGCGGGGGGTTCTGATTGGTGAGAGTTGGAGAATATGCTTGCTTGATAGAAATAGAGAGTCTTGTGTTCGAATCCGGAGCAGGGACTGGTGGAGATTCTAAAGGGGGAATCTTTGATTTTGTTCTTGATTCGCTCTCCGTTCTGAATTGTATTGCTCTCTCGTTTGGAAATAGTGATTAATTTTTACGGTTTCCGATTGGACTTTGCAACAATTTGGAGCTAGCAGTCGAGTAATCTGATTAAATTTGAGTGTAGAAACTTCACTTTTTCTAGTGAGCTCATTATCCTGCAGCCTTTAGAAAGCAACCTTTTCCCCCCTTAGATTTCCCTTTTCCTTTTTATGCTTCTGATTACGTACGAGTTCACTTTACCTGATTCTTTTTCAGTTACCTTTTCCCTTCCTCGTTTCGTATGTTCAGTACAGCTTTTAAGCGACACTGCCATCTGAAATTGGCAAGTTGGGTTCAGTTTTTTTCTAGTGTGAAAGCATTCTTGTATTTGATTTTCATGGAGAAACTGTGATGGATTTGCTCAATGTTAGACATTGAGGAGCTCGAGTACTGTGACAAGAATATTCGACCACTTTGTGTTGTTCAGACTTCAGACATCACCTGCCAAGGTTTGCCATTGTCATAGGTCATGTCTGATCCTTTTTATTCCTGATTCACAGGCAAGCAACTTAGTGAAGTATGTAACTAGCACTGGAAGTTTGCAAGGGCATGCAGATCGTTTGTCTGATGCATCAATCAGATATTTCAGTTCAGTGCCATCTCCTCAGTCTAACGCAACTGAAGAAAATGGGTATAAAATGTTTTTCATGTGTAGAGTTGTCACATAGTTTTGACTCTGTTATGCACTGGGATGTATGCAGAGTTGGATTCTACATGTTTACTAGTTATGATTGATTTGCAAAGTATGATGATCTTTCCAGGTTTAAGGGGCATGGCATGTTGGCACCATTCACAGCTGGCTGGCAGAGCTCCGATTTGCATCCGCTGGTTATTGAGAGATCTGAGGTTGACTCTCTAACTCTGGTGTTATATTGGTTTACTTCTCTTGAAATGTAGCATTGGATTATGGAAAAGGAAGCTTAGCATGTTGATTGCTTTACTCGAAAGTGTTGAGCTATATCTGTCAGCTTACCTTGTATAAACATACATATGCAGGGTTCATACGTTTATGATGTCAATGGGAAGAAGTATCTAGACTCTCTTGCAGGACTATGGTGTACAGCTTTAGGTTTGTACAATCTTTGGAGTGTGATTTTTTTATCGTATACCACAGAACTGATGTATTCTTTTGGATGATATTGGTATCACCATTTATTTTTGTGGCTTTTGAAATAGTGAGTAAATCCATTTCTGTTTTTTGAACTGTTCACAATGTCTTCAGGTGGTAGTGAGCCTCGATTGGTCAAAGCTGCAACTGAGCAATTAAACAAGCTACCCTTCTACCACTCTTTTTGGAACCGTACAACCAAACCATCGTTGGTACATACTCTGCATCTTTTATCGGTTATTGATTCATTTATATTTAAATAGAATTTGTGACTAATTTCTTAGTTTTAATTTCTTAGTTTTGATATCTTTTTGGAAACCATCGTTGGTATTTAAATAGAGGGGCAAATGTTAGTAATCGATATCTTAGTTTTGTTAAAAATATTTACTAATTTCTTTCCAGTTTCAATAAAATTTGTGACTGCAGCATCATTTTACTGGTGCCCTGTTCATCTAAAAATCATTCACTAAATTTGCAAATACTGATGATTTGAGAGCTGGTACTTTCAGGATCTTGCAAAGGATATTCTTAGCATGTTCACTGCAAGGGAAATGGGAAAAGTATTCTTCACAAATAGCGGTTCAGAAGCAAATGACTCTCAGGTATGGTTGCTAATAGTACTGACCATTTCCTACACTCTTCATACTATTGTTGGTGTTACTCTTACTGTTATTCACATCTACAATGAATCATTGAAATTGTTTTACATTATGTCACAGAAAGCAACTGCTGCATGAGCTTTTGATCTTAAAGTATCAAAAACTTCTTTTTGGAAAGAAAAAGGCACTGAAACATAAACAGTAGGTGGAAATGTGAAATTTACATGATGTTTCCATATTTCTCCAAAAAATGCTGTTTGCACCATTGATAGTAGGCTAGCTATTAGCCTATTACTCCTCCAAAAATTGGTTGTGGTTTTCTGAGAGATGGCCAATGCCTTAACAGTTTATTTACTTATATATATCTAGCTAATTTATATGCTCACATTGAATGGCATAGACATTTCATGATAAACACTACAAATTTTTGTGCTGATCTTATAATTTGTTATGTGCCTCTTTTGATTTTCTCATGGAGTCGCAGCATTGTTTCCCACAATTACTATGTTTGCACCATTCCTTATTTCGTTTACAGGTCAAACTGGTATGGTACTATAACAATGCATTGGGGAGGCCAAACAAGAAGAAATTCATTGCACGGTCAAAATCGTAAGTAACAAAATTACCAGTTTTTGTTCCTCAAACGAAGAAATGTATTGTTTTGCTTCATTTCTTCAGTAAACAACTTGCATTTGGCATCAATGTCCATCCCAGCTTATCATTTCTATATTCTTGAGATCTCAATGTTCAGTTTCATGAAACACGGAGGTATTTTGGATGTCATTCTTACTGCTGGTACACTTACTGCAGATATCATGGATCAACATTAATATCAGCTAGTCTATCTGGGTAAGTATTGTCCTACAGAAGAAAAAAAAACAGTTTGCCTTCGTATATCCATAAAGTATATCTAACAATACTATTAGAAAGTTTCTAATGAACCTACTAGTCCATCACTTGTTGATACTTACAAATCATTTTCTAATTGCTTCTGCATCTTTAGTCTTCCTGCCCTGCACCAGAAGTTTGATCTACCAGCACCTTTTGTTCTGCACACAGACTGCCCTCACTACTGGCGCTTCCATCTTCCTGGTACTCTTTACTGCAAAATTTTCTGCATGACCAGCCCAGCATATTTTGCTAATGAAATGATTTTGGCGGGAAACAGGTGAGACAGAAGAAGAGTTTGCAACTAGGCTTGCCAATAATTTAGAGAATCTTATCCTCAAAGAAGGACCAGAAACTGTAAAATCTTCTTGTCCCCAAAGCATAGGTCCAAAGTTTACTTCTTTACTGAGCTAGTATCTTTTTCTCCTCCTTTCAGATTGCTGCGTTCATTGCTGAGCCTGTGATGGGTGCTGGTGGTGTCATCCCTCCTCCAAAGACCTATTTTGAGAAGGTGATTCTCGACACCATGAATTCCAATCTTTTGATAGCTCCTATATGGAAAGAAAACCCATCCTTGGTTTCATTTATTTGAACCCACTGCTAAACAGTGGAGCTAAGATTGCACATTTACTGAACTTTCTGAAAGTATAATTGCTTCATTCTCCTATCTTTTTCTCTTTTTGTGCCTTCATTATATTGCAGTGGTTCCACAAAAAAATTGTTGCTTGATGAACTGCTAGTGTTAGTGTATTACATGTAGCTCGACATCAAAGACCTTCTTGTTTTGCTTGTTTATCTTATGTCATTCTGTTGTCTATCAACAGGTTCAAGCAGTGGTTAAGAAGTATGACATCCTTTTCATAGCAGATGAGGTACTTTACAATATCTCCTGTAAAGTCAAACACAAAATAGATAGTGAAATAAAGTAAAGATCCTTTTTTGTGCGACTATTACTATGGGATAATCCATTCTAGGTCATTACCGCATTTGGAAGGCTGGGAACCATGTTTGGATCTGATATGTATAACATCAAGCCAGATCTAGTCTCCTTGGCCAAGGTGAGTTCTTCAGTACCAGTATACCAGTGAACACTGCTTATTTGATGCAGACCGAATGGCCGAGTCATGTCAATTTCATCATAACAGGCTCTTTCATCTGCCTATGTGCCAATTGGAGCAACTCTTGTCAGCCCGGAAATATCAGATGTGATTCATTCTCAGAGCAATAAGCTTGGTAAGTTTGTAACGTCTTAGAGTCCAAACCGTCTTAGGCCTTAACCCCATTCTTGAATAGGCCACGCACACGTAGCAACCCGCTTGCACTTTCGTCCTCGCTTCGCGCAAAACGGTTAACTGGAGGTTACTACCAATGGAAACCCTAGGTTTATATGTTAGTACTTCTCAAGCTAAACTAGCAAGATGGGACTAACCCATACCCTCATGTACACATATATATGTCATCATGAGCCTAATTCTACATAGGTCGAGGTGTCACATACACAGGGGCGGAGCCAGGAATTGGATATGGGGGGCAACATGGACAACAAGTAGAGTAAAATCATGCCGGATTTACCGATTCAATAGTCACATATCAGAGTAATATGTTTCGCAAATTACAATGCAAAGAAATTACATCTCTATTAACTTAAACTTACCTCTACGACTACCAGCAAGATCATAGGCCTTAATAATATCATCATTACTAATCTTTACGGCCAATTCCTTTCCAATATAAATTACCAAACAATCTCGTAGAAATCCATCTCCCATTCGTGCTGCATTACTAAAGCACCGATCAGCATTCGTCCTGCGGTTTGTTGGATTGGAAAGCAATCTTGCGATCGATCTAATATTCGAGTACTATTACTCATCAGGATTTCTCACATATAAGACAGTAGGAAACTAATTGCACTTGCACAACAACTCTTTAGAATGTTGGGTTGATTTTCATCCACACCTAATCATGTTTTTTCCAAGTGCATCTGAACGTAAGATGGAAAAAAGAAATCTTTTACCGCCTCACATGTTGCAACTTGCAAGAACAAGAACAGAGCAGAAGCGGATGAAAGGAAGAATTAACCGAAGCGATGATTCGCACCTGAGGGTGTACGTGTAGGGGGAGAGGTGGCCACTGGCGTCTCTCGCGGCCCATCCGACGACCGTCCTCTCCGAAGCGACCCTGCCCATTTTTCTTGGAACCGAGGGAAGAAGACTAGATGAGGCAGCAACGAGAGGGGTGGAGCAGACAACTACAGAAGGAATGAGTGGATTTTGGGGTGGATTTGGACTGCCGCCTCTGCCCTCTGGCCCTCTGCCGCTCTGGCTCTGCGTGCAGGCGTGCAGGTGCTCCAGGCTCCAGCAGTCCTGGCCAGCGAGAATGCGAGATGGTCAGATGGAGCTGCCGCCCGCAACGCGAATACGAAGCGTTCAGTTTCGAATACCCGCGACCTCGAAACTGAAGCGTCATGAAGATTAATTACCTAATTAGTAGAAGTCGGTTGGGGGGTGCCAGGCCCCCCTGGCCCCCCCTCTCTCCGCCACTGCACATACACCTCCCTCAAAAGACGTGACGTCATCGTCGGCTTAACACACCTATATTGGGGCAAATGATCATAATCCCCCTCTTGGCACATGTCTGTACGTTCAGTGCCAGCACATATGCTATACCGTATGTTCACTCCGGGCCCACACGCACCATACACCATATGCCCGCGCCCCTGACCTGCACGTGCTCATGTAACCGTGAGGGTCGGCTTTGATACCATTTGTAACGCCTTATGGTTCAAACTGGCTTAGGCCTAACCCCATTCTTGGATAGGCCATACACATGTAGCAGCCTGCTTGCACTTTTGTTCTCGTTTCGCGTAAAACGGTTAACCGGAGGTTGCTACCATTGGAAGTTCTAGGTTTATATGTTAGTGTTTCTTAAGCTAAACTAGTAAAGTGGGACTAACCCATATCCTCATGTGCATACACATATAGGTCATCATAGGCCTAATTCTATATGGGCCGAGGTGTCACAAAGTTAATGCCATTGCATGAGCTCAATCCTCTCATTTCTGCATTGACATGTGCTGAGCTTTTCTGAAACATGACATGTGCTGAGCTTTTCTGAAACATGACATGTGCTGAGCTGTTGCTTTTGTTACAGGTTCATTTGCTCATGGCTTTACATACTCGGGGCATCCAGTTGCATGTGCTGTCGCCATAGAAGCGCTGAAAATTTATCGGTACTGTACTTTCCACAACATCACACAGTGCCCCTGCCCCTATTGAGTTTCATGTTTCTGATGAATCCTTCACAAAATTGGTATTAGGGAGAGGAATATTCCTGATCATGTCAAGCAACTTTCTCCGAGGTTCCAGGAGGGAATCAAGGCCTTTGCTGGAAGTCCAATTGTTGGGGAGGTACCCATTTCTCCTGGTATTCTCATACTGTAGAGGTTCCTTTCTTGTTCAAACACATAATCGACGTGCTTTTCTATACAGATACGTGGTGTAGGGTTCATACTCGGAACTGAATTCTCTGACAACAAATCACCAAATGACCCATTCCCTGCTGAATGGGGTAAGTAGCAGTGACAACTAGCGGTTACATGCTCTTATTTGCTAGTAGAATCTTTCAGTACGTCAAATCATAGTTTTGAACTGCTTAACCTGAAGCATTATGATAGCTTCATACTAAAAGAGTTATGATAACTAGTCGTATTCCAAGATATCTACCCGAGATACCATCATCTCGGAACCAGTAAGTATCCTTAACAAATATTTCCCTGAAGCAAGTCAAGGTTCTCATGATACCGGATGGTGTTTTCAGGTGTTGGTGCAATATTCGGAGAGGAGTGCCAGAAGCGTGGCATGCTGGTCAGGGTTGCCGGCGACAGCATTATGATGTCACCGCCATTGATAATGACCCCTGGTGAAGTCGACGAAGTACGATCAAAATTCATAGTTCCCCCCATTCTCCTCTCTTTTCAGATTACGGACGAACGAAAACAAACACTGAATTGTCCCACTCGACTGTTTGCAGCTCGTGAGCATATATGGGGAAGCCCTGAAGGCCACAGAGGAGAAAGTGGCAGAGCTCAAATCCAAGAAGAATTAGCCGATGCCATTTCTCCATCTTGCACGACGATGATGATAATGTTGGCGGCGATGATGATATCGGCTCATGTACAGAATAATTCCACGCTGTCTGTCAGATGGTAGTAATTACACTTGAACTCACGTTGTCCGTGATGTGCAAAATGGCAAGTATTCTTTCACCGAGCAACGGTGATTGATAACGAAATTATACGCGGGATAGAATTGGTATATTCTTACTAGCAAGTGACAAACCTGCTAAATATTGTCATTTCGAAGCTTTTCATGTTGGAATTTCTAAACAGACATAGTTTGGAACAAAATATTTTTTTAGAGAAATTCAGAGATTATACCTTGAAAAGTGAGACATAACAAAGAGGAATTAGCCTTTAGCAAAAGCCGGGTCATAGTTGAGTTGGAACTGGTAAGCGTAGGTTGCTTTGGGTCTCTTTATGTGGGCCCTGCTGTCAGTGGGTGGGTCCCTGTACAAAAGATTGTCTCCTTCAGAATCCAGTCACCTTAATGGCTCCACGGCCACGGGTGGTAACCTTATCAAACTATCATCATTTCGACCAGTACACGGTGGCTATGTTCCACTGTCGTGTGGGCCCTTTGGTCCCACGTGTCATTGGTAGCAACGTCGTTCCTACCTACTCCAGCCAAGTACATAGGGCGGGTCCCGCGGCGGGCCGCATCACAGCTGGAAAGTCGAGTGGGCGGCGGCCGTGGGCCCGGGAAAAGCGATGCTGTCGACGTCAGCACGGAATACTACACGCCTAATCTTGACGGAAATGCCCCCGTCCATTTGACGATGCCGTAAGCCTCTCGGTGCCCTATGATTCCGGTTTGTATTTGGAAAAAAAATTAAATATCATCATGATTATCTAATTTTTCAAAGCGGTTTTTTTTTTCACTATCGTCTTACTCTGAAGATAAGATAGTAGATTAAAAATGCATCACTCACTCTATTTTTTCTCGCTCCCGTCACACACACACATCTCTCTCACCTTTTGCATCACTCGCATACTCCTTCTAAAAGACACTTCTTTCGGTCACTACTATTTATTTTTAATAAAAACTATAAATTATAACAAAAATATAAAAAAAGACAATACGAACGCCCCCTTAGATGCTCGACTGTATCTTTCCCCTTTTTTCTTATAGTTTATAGTTTCATCTGAATAAATAAATGGAATATCTTTTTCGCCATTGTTTTAAAGCGGTTTATCAGGACAGCTGTTTGAAGCGGCTTATCGACTTATCGACATTCGATTTATCCGCATAAACGTTCGTACTAGGACTAAAAATCATAAGCCATAATCGAAAAGAATGCACCCTTTAAATTTGTGGTAAAGTTGAAGGAACAGGAGACTCTCGCCAACAATGTACTGTACAAATACTAACTTTGTGCTACAAGTTTGTATAAAATCATATTGTAAGGTTTATAAGAAGAATGGATGGACGGTTAGACGATGGCATGAAAAGGATGGAGATGTGTATGAATTGCTGAAGATTCTTGATTTTTCAGTGGCAAACCTTGACCGGTCGTTGACGACTGAGGAGCTTTACAGTTGAAAACGAAAGTGTTTGAACATCATGATGGACCTTAGAGCTAGAAGCCGCCAGCCGGCCTTTGGAGGTTGTCAAATTCTGCCCAAGTTGATGCGAATGGTTTGCCGAAAGTTTCTGACGAGCTGGACAGAATGGCATGCAACTCAGAGTTTCAGACCACCTGGAAAAGCCAACGTGCATGCTGCATCTCAAGAGTCATTAAGACAGAATACAATAATTTGACCAATGAGATGCTGTCTTTACATACAGTAATGAGCGTGAAATGATTCTTGCATCGGTCTCTCTTTTCCATCTTCCAGACCATGCCCACATGGACCAAGTCACTTGCATCATGCAGCTTAATGCATTGCCTCCAAGAATGGCCAAAACCTGAAGGTGATTCGATTCGAACCATTCGCCATTGGCCTGCAAGATCCGGAGATGCAACAATGCCAACATCCTTCTCATATTAAATGTCAGCACACGTGATATTAAAAGAATTTTAGATCTGAAGATCGCAAGTTTGCCAAAGGAGCAACAGTTGCAGAGATTCTGAAAGGTTGTGAATGCTGGAAAAGATACAGGTTGAAGCAAGCAATAGAATGATTGATCTGCTGAGTACTAATCTGCATGTGGAAGACTGTCAATTGAAGCAACTGGACTAGATGGACATTGCATTGACCAGTTGAAAGTTGTAGCCAGCTCCAACTTACTGAAACTACTGAATTTAATCGATTTCAGGTTCTTGACCTGCAAATCTCCTGATGGAGCTGGCCAATTGGTAAATATGTGTGGAATCGAAGCTACTATATGAACTGAACATTATACTTGTCAATCAAAGTTAACCATCCTTGGCTTACCAATCTACCAATCTATGGATCTAACCATATGACGCTTCCACATGGAACATTGTGAGATCTGAACATTAGAAGATGCAAACAGAAAGGTTAAGGAAACTGCCCAAACAATAAGAATCTAAAGAACAGAAGGCTTTTGGACTAAACTAAATTTTCTTTGCAAACGTTCTTGTACTGAACTAGAGACAACTACATGCAGGCAGTGACAGCATCAGCACAGCACGCCAAAGGGAGTTGCTGTGGTCTGTTTGGACGGCCGATTATTAGCTGCCGTCCACTGCACTGCGGGCCCGATGAGACCAACCAAAGAGAGGCAAAAGCCGAAGGTCTCCTCCATATTTTTCCTTTTCTTTCATGGAGTATGCGGTTGGACCCAACTGGACCAGCTTTGGTCTGCGCCATGATGCCATTACTCAAAACTATTTCTTTCTTCTCTCTCGTGTGCCAACCTTGCACTCTCTCTTTTAAGTTTAAACGTTATGCTCTGATACTTTTTCTTATGTACAGTAGCACCTAAATCAGATCAGAATTTATGAGATACCGCACGAATGTGAACGATATCAAGAAAGAAGAAAATGATGAATCTTGTAGAGAGAATCAAAATAATGACATTGAGACAATCACGACAAGAGAAAAGATTTAGTGAAACCGATTGTAAATTTTTTAAGCACAATCTCAAAAGAGTAAGAGGGATTATCACTCACTCACAACCCTCTCGAATCTTTTAAAACCATCGGATCCTTGCCATATACAATAGTGCTAAAGAATATCCTAGCATCTAATCCCCTCGTACACCATCTGCTTTAGATTAGTAGGCTTGATTGATTGGTTTCTCTCCATAGTCACCCCTTGATTTATATAGTCCCTCCTAGTTATTCTCTAATTTAAAGTAGGAATCATAATCTAAATATGAGTAGAAGTCCTAATCCCAGTAGGATTTATCTATGATTTTTTATAGCACATATTTTCAAATCCTAAAAAAACTATATATTAATCACCCTAACTCAATCATCTTCACTTGACTCTTATTCGTTAAAGTCATGGTGCTCATGTAAGAACCCGCTCCAATTCAGCTCCACTTTTTTCCTACCTCTAGGAGTGTCCCCACCACTAGGGCTCATGCATATCACCGCAATATATGTGTCAGTGTCCAGGCTAGCCTACACGAACCCTCTACTTAAGAACTCATTCGTTGTGTAGTTTGGTTAACCACATCTCTTGTACTTATAATCTTCCATTCCATAAGTTTGTATCGCCTCTGAGCTCCATTTTCTCACTAGTATCGCGTGGTTGGTCTCACCACGTCTTTCTTCCTCAACAACTCGCACCTTCATCTTTGCATTTGCTAAGTTTTGCAACCGTCTTTGCACTTTTCACACATAACTATAGATGGGATCGGTTTCCACACATAACCATAGATGAGATTAGTTTCCTTTTCTTGACCATAATTTTTATCAGACCTTATATTGGTTACTCCACATTTAAGATTACCCTTTGATCAGTATCCTTCATTACTCCAAATACTTTTTATGATTACTTGCTATTTGCAAGTAACTCGCGTGACTCTACCTCGAAATGATATCTCACAATCTTTGAGTTCAAGCGACATCATATATATATATATATATATATATATATATATATATATATATATATATATATATATATATATATATATATATATATATATATATATTATTCTTCTTTAAGTCGAAACATATCAAACTCAATATGTGATGTGCTCCATCATACTCCGTTAAGTGAACAGTCTTATGCGTCGGACATAAAGATCATTCGTCAAACATCTCTCTTGCCAAACATATATGAAAGCAACAACTTAAATCTAATATTCATATATGAGAAGTACCTAATTGACTAATAACTAGTATGTTTGAATCATCCTTTGCTACCGCCACTGAGCAAGTACCCTCTATTTGCTTCAAATTCGGACAGTCTTTTATCATGTAATATTTCTGTTACACAAATAACATACACGTGTGCTCTTAATTTTGCTCATCTTCCTATAACATTTGCTTCCGCATGTAACATCTACTATAACCAATTCTTGATCACCAGAAGATGAAAATTCTGATGGCTTTTTCAAGAACCTCGCCTTCAATAGATATACAATTGCTCCATTAAAGTTGAGAGTGGTTTTCTCGATAATAATATTTATCACTAATTGCTTCTAGGATGATCGTAGAGATTATCGTTGTAGAGTATTAAAAAATAAATGTTTGACAAATTTGGCAATGACTTTTATATCTTACATGACGTAGACTCGAAAATTATCACCAATGCTTACTAAAGCAGATGTCATTGTATTAACACTTTTTTGTGTACTGAATTGGTCTCTTTGGTGGATAAAGTCATGAAGAATCTGTATATGATTCACAACATTTTCATTAGTACTCACCATGGAAAGTTGTCCAACAGCAATTTTTTCTAAGAACTAGGAGTCCTCCTCCATCGGGATGGCTTTAATAATAGCACGAGACAATTCCTTGTACAAATTCAGCGAGAAAAGACCCACGCATGTTACTGTTAACTATACCAAATCATTTAATTGCAAAATAATTGGTTCTAGTCATGAAACTGGGCTAGGAAGAGAGAAACATCATAGTGATAATGTTCTTTTCCGAATAGCTCTTGGCTTTTAGAAGTCGGCTTTTAAATGAAGTGACTTTTTAATGTGGTTTTTATAAGCTATTTATAGGAGTCATTATTTGAGTTATTTTGAACAGAATAGATTCCTAACATGAATATCTCTTGCTCCATCAATCTTTCTCGCAATCAAGTAAAATCCAAAAGCCATAATACTTTTGAACAGGGGCTAAAGCTAATGAGGGCACACCTGAAAATGATTGGAGTTTCTTGTTTGCGGATGAACATATGGATATGCTTGCAAGGTAATCCAAACTCTAAAGACGTGCACAATGGAAGCACCTTTTGGAGTGCACATATCATTTTCTGTCAAGCAAAGTGATGCTAAACATATAGTATAACCAACCTTGAATGAGATCTCGTCCTCCCAAAAGGAAAAGCTTTGAAGTGGGATGTAAAAATGATCTGATGTTGGAACACAATTAGTTGTCATTTTGATCGCTCAATTTTGTTGGATCCATGAGTAGATAACAATAAAAAGAGAGAAAAAGACCAATCGCTTGTCTGCAAAGGCGGCCAGATGACTACATGGGCGGTTTGATTTTGCTAGTTGCCCACAACTTCCTCATCACATGGATGCAGCTCCCAGCTATCTGATCCGCGTGGCCTGAGATCTAAACCGTCTGAGCTCTCCCTTTTTTGTCGCAACGTGCGTCCATGACTGAAATTAGGACTGTTGTTCGATTTTTTCGGTTTATACGGTTTAATCGGTAAATACGGTTTTGGTATTTCGGAAAATACGATATTTTCTAGAATACGGTGTGGTATCGGTAAATACCATTTTATTTCGGTACGGTATCGGTTAATACCAATTTTACCAAAGTTTACGCGAATTGCTAAACGTTAATCTCATCTCCAAGACTCCAATTCTCCGTTCTAAAATCAGAAATACAGAAATACAAAGAACAAAGAATAGCATTATAACGATCGGACAGACAACGGGCAATAGCGGACTAGCATCAAGAACAATACAACATCAACGCATCAAGACATCACATATACTTCTCATATACTATCGATTCGGTATTTTTCATATGAAGTCGCCAAAGAGCCTTGAGTAACAAATAACAATACAGATTTTCCACCTTCCCGCAAGACATTCATCCCACCAATTTTAACGTAAACATAGAGAATCGTGAGTTCTCATAACGAAAAACGCTCTGGTGCACAAGCACAACTACAACTCATCAATCACCAATTTTACCAATGTAATCTCATCTCCAATTCTCTATTCTAGAAGCAAAAACTGCATAATGCATATAAAATAGACCCAATTATCATGAGCATAACGCACAAGGAAACAAATAGGAAAAAGCCAAAAGGCAAAGCGAGGAGCTAAAGCCTTGCAGTTGCGTAATGAGGAGCGGCTCAACGGAGCTCATCGGAGGCGCGGTCGCCGGCGTGGGTGAAGAAGAAGCGAGCCATGGTCGGCAGAGTCGCGAGAGGAGGATCTGTGGGCGGCGGAGGCGGATTGGCGGCGGGGGAGGCGGGGCGGCAGGCGGAGGATTGGGGTGGGGCCTTAGGGGTGGGGCTCGGCGGCGGAGGATTTGGGGCGGGGCGGCAGCGGCGACTAGGGGTGACGGCGGAGGATGGGGGTGGGGGGTTGGGGGGCGCGACGGCGGAGGCAGAGGATGGGGATCCGATCATCCGAGGCTGCTGTGGGCGAGGGAGCAGGGCCAGGGGAGGGAGCGGTGGGGGATAGGAAAGTGGCGGCTGGAGGCGATGGGGCAGGAGGAGCTCAGCGGCCGAGGCGGATGGAGGCGAGTGGCGTCTGCAGGCTGCGGCTCTGCCGGCTAGGGTTGAGCCTTGAAGGCGTGAGTCGCGTGACCGCGAGGCCGGCTGGTGGGCCGAGACGGAGACGCCGAGCTGGGCCGGTCGGTTTAATCGGTAAAATCGGTTTTTCTTCGATTTTTACTGAAAAAACCGAACCAGTGAAATGTTGATTTTTCAAAAACCGAACCGAATACCGAATACCGGTCAAACCGAGTTGACCGGTTCGGTTCGGTTTTTTTGGTACGGTTTTTTCGGTTCGGTTTTAATCTGCACAGCCCTAACTGAAATAGATCCCCTTCCCCCATCTCCTTTTCTTCCTGACTTTACCTTTTCCCTTCCCTATCTCTATCTCTATCTTCCTCTTCCACTTCCCCATCCTCATTTCCTCGCCTCGCCTGGCCACCTCTGTACATTCTTCTCCCCTCTTGCAAGCGCCGTCAGCTGTGCTGATTCAGATGCGGTGGTGACGGGCTGGATCTAGCGGTGATAGGCCCTTCCCCTTCCCTATTGCCATCGCGTAACCATTGCTGGCTAAGCCCGGCAAGGAGGCATGCGTTTTTTTATGAGAGTTACTACTTAACGCTATCCCGTTGGACCCCAATCAAATGAGATAGTTGCCTAGCCGCTCCTCTCCCCTCGTTCTCATTGTCGCTTCCCAGTATCCCTCCCTGCCTTTCCCCGTCCTCCCTTCTAGCCGCTCCCCTGCCGTTCCCCCGCTGCTACTCCCCCTTTCCCCTCTTTTTTTCGGCACGAGCAGCTCCACACCCCTCGGCTGCCTCCTCCTCCACCACCCCGTCCAACCTAACATTCACAGCGATGCCGTCTCGCCCGTTCATCCCTCCGACACCGCCCTCAGCCCTCTGGCGGCGCCCAATGCCCTCCGTCACCGTCCACTGCCGGGCCACTGCCTCCCCAGTAGGGCTGTAAAAAAAGCTTGAGGCTCGCGAGCTGCTCGAGCTTGGCTCGCTCTAGACTCGATTTGAGCTTGGCTCGAGCTCCAAACGAGCCGAATTCGAGCTTCATCCTAAGCTCGCAAGCTTTAACGAGCCGAGCTCGAATAGCTCGCAAGCTTAGGATTTTTTACCCCTTCCCCAATTCCCCCCACCCCCCGGCCCCCACCCCTCCCTCCCGAGTCCCGCCTCTCCTCTCAAACTCCCCCCTGCGGCCCTGCCCCCAGGCCCCCCCACCGCCACACCCACCCGCGGGCCTCCGCCTGCCCCCACCCATGCCCCGCCCCGCCGCCGCCTCGTCGCCCCTCGCCGACCCCTCTCCCGAGTCCCGCCCCGTCCCTTCCTCTCCCCGCCGCCTCCTGTCCTCTCCTCGCCCCACCGCCGCCCCGTCCCCTTCTTCTCTCGCCACGCCCCTGCCGCGCCCTCACCCGTTCCTCCTCGGCTCCTCGCCTCTCGCCGCCGCCCCTCTCTCTCCCCGTCCCCTCTCTCCGCCGCCCCGGTCCCCTCTCGCCCGCCGCCGCGCCTCTCCTCGCCCCGCGCCGCCTCGTCCCCGCGCCTCCTCAACCCGCCCGCCGCCTCCTCTCCCCTCCGCCGACGCCTCTCCTCCCGCGCCGCCCTCGACCCGGCCGCGCGCGCGCGCCTCCTCTCCCCGCCGTCGCGCCTCTCCTCGACGCGCCTCCTCGACCGACCGCGCGCCCCTCCTCTCCCCCGCGCGCCTCCTCCTCCGCGGCGCGCCTCCTCGGCCGGATCCGGCCATGCAGTGCGCACCGAGCCTACACGAGCCGAGCTCGGCGAGCTCGGTAGAAACTCGGCCGAGCTCGAGCCCAGCTTAAAGTTCGATGTTGATCTTAGGCTCGCTCGAGCTCAGCTCGAGTTTCTACCGAGCTCGAGCTTGCTAGGTTAAGCTCGCTCGAGCTCGGCTCGTTTACAGCCCTACTCCCCAGCCTCCCTCGACATACAGGGGGCGTGGTGAAACCCGTCGTCGTGGCAGCGCTGCGCCAGATCTAAAGCCAAAGGCAGCGGGGAGGAGGAGGAAGGGGAGGCTGCGCTATGCCGTTGGCGAAAGAAGAAAAAGCATACCGTTCGCAAGTTCTCTTTTTTATTTGGATCGACTTTTAATCAAAAATATTTTTTGAATTGATTTTATCATTTCTTTTTCCCTTAATTGTTTTTCGTCTCAGTCTTTTTTTGCTAAAATGTTTTTTTCAAATGGATTTTTGTCTTGTCCTTTTTTACTGAATTGTGTTTTCGAATAGTTTTTCTTGTCTCATACATTTTTTCTGAATTTTATTTTTTGTTAGCTGATTTTTCTTTTTTTAACATTTTCAACCAACACAATCTCGAAATAAAAAGTCCGATTTTTCCAAAAAAAAAACAGAAAACATTGGGTGGGGGGGTGAGTTGCACAACTCACGGACGCCCTTAGAACAGATGCACCTCTCAATTCCTTGCTTACCTTCATTCACATATTCTGATTTGCACCAAGCATTCCTAACATACATGAAAAGGCAGCTCAAACTTCCCATTTTCAGATCAATGAAATATGACATCACATTTGAGGAGATAACGGCATTAAATGACCCAACTTTGCCCTTTGGAAATATATTGTTGTTGCTACTAATGCTCAGCTATTACCATTTCTAATGTGTTAAAAAGGGGGGGGGGGGGAATGCTAACTATTCAAAATGTTCTACGCTTTGCGTCTAAAAAATAATCAACCCTCGAGAGGGTTATCCTTGCAAAAATTCCCCCCAAAAAAACCGCTCTTCCGCCGCCCACAACATAAGCAGACTGCCGCGCGAAGGGGCAATCTGGTAATTTACCGCCTAATGCTCGATCCCTCCGAGTCTCACCCACTGACAAATGGGCCCCACGTATAGACCCACTGGGCAGTGACTGTTTAGTCGGTGAGCCTAGCAACCCCGCTGGCCTGCAGGTGGGCCCCACCGCCAACTCAGCATCACGTATGCGCATTCTGAGAATAAATCCTACATATAAACCCCCCGAAGAAAAGATTAGTTAAAACCCCGACAAAATAAAAAGATTCTCTCTCCCCCTCGATCGTCTTGGTCTCTCTCTCGCGCGCGCGATTTCTCCGGGGGTTTTAGTTTCGGTTCTTGATCGTTTGGTAGCTTAAGACCATCGGGGAAACAGAGAAGCCGGAAGGATCGCACCACCGGGACCTCGTCCAAGGTGAGCTTCCGTTTCTTTTGATTATTATTTTTAGGCTTTTTTTTCCTTTTTTTTTATTTTTTTTTTGAGTTCGATTGCGTCCGTAGTCGGTGATCATCCATCAGCGATCCATTGGTTTTGTTTGGGAGGTTTGGTTTTGCTTACCGTTTCTGTCATTTTGATCCGATCTTCTCATCTTGATTTGGAGCGGCCTCCTTTGTCTGAATCGTTCTTGTAGAGTGGGAGCTGTTGTGATTGTTGATGCTTTCCTGCTTGGATTTTGATTTTTCTGTTTGTTTCGTTCTTTTCCTTTTTTGCTATTTCGATCTGTTCTTGGATTTCATGGTCAGTTACCGCTCGATTTTTCCTGTGCCATCCTTCCTCGCGGCGGGGGATGGTGGATTTGTTCTTGTGAAGTTGATGGGGTTTTGCTAGTTTCGATCGGATCGTTCTTTTTGACTTTTAAGTGCTGCAGATGGCATGCCTCTGCTCGGGGTAGGCAGTGATCGTGAGAAAGTTGGTGAGCTCGAATTGTCGTTTTTTGTCTTTTGCCTTTTCTTTGTTGGTTGCTGGTTTAATTGTTGGTTATTGCGTTTGGTAGCTAGAAGCTTGTTCTTCAAAGGTCGGTGAGCTCGGATCAAAGTTTCGATTTATGATCGATCGGATCTTGTACTAGTTTATGTCCTGTGCATGCAATCTTTTTCCTGATCGGCCTTTTGCGAAGTTGGTAGGCTTTGGTGGAAGAAGAGATCAGCTAATTCTTAATAATACCACAATGTTAACTCTACCAAAAAAAAGGATTCTTGCTGTTGCTTTTTCTCTGTATCCTTCAGCATCCAGTCTGTAGGCAAGATCCTTTTTTTTATCCCATTGAGCTTCTTTTAGGAAGACCCATTGAGATTTTTTAGCCTGCTTTGAGTAGGATTCGATTTTTAGGTTACAGAATTATTGCACATTAGCTCGACGTATGTGTATTCCGTATTCGTGATGTAAGGATCGATGATAGTACTTCTTGTTGTAATTTGCAGAAAGGAATAGCTAAGCTAGTCGCCCGTGATGGAAGTGGAACAGGCTGCCGAAGTTATCTCTGGAGAGACGACTGGTCTTAAGTCGCCTGATAAGACTCAGGTAAGAAAATCTTTACTATTATAAAAAAACAAGTTGGTGGTTGTACGTCCATTCTCCTTCAACCACTCTATTCTTTTAACTTCTCATCATTCTCCACTTTCCAACTGATCAGAGCAACTCTCTTCTATAACACGATTCTCTATATATTCAATGAGTTCCATTGCAACGCACGGGTACGTAACTAGTATATACCTAATGCTGAGTACATGCTTGCGATTCCTAACGCACTTTCATAAACGAGTGTCGTTACATATCTTATTAGATTTTCTTAGGATGTTTGGTTCTTGTCCTTTGCAGTAGCTTGTTTACCATGTCCAGTTTAGTTGTTTGGCTTCCAGTAGTACCACACTAGCATTTTCTTGAGGCACAGAAAAGTGTGGTTTCTGAACATTTATTTGGGTGACTAAATAGAATGTTGTGTTCAGTCATTTGTCAATTCATTACATTGGTCTCTGGTCTCCTGAATTTCATTGATTTTTAATATGTGAAAATCCTGGAGTTTCAGAAGATAGATGGTAATTGGTGGCCATAAGAAAACATTAATATTCACGGCATTGTGTATTGAACATTGTAACTTAAATGGGTTATATGGAAAGTTCACTATAGTGTTCAGTTTGAGGTCTTAAATATTTGCATCCATTGCATTGAATAAGATTCTAGAAGGAGGGTGGAGATTAGAAAGTCACCAGGAAAGCAACTGCTTAGAGGCTCAGGATTACTGAAAGTCTTACACTTCGACGGCATTGGTATTTTTCTTTCAATGAAGACATGTCTATGTTTCACTGACGACTTGGTTATTGTTAGATTTGGAATCCCAAAGAGATCACTGAATTCTCACAATGCCACTGTCGCAGGTACATGATGATGACAAAGAAAATCTTGTAAACAGGAATTCAAATCTGCAAGTGAAGGAAACACACAATAATGAGGATGACGGGGCAGGATCCGATGGTTTTGAGCTGATAGATGTGAAGGAACACTTTGATTCTGCAAAAGTGGTGGAGGAAGAAAGGGCAAGTCGAACAACTAGAACAGATGATGTCTCGTCTTTGACAAAGGAAAGTCCCATAGAGGAAGATAAAACTAGAGCACTTGAAGAACAAACACTTCCAGGAAACTTGAGACCTCAAGAATCTGCCATGTTGAACCAAGAAACAAAACGATTGGAGGAATTAACAAGGCGTATTGCAGAGCTTGAATTTGAAAAGGACAGATTGATAAAGGACATGACAGAAGCACAAAATAAGCAGAGTCTACACTACAATTCTCTACAAGAAGCACAAAGATCTCTCACCGAGAAAGACAAGGAGCTGGCTTATGCAACACAATCGCTGAGGGAGCTGGGGTCTGAGCTTGAAAGCTCGAAAAAGAGGATTCAAGAAATTGAAGCCGAATTAGATTCATCAGCTGATAAGCTCCAAAAACTTGAAGAGCTGAAGGATGAAAGAAGCTTGCATGCTGCACAGGAGGCGAAGAGGGCCTTGGAACTTGATAAGATGCTGGAAACTGCGCAGTTGAACATGAAAGAGATGGAAAACCAGATCAATACTCTTCAAGAGGAGATAATGGGACATCAAGACAAGGCCATAGATCATCAGCGAGTAGAAGAATCACTGAGAAGCACAATCTCAGAACTCAAGTTGGTACAGGAGGCATTGGAGTTATCAAAATCACAAGTGGCTGATTTGGAGAAGAAGCTTGACTCTCAGCATGCCAACATCAGTAAACTCACCGAAGAGTTGAGTATCCATTATTCATCTGAAGAATCACTGAAGGAAAAGAGTCTTAAACTAGAGAATGAACTTTCTTCTGCATACGAAGAGCTACAATCAAAACTTCTGAGTTTGCAGGAAATGGAGATGAAACTTGAAGATCAGATAAGGGAAAAACAGACAAGTGAAGCTACACTGGAGAAGCAACAGGTGCAGATACTCAACCTGCAGGTTGGGCTTGATGAATTGAAGAATGAAAATGAAACTCTGCAAGGCACTCTAGCTGATCTTAATTCAAAACTTTCAGAGAGAGACTCCATGCTGCATCAGGCTGAAGATGAGCATGCTAAAGCGCAGTTGCTCCTCTCAGAAGCATTGTCACATAAAGAAGAATTGGAGATGAATCTGAAATCTCTCAATGAACAGCATGGTGAGTCCAAAGCTGTTGTGGAAAATGCAAACCAGAAGATTCTTGAGCTTAAAGCACAAAGCCAGACACTGCATGCAGCTGAAGAGTTTATGAAGTCACAGCTGGAAGAGGCTGAGGCAAGGGTGGCAGTTGCTGAGAAGAAAAGTTCGGATCTTGAGCAACAGCTCAGTGAATTCGAGACTAAATTAGTTGCTTCAAGTGAACAAGTAATTTTGCTGGAAGAGCGTGTTCAACAAGAGGCAGCTTCATCAGCAGAAAAAGAAAAGCAGCTTGAAGAAGCAGTGAACAGTGCAGAGGCATACAAAGAAAAGATCAATGAGTTGCAATCTTCTCTGGATTCCTTGACATCTAAAAATCAGCTACTTGAACAAGAAGTCAAGGACCTGACTGACAAGTTCTCAGAGCATCAAGAACAAGCTCATTCTATTCATCAAAGAAGTCTTGAACTGGAGACCTTGCTTCATACATCAAAGTCTGATGCTGAAGGTGCACACTCCCGGACGCAGGAGCTGGAGCAGGAGCTGAACACCACACATGCAAAGTTCAAGGAGGTTGAAGCAGAACTAGAACAGTACAGAAGCAAGGTTTCTCAACTTTCCGATGATTTAGAAGCTTACCAGACAAAGTCAGCTACCCTTGAAGCTGTGATGGAAGCTGCAAGTGGAAAGGAGAAAGAGCTTATGGAGTCGTTGAGCCAAATCACAGAAGAAAAGAAGAAACTAGAAGAACTAACAGCGGAATATGAAGAAAAATTAAAAGGGCACTTAAAGGAAAAACAATCTTTTGAAGAGAGGTTGCAGAGCCAAGAATTGAAGGTGCTGGATTTAGAAGATTTGTTGGCAAAATTGAGAGAAGAAAAACAAAGTCATGAGAACACCATTGCTGATCTTAGCCTGCAACTATCCAATAAGAACGATGTGTGCATGCAATTGGAGTCCCAGTTAAGCCAGGCAGGGGATGATCATAGCAAAATAAGATCACTTTTCTCTGAAGCACAATTACACAAAGAGGAGCTGGAGCTAAATTTGAAATCTCTTAATGACCTGCACATCGAATCCAAAACAGCTGCAGAGTCTGCAATACAAAGAATTGCAGAGCTTGAAACTCAAGTTCAGGAATTAAATGCTGCTGAGCAAAGTTTGAAGTTGCAGCTTACTGAGTTTGAGTCAAAATTAGCATTTGCTGAGAAGAAGAGCATGGATCTTGAGCAAGAGCTTAATGATGCTACAGAGGAATGCAACAATTGCCGTGCGACAGTTGATGAATTTTCTGGGGAGCTTGAAGCATACAAGGAGAAATCAACTGGTCTCGAGGCTTCATTGGTAGAAGCAAAACAAAAGGAGGCTGAGTTGTCAGAGAAGTTGGCTCAAGTTAATGAAGAAAAGGAGAAGTTTGAAGAACTGTCAAAGAAAGCCACCATAAGGCATTTGGAAGCAGAGAAGCAGGTTCAGACTTTACAGGGTGAAGTAGAATCTGCCCGAGGCAAACTGGAAGAGGTGGATAATGATCTTCAGGCTATGGGTATTAGAGAAAATTCAGTACTTGAGAAGCTTAAATCTGCAGAGGAGAAACTAGAGCACAAAGGGAGGGCACTAGAACATGCCACTTCCAAGAAAATAGATCTGGAAGCTCTGTACCAGTCTTTACTTGAAGATACAGAGATGAAGCTCCAACAAGCAGCGGACAACTTGGCTCAGAAGGAGACAGAATGCCAGGAACTGTCTGAGAAGTTGAAGTTGGCCGAGGAACAAGCAGCATCTTACCAAGCAAAAGCAACTGCAGCCACTGAAGAGGTGGAGTCCATGAAGGTGGAGCTAGAAGCCTTTGAATTGGAGATTTCTACTCTTGAGACCACCATTGAGGAACTCAAGACCAAGGCCTCCCATGCTGAGTCAAAGGCTGAACAGGTGTTGGCTGAGAGTGCGACGATGAGTGGCGCAAATCAGGCCCTAAAAGAGGAACTTGATGCTAAGCTAGCCATGCTTCATGAACTGAAAGAGCAGTTTAATTCTACTCATGCTGAAAAGGAAGATGTTGTTACGAAGCTAGCTGTGCATGAAAGGACGATAGAACATTTGACTGAGGTGCACAGTAGAGGCTTGGAACTCCAATCCGCAGCTGAATCAAGGAATGCAGAGATTGAAGCTCAACTGCGTGAAGCTCTTGAGACAATAGAACAGAAAGATTCAGAAGTTCAAGACTTGAACGAGAGGCTGGTTGCACTTGAGTCTGAGACTGAAAGTTTGATGCATGTGAATGAAGCTTTGAAACAGGAAATCAATGCTAAGCTAGTCATGGTTGATGAGCTGCAGGAGAAGTTTAGTTCTGAGAAAGAAGAAGCTGCAGAGAAGCTAGCTGATCATGAGAAAACAATAGAACATTTGACAGAAGAGCATTCAAGGGGCTTGGAGCTCCAGTCTGCTACTGAATCAAGGAATGCAGAAATTGAGAGTCAACTGCATGAAGTTCTTGAGACGATAGCACATAAAGAAGCCGAAGTTACGGACTTGAAGGAAAAGCTGGTTTCTCTTGAAGCTGAGAATGAAAAACTGGCTGGTATGAATGAGGCCTTAAAAGGGAAAGTGGATGCTAAGTTGGCTATGTTTGATGATTTACAGGAACGGTTTAGCTCTACTCATGCTGAAAAGGAAGAAGCTGTAGAGAAGCTAGCTGCTCATGAGAGAACGATCACACACCTGACAGAGGTGCACACAAGAAGCGTGGAACTCCACTCTGCAGCTGCATCGAAGAATGAAGAAATTGAAGCTCAGCTGCGAGAAGCCCTTGAGACGATAGAACGGAAAGAAGCTGAAGTTAAAGACTTGAGCAAGAAGCTGGATGCTCTCGAAATTGAGTTGGGATATTATGAGGAGCAGGCAACCGAAGCTGCTGCCACTGAAGAAAATCATAAGATTAAATTTGATGAAGCTGTGCACAAAATAAAGAGCCTAGAAGAACAACTTGCAGAAACGCAAAACAAGGTTGAGTATTTCCATACAGAGAAAGAAAACTTGGTTACTGCAAATAGTAGTTTGAATGAGGAGCTGGAAGTACATGAGAACAAGCTGAATGAATTACAGCTGGCACTTGATGTGGCAGTAGCAGAAAAGGAGGGGTTGTCTGAAGAGATTCATTCATTACGGAAAACACTAGATGGCATGATTCAACGCAAAGAAGAACTGGAAAGCCAGGTGATCAAGTGTTCTATATTTGTTGTTACCGCTGCTTACCGCCTGTAGCTTCAAAATATTTTGTCATACTACATAGCTGTTTTTTGGTCATTACATATACTGTAGCTTCAAAAGCACTAGAAAAAGAACCTTTCTTGTTCTTTAAACAAAATAGAAACTTTTTTCAGGTATCTTCTACTTTGGAAGAGCATGAAGAACTGAAGAGCGAGTACCAAAATACTCTGGAAGAGAAGCAGATGTTGAATGAGAAGTATGAAATTGCAAAGAAAGAGCTTGAGGAAGCAATAGCAAAGTTGGAGGAGCAAATGGATGTAGACAAGTCAGAAAAAGAGTTGCACATCTCAAAACTTGAGAGACAGATTACATTGTCTGAGCTAAAATACATGGAGGAGGTATGTCTCTATTTTTCTCCCTCTAAACTACTTGGGGTTTTGACTTTGGAAACATTATCCGTATAATGTATTAAATCTTTTCAGATCCAGACCATGCAAGTGGAAACAACTGAAAAGGATGAAGCACTAACGGCTAAGGTGCAGGAGCATGCAAAGTTACACCATGAAAAAGATGAGTTGGAACAACAATTGCTGGAAGTTAGAAAGGAATTGGATGGTGCTTACCATACCATAGCAAATCAGGTAAATTAACATTGTTAAATGCATTTCTAAAATATAATATTTTTCTTACTGTCAAGCCTCTCTGCTAAAGGCATAAGGGATTATTGGATCTATCAGTTCCTTGTTTACAGATGAAGCTTGTGTGCCTTGACAAGGCTTGCTGCTATATCAACGCGCATATAGCCGGTTCAATTATTCAGCAGTCATAAATTGATAAATCTATCTTGACATGTTCACATGGCTCATAAAGAATTTTAAGTGGTTCACTTGAAATATTTGTTATCCGGCTTAATTGATACCATATAAAAATGATGGCACAGTGGCAGTGTGGATAAATTGTTAAATCTATCTCGACATGTTCACATGGTTCATAAAGAATTTTAAGTGGTTCACTTGAAATATTTGTTATCCGGCTTAATGGATACCATATAAAAATGATGGCGCAGTGGCAGTGTGGCACTTGCCTCTCTGTATCACTATGTGATCAACATCCTTTTTATGTAGTGAAGTTGTTGGTTAGAGAGCATCCAAACATTGTGACACTAGTCTCTTCAAAATTGTATCATTGTCTGAACTAGTCTTGACATGAAAATTCTTTGTTTTTTTTTTTTTTGGCAGGAAGAGCAGGCTTCAGTGAGGGAGATAAAGTGGGATGCGTATAAGAAGTATTCAGAGGATCAACTGGAGGCTGAGCAGCAGCATGCTGCAGAACTGGAAGTGCAAGTATCAGCTCTTAAGCAGCAGCTGCAAGAAGCTGAGATCCATTACAAGCAAAAGGTGGGATTTTATTTGAGTACCTATTCTATGCTGTAATACTAGTTCACCTGTTGCATGTGACAAGAGGATGTTATGGCTCCAAAAACAAGGATATTGCGATTAAATTCTATCATTTGTTTTTAGTCTTTACATTATTCAATGTGAAAGTCTCATGTTCTGAGGCATCCAGGTTATTTCTGTCATTTCTCATTCAAAATGGAAGCATCATGACTGAAGGCTTGCATGATAATGGATTCGGGGGAAACATGGATAGACATAGACATTTTTATGGCAACTATATGAGATAATAAAGCTATATTTTATCACATCAAATTTTATTTGGATATTATGATATTTCTTGATATCTTAAAATGATTAGTGTTTCTTTTGACAGGGAGAACGAATTTCTCTAAGAGAAGTTCAATGGGAAGCAGATCAACAAAATTCAGTGGATGAGCTAAAAGCTCAGCGTCAGTATGCTGCAGATTTAGAGAAACAAATCAGAGCTCTTACACAGCAGTTACAAATAGCCGAAACACAGTACAAGCAGAAGGTAAACTTCCATCCTTATTGGAGTAGTTAATAGTAAAAAAAATTATCACAATATACGAGGACAGATTTGAAATAGCACAAAGAACATTTACAATCTTGTGGTAATCATATTACATATTCTTGCTGATACAAAACCTGATAAATTCACTCCATACTGTCTACTGTTTCCACTGATGAAGGGCACTTTGCCTTTAGCATCACAAAACTTACCTTTGCCATTGGAAATTGGAGTTTCCAGAATTGCTTTGGCACTTTATATGTTTATAAATTTATATGCATGATGCATTTGCACGTTTACAGCAACTTTTCTCCATGTATTGAAGTGTCTTGAGTTTTCCAGGTTACAGAAGAGAGGGAGAAGCTTGCTCTCGTTAACACAGAACTCAACAAGATGACACAAAAGGTGAGCAAGAGTGCTGAAATGGAAAAGAAGGTACAGGACCTTGAGCAAAAGTTGCAGCTAGCTTATTCCAAATCTGAGGAGCAGGTAAGCAGAAACAATGCTATGAAATCTTTTAGTTACCTCTGGTCGGTTGTTATTAGGAATTTAATCACATCATCTCTTTTGCAGGCAAAGGATGCTGTGGAATCAAGATCCCAAGAATTCAGCCTGGACTCATCAACTCTGTCAAACAAACAACATGACAGATCTCAGGCTCCTGACACGATCTCTCCAAACCAAACACAGGAAGAAATGCGAGAACCTTCCGGTATCATGGCCTTCAAGTTCATCCTGGGAGTCGCCCTGTTGTCCGTGCTCATCGGTGTATTTCTTGGAAAGAGATACTAGTGCTGCTTTTGTGAACGTCTCTCGGTGCCCATGGCAAATCTCATTGTTAATACTGCTTTCCGTGAACCAGAGTTATTCTAGCTGAACCTGAACAGTGCATAGTCAGCGGAAGTTTTGAGAGATTGGTGGCCTTCATGGATGGATGACTTCTAGGGAGAAGTCAGAAATCCTGGAAAAAAATTCCTCGTTTTGAGTTTTCTCTTTAGTTTCTTTTTGGGGGTAAGGGGGCTAGGAATTTGATTTTTGTTCATTCCTACCCTTTGCATGCAAAAGGCCATCTGCATGCAATAGGTTTTGCTGTCAATGAGCTTGTATTTACATTACTTTGTAAAGCAAAATCAGAAGTTCAGGGATGCGAAACATGATGCCTTTGCTAAGTTGATCATATTTTCATACCAAGAATGTGAGTTTTATTATGCTGTACAATCACTCCAGTGTTTTTGATCTTTATCTGAATTGTTGGTCAGCAAGAAGTGTCACATTTCTCCAAGATCAAAAGGTTTTCATCCCATGACATTTCTTTTCTTTCTTGAAATTATATGGGATATTATGTATATGTGCACTGCCCAATGAAGCTTTTCCTCTCTGCAAATCTCACTCGCAATGATGTATTTCCATATTCTACTTTCACTGCATAGTGCTACTTTCTTTTGGAGATCATATGATATGAGTGAATGAATCTGGTCACATTTGTATTTTTGCAGGTGCATGCATGAGTCATACTTTTGCCTTGTAGGCAAGGGAGGAGTCCAATGCATGTTAATATGACAATGAGATCCGAAGATTCAGTTTTCAAGGCATCTCCCTTTCTCACAGTTCCATAGCTAGTAGATCAGGAGTTGAACAATCTGACGTGTTTTCGTTCATTCTTATTAGTACATATGCTAACCTGACATTAATTAACACCGAACTTCGGAATCAATTTTTCATGTGAATTGACACAAGCATTGAACCAGGATTGAGAGGAGGGGAATCACAAGCACACCTACAGGTTACAGTAATGTGTCACAACATGCTACCATGTTGGTACTATTGTAGGTTTTTTGGTACAGCCAGCGGTAGTTGTGTTGGGAAAAAGATGCCGCCCTCTTTTGGAAAGAAAAAAAAAGGCATGCCAAGATAGCATAATCAGGATGGTAAGATAAGACAGAAAATTTGTGCCATGGCAAGGTGGTTGGGACAGAAAAAATCGGCGGTAATCGAATGGCTACTATTAATTTTGGATATCTTTGCGCCTGCGATGACTAAATAAGAACGGCAAGAATATATCACATGGTTATTGTAGCGCACAAGATTTTATCTCTAATCTCTCAACCATCCTTATCTCTAACCTCTCTCATCCTAATAACTTCTCTCTCCCATCTCCAATATTTTTCTCCTATCCTCACAAATGAATCTTCTATCTCTCTCTTTCTTCCTCTTCTGCGTGGCCGACGGCTCGTCATGGCAGACGGCGACGACGTTGATGGCAGACAGCGTGGCCAGTGTGCGGCAGCAGCACTCAACATGGCGGCGTGGCATGCGCGCGTGGTGGGGAGCAGCACAGCGGGTGTGCGCGGAAGGGCGGCGGCTACGACACCATAGTCGGCGGTGGTGGCAGCACCACAGGTGGCAATGTGGCGAGTGGCAGTCGGCGCAACGCGGCGTGCGGCGGAGGCGTGGTGTGGCGCAGCTGCGGCGTTGCACTCAGGCGTCGACGACCAGGCGTGACATGGCTGCGGGCGACGATGTCTGGCAGCGCGCATGGCCGGAGGAGGCGCGGTGGTTAGGCGCCGTTAGGCCGGGCGGTGGTGGCTGTCGGGTGCAAGCTAAGGCGGAGCGACGTCCATGGAGGCGCAACCAGTGGGCGCTAGGGCCGGCGGCGCCATGGGGGGCGGTGGTGGTGGCCATTGGCGGAGGCCGGCGGCGGTGGCCGACGATGGCCGGAACCGATTCCACGACCATGGGATTCGGTTGGCCCAGAACCAAGGCCGAATCACGTTTCGCACCGTTCACAATTTTATCATAACTCTCATCTGATTCACTCTCGTTCCACCGTGTAGGTTCTCACGCAGCTGTTAAGGAAGCGTCAGTGCAGTTGCGCGTTCCAGATCCTTTGTGCAACGTGTCCGTCGAGCGTGCTAAGGCAAGAACCTCGCGGCCGTGACCTTTTCGTTTCGCATACCACGTGTTTCCATATTACTTATCACCTAAAGTTACCTGATTATTATCATATCACTAAAATTACATGGCTAAGCTCATATCACGACAGTTACCTGATTATTATCATATCACTAAAATTACATGTTTAATCTCAAATCACTAAAATTACTTGATTATTATCATATCACCAAAATTACCTGGCTAATCTCATATCACTACAGTTACTTGATTATTATCATATCACTAAAATTACCTGGCTAATCTCATATCACTAAAATTACCTGATTATTGTCATATCACTAAAATTACATGGCTAATCTCATGTCACTACAGTTAACTGATTATTATCATATCAATAAAATTACCTGGTGTATCTCATATCACTAAGTTACCTGATTATTATCATATCAATAAAATTACCTGGCTAATCTCATATCATTACAGTTACCTGATTATTATCATATCACTAAAATTACCTAGCTAATTTTATATCACTAAAGTTATCTAGCTAATTTCATATCACTAAAGTTACCTGGCTATTCACATATCACTAAGGTTACCCGATTATTATCATATCCTTAAGGTTTGCCTGGTTGTTATTATATTACTAATGCTTGCCTGGTTATCAATATATTATTAATGCTTGCCAGTTTTATACTTTAAATATTGTATTCATACCATGACGTTCTAGGTTATCTTGTTCACATACTTTTATGTTCATTAGATTACTCAGTTATTAATGTTTAGAGTTCATGCTTAAATCGTTAACAGGGATAGCGGATGATCATGTTGTAGACTTAGGTTAAAACCAGTAGCAATCTTTTAAATACCAATTTCTATGTTTAATCTTTCTGATATCATGATGTATTGCTGGTATGGTTTATTATGTGAGTCATGATCGATATATATTAACAAATGTTAATTGGATTAATAATTACCTGTCATGTAATAAAACTTAGTTGGTTGTCAACCTTTGTGTGAGCTACGTTATAATGCCTCTTTTAGAATAATTCCTAGACCGTTATCACCGTGTTATCATTTCACATCAACATCTATCGCGATATAATGCTTCTTTATTTCAAACCTTTAGTGAATCCTTCCACTTATCATAACCTCATCTTACCTTTCACTCAGTTCCATTAAATTCACACCATTTTACCTGTTAACGATATAACAGTTACCTGGCCTAGGGTTAACCACATACAGGGGAGATTTCCACCCATCTGGTAACATACGGGGGCCGTACACTTTCGTTACTTAGGATAGTACATCCCGTCTACGGTTATACAGTCGAGGATAGTGTTGTGTCTGACTATTCTCGTATAATCGGGTATGTGGGAAGTAATCGTCGGTGCCATTCTCATAACTTGCTAAATAACAATTATATTTGATTCCACCGTTCCTGTTGTCTCGTTACTCAGTATATCATATAACATGTTAACAATATGACAGTAACCTGGTTGGGATTATCCACATATAAGGGAGATTTCCACCAACTGGTAACGTACGAGGGGACATATACTCTCGTTACTTAGGATATTACACTCCGTCTGTGGTTATACAGTCGATGACAGTGTTGTGCCTAACTATTCTCGTATAATCGGCTATGTGGAAAGTAATCGCCGATGTCATTGTTATAACTTGCTAAATAATGATTATCCTTAATGTCGTTGTTCCGGTTACCTCTATCCTTGACTTTCATCAATGTTTCCGGTAACCTAGTTCCATTGCAATTAATCTGTATCAATTATTTGTTTGCATTACTTGTCCTTTAGTCACCATGTTACAACCGTTGTTAGGTACTTGCTGAGATTTCTAAATCTCACGCTTGCTCTTTTCATTCTCAGGTAAAAAGCCAGCGCAGTGACAGCAACATGCATGGGGGAGCACTTGAGTTTTCAGCACCGTGGCTTGCCACTGTTTATGTCATTTTATTTATTCTTCATTTGGTTAGAAATGGACCAATCTCATATTTCAAACATTACTTTCAGCTTTCGTTGACTCTCTAATAAAGTACCTTTAAAGTTTTAATTTTCTTGTGGTTTCTATTGTTGCTTTTATTATTTATTCTTTATTTTGGCGATGATGTTCCATAATAGTATTTTATATTGATATGTGAGGTGCTACAGTTATCAAGGGTTGCATCGGTTTCTAAATTTTGATTGGCTTCTGTTTTTTTCTTCTTTCTAGTAAAATGGTTGTTTATTTCTCTCTATTCTCCCTTTTATTTTGGATACTAGCCAAAACTAGTGCTTCACAATCGGTTACACTGTTGACACGGTTTATAATGATAGTTTTAAGGACCCTACTGTATGGAAACTGTTAAGGATTGGCATCCACAGGCTACCAATTTCGACGTCTGAAAAGTCTCCAGAAAGATCTGGCCACAGCCATGTGACAGATTTCGTGACTTTGCTAGTAAAGTCCATTAGCTTTCTCTATCCTATCCTAATGGAGAACAGTAGGGGACAAAACCACAGTTTATTATTATTATTAATCTATGCTGCTTTGCAATAGTGTTTTGTCTGAACTTTCAGCCTTTGCAATGTGTAATCCTGACACTTTGCAGCGATCAAATGAACGACTAGGATGGCCATGGTCATCATTTAGAAGGCACACTAATATCACCATTCCTTTTGTTCATGGAATCATGGGCACTGAGTCCACAGGAATCCATATATTTTGGGTGGGTAGGAAGGAACTGAAACCATAGCAGATTGGCTCAAGGAGAAAGAGATAAAATAAAATAAAAGTTTCAGGTGGGCCAATGCTACAAAAACAAAGAACTTTCCACCTGATAAACTCTCTGTGCAACTGCACCCACATGATGCTCCACAAATCTCCAAAAGGAGAAAAGGTGAAAGATGGCAAAGGCAGGAACAGATGCCATTTTAAAGCCTATCTACGAGGAGAAGCCGTAGCATGCCACCACCCCCTCCCCCTATGAGATGTGACGATTTCACTTGGATTGGCAAGATGGCATAGATAGCGCGAACCTCCAAAGATTCCAACTTGCATTCGCCATTCCCCACGAGTGAAAGAAAGAAGATAAGACGGGGCCATCTTTAGTTCTCTATCCACCCACGCTGTGATGATTGTTGAGTGAAATTGCATTTTCCTCGATCTCTCCGACGATATAACTCCGATACATATACCTATAATGTATATTGCTTAAATAATATTTAATTATATTTATTTTTAATAGAAAAATAATAATATATATCTAATAAGAGCAACTATCATCCAATTCTATTAAATGTTACTTAACTAATATGATTTCTAGGTATATATATCGAACTTATATTGCGGAACGAAAGAAGTAGCGTTGTGAACAGGGGCGGATCCAGCGGTGGGGCGGGGGGCTCGAGCCCCCTACCGCTACCGAACCCTTGGAGCCCCCTTGGAGCCCCCCATAAATTTTTAGCTATGGATGTATGGTGTAGGAGGGGCATAGTGGAGTTATGTCGCTGTATCGCTTTTGTTCAGGCTCTCCTAAATTTTTTCCTGGACCCGCCACTGGTTGTGAATAGCAAAGTTATATTTCAAAAAGGCTCAACGACTACTAGTGTAGTACTACTACGGTCCAGTGGTATGCGATTTAAGAGCGATGCTATATGTACCGAAAATATTTATACACATAAGACAGTACTATGGTACATGCCGAGGATAGCGTCGAATTAAGCCTGGTCCCCTGTGGTTATTGGCTCTTTCTTTGTAGCACCTAGCTACCAGTATTTCCAAGAACAACTCGCGTACTAGTTCGAGAATTTCGCGCGATCACGTTCGCTTGTTTCCAATCGGACGGGCAGGATGTAAACCAACCGGACGAGAACTTGTCTCGTCCGAAAATCCCCAAGCGTCAGATCTAGATCGAACGGCGGAGACGAAGCCTCACCAAGGGGATGAGGGGGAGAGGACATGCTGCTGTTGGTGATGCTCTCCGGCGTGGCGCCAAGGCGTGGCTTGGCCCATCTTCTTTCTCCCCTCAGTTGCTGTCACCATGATGAGAGAGATCATCAGTGTGGTCCCCCACCCTGCCGCTGAAGGTGGGGCGGCGACCCTATCCTGCCCTGGCTGCCTGCTCTCCTTCCTCGTCTTTCTCGCACCAATGCAACCTGCAATGTGCAACGCAATATTGCAACGCAGTGTATACATGGCCAAAGCTTCACTGCCCCTCTCCCTCTCTTGGTCTCATTCTTTATAATTTGCCTTTTGGACCTGTCCTTGTGTTACTAACAAACTCGGCCTATTAAAAAGTGCTATAACTTTAAGTTTTTAGCTGTATCTTTTAGCTGATTGCTAGAGAGATTAAAGGAGTAAGTGACAATTGCGTTGACAAGCTATCCTGTTTAAAACAGTTTCTACAGTGACTTATACAAATAATGTATAAAAATAACTTTAAAAAATCAATCCATTCAAAAGCTAATTTTTAAAAACGAAAAGCTATAATCTGTTTAAGCCTCGCCTTAGCTTCACACGCACACAAAAAGCACACAAGAGAAGAGAGTCCTGGGCTCAGCTCCAATCCGTCACTCAAGCACAGTACAGGATGGTTGCGGGGGGCACGGCGACAGCGTCCGGGCGCTGTCTACGGGAAGCTGTTTGCCTCCGGATGATACGGGGCATGAGCAAAGACAGCCTTTATTAAGGAACAACCGTATGTATTGGCCTCAGACTTCACCAGATCAGCAGGATTCAGAGAGAAAAAAAGCTGAGATGCTGCCATGATTGTGTAATACATGTGGTTTAATTCGGTGTGGCTGGCTGTGGTTAAGTTTGGCAGTAGATATGTGGATCTTTCTGGTCGAGTTATACCGCCGACGGGTTAAGGACCATTTTGGGTGAAGCAAAGACAATAGTGATATTAGTGCTATTAACGGCAAATGTTATACTCTGATATCCTCTACCTTATACGTAGCAATTTTTAGATCAGATCAGAGTTATAAGATACAATATGAGCCTGCACGATATCAAGAATAAAGTAGATAAATCTTATAGAGATAATCAAATAACAGTGGCGAAACAATCACAACATGTGAGCAAGATTTGGCAAAGCCAACTGTAAATTTCTTAAACACAACCTCAAAAAATTGACGCTCTCTTATATATCTCTCAAACCTTTTAGGACCATTAGATGATTGTCCTATATAAGAATTTAGTGCTAAATAATAACATTATCTCTAATCATCTCATGCATCTATTGCTTTGGATAAATTGGTTTGTGGCTTAGATTCTCTATGACCTCACATCATAGCTTTGTATAGTCTCCCTATTCCTACTTCAAAGTGAAGTAGGAATCTTAATTCAATTAAAATTTATCTAAGAATTCTTGTAGCACACATCTCTAAATCTTACTAGGATTAGGATATGAGTTACCCCTCAAGAATCTCCACCTTAACTCCTATCATTTGAAGTCACTATGCTCCTCCAAGGATTCGCTCTAACAAGGCTCTACTTTTTTTTTTGTGTTTCTTCCATCTTTGAGAGTGCCCCACTACAAAACTCATGTACATCACTGCAATATGTGTGTCAATGTCCAGGCTAGCATGTCCAAACTCTTCACGTGAGAGCTTGTTTGTTGTGTAGTTTGGTTACCGCGCCTCTTATTCCTACAATCCTCCATTCTATAGGTTTGTACCACCTTCAAGCTTCACCTACTCGCTGGTACCGCGTGGTTGGTCCTACCACGCATTCCTTCTTCCAACAAGTCAGACCTTCGCCTTCGCGACAGCTAGATTTTGCAACTATTTTTGCAATTCTGTACATAACTACAGATGAAATGTGAGTATCTATCGCTGACAACATAGTTTTCTTCTCCTAGCCAGGATTTTTATCAGATGGCTGCTCTTCCTTCAAGATTACACATTAATCGGTATCCTCTATTGCTCTGAATACTTTTGATGATCATTTACACTTTGTAAATGACTCATATGACTCCACCTCTAAGTGATACCTCATAACCTTGCAGTTCAAGTGACCTCTTAGATATTACATTCTTCTTTAAGTTGGGGACATATCAAACTCCCGCCAACGTGCAATTTGCTCTATCATACATCTTCAATGTGACTATTCTTACTCCCATAATTACATACTCCTCACATAGAGATCCTTCATCAAACATGCCTCTCACCGAATATATATAGAAGTAACAGCTTGAATCTAATATTCATCAATAAAAAGTACCTGATTGACTGTCAAGTATATCTAAATCATCTTTTACTACTGCCACTGAGCATGCACCTTTTGTTTACTTTAAACTTGGATAGTCCTTTATCATATATTCTTCTTCATCACATAGATAGCATATAGGTATGTAATTGCTCTTGCCTTTCTTTTTCTTGTGACTTTGCTTTTACCTGCAACATCTACATCAGCCAATGCTTGATCACCTGAGGACGAAGATTACAATGGCTTTTTCAAGGACTCAGCTTTCAATAGATATGCAACTGTCTCATTGAAGTTAAAGAGTGCTTTTCCTGACGAGAATATTCATCACTACTTAGTCTCATAATAGTGGTAGAGTTGAAACCAAAATGGCAATTTGGTCGTCATCCTCAATTTTTCCCATCCAAACTAGTCAGTTGTATCATAAGTTTATTGAAAACATTAAAATAGTCAACGAACCGTATACTTCCTTCATGCGCAACATGTACAGATATTGCTTCAGCACTCACCGGTTTGTGAGCGATTTTGCTATATACAATTCTTATAAGTCATTCCATAATTTCTTCGTAAATTCTCTTTAATCACTAAATACTTTACCTCATCAGAGACACGTAGACGGATTATACTAATAGCCTTCCACTCTAGCACTTTCTAATATTTAATGGATGTCTTTTTCAGTTTGTCCACTTTAAGAGTAACGATTAATGTTTGCTAGACAAGGACACCTTTCATCACATATTTTCACACATTAGAATTTTCTCTATTATCAAATTTCTCTACTTGATTATAACCCTCTCAAACACTTTATTACCATCAGATCTTTACAATATATAATAATCTAGTACTAAAAATAATATATTTTCTAAATTTTTTTGTACGTCTTTTACTTTGGATTATTTGGTTTATGGTTTGGCTTCTATAAGACCGTATCTTATGGACGCGTATCCTCTGCCTTTAAAGGCAGTGACTTTGGGTCACTGACGCGTGGCCCCACGGCTCGTGAGGCCCACACGTCAGTGACTCAAAGTCACTGTCTTTGAAGGCAGAGGATCTCAATTCGTATCTTATAGCTTTATATAACCTCCTAGTTCTCTAAAATAAAGTATGACTCCAGTTCCAAAGAGAAGTAGTTATTTAAATCTAATTAATATTCATCTAAAAATCCTCGAAGTACGCATTTCAAGTCCCTGTTAGAGCAAGTCCAATAATAGAGCCAAGTGCTTGGCTATAAGTCAAGTTATAAGAGCCAAGTTATACAATAATTTGTCTACAAAAGTTTTTTATTATTATATGGTACCATGTCTCACATTCTCTTTCCTACTCCTCCTCACATACATTCATTATCTGGACCCACCACTACATAGGCTCCCGTGTGCAGCTTGTTGCTTGCATGAGAGCCAAGCTCTCCTCTCTTCTCTCCTCCACATCAGCAAAAATGCTGACTAACTTGGCTATAAGACCATTATTGTACTTGCTCTTAGGATGAAGATATAAGAGCAAGTATTATAAGAGGCTGTAAGCTGGCTGTATGCTGAGGTGGAGGAGAGAGAGGAGGAGAGAAGAGAGAAAGTGTAAGCTTAGCTGACACCAAGCACAAGAACCAAAAACTTTGTGAGAGGAAGGGTAGGTCATACACCTTCAATGTGCTGTAACTACTATATGAGTAGGCTGATAAGTGAGCTGTAAGTATTCATACAGCCAGCTGAAGGCTGTATTATAAGACTTGCTCTAATGAGAGTACTTTTCTTGCCTCGTATTGCACGCCGTATCACAATCATTATTAGGTTGCCGTAGCTAGGTCTGGTTGTCTCTTTTCTGTGGGCCTCGTTGATTGGAAAGGTCTGCTACATCTCAGAATTTTTTTGCCGAAATAGCCTTGTTTAACATAGGATTAGAAAAAAAAAATGGTATTCATCAGGTAAAATTTATAAAAATAGCATCTTCACTACACGGTTACCATACAATATTAGTCGACTAACACATGGAAGAGTATCATATGATGATCGTGCGATGGAGAGCGTTATTTTTGCAATTACAGCTGCAAAGGTGTTATAGTGACCGTGTGGCACTCCACCATATGTTTACCCAAGGTTAATGCCGCATGGTAACCGTACGGTAGAGAGCGTTATTTTTACGACTACGGCTATAAAGATATTATTTTTACTAATCACATTTTAAAAACTACCATTTCGACCAAAGACTCGCTACCTCTTTCCTAGACTAATAATCTATGAGAAACATCGACAATTTTAACATGGTAGTGTTATACTCTTTCGTTCTTTTTCATTTAACATCTTAAAACCTATACTATCAAAATTTCTAAAGTTTAAACAATAAAAGATTGACTATATAAAAACTATATTATTAGTTATCATTAAAAATATAATTTTACAAAAATAGTGATCAACAGTCACGTATCGGAGAACATGAAAAAGTCAAAAACAAAGAACGGAAGTACCGTTTAGGTTTTTCCTGATTTTCTTGCGTCGGACTTCGAAAATATCGTTGTGGTGTTATGCCATCTTTCATTTGCCATGGCTCGGGATGCAACACGAAGAACTTTCCAAGAGAAAATCGAGATCCCTTAGAAACAAGAGTGACTACCCAACCCAAAAAGGGACGTGCACACAGGAAAGAAGAATGGCCTACGCCCATCGTTGCTTTCTATCCCGATCAACACAATTATTACTTGTGTTTAACATAAACTGCAAAATGTAACGGACTTATCCAAAAGCAACTCTCGTTATTCATTGATGAGTTGGCATCGACATCTCAACCGATGAAGGAAACACCTTCGACTGGCTGGCCTCACAAAAGTTTGACTAATCACGGGGAAAGTTCTAGAACGATACAACGAACACCTTATCCAGATCTCTATACAGTTGCGAGTGTTTCTCAACTACGAACGATCTACTTTTGGGATTTGAGCCTCGCTATCCCAACCGGGGATGCCTGTTTAGAAAGCCTATGGCCCTTTGTTGCTTTTTTTAAGCTTTGGTTAGAATAGCTTTTCAAAATCATTGCTTTAAACATCTTTTTAAGCCTAAAATTATTACTATTATAAAAGAATGAGTCGGTGGTTGTACGTCCATTCTCCTCCAACCGCTCTATTCACTCAACTTCTTACCATTATCCACTTTCCAGTCGATCAGAGCAGCTCTCTTTTATAGCACGATTATCTATATATTCAATGAGTTCCGTTGCAACGTACGGATATATAACTTAGTTATCTGTATCATTTATGTCGGTGTTTGTATCGTCCATCACCGTTTCAAATAATTTAGACAAAAATTATTAATCGTAGTAAAAAAATCATGACCAAATATCTTTTCCTAGAGAGCAAAGAGGTACTCACATTCTTAAAGAAACTAATGGACCCTCCTAAGAAAGCGTAGAGCACAATTTCTTAAAAGCAGAATATCTGGCACCGTTCACAACGACCAGCAATCACTCTACTACTGAAATACTGCTTTGAGATACTGTAGTTCAACATGCGGAAAAACAGTCGGTTTGTGTTGGTATTTTCCTTGATGATTTTGGTTGACTGAAAATAAATAGTGATAGCTAAAAGAGTGGTTTTTAGAAAGAGAATGTTAAAAGTAAAAAAAGTAAGAGAGATATGTGTACCCATGACAAAAGCGTAGCGAGATGAGTAAAGAAACCGTTTCGAGAAGCTAGATGTTTATATTAGTTTTTAACTTTTATGACTTTTAGAAGTAGAAAAAAACAGAATCTATACTGACCCTAGATGCACTTCTCATACTAGCGTAGTCTCAACTGAAGCCTGACTACCTTCGCGATGATCCTACAAAAGCAAGCAAACCCTAACCCCATGATCATTGATTAGGGGGATCGCCGAGGGCCACGTCGCGGCATCCCCGCCGCCTGCGATCCGGACCGTCCGTGTACCGGGAGACATGAACCACTATGCAGCCACAGCTCCAAACCAACACCCACAGCGACATCTCACGCGGGCTCAACAGTGCGAGCTTGACGGACCTGCCATGATCACCCCCTAGCTGGCGATCTCCCCTCTCCTCCTGCCCCAGATTCCCAGCATCTCTTCTCCTCTCTCCCCCCTTCTCTCTCTCTCTCTCTCTCTAGCCTCTTCTTTTCTTTTTTCTCTGGTGTCTTCTTGCGCTGTTTGTGTGCGCACGCATACACACGCTCGAACAGTAGGGGCCAAACTGAGCGAGGGCAGGGAGGCCTGCAAAGCTGGCATCTGCCACCTGCCTCGTCACAAACAGTGGAGATTCTCGTTTCCATTTCCCAATTATGGACAAACGCGCAGCAGCGGGGGAGGAGGAGGATTGCATAGCACAGCAAGAAGAGGCGCAAGATTGAGGCCTACTTGCCATTTGCTCCGGCTGAGGTGAGCGGCTCGAATCCTCCCTTGAAATCCTACCAAGATCGGATCTTTCGGTGGTCCGTGAGCCCGGGAATGGAGGAAGGCGTTATCTTCGCGCCGTCTTCCCCTGCCTTTATCGATTTCCTGGGTTTTTTTTTTCTGTTTCGCTTTCTTGATTCATGATTGCATTTGCGAGTTTGGTTATATATTGTGTTCGGGGAGTTGCATGGGTGGTTGGTTGGGTGGTTAATCTGTTGTAGGTTGTCCCTAGTGCCATGGGAACGGGGGGTTCTTGATGTTGCACGGTAACAGCTAGGTAGGGTTCCTCTTCTGTTGCCTCTACTTTCTTTCCCCCCTTTCGAGTTCGATCGTAGCATTGGCAAGCGTGTTGCTGCTTGCTGCTACTCCGCTTTAGGTGCCAAGTGTCACGGAAAGACGAGCTCTTGGCCTTCTAGAATTGTTACTACTATCTTGGAAGTTCGATCGCCGCCTTGTGATGTTCTTAGCAACTGGCTCTAATTCAGTGTGCCTTTGTGTTCTGCAAAAATCCAAATGGCACGGAGATAGCATTGCTCCAGTAACATGGATTTGAAGCTTGCTCTTGGTTAGAACAAGGAGTTCTGCTGCTTCGGCCCCCAATTTCTCCTCGGCGTGTGGTTTTTGTGCCTTTTGTTCCTGCTTCTCTTTCAAGAAAGTACATGATGCCTTTACCCAATTTCATTTTCAGTGCCGACTACTAAATTTTGTGTAGGTCCTACCTTTTGCTACAATTTGAGACTATCATTGCAAGTAGTTGTCATGCGGATTTATGCCAATTCCTGCGATTAAAGAGAAAATTTGTGCCATGCCTTAGCCTTCATGGACCTGATTTCACAAATTGTCCGGTCACTGTTGCCTTTAGAGAACAAGGGGTCGAGACTCCAGCCCTGGCTTTTGCAGATCCTCTTATCTGCTCTTTTCTATGGCAGATGCGCCATACAGACGGATCATATTCTTCGTACGACCGATTGGTGGAGTATGCTCGTTCTGTCATCTGTGGGAAACACGAAAATTCAGATTGCTTTTGTTTGCGTGGTTCTCATTGCAATCGTGCAGAACCTATTCCCCAAGAATAGAGGGCTTCTCCACAAGTAGTTATTTATTCTCTCATGTTTATCTTGGATGCTAGCTAGCCTCACACATTTCTTATTTTGACCACAGATTGCCCTGTCCACTAAGTCTATAGATTGGAAACGCATTTGCATGATTACTGGCTTTCCAGTCTCTTCTGACATTTTTACCTTGGGTTATTAGCCTTGAAGATCATGTTCTCTGACTCGTTTGTTCTCATTTTTAGGGTCATAGCTTCTCCTATCTATTATAGGTTTGCGAACTGTTCAGCACAATGAGGTCTTCAGATGATAGGGTGCAACTCTCAGGTTTGGGGCAATCGGAAGAATCGTCACTTGTCGTGGAGGGGTATTGCTACCATCACCAGTCATTTCCTTGTTCTCCATCAATGCAACCAACTGCTTCTGGATGCACACACACAGAAAACAGTGCGGCATACTTCTTATGGCCGACATCAAACCTACAGCATTGTGCGGCTGAGGGACGGGCGAACTACTTTGGGAACCTTCAGAAAGGGCTACTGCCGGTGCACCCTGGCCGGTTGCCCAAGGGCCAGCAAGCAAATAGCTTGCTTGATTTGATGACTATAAGAGCTTTCCACAGCAAGATATTGCGCCGTTTTAGCCTTGGGACGGCAGTGGGTTTCCGCATCAGGAAAGGGGCTCTGACAGATATCCCTGCAATTCTTGTCTTTGTTGCTCGAAAGGTTCACAGGGAGTGGCTTAATCCGACCCAATGCCTTCCGGCTATTCTTGAGGTAGGAAAACCTTATTTCATCTGTCTTTTAGATTATTGAACTTAGATTTTGTTTTGTCATGAACTAAATATCTTTCACTTAGTTGGATCATTAACAGGGTCCAGGTGGTGTTTGGTGTGATGTTGATGTTGTCGAATTTTCATACTATGGTGCACCGGCTCAAACACCTAAAGAACAAATGTTTAATGAGCTTGTTGATAAGCTGTGTGGCAGTGATGAATGTATTGGTTCAGGCTCTCAGGTACATCTGTGCTCTTGTCTGTATTGGTTGATTTCCCTAAAATACCATGTGCTTTAAGCAGAGCATGGTACCATGTGGACAAATTGAATTGGACAAAAACATGTACTACCGATTGCACTATTCATCTTGTAAGGGAACCATTTAAATTTGTCAAGATTCTAATAGGGATTTTACTAGTACAAAGCGAATAAAATTGCATGACACATAAGGTTATCCCAAGGACTGACAGTTACTTTGTCAGTTAGTCCCATGTGTGGCGCCAGGTTAAGACAGCTGCAATAACTCCTGCCAGTGTTCACTTCATCCTATTGGATGTTCGAATAACCCCCTTTGGTGATCAGTGATCAGAAGCAATTTTCCCTGTGAAAGTCTCTAGCGCATCATGTCATTTGAGATACTGCAGCTTCACCAGTTAGGCCTTTTATGTGTTTGTGTATCTTTGTCTAAGTTTCCAACCTAGTCATCACTTCTTTTTAAAACACATGGACTATTGTTGAGTGATAATTCTTTTGCAAAATACACTTGAACTACGTAATATAGAAGTTAGATCAGCAGATAATCCTTGTCATGATGATGCAATTGATGATTCAAGAGGGCATGCTTCTGAAAAGTTCCTCCTCACAGTTCTGATTCGGTGTTTCAGGTTGCAAGCCAGGAAACTTTTGGAACTTTGGGTGCAATTGTGAAACGGCGTACCAGCAACAAGCAGGTTGGTTTCCTCACCAACCGACATGTCGCAGTGGATTTGGACTATCCTAACCAGAAGATGTTTCACCCATTGCCACCCAATCTTGGGCCTGGTGTTTATCTTGGAGCTGTCGAAAGGGCAACATCATTCATCACTGATGATGTTTGGTATGGAATCTATGCTGGAACAAACCCAGGTAGAGCAGTTACAAATTATCTGGTTGATATAGGGAATTTATGTATTATTTGCAGCATTTAATTGCAAAGTATATGGTCATAGAGCACATGCTTAGTTCATTTTTTGTCTTATCTAAATAATAGTATCCTAAATACATTAAAAAATAAAACACATTAATTCATTGCACAAACACAAAAATAAATTTGTACGACACCATTAATGATTGATCTGATCATATCAAGCAGGATTTGTCTTTCAGATTTTATCAATTTTGTTGGTCAAATTAATACAAACTTGCACTTTAGAATGCTTCTTAGGAACAAAACAATATCTAGTTTTTTTATGTGAAACATAATACTTAGTTTTGTGTTAAGTTTGTAAACTAATACATTTTTCTTAATTTATTGTTCCAAGTGATGTATATACTGTTCTAATTCCCAAACATATATGCTACCCCGGTATGGACCTGCAGAGACATTTGTACGAGCCGACGGGGCATTCATCCCATTTGCTGATGACTTTGATATTTCCACAGTCACAACCATAGTTAGGGGAGTTGGTGAGATTGGGGATATAAAGGTTATAGATCTGCAGTGTCCTATCAATAGCCTCATAGGGAGGCAAGTTTGCAAAGTCGGCAGAAGCTCTGGTCACACAACTGGGACTGTGATGGCTTATGCCCTCGAGTACAACGATGAGAAAGGAATATGCTTCCTCACTGACCTCCTCGTTGTTGGTGAGAACCGCCAAACATTTGATTTGGAAGGCGATAGTGGAAGCCTTATTATCCTGACCAGCCAGGATGGTGAGAAGCCACGTCCTATTGGCATAATATGGGGTGGCACAGCAAACCGCGGGAGGCTAAAGCTTACAAATGACCATGGCCCTGAAAATTGGACTAGCGGAGTTGATCTTGGCCGTCTTCTTGATCGTCTGGAACTTGATCTTATCATAACCAACGAATCGCTCCAAGGTCAATTCTTTTCCTTCATTTTTTCAGTTATCTACATTTTATTCGTTTGCAGTCTTGTCAAGATATTCAAAATGCATTGAGCTGTGCAAAATTATCATCATATACGCTACAAAAAGTATTGCTATTCATTAAAAAGAAGGCTTTGTTGGTGGCAGTGTGATGTTATTGGTATTTTCATACTTGCAACATTGAGTTATTTTTGCTCCATGATACATGGAACAAGACTGACATAATTTATCCACAATAAAGATGCCGTGCAGCAGCAAAGGATTGCTTTGGTGGCTGCAGTTAACTCTGCTGTCGGGGAGTCTTCCACAGTGGCTGTTGCTGTCGCAGAAGAAGAAAAGGTCGAAGAGATCTTTGAGCCTTTAGAGATCAAAATTCAGCCGCTGCCTCGTCATGACTTGCCAGCATCTGGAACTGAAGGGGAGGAGGCAGCCAACGCATTGGTCAATGTGGAAGAGCATCAGTTCATCTCAAGCTTCGTCATGTCTCCTGTGCGCCGCGACCAAGATGCTTCAAGGAACTTCACCAATCTGAATAACTCTTCAGAGGAAGAGCTCGCCATGTTACTGCACCTCGGCGACCGGGAGCCCAAGCGGCTCCGTTCAGACCCAGAATCAAGCCTAGACTTGGAGAAGTGAAGCGCTCATCTTCGGCGTTTCGGAATGAGCATATGGACAATCAAAACAAGTGGATGAAATATCTCCTGCAGTTCAGCAAACTGAACCAGCAATGTTAGCTTAAATTAATAGCTTCTTGGGAGGCATATCATGTACTATATTACACTTAATTCAGCCCTTGTAGGATGTTAGGTGCTAGCCCTGCAGTTTTGCTATGCTCATGTGGATTGATGTACACAATGCTGAATCCCTTATCTTGGGAGAACAATGTGCAGGGAGCGGTGAGAATCGGAGATGATCTCATTTCCCTATGCTTATGCTGGGCTGGAAAGCTGTGGTTTATGTCTGAAAATATACTGTAGCTGGTTAAAATTTTACTATAGCTGAAGGTGATTTATTTGGCGTAATTAAATTTAAAAAAAATTAAAAATAGAAAAAATTTGTTAGCTCATCTTGAACAACACAAATAAATATGGGAAAAAAAGATCCGGTGAAAAAGTGAAAAAAAGTGAGAAAAAAATAAGGAAAAGATGAAATTTATAAATAGTTAAAAATAAATTAGAAGTTAGAAGCGGAAACGAGCGGGCTCTAATAATGCGCACATTACTGGTTACCGAATATACCGAACCCTCGGTGCAGATCTAACCACCAGATCATCCAAGAAAAGTCTCCTCTAGTGTTCTCACGTGCCAGAGCCAGCTTCAATGACATGTGGGGGGTCGAGCCACGTGTCCTCTCGAGTCGCCACATACTTAACCCGTCGACCGTACTAACCTAGAACTTCTCCGAGCCGCTGTCACAAATGTTACGCTTTTGTTACCCACTGGCAGTGGTGACCACCAAGGACAGGGTCCACTTGTCAGTGATTGAGAGAGGGTGCAGTACGGACGAAGCCGCGTAACCATGGGTTTGCTTCGTGTTTCCTTCCTTCGATTAGGCGATTAGAATACGGAAGGGGATTGCGAAATCCTCACGCCACCGGAATCTCACTCCCACCCAACTCCGGAAAGCATATACCTCCCCGAAAGATCCGGCGATCCATCCACCGAGCCGTACTCCAACGTCACTCCCCAATTGCTCCCATTCGTTCCTGCGATCGGAGTGTATTTGGCGGGAAATCATCTCACTCTCTCGGCGCTTCAATTGTTGGAGCGATTGGGGAGTTAATTTAATGTTTATCTTTTAGTGGGGTCAAAGTTTTGGGGTGAATTTGGGTAGAAACCTTGCAGAAATCCAATCTTTTCGGTGCCCGTGGTCATGGCTGTGCTGGAGGATTTGATCCGGGCAATAGAGCTGTGGCTGCGGATCGCCAAGGAGCAGGTGCCCTTGGTGGATCCCACCCTCGACCCGGTGCTGCTTGTCCCCGGCATCGGCGGCTCGATTCTTGAAGCGGTTGATGAGGCCGGGAACAAGGAGAGGGTGTGGGTGCGCATCCTTGCCGCGGACCATGAGTTCCGGGCCAAGCTCTGGTCCAAGTTCGATGCCTCCACTGGTATGACCAAAGCAGCTGTTCCTTTCTTGGTTTACTATCAGCTATCAGCTATTGAATGAACTGAAAACTGATTGATCGTGTGAAAGTGTTATGAATTGTTTCAACTTAGTTATTTTACATGTTTTGCTAAAATTAAGCAAATAATGAAAATTATAATGCTGCATAGACAAGAATGAAATGTATGCTTTGATATGCTGCATGATCTTTGACTGAATTGCAGAAGCTGAACGTCGATGATGATTAGAAAATAAATCTCTAGAAATTTATATATGTTGTTTTGGCTTGATAAACAAAATTAGGACACTCCATCTGGATTCATGTTGTTGTTGCCTTTGGATTGGTTCTCGAACAACTCGTAGATATTGTGGCCTTTGCTGACAATCTGCTGACTCAATATACCTTTATTCACTCTTATTGCATATTGTGCTAATTCAGTAGAGCATTTCCCTGTCCATGTCATATGATGTCAAACTATTCTAATGGAGCAGGCAAAACTGTTTCTGTGGATGAGAAAACAAGAATCGTTGTCCCTGAGGATAGATATGGATTATACGCCATTGACACATTGGATCCAGATATGGTAAAGCATTATTTCATTTTCATCTATTCTAATAATGCTTTACCTTTGTTTTGTTAATTTACTTACACTGGCAGTCAAAGAGCCATACTTTGTAGAAGTATATATATGTAATTCTTTTTAATTTTTTATCTCTTAGCCCCCTCCCGCACTACCAGTAGTGCATCACTTACTGCTTTGTTCTTATTAAAATGGCCATTTTAGTGATGATTTTCTCAATTTTCTATTGTTGGCTAAACAACAACTTGTAAATGCTCTAGGACTTTGAATCCACTTGATTGTGAACTTCGACCTTCCCACCCCCAACAAAATGCATATACTAGTGATATCTGATATTCGTCACTCATATACATTTTAAATTTGTAGATTATTTGCGATGACAGTGTTTGCTACTATCATGACATGATAGTGGAAATGATTAAATGGGGATATCAAGAGGGCAAAACACTGTTCGGGTTTGGTTATGATTTCCGCCAAAGTAACAGGTCATTTTTTTCACTTCTATTCCTGTTTTGTGTATGCTACCCTGTGTAATTCTATATGATTACTGCCAAAAGTCATGCTATTCGGAGTATATGAACATAACATAATGTTTGTGTGGTTGCTTGTTCTTTCTGGTAATGGTAACTTCACAGCTCTTCGTTCTTTTCTGCAGGCTTTCAGAAACACTTGACAGATTTTCCAGAAAGTTGGAGTCTGTATACACAGCTTCTGGAGGAAAAAAGATCAAACTCATTACTCATTCAATGGGAGGATTGCTTGTCAAATGCTTCATGTCTCTTCATAGTGATGTGAGTACTTCATATATTTTGGATCTTTGCTTGAAATTTGTCATGTTCAGTATCATGCGCTACCTGCAAGGCTATGACTGCCTGGTGTAAATAATGCCTTTTCCTTTCTATAGGTCTTTGAAAAATACGTAAAGAGTTGGATTGCAATTGCTGCACCATTTCAAGGTACTAGTCACTTGAGCATCTAAATTTTCAGGTATTTTTAATTCAACACAAAATAAATTCGAAATATCTACTGGATGTTCTCGATTGGTACGGTGGAAGCTTGATAATTAGATCATTTTTCACGGAACACCTATCGATTGTGCAATCAGTGAGTGAACATCCTCTATGTTTATAGAGTAATTGTGATTACTACCTCAGTCTACCCTAAAAAATAGGGAGCTCCAGAACAACCCCGAATATTGCAAGGGATTTGCTAAGCAGGCACTACGGCTGCATATTTTCCAATTATCTTTACCAGTTGCATTGTTGCTTCTTTTACGACTTTACATGACCTATTACCTTAAATCATGTTCTGGAGCAACTTTACATGGCACAGCAACTTGCTGCTTCATGCCAGGTGCACCTGGGTACATAACTACTAGTCTGCTGAATGGAATGTCTTTTGTCGAAGGATGGGAATCAAATTTCTTTATCTCCAAATGGAGTATGCAGCAATTGGTATGCTTTGATAGCCTATCCATTCATCTCATCCTCTGCATGTGTTCATGTGGACACCATGATTTTGCCTTTTGAAAAAAGACTGAAAGTAGTTTTTCTGCTTCAGTTGATTGAATGCCCATCAATATATGAGTTGTTGGCTAGCTCGAGCTTCCAGTGGGAAGACACTCCATTACTACAGATCTGGAGAGAGAAGTTGAATGATAGTGGCAAGAAAAGTGCCTTATTAGAGTCGTATGAGCCAGATGAAGCAATAAAGATGATTGCAAAAGCTCTTTCCAAGCATGAGGTGATTCTTTTGAAGTTACATTGCAATATAACTTAGCCAATATTGATGCTTCTTCTTTCTGACAATTAAATTGTTGTTGCAGATTATCTCTGATGGTATGCACATTCCTTTGCCCCTTAATTTGGAAATACTGAGATGGGCAAAGGAAACTCAGGATATTTTATGCCAGGCGAAGCTTCCAAAATCAGTGAAGTTCTACAATATTTATGGGATTGATTATGACACTGCTCATACTGTTTGGTACTTTACTATCCGGATACCTCTGGTTTCGGTTTCAGTTTTGTTTCTGTACCAGTTAGAATCTCCATTGGCTCCGCTAAAGTTAGTTGGGCTGATGGGTTAATTGTTGTTCATAAATTGCTCAATAAATTGTAGTGGACCGGATGTATCTGCTTATGCTAGCATGTTAGTAGTGCTTAATAACACAACATCAAAAGTAGTAGTATCAATGCGAATGATCATTTGTTGCTCTTTCTATTGCGCCAAATAAGACCTGTTTTTAAAGATGTTTTGCCCGTTATACTCAACAAAAAGATGTCTCAGAGAATGCAGGTAGGAAGTACGTAGTCGAGTTAGATTGAAGATTATGTTAATAGGAATATGCCTCAGGGCATGATCACACCATCTCTGTAGGATGTTCACATAACTTCAAGTTGTGTACTGTGTGTGCCAAGTTACTAATAGTCTAACACCCATCTCTTTTGCAGCTATGGGAGTGAACACCATCCGATTTCAAATCTTAGTCATCTCTTACATACTCAGGTTTGTCCTTTTGGTAAATGCTGTGTTCTGTGCATACCAAATTTCTGGCTTCCTGGAGCACCCTTTGATATTGTGTCTGAATGTTGTGTTCTTTCAGGGCAAATACATCTATGTTGATGGTGATGGATCAGTCCCAGCAGAATCAGCAAAGGTCTGATACTATCGACATTTTGGTTTATTATCGAGCATTTGAAGGGAAGTATGCACTGAGAGAATTGAGCACAATCTTCATTTTCTTTGCAGGCGGATGGCCTTGATGCAGTGGCAAGAGTTGGGGTTGCTGCTGACCACCGAGGAATCGTCTGTGATCGCCACGTCTTCCGGATAGTTCAGCACTGGCTGCACGCCGGCGAACCTGACCCGTTCTATGACCCCCTCAACGACTACGTCATCCTCCCTACAGCCTTTGAGGTCGAGAAGCATCGTGAGAAACGCGGAGAGGTCACATCGGTTAGGGAGGACTGGGAGATCATCTCCTCCCCCAGCGACAACGAAGCCAAGAGGCCAGCTGAGCTCCCTCCCATGGTCAGCACATTAACCGTGTCCCGTGAGGGTGAGGAGGGCTCGCCGGAGGAGGCGCAGGCCACCGTCGTCGTTCACCCGGAGAGCAAAGGGCGGCAACATGTGGAAGTTAGGGCTGTTGGAGTCAGCCATGGTGGCTAGTCGATGAAACTCGCAGGTTGTCAAAGTAGCTATAGACCGGTAGCACATACTGTAAAGTTGTGGATGTACATAAGATGTGCCTAGGAAACAGGTATGTAAATACACTGCCTGTAAATATCAGAACTGAAAAGTACGGCACTGGTTATGATTTATGAATGCAAAGGATAAAGGTAACAATCAAATTGGGTTACCAGTCTATCACCTTGATTATATCTATCTAGCAGGGTTTTGGTTACCGTTTTTTTTTTTAACACCAGTTTCACCGATAGAACCTACTCTAGCGATTCGTGGAAAATTTTGACATGTTTCTTCCGAAAATTCCAAATCAATATTTGATTTTTTTTTAAGAAAATGAGTGGAGCTCAAGAACCGGAGCAACCTGGAACCCCAGGAAGCCGATGCGGTGCAGCGTGCGCCAGAACGTGTTCGGTTCCGAATCCACCGATGCGAAACTCTGTAGCGCCCCGGTGTTGATATGAGTCTTCTCGACGTAAAATTAGATATTTATGTACTCTCTCTTAAATCATAATGATTATTTATTGTCAATACAAGAACGAATATTTTTTAATTCGCAAGATCACATGTATCAGATTTCACGATCACCAAGCAAAAGCTCTATAGTACTTCCAATTTCTAGTAAAAGGATTGAATGATCTAAATTTGTAAGAACTTATAGTGAAATTTTTGCTTTTTAGCCCAAAATTTGAAAGTTTTTTACATACAGACCCCTGGAGAAAAGATTTGCAAAAATGGACCCTTCTCTCGGCGCCAAAGCATATGGCGCCCAGGGTACATGGCACGGCGCCATATGCTTTGGCGCCGTTAATTGACACGTCGGAGCCAAGGTGGCATAGCACGACGCCAAGTCCTACGGCGCCGTGATATGCACCTACGGCGCTAAAGGCCGTGACGCCGTGTTCTGACTTAGCCAGTCAAACATGGTGCTTGCTAGTCCACCTATCTCGGCGCCAAACATGCGAGCGCCGTACATAGCTTACACGGCGCCATACCCTTTGGCGCCGAGATGTGTATATACGGCGCCAAGGTGTTTGGCGCCGTGTAAGCTACACCTGACAAAAAACAGCAAAACAGCAAACTTTTCTGCAAAATATATGCACATATAGACATACACATGCATTCACACATGAAACATCTGAAAACCTAAATAACAACATCGTATAACTATCAATAAATCTCAAAATACCACATAACTATACAAAAGTCTCAAAATATCACAAAAGTCTCAAAAATATCACATAAGTCTATAAAAAAAGTCTCAAAACATCACTGCCTCTTGGCCTTCCCCTTGCCCTTGGCTAGAGCATCACTCCCTGGAGTATACGTGCTCGGGGGAAGAGCCGAACGACGAGGCCGCTGCGAAGCCTGAGTAGACGGTGCGTCAGGCATCTGCGACATCCCAATCTCGTCGTGGGTAGATGCCTCCTCGTCCTCGTGCTCCTCCTCGACGTCGTCACCCTGCTCCGCCTCGTCGTCGTCGTCCTCGTCGTCCTCGTCGTCGTCGTCCTCGTCGCCCTGACTAAAAGTCGGAGTGCGTGACGAGCTCCTCGTGGACTGGCGCCTGCCGACGTGTGATGACGACGCTGCAACGGCTGAGGCACCCGAGCGCTGGGAGGCCGGCGGTACGATCACGTCTGAGCGTGCGCGGCAACCACACCGACCTGCCGCCCGACTGAGGCGACGTCGTAGTCTCTGCAAGTAATGATATGTCACAATTGTATACATGCTGAATGGATCTAACTTAACAAACTATCTTCGTACCTGCAAGAGGTCCCTCAGGCGGCGGCTCTCGCTATCCAGGTCACCAACTGGGTGGCTGAGAGCCTCGTCGATGTCCCGCACCGAGGTTTGGAAAGAAGTCCCCTAAAGAAATAAGGAAACATAAGTAAGTGCGAGATAAACGTATTGAACCAAAGTAAGTGTAAATATCATGCATTCCGTACCACTCGATCGAGAATCGGAGCGGCCTCGACCACTGTGCCCTCCCTCGCACGCTTGTCGTACACGGTGTCCTCGTCCTCGGACGAAGCGAGGTCCGCGTAGTCGACATCGGTCCACTGCTGCCTCAGCCTGTAGCGGGTGGCAGTGTGGTACCAGGACAAGTAACCCCGGAAGCTGGCGTTGCTGTGGGGGGTACTGTCCGGCTCGCAGTTCTCCCCCATCCTCCTCCACCACTCGATGTACTCTCGGTGGTAATGAGCGAAGTCCGTCACCTTTCGTTGGCGGATCCTGTCGAACCTGTAGATATAGCAGATGTCAACAATAGTTGTTAGTACGAACTAAAAGAATTTTAAATGAAACAAAAATTGTTACTCATTTGTGCAAGTCAACAGAAGTCGACATCTCCTCTGGGGGAAGAACTGCACGAGGCCGAACTGACGCGCAACTCTGTGGGGAAGGTGAATCTCCACGGCGTAGAAGCAGATCAGCGGACACCTCATCCTCCAAATATGGGAGTCCCTGCGGCACATGGTGCTGAGCGGTAGTGCTAGAACCTGTGGCTCGGAGTAAGGCTCCCAGGACACCTAGTAAGCGAACACACGATTAGCCATGTGCAAAAACCAAGAATCAGAGGAAAATAAATACAGATGCCAATTTCTTACCATCGTGGGAGACAAGGTGTCAAACTCGTTGTTGAAATCCACGTCGCCCACCGAGTAGTCGCGAACGGATGACATCAGATCCCAGTGCACGCAATGGGGCCGAGGTCATCCACACCTGTGGATGCCAAGGCTGCGCTGAACACTCGAGGGCGCCACCGGAATGCGTGTCCCGATCTGGAGGCGGTGGATGTACATCCACGGCGGCATCCCCGTGGCGTCCGGGAACAAGACGCCCGAACATGTGCGGGACCCAGCGCGGCGGTGGAAGGTCACCGTGGCGTCGTCCCGCGGCATCGTGGCATTCACCAAAGGTAGCCCGCAACCGTCTAAGGTGGACCCCCGAGACGCGGCCTCGCCTGGCATTATCTGGGACAGGAGGCAATGGCGTGCCGGAAGGCCTCCACACGTGCCCTCCACCCTCGGACACCGCCGGCCGACCACCGCCGTCCCTCGTTGGGAAGTCCAAGTATCATCGCCACGTCCCGCAGCGTGTGGCGGTCATCTCCCCACAGGGAAGGTGGAACGTGTGTGTCTCTGGCCTCCACCTGTTAATAGTACAAGGAGAAAAGAATTAGTTACGTACGTAAGAATATAGAAACGAAAACAAATAGACCCGATAGAGAAAATGCACCTGTCGACAAGTGCGGTCAAAGCTGCGGGGTTGAAAACCGGCATGCCCCGCCGTAATAGGTTAGCGACCGTGTGAAGCCCAGCACGACGCAGCAGTGGGGTATAGCGGTTGTCGTATCTCATCAAATTGAACTCATCATGGGTTCGAGGACGAAGTATGGGTATCTCCTGAAAATTGCTATAAAAGTTAGCTGTGTGACCATCAAGTTGAACACATGTACATTTCAACCACACACGTGCAGTAGCCGTCCTCCGTGAGCTGCCATGCTCCTCTCGTAGAACTCGTCTAGCGACCAGGTATCTCGCCATTCGTGATAAATTTTAGAATTCAATGTTTAAGAAATATTCAAATAAGAAATTTATAAAAACATATTTATAAATAAAAATAAGAATCAAATTGAATTATGAAATTGGAATCAAAATGAAAGTATTAGAGATTTACCCTTGGTTAAATACATGTCAGCTTGTATATGTTTTACCCTCCATCCCCGTTTCTCTATCCCCGGTGTCCCATTTACAAAGTTGATATAGGTTTTGTTTACGGCCATTTCTCCCCAATGTGATGCTCATATTAGTGTCTATATCCGGTGAGCTTGTATGTGTATATATATATTTGTATATATGTATGTATATTTGTATATTTGTATATGTATATGTATATGTATATGTATATATGAAAAATACCTTATACTCCCGATGTAGTTATGCTCAAATCTGATATACCATCTAAATGAACTTGATATACTCTTTGATCACTTTGGATATACTCATAACTAATTATAAGATATATGTCAATATGAACCAAACAAAAAATTGAAAGGGAATCTATAGTTTTTTTACGTATTTTGCAAATACCTTTATATACGCTTATAAAAAGAAGTATGGCCAAAAAATATACATACCACCTAGATGGTCTTATATGCTCATATACTGCACGTACATACTTATTAGTACGAAGCCAACAAACAAATATGAGTTCCTTATTAGTACTAAAATGTTTCTTTTGTTGTTTTACCCATAACTTTTGATTGGCAGCTCCGATTCATGCATGGTTTTCGCTGGTAGCTTATTGGTAATGAGGGCAACAAAATGATATAAGTCTCACCAATAAACGATAAATGCATCTATTCTCCGACATCAATCTTACTCAAATTTCTAAATATTCATCAATCTCACTCAAATCAAACCCTAAAACGATTCTATACACAAGACTACTCTTACATTACGCATTTCTATTGCAAATCTAACCTAAAACGATCCAAATTGAACTAATTTCATCTAGGGTTTCAAATATTCCCCACGAAATGTAGCTCAAATAATACATATCTATTGCAAAAATCAAGGAGGAGAGAGTTCACCTTATTTGTTCGATTTGGAAGCAAACCGTGAGAAAAATCGGTGGATTTGAGAGGATTTGGAGGGAATAGAGGAGAGCTGCGGCGGTTTCTTGTTTGAACATAGCAGTGAGGGGAGGCGGGGGGGGGCGCGCGGGCTTAAGTCCCGAAGCACGGCGCCATCACAGTTAGCGCCTATGGTACATGTCACGGCGCCACAGCCCATGGCGCCGTGCTGTGCCACCCTGACTCCAACGTGTCAATTAACGGCGTCAAAGCATATGGCGCCGTGACATGTATGGTAGGCGTCATATGCTTTGGCGCCGTGATAAGGATCCATTTTTGCAAATCTTTTCTCCAGGGGTCCATATGTAAAAAAATTTCAAATTTTGGACTAAAAAGTAAAAAAATTTCCTTCTTCTATTTAATTAAAGTGGCTAAACAAAACTCAAAAATTGTGCACAAAATATTCATCTCATCTCCCGTTTCTAGTCGGTTCCTCTTTCCAGATTTCGTTTCTAGTCGGTTCCTGTTTCCTGATTTCGGGCATGTGGCTTTTGGTTGCGCCTTGTGACTTTTGAGCTGTTTGTATGAGAAATTACAGAGTAACAGAAACTCACGTATGGTTTTTACCGATATAAATGAAGTCGGTAAAATATGTACTATGATTAACTAGCAGACACTATCTTGAAAAGATACTCTGTTGAAAAATTAGTTACTATAGAAAAATTAAAAAGCAGTTTTTAGAAGCTGTGAAAAGAACAGGGCCTTCTAATCGCTTCTATTTTTTCCGTCCGCTCCGTTCTCGTCACATATTTATGTGGCGGCTGCACACGCGCCCGATTGACCTAACTGAGACCTAATTGATTCGGTCAAAGGAGCCAAGTTGGACTTTAATTTAGCTCAACAATTCCTATGTTAATCGGACTCAATAGCTAAATAAGGCTTTACATGAACAGAGTTAGGCCCAAAGACATACAAGCGGTGTAAAGCAAATAACGCTGAATAGCTGGGCTCTCAGTTGGACTAGTGGTCCTTTGCTCCTTCCGTGCAAGCTTTGGTCTCAGGCTCGGATCTGTTCTTTTCAGCTTCTAAAAGCTATTTTTTAATTTTTCTATAGTAACTAACTTTTAAATAGAGTATTTTTTCAAGATAAGATCTATTAGTTAATTGTAGTACATACTTTACTGACTTCATTTATATCGGTAAAAATCGCACGTGGGTTTCTATTATTCTGTAATCTCTCGTACAAACAACCCAAAAACCATAAACCGTAGCCAAAAACCACAATCCGCAACCAAAAAGAACAGGCCCAGTCTATCTCCTCTCTCATGGTTAGGGGTGAAAACGGGTCGGGTTAATCCCGACCGATCCGGCACCGAATCCGATTGGTACCGAATCCGACTAGTACCGAATCCGGAGAAAAAAATATGGGTTAGGATATGGTAACAACAATATCCATCCGAATCCGAATATCCAACCGAATCCGATATGTCTTCAAGTATGATTTCAGGTTAGTGCTACTATTTGACGTTTCATTTTCTTTTGTAATGATAAAATAAAATCTTCCACATCAGCTATTAAATAGTAACATCAAGTCAGTGCGTCCTACTCCATTTACTGCACTGTATGCATTCCTTACAAACAAATAGGGGTGCAAACGAATTGGGTTAATCCCGACCGATCCGACACCGAATCCGATTGGTACCGAATCCGATTGATACCGAACCCGGAGAAAAAATATGGGTTAGGATATGGTAACAACAATATCCGTCCGAATCCGATCCGTTTTCACCCCTACTCATGGTTCTAAAGTGATCAAATTTAAGAATACATAAAAATCTTGTATGAGATAAAATATTATTCTTATCATACAAAAAAATTTATTAAGAAATAAATTTACCTATTTATTTAAAATTTTGACTCTCGCTTTAGTTATCGAATCTTTTAGTTTTTCCTGAACACTCGATGAATAGTAGTAGTAGAGATATCTTCGTCAGATGTTGAGGGACTCCACGCCAATGGAGTGCCGCAGGAACTCGTCGATGCCGTCGGCTTCCGTGCGCGCCGCCGTCGTCCAGCACGTCCATAAGCCTGATAATCTCTCAGCGCCTCGCCGATTTGAGAGTTGCGGGTTGGGAGAGACAGAGATTGGGGAGGAACTGGAATCGCCGAAGAGCAGAGGAGAGGCCGAGCGGCGCACCGATATTGAGCAGCCAACGATTTGGGGGTGTTTCTTGCTTCTCTCTTCTTCCCCTACCTCCTCTCCTCTTACTTCTCCTTCCCTCGCTAGATCAAGCCGGGCCAGATCCAGCCGTCGGCTGCCGGATCCCACCGCCGGTCAGCACCAGGTACAGCCGGTGAACTCATTCTGGGACCTCATTCTGCACGAGTGCGGCAGCGCTTGGCCGCCGCTTCCCGAGCTGCGCCGCCTCAAGTTGTCGTCCTCGGTGGTGTTCGTGCCTCTGTCCTGCTCTCATTCCTCATCGCCGGAATGCTGGTGCCTCGCCCGGTCCCATCACCGCCACCTCTCCACGCGTTGCCATTACCATAGCTGCTCCGATGCAGAATATAGAGGAAGAGGATGCAGACCGCAGAGGAAGAAGCAAAGCAGAGCTGAAGAGGAAGAGAGAGATGCACCTGCCACGAGTGACAGATGCCTCGGTTCGTCCTAGGATGCAGGGTAAACAATAGAGGCGGCCAAATGGGTCAGCTTGGGCCAGGTTTCAATTCAAATTAGGTCGGCAAAAATTGGCGGTAAGTTGAACTCTGCTATCTATTGGTTGGAATGTTCATACTTTTCTGCTCGCCTCAGTCGATGCAATGACACCCGAGCACCGAGCGAGATTCTCTGACGTAGAGAACTTCTCTCAGCCATCCAGATTGCAAAGAACAGTCCAGATTTTTTTTTGAGATTTTGATTATTTTTACCTCTAGTTTTTAATTTTTTTTACTTTCATCTTTTTCTAGCTTTTTTCTTATATTTATTTATATTATCTGTGTTAAAATAATCTATTTTTAATTATAAAAATATGTTATTTTAACACAGATAATATAAGAAAAAAAGCTAGAAAAAGATGAAAGTAAAAGAACTAAAAACTAAAGTAAAAATAATCAAAATCTCAAAAAAAAAATCTGGACCGTTCTTTGCAATCTGGATGGCTGAGAGACTTTACTTCTCTACGTCAGAGAATACGCACCGCCCGAGCACTGCCTTGTTTTATGCAACTTCACCTTTAGGGCCATTTTTTTTGGTAACTGTGGATTATGAATTTCGACTAATTTTTTTGAATTTTAACTGTTTATGATAGAGATTATGAAGAGAAAGATACTCGCTTGTGATTTTAGATAGTATAGATGTTGAATTTTTAACATGTACTATAATTAACTTTAGACTCCGTCTTAAAAAAATACTCCATTTAAATGTTAAGTACTATAGCAAAAGCTAAAAACTGGTTTTAAAAGCCGAAAAAATAGGCCCTTAGCTTATTGGTTATGTCAGAACTTTTGTTTCAACCTTGCACTATCTGACTGCAGTTCTCGTCATTTCTTAAGCTGTAAGGGTCCAATGCGTTGCAAAAAGTATGCAGTACTTGGCTGTTTCTTTCAATGGACAAGGCTCTCTCGGACATTAGTCATCCTTGGCCGTGCCGTAGTTTGCTTTGCTTTGGACTTTATGAATTCGTCTGACTAACAAGTCAGGTCCTTTTCATTTCATGGCAAATGGTGAAAAGTCACTTTCTTCCCTACCAGATGCTGAAAATTACTCGTACATATCCAATTCATAGTCAACAAAAGAGACGAGGAGTATGCCAATAAGCAACCAAACCAAACTGATAAGCAACATCATGATACAAAATGCGCCCCACGTTTTCTGACGACGCAAAAACTGTAAATCCCAGAAGTAACTACTAAGATGTGCACCATATATATCGATCACAACACAATAACACGACACACATGGATGGGAACGACGGCGATGAGCAGCTCTATGCCTCTTATAAGATTGTATAGATCATCGAATTGCCTGATCTTAACACAATCTTCTGATCAGAAGCACATGTCGAGCAGGCAGCAGCAGCAAAGAACAGCACAACTGCAGATCAGTGACACACACACAGGGGCAAAATTAATCAATCATAGATTAGAAGAAAAAAAAGAACAGAAGCAGTTCAAGGATGATGCATGCATCCATGAGATCTTTTTCGAGGGAAGCATGAATGCATGATGCATGATTCTTACCATCCTTTCAAGAAGCCGTCGCTGCCGCGGTTCTGCGAGTCAGGCGGCGGGGGCTGCTGGTACGCGCCACCGTCCTTGGGCGGGTAGTCGGCGGCGACAGGAGGCGGCGCGCCGTAGGCCGGCGGCGGGTAGCCCTCGGCGGGGGGCGGGTAGGCCTGCTGGCCCGGCGGAGGGTACGCGGTGCCCGGTGGCGGGTACGCTGCACAAGGTTCATTACGTCACGAGAGATCAGAGATGCAGCAAGCATGCAGCAGTGCCACCAAACTTGCCCATTTAAACGAACTTAAAGCTCAGAAGATGGTTTCATATGCATGCATCATCTGATTCATCATGCAATCATGCATCTGCTTGCTGCAAGATATATATATGCATATGAAACGAGATCTAGGTAATCTCCTATGTTGACAGATGATCATATTACAGATTGCTGATTGCTAACAAAAATCACAGAAGCCCTCTAATCAGAGCAAGAAAGAGATGGAGAAGCACAGTTAGTACCTGCAGTGCCGGGGGGAGGAGCTTGGTAGCTCATGGTCAGTACTTCAAGGAGCAAGAAATCAAGAAGTGGCCAAGCAGACTTGGCACGCTATGTGCTGTGTAGTACTATATCCCAAGCAAGAGCAATAATGCAAGATGGATTGCGATAAGAAAATTGGAGCTCTCTCTTTATATAACGTTGTACCCCTACAAATAATGCATATGCTAGTGCTAGTTTAGTATTACTTAGGCGCGTAATCCAGAGAGAGAGAGAGAGAGAGAGAGAGAGACAAACACATACACGTTACCACGTAGGCGTATGGCACTCGTATTCAAATGGTCGCGGGTCTCAGATGCATGGCTGCTTACTTAGGCCAGTCTCAGTGGTGGGTTTCATTTCCCAGTTTCCAAGACTGTCATGTCAGCTTTGCAGACTTGGATTGAGAAATGAAACTGGATCTCTCAGGGGGGTTTCATTTCACTGTTTCATAGACAAATTGCAGCAATTAATGTATGCATGATGTTGTGATCCTATGTGACATGTAAACTATGTAGCCGTTTGAAAATATATCTAAACTAAACATAGTCACTTTGGTAACTACAATATATCTCATGCCGACAAATAATCATGGTCAAATAAAATATATTAATTAATCCAATATTCATGAGTACATTCGCATATATATGAATGCACAGCAGATCCTCGGGAGCGCCTGAGAACGAAACGACGCGGTCTCAGTGGGGGTTTCACTGGGTTTCATCGTGTTGGTAACCGGGACGGATGGGTTTCATCCTGATGAAACTCTGTTGCTCTCTCTCCTCATAAATTTCTTGCCAACTCAGCAAATTTGCTGATGTGTCACTGCATTAAATGAGAATGAAACTCTTTTGAAACCCCCATTGAGACTGGCCTTATTCAGTCTCATCTTCCAAATAACGCGTTTGTTTAATTACGTTATAATAAGATAGTCTAGGCGTCGGTTTCTGCTCGCAAGAAGAAACATCGGTTTCAGATTGCTGAAAGTAATTATAATTGAACAGTATTGACAAATAAGCAATTAACAGATTAATGCTTCGGCTAATACCAGAATAGCATGGCAAGACAAAGAGAGTATTAGAACAGTAAGATAGTCAATGCAAACAGCTCTACAGAATGCTAATTTATTCAAAGATGGCAGAGGAGAACGACAACCGTCTTCTGCTGTTTTCCACCTGTTTATTGGAGGTGTAAACAGGTATGTATTTGCCAGTACAGAGCATGCACTGCAATTATCTGAATATTGCTTCTCTCAATGTACTAATTATACCATATGAAATGTTCTGCAATAATGGAATACTCCTGGTAGATGGTGTAGTCTTAACCTCTAAGCTTCCATGCATGCATGCAGTTCCCATTGCTTTAGTCGGAGAGGTGTAACGTGTGCTTCCCATTTGAATGTTTCTGCTAGAGTTGCTTCGGATTCATCACCCTTTAAACTACTCCACCTTTAAGTTACACAGCGCAGAGAACTTCCAAACGAATCAGGTTCTCAATTAGGTGAAGATTGATTTTTTTGAGTTTTTATATCCTAGTCCTTTTGGACAACAACAATAATGCTTGCTAGTTTCCAGCCTCTCTTCTTCCCAGCTGGTCAAACTTGATGATCTATGCATCATTGACATTGAAAGGCTCACCATGGCCCACACATCGAATCGAAAAATATATTTTCGTTTTTTGTGCACATTCAATGAAAACAATTTCTCTCTCTCTCTCTCTCTCTCTCTCTCTTAAATTTGCAGTTGCATACATCCAGAATTTTTTGTTAATTTTTTTTTAAAAAATAATTGGTACAAATTCCTGGCCGTCGTCCTGGCTGGGCGTTTAAGCCCAACACATGTACGGTATTAAGCCAACTATATGGGCCATCGCACAAATCGGGCCATTTATCCAATCACACAGGCCCATGCACAAATAGAAGGAGGATAGCCAAGATATTTTCCTTCTTGCTCTTCTCATCTCTCCCCACTGCTCATAGTTGGCTTGCGCCCGCCCTCCTCGTCGCCGCCGGTGAGCTCCGGCCGTAGGTGAGTGAGCGAGCTCCAGCCTCTCCGGGTTACTTTCTATTCTTCTTTGTTAGTTGAATGCCTTCTTAAGCGCCACGGTTTGGAGGGAACCTGAGAAGAGAAGCAGAGCTTGCGTCATGGGCTTGGAGTAGAATCCTGCAGGCGCGGGGTTGTGATTGCTTCTTGAGGAGACGAGACTTGTGTTTATGTATCATTGGGAGGCGGTGGGAATCGTCAATGCGCCACCCAACTGTACCTATACGAGCGGATTTTGCGATGATTTTTAAAGTCACCTAAAATTTATTGAGGAAGCATCGGGTGCCCATGTTTTTTTGTCTCTCTCTTTGTTCTGCTTAGTATTTCGGGGTGAACAACACGAAATAGCAGCACTGATTTTGTTAGATCGTGCGTTGATGTGTGGCACCCATGAGAAATTAAGATTCGTTGTTAGCGCAAGTTAGTTCTAGAAACTATGCCCGAGAGTGCATTGTTTAATTAATGGTTTTTGTGCATTTTGCCAGTTCTTTTCTTTGAAATGTGTATAACGTCTATTTCTCCCGCAAATGGCCAGTTCAAATTGAATGTACACATTGACAACGAGGAGAGTACATGCTTTGGTGAAGACAAGCTGCAGATCTTTTTTGGGGCTTGGGTTTTCGTCATGGAGATACTTAACAGTAAGGGTATGTTCATGACTGTCAAAACAATCTTCGTCACTCCTTAGTTTCATTACCTTTTTAACATCTTGATTATAATAGCTGGAATTGTGTATTACTGGTTTCTTATATTACCTTTGGATCCTTTATTCAGGTGTTTGCTTTAGCTCGATAGGCATCAACAGAACCAGAACAAACAAGTTAGTGAAGGTACTGATTCCATGCTCGTAGGTTAGCTCATTGAGTATATAAAGTACCCTCCATCATTTGGAAGTTTATTTTACGTTATTGGTATTATGAATGGCAACCATCAGAAGTGCAGTGTTACTGCATAGCAATACTTTGTCGCTTGTCATTTTCGGCACCTGTAGTGCACCACTACTGCCATGGTATAATCTACCTTATTGATTGATGAGTCCAAAACATGTAACGATTTTTCCAGTACTAAGATCACAAAATGACATTCTCACTGAGCAACCTTGCAAAAACAAGCATAAAACATGATCAGGTCAATTTTATTGTTTATTATGGATAAGCCTGCTGAAGGATCAAGGTCTTCATTGATCTAATTAAATAGTGGAAAATTACAGATCCATACAAGCCCCCCCCCGAAACCAGTATCCACCCAACTAGGAAGACAAATGATCCAGTCACGTAGCCCCATTTCATTTTACATTGTTGATGTATGATGCAGTCAGGCCTTTTGTAGTGTCTTTCACCAAGAAATTTTGCTTTGCAAGGTTCCCCTTCAGACTGCACTATTGTTGTTTTTATTATATTATGGCAGATAATCTCCAGAAATGAATAAATATATGTTTGTCAGTGTTTACGATTCTGGTAGGCTGCTCTTAAACATATATTCCAGTACAGTTTCAGGTAACTAGTTAAAATGCTTTAGTATGGCGATATTCGATACTGAATATCACATAATGAGAAAGTTCCTTGCAGTGAAGTGCAGCTGCAATGGAAAAAAATGATAATCCCCTTATTTTGCAAACACCGGGATCAGTTTACACTTAACCTTTTGTTTACAACTTTTTCACAGGTAGGATCCCAACTTCAACGAGTTGGCTGGGCAACGTCAAGAGCATGTTGTGAATACCCTCATGGTACTTCTAGCAAGAGGCACGAGAGATATCAACAACCACCACAAAATGTTGATCTCCCAGAAATACACCCAAAGAACAAAAAGAAGCCCTTTCCTGTTCCAATTAAAAAAATGCTGCAAGCTTCTCGACGAGATAAGAAACTTGCACAAATGCGGATAGAGAAGCCTCTTGAGCCCCCAAAGAATGGTTTGCTTGTGCCAGAGCTGGTCCCTGTTGCTTATGAAGTCCTTGATAACTGGAAATTGCTCATCAGAGGCCTCTCTCAACTGTTGAATGTTGTTACAGTTTATGGTTGCAGGTAACTACAAAATGCTGATCTATGTCGTAAGCTGTTTATATATGAATATTTAAAGACTCTTATGTAGGCATGTCGTGAAATCACTGTCCTGACATGATTTGCCAAGTATCTTGAACTTTTATCATCTGGCTGGTGATTTTGTAGAAAATGTTCTCAAGTCCATGTTGGTCCAGTTGGCCACCAGATTCAAGATTGCTATGGAACAGGAAGCCAGCACCGGAATAGTCACCACTCTTGGGTCAGAGGCTCCATCAACGACGTTCTAATCCCAATCGAATCTTACCATCTTTTTGACCCATTTGGGCGGAGGGTCAAGCACGAGACCAGGTTTGACTACGACAGGATTCCCGCAATCGTTGAGCTATGCATTCAGGCTGGTGTCGACTTACCGCAATATCCCTCAAGGAGACGGACAGCTCCTGTCCGGATGATTGGCAAGAAGGTGATTGACCGTGGTGGGTTTGTTGATGAGCCTGAGCCACACAGATCAGAGGACTGTATATCTGTGCTTGCTGAGCTTGACACATTTAGCAACCAACAGGGCCAGTCACCCATGCCATCCAATGCGGAAGAGCTCGCAGAGAGGACACTGAAAGCATACCTCAACGTCCGGCAAGGCGTGGTGCAGCTGATGAGCAAGTATACAGTAAAAGCATGCGGGTACTGCTCTGAGGTCCACGTTGGTCCATGGGGGCACAATGTGAAGCTCTGCGGAGCTTTCAAGCACCAGTGGCGGGACGGCAAGCACGGGTGGCAGGACGCGGTGGTCGACGAGGTCATCCCACCAAACTACGTGTGGCATGTCCCTGATCCCAATGGCCCTCCTCTCAGATCCTCACTCAGGAGTTTCTATGGCAAAGCTCCAGCCGTTGTTGAGCTGTGTGTGCAGGCAGGAGCCGAAATACCTGACGAGTACCGGCCGATGATGAGGACTGATATCGTCGTCCCAGACTACGAGGAAGCTCGTAGGGCTGCCTGACAACACTGTTCAACCCTGCACTTTTGCAGTTGCCCAGAGTCCAGATTCTCAACCAGAGGTGCTGTTCTCTGGTGATTGGGCGGTGCAATTGTCAGGGAGCAGCAAATGCATAGGCTGTATAATATAATAGTATGGCTGAACCATGATCAACTATACTTTCAAATTGATTCATAAATCTGGTAAAATATTCACCAAAAGGTGATCCCAGAATATCCTGTCTTTGCCCGTCTTTTCAGCGATACTATTCAATTCATGTATCTTATGAACCATTTGATCACTGCTTTGCAGGTTAGACGCATGAACTAGGGTGTACGACGACAAGACTGAAAGTGAAAAGGATGGCCTCTGCAACATGTATGATGTACTTCATACCATCTATTTTAATGGCGGCAGATGCTTTATTCTTGCCTATGCTAGACTGTGAGGCACTTACAAATTACAATGGCTCCATACATGGCCATACAGATGGCCACCCCTTTCTTCTGTCGGTACTATGCTAAATTGTGAGCTTATTCTTTGGATTAAACTAATCGCGACTATTTGTTCGGGTATTTATGCGCCTAGCTGTAATTACTCATGAACTAAAAGCTCTGCACTTGTGCCCGTCCCCAGATCAACACTCCCGGTATGGCTACATGTATACTATCAGATTATCAGTATAATGTGTTCTCCTTTTTACTCTCTGTATACTTGTCACATGTATGCACAAGCTACTTATAGTATAGTGCCACTTACTAATGGTGCTCATGTAATGTTTGGAATTGCATATCAAATGGGATGGTCAGAAGTATGAGCCAAGGAAAATACAAATCCCCCAGTAACAAATTCTACGATAACTTGAGTAGTGTTTCCGTGCTCTTCCAGAAGTGAACGGCACAGATCATAAAGCATTTGCAATTATAACTTGTGTAAACCAATTTGCCAACTTGGTTAGTTACTTAAACTTAACTGCTTCAAAAATTAAAATTTGTCCATTTTTCATTTGAGAAGAGCATATACTCATTAAGAAAAGAACCTTCATGTGTACATCATTATGCTGGCCAAAAGAAGACGTCAACAGCACATAATAATCTCTGATGCTGGCGAAAACACGGAGAAAATAGGGAGCGGTTGCAATGCAAGTACACATGATTGAGTTGTCGCAGTATATCCTCTTCTCCCTTGTGCTAGGGCGATTAAAATAACAGGAGTAAATATAGCAAGGAATCAACCAATGGACCATGGACGTATGCATGCCCGGGTATCTAATGGTCCAGTTGGTTGCAAAAACTGCATATGTGGCCGTGTATAAATACAAGGCAACCACCAATCTGCCTCAGCATTCAGCTCCAAATCAATCAATCTCTCCTGAACTCCTGCACCGTAGTCATCATCACCATGGCTAAGGAAGAAGAGCTCAAGGTACCACCAATCTACATATGCAGATATAGCACAATTCACAACTTAGTTCTTCAGTGAGCCACTAGCTATGAACGCTTCTATTTGTCGTGTGCAGAAGGTTGATTTGAAGGTGAACGTGAGCTGCTGCGAGGGCTGCAGGAGGAAGGTGATGAAAGCCATGAGTCTGAAAGGTCTCGAGATCATTTTCCACACTCAAATCTCACTAGCAAGTTCCTCACTGTGTTGCTGTTGCATTCTTGTCCTCCGTTCCTTCTTCACAAGCTGAATTATGTGCATGCGTGGATGTGCAGGGGTGCTGACGACAGCGATCCACCCGTCGCTCGACATGGTGACCGTCGTCGGCGACGTGGACAGCAGGGTCCTCGTCAAGAAGCTCGCCAAGATCGGCAAGATCGCCGAGGTGGTGGCGCCGCCGCCGTTGCCTTGTGAGGAAAACAAGAAACGACGCGAGGACAGCGGCGGGAAGGACAGCGACAAGCCGGCACCAGCAGACGAGAAGAGCAAACGCAAGGACGACGGCAAGGACACGGGCGACAAGGCGGCGGTGACGTCTTCCAAGCAAGAATGCAAGAAGTGCACGCAGAAGGGAGCTGCACGCGCCGATGACACTGATCACGCTAACGGAAAGGCGCCGTCCAAGGATGCTGCCGCCGCCAAGAGCATCGATGGAGGCGACGATTTCGTCGGCCCCAAGTCCTCCGTTCCCGATAACGCGGCGACGTACCACCACTACCACCGCGCAGAGCCCTCCATGGTCGTGCCGGTGCACATGCCGTACTACCCGGTGAACGCGACGCCGTATTACGGCAGCTACTACGCGATGCCGCCTCCGCCGATGCCCCAGCGGCCCCCCCAGCTCCGGCCGCAGCCGTCCCGCTTCGACGAGGACTTCTTCAACGACGACAACACGGTCGGCTGCCGCGTGATGTGAACGTGATCGATCGAGCCCCCATGGACGTTCTCCCCCTCCTGCCATGCATGCATGTACAACCGATCCACCGGACGGACCGCCAAGAATCAATCAGTTCCTTCGATTTCTTTGTTGAGCAAATCACATTGCAATGCATCTGCCGCCACTTTTAACCAAGAATTCAACCGTCGACTCCCTGTGCTCTTCTCTGAACACATGAAAAAAACCAAGAAACCATGCGTTTGACGCCAACCGGGGACCTCCTGTTCCACGATTCCGTCTCTGTTCTAGGCGTCCCGTCTCCGATTCGTGCGAGTACAAGAGGACGGCAAGGTAGGAGGAAGGAAAAGCTTAGGAATATATGGTGGCGCCGCGCGCGCCCCGCCGAGCCTTTATTTATTCGTTATCGGAGGAAGCGGTCGCGGCTCAACGTTGGGGGGTTAGGTAGGGAGGGAGGCCGCTTTGCCGAATTCTCTGGCCCGCCGCGTTGCTCTCGGATTCCATGGAACTGGACCTCCCATTGCTAGCTGATCTTAGAGAGAGAGAAAAAAAGAGTGTTTTTAGAGGAGAGAGAAGAGTTTTTTCTTTCGAGAGAGAGGAGGACAGAAAAGAGTCGAGTGCTTGCGTTGTCGGAAGCAAAACTTTCTGGCCCCAGATGCTGCCACATACTTTTTTTGGAGCCACGTGGCAGCATATGGCGGAGAGACTCAGGGGCCCTCCCCCCTATGCACCGATTCTCCTGGTGCGAAGCTAGCTACTGCTTGCTAGCTTGACACGTCTGTTCGTTCAACCACGGAATAAAGAGATTAGGTGAGGGAAACGGGACCGCACCAGGGGCGGACCTGCCCTTCAGGCGAGCCCGGGCGGCCGCCCGAGCTCCCCTCGCCGGCCGGAACCCCCCCCCGGGTGAGTCATTGGAGAAAACCAAGTGACTGTAATGTTCTACTCCAATGCATTATCTAACCAAATAGAGGTCAGTTCCCTATGGTGTGTCTAGAGCTCTGGATGAACATCATTAGGCCTTTCATTTCGAAGTGGGAATGAAGCTTCTCCCAAGTTCGGTGATAATGTGTGGTCGATGGATGGGCGGCTTAAGTCCCATGTGGACTCAGAAGGAAAGCAAAGGATTATTGTTGCGGTGTGGATTGCTTGAAAGCACGATGGATTTTTTTCCTCTTTTGGGATACTGCAGCATGTGGTTCGGTTCAATTGAAATCATTCATTAAAAAATGTAGTTTTTATTCATAAATTGCAATGTTTAGCCATAGGACCATTTTCTGATTCCCAATGCGAAACTAGAGCCATATTCTTTTGGCAGTTTCGTTTAGTTCGTATGGTCACCATGTTTTGTTGTAGCAGAGAACTGGAGCAACCTTTGTTGAAGAGAGACTAGTGCTCCCGCTATCAAGTGTTCTTTTTAGGAAGAAAGAGCAGAAATCTCAGAACTGGAGCAATTTTTTATAGTCTAAAGTATTGGTGTGCGGCTTCATCTGGCTCTGTGCACCAATCAAAGTGAAAAATCATGTTTAGGTGACTGTACACTGCTAAATTGCTAATCTAGTTCTTTGAATGCTGAATTGATGAAGATGCTTGAAAATTGGAAAAAAAAAACTGTCTTTGATACATTGCTGGAGATAACTTTTTGGAGCACAATCTCATTTTTTGTTATGGATTTATGGTAGTTATTTTTTCAGTGCCATGTTATGGCTTCTAATATTATAGTTCCTAGATATGATAAAAGAAATGCTGCATGGACTTTAGTTAAGTCTGAGCCAAGCCATTGCAAACATTACGGTTCCTACTAATTCTTGGTTATTATATGATCATAATGCCCTTTTCTGTCTTATTTAGATGGTTCATCACTTCCTTTTTTGCAAAAAGAAAAAAAGAATTGCATAAGTGCTTTGATGAATTGCATAAGTACTACTGTTTATTTCACACTTCCGACTTCAACCCATCTAGTTTTTTTCCTGGGTTTACCACTGGACTTCGCCCTACCTAGATTTTTTTCCTGGGTCCGCCACTGGACCGCACATTACGCCTCTTACGAGCTAGTTTAACTCATTAGTTTTGTCCTTTTCGGCCCATGACTTAAGCTTACATTTATGATTTCTTCAAACAAATAAATAGGATGGATACTCCGTTATCATTTTAAGACGCTTATCAAGATAATTTTTTGAAATGACTTATCGATATTCGATTCGTTCGCATAAGTTTTCACGTTAGAGCAAAGTATAGCCAAAAAACCGATCCTTTTATCACATAAAAAAAACTAACAATTGGTGCACGCTACTTGTAACACACGATTTGAATGGCCTGCATTTGTAATTTCGTTTTGCATAGTCGGTCGAAGAAAACCAGGATTAGGCCCGTGGTTTATTGCTTGCTTTAGCTAGAGGTTTACTTGGCCTGTCAGCTAGGGCCATAAATAAGCCGAGTTTGAATGAGTTTGTTTACGTAGGCTCGAGCTCATAAGTTAGGGTATGAGATTGGATTTAGGCTAAGCTCAAGTAGACTTGATTTCAGTTCGAGTAAGCTTGTTAAGAAATGATATATATTTTTTCATATGTAACTTTCACAAAGCTCGAGTATGCTCGAGCTCAGCTTAAGAATAGATTGGGTTATAGGTAGCTTTGGGCCTTGGGAAAAATAAAAATTCGACGAAGGGAAGGAGTAAGAGGCTTAGTGTGTTGGTAAAAATGGACATACAAATCTGATTACGTATCTACTCGAACCATACCAAGACGAGCTTGAGCTCGTTGGACTCGCGAGCCTTCGCTTAGGCTCGAGTTCGATTTGTTTGGAACTTAAGCCAATTTCGAATCGAATATAAAGCGAGTCAAACTTTTTTTACAACCTACTGTCAGCCATACCATACCCAACATAATGGGCCCATTCTAAAACCCTGCCCCAAGCGAATCTAAGCCCGACACATGCCCAACTCGGGCCCGATCTATCAGGCCTGCTCCATGCTCGAGCTTGGCCTAGCAACATATGGTTAGACATGTATCAGTTGATCGAATGGTCAGTGTGAGTTTTGACAGTGCGGCGCAACGTCTTTGCTCGGTTTCTACCCAACTTCACACAAAAAAAATTACCACTAATATACGAGATTGTGAGCTAGTACCGTACAATAAGACAGTATTGTATTTTCGCCGTAGATGTGTACCACCAATACTAGTGTTGAATTTTTGGCAGTGTTGCAACCTGTATTTACATAAATAACATTATGCTGGTAGTATTACTAAAAATGTCATTTTTTACCGTCCGGTGGCCGGGCGACGACGCCGCAGAGCTAACGTGTGTGAGCTGGAGTCAAGCCATAGGGCATCAGGTGCCCTGCCGCCCCACCACCAGATAGTAAATAATTAAGCCGGCTAATTATACTATTTGTTTGAATTTTTAAATATAGAAATATAAGCTAAAAAATTACAAAAAAATATGTGCAGCTTTCCGACACAACGTACTTGATTGTGTAATTTTTTGATAATTTTATACGATGTGAATGTTGCTCAAAAATTTGTGTAATTATGATATTTATAAGAGTTGTTATATGTAGCAAACGAGCTCAAAAAATTACAAAATTTTACGTGCATCCTCCTGACACAGTTGTAATAATTGTCTATTTTTTAAAAAATTTTATACATTATGAATATTTATAGAAGTACATATAATAGTACAAAAATGCATCGCACGTAGACACGATGAGCAGATATGTATTCCTACAAAGATTCATAATACATACAATATTACATCCCATGCTATGCATTTTTTGTACTATTATATGTACTCCTACTAATATTCATAATGCATAAAATTCTAGAAAAATAGAAAATTATTATGACTATGTTATGAGTCTGCACGTAAATTTTTGTAATTTTTTAAACTCGTTTGCTACATATAACAACTTCTACAAATATCATAATCGTACAAATTTTTGAGTAACATTTATAGCGGATAAAATTATTAAAAAATTACACAATCAAGTACGGTGTATTGGAAGACTGCACACAAAAATTCGTATTTTTTAAGCTCATTTGCTATATTTGAAATTCAAACAAACAGTATATAAAAAATAATAAAGACAGGTAATTAAACTGGCTAATTAGCTGACTTAATTACCCGACTAATTAGCTGATTTAATTATCTACTGTTCGGTGGTGGGGTGGCAGAGCACCTAGTGCTCGCTGGCCAGGCGGTTACCTGCCGCCTGGTGGTTGGGCTCTAGCTCACACGTGTCAGCTCTGCGGTATTGCCGTCCAGTACTGGACGGTAAAAATAACATTTTTAACAATACCGTTAGTATACCATTATTTTTGTAAATATATATTGTAACAGTGTCAAATATGCCAAAATTCTACTAGTGCTTTAGTGTACTCGTACTCAGTAAGCTTATCGACGCTAAGCTTGCGATGGAAGGAAGAACTTTCTAGACTATGGCCGTTACACGGCTACTTCAGCTGGGGACCCACCAATTACTTGGCGACTACGTGCAAAAAAGCCGAAGAGGCAAAGACGAGCCTTTTTCTATTCTGCCCTTCAGTCCTGGTAGTGCTTCAAAGGAATTATAAGTTAAATTTCTTTTTTTTTTCACTGTAATATTAAAAATATACTATAATTATTGTTAGTTTTTCCTGTATAATTAATTTTTAAAATAAAAAATTATATCATCATAGATAATAAAAAATCTAAAAAACCATAAAATTTAAAAGTTAGAAATAGAAACTTATCGGAACAGGGCCATACGCCTTTGTGGTGAAGCACCAGGGTCAAATCAGGCAACGCAAGGACGGCCAAGATTCTTTTCTTCACCTTCTCCCGCACGCAACTGTCCTCTTCTCATTTGGCGTGTCATCATCCATCATACCCCCTTCTACAATGGAGATTTTGGAGAGACGCCCCTCTCCACTCAGTAGAGCTGACACAAGAAATTCATGTGCATTGTAGTACCAGTACCCTACACGAAATATTCTATCAAAAAAAAAAAAAGTACCCTACACGAAATAGAGAGACCCATGCGCCGAAATTATGGGACGCTCCTAGTATCATTCATAAGAAACAAGGAACTAATTTTCCGCCATATAATTTGTAGACTTGCTGCAAAGCATGTAGTATTCTTTTTTCCGTTGGATATGGCTGTGATCGTTTTGGCTTCAGCTTTTAGCTTCTGGCTTATTTTTCACTATTCATAAATTTTATCTTTTTTATGAATTTTTGGCTTTTTGTTGAGCTTTTTTGCCGGTTCTTTTTTCCCGTATTTGTTTGTATTATACGTAATGGGCTAACATATTTTTTATATTTTTTAAATCTAATTATGTTAAATAAGCCTCTGTCAGCTACAGTGCTTTTCAGCCATAAGCCACCAAAAAAAGCCTAAATGATCACCACCTGAAGCGGATATTGAGACCATAGTAGGATCGTGCCTCGGAGAACCGCATCCTAACAGCCTTGAATGGAGCAAGCTACTTGGCCCCGCTCGTTTCGACTTCAGCTTCTGGCTTATTTTCCACTATTCATAAATTTCGTCTTTTTTCTAAACTTTTGGTTTTTCGAGCTTTTTTCGGTTCTTTTTCCCCGTATTTGTTTGCATTATACATTATGGGCTAATATGTTTTTTCTATTTTTTATTTTTTTAAATTTAATTATGCTAAATAAGCCTCTGTCAGCTACAATATTTTTTCAGCCAGCTACAGTGCTTTTTAGCCATAAGCCATTAAAAATAAGCCATTTTGAGCAAAGTTGGAAGGCTGCATAGTCGAAAACAGAACACTTGAAAGAGAAAGTAGGAACTCAACATTTATCTTTATGTTACATTTAGAATTCCCAAATCTAGCTCGATCTCGTGTACCACGAAAGAAATGGAGGGTATGAGAGCAAATATGGAATAGTTCATGAAATAACTGTTGCACCTTTAAAATTCCGATTTGCTCGAATCTCCTGCTCTAGAAGGGAATCAGATATGCTACCATTAACAGCTGACACTGAAACTCAATTCATATTAGCACAGCTCTCCCAAATTTCGCTAGAGTGCAGGTACCTAACAGCAAAAAGGCCACATCCTTCGTAACAGTACGGCCACGACCGAGAGACCCACGACTCCACGCTGGCAGCTTCCTCACACGTTCCTCTTGACTTGTTTGTTTGATCCCATGTTTCCGATTCTACCCCTCCCTCCCTACACCACCAAATTACCCCTATCCTGCACATCGTCCTCTAATTGTCAGGAGTAAACTCGTCATTTCCTCCCCAAATTCTCGCGCCCACGATTAACCCGAGCAGGTTCCAGGTATATAACCACTCCTGGCTCCCCACCTCCTCTGCTTTAGCGGAGTCCTAGAAAAACAAATTAGCTTCGACATCGAAACCAAAACCTCGCCATTTTGATCGATCGATCGTTACGTCGTTTGAGATCCGCGAGGAGATGGAGTACGAGCACGGTGGTGGTGGCCGCGGCCGCGGGAGAGCTCGCGGCGGCGGGCGTGGTGGCGCCCGGGGTGGATACGGGCCTCCCGGAAGCGGCAGAGGCTACGAACCTCACGGAGGCGGGGTTGGCCGCGGAGGCTACGAGCCTCGCGGAGGCGGGGATGGCCGCGGAGGCTACGAGCCTCGCGGAGGCGGGGATGGCCGCGGAGGCTACGGGCCTCGCGGAGGAGGCTACGGCGGAGGCGGCGAGGGCCGCGGAGGAGGCTACGGCGGAGGCGGGGATGGCCGCGGAGGCTACGGGCCTCGCGGAGGAGGCTATGGCGGAGGCGGCGAGGGCCGCGGAGGAGGCTACAGCGGAGGCGGCGAGGGCCGCGGAGGAGGCTACGGCGGAGGCGGGCGCGGTGGTCGTTGGACCGGCGGTGGTGGACGTGGGTACCAGTCCGTCGGTGGGCGTGGCGGCGACGCGTGGGTGCAGTCGGGGAGAGGGCGCGGAGGCGGCCCCGGGGAGTACGCCCCGGAGCGGGCTCCGCCGGCGAGGAGGATCGAGGCCGAGGAGGCGGGGAGCTCGTCTGGATCCGTTGGTAAGCGCCTCTCCTCATTTACTTGCGTGCTTTGTGCAGTTTGGCATGCTTTGCTCCTTCGTATTGTTCGAAACTTCAGGCGGTTGATCGAGTGATTTGGGTTTCGTGATAGTAGATTAGTCTATACACAGTTTGATTTCGCTTATTCAAACGTTTGGTCAAGGCGTGCCTTTCGCTGTGTGTCGATGGTAGAGTAGAGCGCTGCTCGTCGTGTACTAGAGTGATGGGCGTGTGATCGCAATTTTTGTTGGCCGCGTGCAGATTTGGTGCAGCATTTTTCATCCTTGCGATGCTAGATTAGTTTTGCGATTATACAGTTCCTCAAGTTAGCTTAGGTTCCATATAGTTATGTGTTGTAGATGCCGAGATGGCTGCTCCAGGTTTGTGAATTGGGTAGACTTGCAATGATCTCTTTCTCCGTACGATAAGCTCCTTTTGCGATATGGGTTGTATTAGAGCTTGGCTCGTAGCAGCTAGCCTGCTAGCGATTAATCTTATGTCCTAAAGTTTGTATTTATAGGAAGCATTTGATTATTAGCTTGAGAAGGTCATTGCAATCCTGTTATGTGGAAAATGCAAGAGGGGGATGTGGTGATGAACTTGTCTACCCACAAACAAAACTTTTGAACTCATTTGCAAACTTTACTTCTCCACCATTTTTGAGACGGTAGTTGATTGTTTCAGAGTATTCACGTCTTATGAGAACAGAGGAAATCATTGTAGCTAGCCCTGAAGGAGAGGAACGTTATTTAGTTTGCCAGCTTGCAGTTTCAGAATATTCAGGACATCATTTAGAATTCTTGTATCCTTAGACAGGAAATGTATCAGGAAGGCTTCAGGATTTGTTGCTGAAAACGCGGGGTCCTGCGTCTAACGCTGGATACTTCACATTTCTTTCTCTTCTTTTAGCACCGTGTTACTTCAGAAGTAGGCTTGGTAGGGACGTGTTAATAGAAGCTGCTTAATGTCATGCTTTGGAGAGAGTGGAAACAGAAAGGTCGCTGTGGGAGGAATTTTTTGCAGTATGGGAACGAAAGGAAATGAATTGCAGTGCAGGGAAATATTCACTACTATAAAAAAAAGTCATCACAGACGGTTCAGAACTGCTATAATAAAACGGTTTTTTGAACCATCTGAATTTATACGTCAGTGATAATCGGAGGTTATCATAAATAATTTATGAGCCGTCAGTTGTAAATACAATACAAACGGTTTGTAATTAGAATCGTCTGTGAAGAACATTATCACAGACGGCTCGAACCAAAAACCGTATGTAATACTCACATATCATGGATGGTTCTAGGTATTAACCGTCTGTGATGGGCGAGAGTATCACAGATGATTGTAATATAAAATCATCTGTGGCAGTTCTTCATAGACATTTTATATCACAGAATCGTCTGTGATAGTTCATACTATACCTAAATTTTTCTGTTTTTTAGTTACTCTCAAGAAATGTTATCTATGCACTTTGAAAACAAGCAAATACAACAACATATTCTATTAGAATCCACCATTACAGTATCACAAGATAATAAGCAGGTTACCCATCTAACACCGCAAGAACATGACCCACTTAATACAGCAAGAACATGGCAATAACACATTCTTATCCTACAAATCCAACTTTTAAACATGGCAAGAACACATCTCCTAATTCTACGAACCCAACTCTCAAACATGGCAAGAACACATTTCCTAATCCTACGAACCCATGACAAAAATATAGAAGAAAGAGGATTGTTTTGGCAGAAGAGAGGGGGGAATGGATCTTTGAAGGAGATGCAACACTTAGCATGTGAGCTGGATGTCCTTGACGCTGACTTGAGCACCGTCTTGGTAGTTAGCTGCTTTCGCGGTGCCTTGTAGCGAAGGAGAGGCAGCGGTAGCATTACCTTTGTATCACGACGGTGAGACTGTACAAGACACTTTTATGATATTTACGAAAAGAGTGTGTTGTGCAGTCGATCGTGGTGTCACAACGGAGGCGCTAGCTCACGGCGGTAGTCGGCATCGTCAAGGAACAAGGTAGGAGTGGATGAACTAGTTAGGAACAGCCGGTAGAACTCACGCATCTCGAAGTGAAAGGGAGAGGGGGAGTAATTAATAAGTGGCAAGAGGTGGGAGGAATTGGTGCCTGCCATTCGATGCAGAGAAAATGGACGGATGAGATCATAATTCTGGGGGAGATGCCACAGATCGGTGTCGTGGCATTATCAAAGATGGTTTGTTATACGAACCATCTGTGATAATGCACATATCACAGATGGTTCTTATAAATAAATGTTTGTGAATTATCACAGACGGTTATTAATACGAACCATCTGTGATGTTTTACATTATCACAGACGGTTTATATTAACAATCGTCTGTGATATATTTACATACGGTTATTAATAAGAACCATCTGTAATGTCCTGTTTTATCACAGAAAGTTCGTATAAATAACCGTCAGTGAAAATATTACAGACGGTTGTTAGTATAAACCGTTTGTGATAGTTGCAGCTAGATGGTTCATAAGAACCGTCTGTGATGTAGCCGTCCAGTATAATATCTTTCGTAGTAGTGATTTATTATCCAAAGTTCGGAAAGATGGGCGATTTTCCTATCTGAAAGTGAATCACATGCTACATTTACTCCAACATTTTAATTTGGGAAAACGTGTGCCAAAACATAAATTGTAAGGGAAAACTATAGCTTGGTTGATCTTTTTTTTCTCTCTAACTGCATGACGAATTAATATTTTCCTCATGTAAACTTACCTTTTGAGCTCTTTTACAGTGCACAACAAACTTTGTTGACCGTCCATTCTTTTCAATCTAATGGGTTAAATTAGTTTGGATTTGACTGTACTACACAACCAAGTGTAAGGAAGTATAATTCTCTTAGGGTTAAAATCGTAACTATATGGTATGTATCAATAGTCTTTTGCATATGAATCTGGTCCTTTCGCGGCCTGTGATGATGGAGAGGCGTGCTATCAGATCTGTGTTCCTAGATATATATACATCAATGAGAGGACTGGTGGTATGAGTACGATGCGTACAAGCGGCTATCACGGCCGGCGACATGAAATGTGTTGTTTGATCCTTGAACGCTGCTGATGCTTCACGATGCAATGGATCTTTAGGTCTTCAACGGAGTCATCGTAGCGGGGCTTGATTCTTTTCTTCTTTTTAATCTTGCCCCTAATCAAAGAACATCTGGTTTCAAGAAAAAAACTTCTTCTAATTATTTTTCTGGACCAATGAAATGTCGGGCATTCTACTGATTATTCGTTCTAAATGGCCTGGTTGCCTATCTGCACTCGGAGGCAGTCGAGTGACCATTCAAGTGCTTTCTTGAATGTTTAGAGACGTAGCATTAATACACAGGATAGCCATGAATGTCTTGCCTCTGTTACCGCCGTGACATAGAGATGAGAAACAGCAACGTGGGAACCGGAATGGATCAAGCTAGATGAGACAAGGACACCATCAAAAATCTCATCCGCGAAGGGAGATGGCATGGTCGTGGGGAGTTTGTTAGGTAGTTAGAGAAATTTTGGATTAGAACTACATTTTCTTTAGAGATTTGTATATAATTTTGATGTTATGAAAAGTCTATAGTATCCTTAAGAAATCAATGGTCAGATTTGATTTCTATTACAATCGTTTACTACCGGTAGAATGTATCATAAAAATTCTTTTACCTTTTATGTTTCTAACTGCTCTTCCTTTTCCTCTAGAACGCATTGTATCCAGTGAAGTGGCAAAAGTAGAACCATTAGCACCTCCAGTTGCTGTGTCTCGTAATGGCACACGAGTGCCAATGCGAAGACCTGATGGTGGAGGGTCATCATTTAAAGACAAGGTCAAACTTTTGGTGAACCACTTCATAGTCAACTACCGAAAGGTATCAACCATTTTTCACTACGACATAGACATCAAGCTTGATCCAGCATCTCCTGAGGCTTCAGGCAAGGAGCTCTCCAAGGCAGATTTTCTTTCTGCCAAGGCCGAGCTTTTCAAGGATGACAGCTTTCGGCGGCTTTCGTCAGCTGTTGCTTATGATGGCAAGAGAAACCTATTTACTTCTGCCGAACTGCCAGCAGGTTTATTCCGTGTGAGAGTTCGGTCACGGACCTACATTGTATCAGTAGAGTTCAAGAAGCAGCTGCCCTTAAGCCAGCTCTCGGAGCTGCCCGTGCCTAGAGAGGTCTTGCAGGGTCTTGATGTCATTGTGCGTGAGGCCTCTAGCTGGCGCAAGATTATCCTTGGTCAGGGATTTTACTCAAAGGACAGCAGTCAGGTCATCGGGCGAGGTGTTGTAGCTCTGAAAGGAACCCAACAGACCCTCAAATACACCCAGCAAGGGCTTATCCTATGTGTGGACTATTCGGTTATGCCATTTCGCAAAGCTGGGGATGTGTTGGATCTTGTCAAGCAGTTTGTGCGCTCCCTTGAATACAATACAAGACTGAACAGGCGCCAATTCGAAGAGTTGGAGGATGAGCTCAAAGGCCAACGTGTCACTGTGAGTCACCGGAAGACTAATCAGAAGTACACTGTTCAAGGCTTGACAGATTTGCCTGCAAGCCAAATCACCTTTGTGGATGCTGAATCAGGGCAAATGAAGAGGCTTGTTGATTATTTTAAGCTGCAGTATGACAAGGTGATTGAATATCAGATGCTCCCATGCTTGGATTTGAGCAAGAGCAAGGACAAACCAAATTATGTGCCGATTGAGCTTTGCATTCTTCTTGAAGGGCAGAGGTATCCAAAGGCAAACTTGGATAGGGATTCCGATAGAGTACTGAAAGATATGTCTTTAATTCCCCCATTTAAGCGGAAGCAGGAGATTCTGGACTTGGTGAAAGCTAGAGATGGGCCTTGCAGGTACTTGCTTGACTTTAGACCCCCTTCGACTGTTTGCAAATGCCTAACCATCTTTTTGTTTGTCAATCTGAAAACCTTACATATTGCTATGTTTGATTGGTACCTTAAAGTAGATTTAACGCAATAAAATTTGTTATGAATTCAATGCAATATTTTTTTCAGCATGAAGAATACCTATACCACAAAACTTGTGCTAATATATCTGCTAAAGAAGCAGGAGACTATGTCATTAGTATATTTGTCAACTCAGTTGTTCTCCTTATCTAATTTGTGTTCCTGATACTTAGCTGTTTTCTGTCATTTTTATTTGGCAAAGACACAACAAGTCAACAACATAAACTTGAGAAGTAATCTTATCTTAGAAAACGAAAGAACTGACCTTTTTCTTTTTCTTTTGAACAAAAGAACTGATCTTTATCTTTGGCAAAGACACACCAACATAAACTTGACAACTATCTTTGTCTTTCTTTTTTGGAAAACGAAAGAACTTATCTTTATCCTTTTTTTTAAAACAAAATAACCGATGTTGTTCTTCTAAATAAATGAACTGATGTTTATAGTCAGGTACTAACTCATTTCCTTTCCAGCGGAGAAATAGCTCAGCAATTTGGGATTTCTTTGGACGTCCAGATGATGGAAGTCACCGGTAGGATCATTCCTGCCCCCAACCTAAAACTCGGCGCCCCCAATGGCCAGACCTGCAAATTCAGTATTGATCAGCCTAACTGCCAGTGGAACCTTATGAAGAACCGACTAGTAGATGGTCGGGATCTCCGGTGTTGGGGCATCGTCGACTTCAGTGCACAGCCATCTCAATCCTGGCAGCAAGCCCTCCAAGGAGAGATGTTTATTCAAAAGATCGTCAGGAAGTGCTGTGACGTTGGCATTAGGATGGACAATAAGCCATGCTTTGTGCACCTGTCAGCAATGGCAGTGTTATCCAATCCACGCCAACTATCTGAGGAGCTTACCAAAGCTAAGCAGGCTGCGGCGAGGAAGAACCAGAAGCTGCAGCTCCTCTTCTGCCCGATGTCTGAGCAGCATCCGGGGTACAAGACACTGAAGCTGATATGCGAGACGCAGCTGGGTATCCTGACCCAGTGTTTCTTGAGCCACCTTGCGAACAAGCAACAGGGCCAGGACCAGTACATGGCCAACCTTGCTCTCAAGATCAACGGCAAGCTCGGGGGCAGCAACTTCCAGCTGTTCGACGCGCTCCCACGGGTCACCGGCGCGCCTTTCATGTTCATCGGCGCGGACGTGAACCACCCATCGGCCGGGAATGTGGAGAGCCCGTCGATAGCAGCCGTGGTCGCGTCCATTGACCCGGGCGCCAGCAAGTACGTGCCAAGAATCCGCGCTCAACCCCACCGCTGCGAGGTGATCAACAACCTCGGTGAGATCTGCCGTGAGCTCATCGGCGTTTTCGAGAAGAAGAACAATGCGAAGCCACAGAAGATCATTTACTTCCGTGACGGCGTGAGTGATGGGCAGTTCGACATGGTCCTGAACGAGGAGCTGGCGGACATGGAGAAGGCGATCAAGGTGAACGGCTACTCTCCGACTATCACCGTGATCGTGGCCAAGAAGCGTCACCACACGCGTCTGTTCCCCAAGGACCGGAATGATCCGCTGCAGAGCAGGAACGGCAACGTGCTCCCTGGCACGGTGGTGGACACCAACGTGATCGACCCGGCGGCGTACGACTTCTACCTGTGCAGCCACAATGGGCTGCTGGGGACGAGCCGGCCGACGCACTACTACAGCCTGATGGACGAGCACGGGTTCAGGTCGGACGACCTGCAGAAGCTGGTGTACAACCTGTGCTTCGTCTTCGCGCGCTGCACCAAGCCCGTGTCGCTGGCGACGCCCGTCTACTACGCTGACCTCGCCGCTTACCGCGGCAGGCTCTACTACGAGGGCATGATGGCGTCCCAGCCCCAGGCGCGTGGGTCGTCGTCCTCCGCGGGAGCGTCCGACTTCAGGAACTTCCCGGCGCTGCACGAGGATCTGGAGAACAACATGTTCTTCATCTGACACCAGCTTTTTGGCGGTGTCGTGGAGCGTGGTTTGAACTTACGCTTTGCTGGTTGTGTCGACTGTTTTTTACTGCATTAAGCAAAAGGTGTTACTTGAGGGTCTAACTGTAGGTGTGTTGTTCTGTTTCACCTCTTCTACAGCCTGATATGTACTAGCCAAGAACGAGTAGCTTTGACAAACTCGTGCTGAATACTTTGTTGTACATTCTGTTAGGCTGTTACTGAAGGTGCTGCGTGTTACTACATTTGTTTGTCAGTACATCAATGGAAGGAAGAGCGGTGCTATTGTCTTTTGTTTTGCCTCTCGAAATGCACGTTGGTAAGGGGCACATACGGGGGTAGAGATGGCAACGGGCATAAACCCGCTGAGTTTTGCTATCCCAAACCCGTGTCTATGAAAGTTGGACGTGCCCGCTAAAAAACCCATGCCCGTGACGGGTGCAAATTTTTGCCCAGACCCGTGCCCACTGGGTTAACGGGTACCCATGTGTCGCCCGTCGGGTCAGTAATGCGAGCTGCAACAATGGTTAATGGAGAGGAAGAAGTTCACCGTCCATCTTCGTTGGAGCCGGAGGGCAGCACCATGGCCAAGGGCCTACTGCTGTGATGCACGTTGGCTGCGGCATGGGGGTGGCGGGCTGAATTGGAAGGCGAGGTGGCGGCGAGTGGGAGGACGAGCGTGCGGCGAGAGTGGCGGGAGCTGCGGGACGGGAGAGCGAGCGTGGAGATCGCCGAGACCGAGCGGAGCGCGGATGCGCCGCGCGCTGCGCGGCGGCTGTTGAATCGGGGTGGGGCCCGGGAGGAGTGAGTAGTGATCGTGGCGAGTGCTAGCTAGGGTTAGCCGTATGGGTAATGAGGCATTGCCGCATTGGATTTGGGGCTTGGGGCTAAATGGCTAATGGGCTATGGGTTTGGGCTGGTTTGCACAGGAGGTGGGAGCTTGGGTTTATAACTCCTATGGATCGGGTTTATATTACCCATGGGTTTGCGGGTTTGGGTACTATAGGAACGTACCCGAACCCGGCAGACCCGATGGGTTGGGATTTTTACCCATTATGAGACCCATGGGTTAGGAAATTGAATCAAACCCATGCCCTAATAGAGTAAAAACCCATCGGGTATCGGGTTTCGGGTACCCATTGCCATCTCTATACGGGGGGAGGGGGATCCACCCGGTCGTTCTGGCATAGCATCTCGAACGACTGAACGAACGCGTTATGGCTGGATGCCGCCCTTCCCCAATGCTGTCGTACACCGGCGACACCGAGGCGATCCTGTTCTCCCGTAGCAGCGCGCCACACCGTGGGCAGCGCGGCGCCGTGCGCGGGCCAAGAGGGCGCCCTCTGGGTAGGAGGCGGAAACAGCGGAGAAGGGCGGAGGCGGAGTAGCCTGAGCTGGTGGAGGCGGCATTTACTCGAACAAGCAGCGGGCACGGCGAGGAAGGGGGCTTTCAACTTGGCGACCGGCCGGTGAAAAGGAGCTATTAATGGCATCTGTCGGGTATGAAAATAGAGGGTCTTAAGTCACCTTAAGGTCAACCTTATATATTACAGGGGTGACCTTAAGCAGGCTATAAGCAAAAAAGGCTTAAGGCTGGTCCTCAAGCTAAAGACCTGGCTACAAGCATTAAAATACAATTTTTCTTTATCTGCCAAGTGGGACCGTCTTAAGGCCCCTTGGGTTATATACACTATGAAGTCAGCCTTAAAGTTTAAATGGGACCCACTTTAAGACCCCTTAAGTTATATGCACTACAGATACCCTTACAACTCACGAGTCCTATTCGAGGGCTACCTGCTCGAATTATAATATAACGGTTTATTTCGCAAAAAGCTACCGTTCCAACTTCCTCTCCTTACCAATCCGGACCCTAAAACTAGATCGAACAGCCATCGGGAACCTAATTTTTGAACATTATTAAAAAGGAGGCCATTCAAAAAATGTCCTCCGCCAGTCCGTTCGCTCGACGGCAGTGGCACTATTAAGTGGTTGATATGAATGACAGTATTGTAATGTGTATATTTTATAGCTACTAGTATACTAAATGGTTTGTACAAAACAATAAAAATAGCATAAAAATTGATTCATATATATATACACCATGCATATGTGTTGTTCTTTTCGTTTACTACACCTTCATATATACATTATGTGCTAAATAGAAAAAGTGTGAACGATAGATACATATACCATGCATATACGTTGTATTCTTGTGTAATACAATTTCAGGCTATCAAAAGTCGAGGATGGCTTTTCTTGAAGAAAGGAAGGATGATACGGATATATACATACTTAGCGTTTTTCTGTTAAATATATTATTTAATAGAAAAACTATTAAACCGTATTAAATATTATTAGGTGAACACGCTCCGAAGTGAATTCAATTTTTATTTATGTAAGAATTGTTTACTATCTTATAAGAATGTTTTGTGTTATTTTCAGGGCACACCAATCAAAGGTGTTCATGTGCTGAAACACTGTTCATACATGCATGTGCTCGGATGCTGATTTGGTGTGCATGCATGCATGAATAGGGAGGCAATTAATGCGGTGCTACTCTTGGGGAAAAAACAGAAAGAGAGAAACATGGAAGGGTGCCATGCGTGAGAGAATAAGGAAAACGTGTGAAGCGAAGGCAAGAAAACCAGCTCATTAATTCCAAATCAAAAGGATTGGCCAGCTGTCAAAAAAAGACGCGTGAGGAAAAAAATGGCCGAAGCCAACTGGGTTCCTTGCGTGTTGAAATAGACCACTCCTTAATTGGTTTCGGTTCGAATAAGACGTAGCCTGCGTGCCTTTTCATGCTGTGTGTTTTTATTTCTTAGGGCAGTCCCAATGGTAATTAATGACCAGTTTCTATCTTCCTTAAATGACCTGCCACGTAGGCAAAACGATGACATGGCAACTCAATTAATGAAGAAAGAGAAGAAAAAGAGTAGAAACCGTTTCTTCTCAGGGAAACCACCTCTACTCTTGAATCGATGCACGAAGAAACTGCAATTTTACCATTGGGAAGAAACTGGTGGTTTCCATGCGCGCTCGCACCGCTCCCAACATGCACCTGCGCGCGGTTTCCACTGGGAAGAAACGCAATTTTACCATTGGGAAGAAACTGGTGGTTTCCACTATTTATTGCACGAAGAAACTCCCATTGTGTGAGTCAGTTTCTATACTCAGATTTTTGCTGATGTGGCTATCTTGGATTTCGCACATGGTTTCTACCATAGGGACTGCCCTTAGGGTCTGTTTGGATCCACTCAGATTTTAAGAATCTGACTTTTGAAAATTAGGTGAGATTCAAACAGATCAGTTTTTGAGGCAGTTTTTAAAATCTACCTACCCAGATTCTTAAAAACCAAGAAGCTGTTGATACCCAGCTTTTGCCAGTTTTTTTTGCACAAATACCCATTTACCCTCATTAAAGACCACGCGCAGACGCTTCCATTAAAGGCCACGCATGGCGGTAAGTGTTCTGGTGCATGGAGGTGGCTTGCGCATGGCTGTTTAATGTGCTGTTCAAGAGCAATAAATGTAAGGGTATAATAGTCTATTAGCACCAATCATAAATGAAACCAGCTTTTAAAAACTAGGGGATCCAAACACCCCATCAGTTTTTGCTTAGAAACCAGCTTTTAAAAATTAGAAGTAATAGCTGGTTTTTAAGAATCTGAAACTGATCCAAACAGGGCCTTAGTTGAGTTTGCTTCAGTTCATCTTGACCAAACAGATATGAATTGTCCTTAGGCTATAGTATTTAGATGTGTGGAGCTACGTGATAAATAGTCGCACCCTTTCTTGTGAACTCAGAGACCACAGAAATCAATCTATTATTTTTATAGAGCTATACGCTTATTCTTCCTAGGGTTTAGCATATACTGCAACCTAGAGGGAAATTGAGCGTTTTCAACCCTGTTATTATTATGATTCCTTGTGATTTGCAGGAGCGATGATACGTCTACTTGTGTGGTCGGGTAGACGGGATCACAAGCATGTGGTTGGGCGAATTATTTTGTCACAAGTTGCTATTCTAACAGTAATTGGCACCATCGGTTCATCAGGTTGTATGGATCCAAGTTATCATCATCGATCCTATGTCGTGAAGATCGGGCACCCCGTATCAGTGGTGTTGGTGGTGGTCATTATCGTCGTGCTGCATATATGGTGCATACCATGCTAGTGTAGAACCTAGTGCCAACACCTCCATGCCAGAGCTTTAGCGGCGACCACGGCACCCAGCTATGTAGACGGTCTGTAACACCCCGCCCACTCTCTGGGCCAAGATGCTACCACCTCTACTACTCTTACCATTTCATCAACACAAGAGAATTTAAAACCAACACTAATTTATTTATTGTGCTGCGTTCAGTTACATCATAGCATTTCTAGTGGATACTCTAGCTTAGTAAAAGCTAAAGTACACTGACAAAAGGTGATCCAAAAGTGCTACTGGTTCGTGCCAATCATTCATGTGCTAATCCCGTCCGCTTGTCGTCCTCATCGGTCACCTAAAAAAACATCAACAAAGCAAGGCTGAGTCCACCGACTCAGCAAGTACAAGCAAAACATCAAATAACAGGTTCATCCATTAGTCCATAAATCATTCCCGTTTCATTATCCACTTTTACATTTAACCACTCTACGTTCCGATGAACCATTCATCATGCTCATGCACATGCACTTCTTTCTCAACTCTTTTGCATATACCGGTATAGCAGAGTGAGCACCCGTCGATGCTCACCCAAGCCCGTCCTGTTTCATGCGGGGACCTTAAGCCCGTCCTGTTTCATACGAGGACCTCAGTAGCCCATAATTCTCATACGGGGACCTCAACTCCACTCCCGTGGAGCGTCCACTCAACGTGGATCAATACTATCTCTTTTCATGACATGCATGCAATGCAAGTTCTCCGACTACGCATATCAACATGACATGTCCCAACATTTACTGTGCATCATTTCTCAGTATGCATTCCAAGTATAATCAACTTACCCCAACATGGTAAGCGAGGTTTTACCCGGAAATATTTAACTTACCTCACCACGGTAAGCGGTGCATCATCCTTCAATTTAACCGAAATCACTACCCGAATTCACTGCTTTACAATGCACTTGCCTGGTTAGCCTCGGGGATGACGCGTGGACGGCTCCGACCCGGGAACTCCACCTGCGTACATGTCACCCCGACTTAATGGCAAAATAAAAATCCAAAGCTTAAATGGATATCAACGATCCTACGCGCTGACTCGACTCGAGTGTAGAATGTACGGGGTCAAGGTCCCGACACGCAGGCGCCAAACCGCCTTTTTCTTTTCTTTTCCTTTTCTCCTCTTTTCTTTTCTTCTCTCTCTCTCTTTTTTCTTTTCTTCTTTTCTTTCCTTCCTTCTCTACTGGTTTGGCCGAATGGCCTTTACCCCTTTTCCCTGTCTTGGCCGAATGGCCTTGCCATCTATTTCCTCACCTGGCTACCTCTCTTCCCCCTATTCCACCCGGCCGAACAGGCCTCTCCTCCCGCCGGCCTCGCCAGGGGCGGCGCGGCGACGCAGGGCCGGCTGGCGACCCCCTCACTGCCGGCGGCTCCTCCTGCCGCCCCCCTCTTCCTTCCTCCCCTCTCCCACCCTCTCTTTCTCGCGTGCGGCGACCTTCCTCAGCGGCGCGGCGTCGGCGCGAGGCCTGCCCGGCTCGTCGGCCCGGGCCACCGCCGGTCGGCCTCTGCTCGCCTCTCTCCGCTGCGCACCGAGCGGCGGGAGGCTCTCGGCCGAGGAGCACCGCGCGCGGTGGCTCCTCCCAAGCCGGCCGACCAGCCCAGATCCGGCCGCCCCCTGTAGCACCGCCCCCCTGCGCCACCCTCCCCGCCTGGATCCGGCCGAGACCGGATCCTACCGCCTCCCCGAGCGCGCACGCAGTGGAGCGCTCGGCGCCACGTCAGCCGGCACGGCCAACGGCCGCCGGCCGCCTCCTCTACACTCGGCCACCTCCCCAATAGGGCAGTACACCCTTCCCCACCAATCTAGCTTCTGCTTTTGCATGCTAACGTGCTATGCCACGGTGCCGGAATATGGGAGGTGAGGCCAGGCTTACTTGCTTGTCGAGCTAGAACAAGGATGGCGTGGATGATGTTGAGGTTCAGGTGATTCTTCCCCTAGCCGCCATGGCCGGCTGCTCCTTTGCTCCTCCTCTTTGGGGCTCCCCCTTCTCTGCGGAGAGCTTGGAGGACGTGCTTGTGTTTTGGGGGCTCTCGGCCTTGGCAGTGAGGAGTGAAGGAAGAGTATGCTTCTACCGGCTTTGTTCTTATCCTAAGCCGAGCAATGAGGTGAGAAGATGAGGCTTGTTACGGTGCATTGGCTTTATAAAGGCATGGTTGGGCTGCCCTTTGCATTGAAATGACGGCATGCCCTTCCTTCCTTTCCCATACAACCGATTGCTCAAGGGCATTTTGGTCCAATCTTGTCTTGGTTTTGGGATTTCTTTTCTGCAGCTGTAATACTGTGGTATCTGATGAAAGGTAAGGTTAGAATTGCCGGATGAAGAAAACCTATGTCGCGAGATGGTGCCGACTACCCACAGGCGGTGCAGGAACCTCGAGGCGCTACTCGGCTCTCTAGGCGGTGCCTGACCGTCTGGGGTGATCTGGGAACCTCTGCGAGCGACACTACATCGATACTCTAAAAATCGATGGATCTGACGGCAAAACTATACTCTCCCCTTTATTTACCTCTAATGTTTCCCTTTATGCAATTTGGGGTATTACATGGTCAGGGCTACCGGAACACCTCAACCTCCGCTGGCAACATCGGTTGCGTTGCGCATCAGGCAAGAATTCGAGAAAGGTCACCACCGTTTTAGGCTAGCATAGAACGGTAGAACCCCATGTACAATCAGCTATTGCTGCGCAATGAACTTATATAAATGCAGGTTCTATTTATAGTTAAGAAACCCGATACATTTAGTTACAACAAAAGGTATCTTGGAAACGCACGAGCCGCGCCAGATACACTATAGTAAACAAATAGAATGAAAACAAAGAAGATATATCTTATCCTATCTTTACAACTCAAGGGATATATACAGGTCATATATAGCACGGTACAATATGAACTTCATAACAGCTCCCCTCAACCTCAACTAGGAAATGTCATGTTGAGATTGTATCGAATTCGATCAAACGGTTATCGTGCTAGAACCTTTGTAAAGATGTCAGCCACCTGATATGCAGAGGCAATAAAAGAAACTTCCAGAGCTTGCGACACAACCCTTTCTCTGGCAAAGTGAAAATCTACTTTGATGTGCTTGGTATGAGCATAAAAAACTAGATTGGCTGTTAAGTATGTTGCACCAAGATTGTCACACCATATCATCGGTGCCCTTGCTTGAAATACACTTAACTCCTTTAGCTGAGACTGAACCCAAAAAAATTCAGCCGTAGCATTTGCAATTGCTTTATACTCAGCTTTAGTGCTCGACCTTGACATAGTCAGATGTTTCCATGAGCTCTAGGAGACAAGATTCGATCCAAGAAACACTGCAAATCCTCCTTTAGAATGACAATCATCAGGGCAACCAGCCCAATTAGCACCAGAGAAAACACTTAGCAATTTTGAGGAAGATCTTCGAATGAGAAGGCCAGTTCCAAGTGTAGCCTTCAAATAGCATAGAATATGTTTTACTACCCCCCCCCAATGGATATCAGTTGGTGACAGTAAGAACTGACAGACTTTGTTAACGGCAAACGATATGTCAGACCATGTCAATGTAAGATATTGTAGGGCAACAACCATGCTCCTATACAAGAAAGTATCCTTTTTCTGTAAGTGCTTTTCCATGAGCCTTGGAGAGTTTCTCTGAACTCACCATCGGCGTATCCAAGGGCTTACAATGGTGCATGTTCACCTTGTGAAGTAAATATGAAACATGTTTCTTCTGAGATAACAAAAGTCCATCCTTCTGAATAGTATCCTCTATCCCCAATAAATAGTTGAGATCTCTAAGATCTTTCATAGCAAGGCCTCCATGAGCCGAGCAATAATCCTGTCTGTCACCTTATTACTCGAACTAGCAATTATAATGTTGCCAATGTATATTAGTATATACATGACAACTTCTGAATTCTTGAGAATGAATAGTGACGTGTTTGTCTTTGATGCAATAGATCCCAGCTCTAGCAACAATCTTGTGCTTAGCTTCATACACCACGCACGTGGTGCCTGTTTAAGACCATATATAGCTTTGTTATACAGATATGTTTAGGAAACCGATGATCCTCATATCCAGGTGGTTGACACATGTACACATCTTCGTGTAGATCCCCATAGAGGGAACCATTTTGCACATGCCTCCCAAATTACCCCTACCACTCGCATAGTCCCCTAACCTGCAGGGGACAAAACCGTCATTTCCTTCCCCCAAATCCTTGTGCCCACGCTGATCCCTTGGCGTGCGCCTCCTATAATCGTATTTAGAGCAGCTCCAAAAGATGGGCTAAATTTGATCCCCTATAATCTCATTTTAGGGGACATGCCAAAAAGTTAGGGATCAATATAACTCCTTTGCTCCAACAGTCATCCCCAAAATTGGTCCCCTAAATATTTTAAATCTGCTACATGGGTTTATGGGCCATATTAGTTATATACAATGGGATATTACCTTGTAGATGGCATATTACCCTGTGAAGCAAAAGAAAGACAGAAAAAGATCACAAACTATACCACAATCATCTATTTGATCACAAAATACACCACCACCAGATGAAGCACAGGAAAGGATCTTACAAAAAAACACCAAAGTAGAATGACAAAAGCGAGGAGAGGCGAGGCGAAGCGAAGTGAAGAGGCTGCTCCCCTGCACAGACGACTCTCGATGTGATATTTCAGTGTAGGCCTTTTTGGCGGAGGGGATGTGCGCGGCCGTGAGACGCAGCGCGGCGGCGAGGAGCGCTGTGGCGCGCCGAGAGGATGTGCACAGAGGCTGCCGCGGAGAGCGCAGCGGCGGCGTGCTCAAGCGAGTGGGGCGCCGTGGGAGCCGCGCCGGCGGGGAGGAAGCTGCCGACGCCCTCAGGTAGGTCTCACACAACGCGAAGGAAAAAAAATTAGGCGCGGAATCGTCTACTCACGCACGGCAACAAATTTGGGGACGCGTGGGGTGAGGCCAAATTTGGCTCCAGTGGGGTGAGATATTGAGAGTGTTAAAATTTTTAGTGGTGGTTTTGGGGATCTTTTGGAGGGGTTTTTTTTTCACTAATCAACAAAATTTGTTTTAGGGGATATTTTAGCCTATCTCTTGGAGTTGCTCTTAGTGCCTTCCTATCGTGGATCGATCCTTTTGACCAACGGAGCCCATCCATGAGAGCGATCAAAAGCTTCTGCTGTCACGCGCCAAGAGCCATATATGTCATGCATCACCCCGGATATTTTCTTCCTAACAATCATCCAGATTTGAGACCGTTGGATTAGAAATCCAACGGCCCTTTTATTGGAGGTTGGAGATTTTTTTGGAGGGGGAGATTTTTTTTGAAGGGGGAGGGAGAATTCATAGCCGTTGGATCTCTAATCCAATGGCCATAAATCTGGATGATAGTTAGGAAGAAAATATTCGGGTAATATTTATCAACACCCGTATGTCAATATGTGCTTCCCTTCCGGAGAGCTTCTCGCACCTTTTCCTTCTGTAGGCCGGCCCGCCCACAGTAATCAATCCAATGGTAAACAGAGAAAACAATCGTTAATGGGGCATCTTGTTTTGTTATGACAACAAGCATTATTCCTAGCACTCCTGACAGTCCATAGAGCTGCTAAAAAACCAAAGTTTTGCGCCCAGAAAACGCTTTCGCGCTAGTTGCTCAATCAGTTGCTTGCCTATCTTTCTATCTTGGAAAAGGTGAGGGTTTCCTATCTAATCCAAGGGAAGGAAGAAAGGCGGAAATTGTTGCTGTGGCAAATCGAGATTGTGTGGGTGTTGAGTCTGCCGCTCATGTCCGACGCCATCGAGAATCATGCATTGGATGGATGGCCAGGCATGAGAAGGAAGGACGTGTCAGAACCGGCAATTGTTTGAAGATTTGGGAGAAGAAAGGAGGTCTGAAGAAAAACGCTTCGCTGGTTTCAGACCAACTGAGGCGGACGGCTGAGATGTGATTTTACTCCAAGGGCTGGGAATCAACGCCTCACATTACTTCTAGCAAAAGTTAGCTTAGTTACTAAATGAGCTCATAATGTTTACTTCTTAATGTTCAGTTAATCTTGATGTAATTCCAGTAATCACTTCTTAGGCTTAAGCTGGATTATGTACTGATATATACCCTTCGGCGGTGGAATGAAAGTATCGCCGTCATTACCAAAAACTTATGCGAAATGAATAAGATTTATAATTTTTCTCGTTTCTAACCCTAGGTTAGCTAGTTACCCAAATCAAACCCTAATCCAACTAATTTCAACCCTAGAAACGGATCTATACACATTATTACTAATACATTACGCATATCTATTGCGAATCGAACCTAAAACCGAACCAAATCCAACTAATTTCATCTAGGGTTTCAAATTTTGCCCTACGAAATGTACCTCAAATTATCCATATCTACTGCAACAAATCAAAAGAGGAGGGGGAGCTCACCTTGCTTGCTCGGTTTGGAACCAAAATCGCGAAAAAAATCGATGATTTGGGATGGATTTGGGGAGGGGAGAGACGGGCGGCGGCGGCGGCGCCTGTTCTCTGCTCGGTCTGTTCGAGCAATTGAGGGGTTGGCCGGGGCTGCGCTCGGGTTTAAGTCCCATAAAACGGCGCCACTACCGTTAGCGCCGTGTTTACACGTGACGGCGCCATGTTCGTTGGCGCCGTGCTGTGCCACCGTGGATCCTACGTGTCCACGCACGGCGCCATAGAATGTGGCGTCGTCACGTGTACCATGGGCGCCATGTGAGTTGGCGCCGTGCTAGGGGTCCATTTTTGCAAATCTTTTCTCCAGGGGTTTATATGTAAAAAACTTTAAATTTTTGGGCTAAAAAGCAAAAATTTTACGCGATTTCTCCCCTTTTCCATCTTCCAGTTCTTGATTTCCTCTTTTGATTCGGGTTTCCACCCCGGGATGTGACAGGACGCTCTCGGAGGCGAAAGGCCATGGGGGGAGAGAGAGAAAGCTTGGCGCCCTGCCATCCCCGAGGTAAGAACCACATGGACACTTCGATCTTTAAAAGAAAGCTGAACTACCTCAATCCGTACGTTGCTGCATGATTCCTACCTCACCCTAGTTATCTCATCTCCAACCCGGCCTAAGAGTAATCTCTTTACGCGCGTACACGCATGCATGCTGCCAATGGCCAATGCTGCTACGTAGTCGATCGTAGCTAGTTGGGCTTCCGCCGGCAGGTGACCGGCGTGAGGCTGCCCATGCATGCATGTTCAGTTGTTCGCCATGCATCGCCTAGCTAGCTTGCATTGCTTGGCCAGGTCGCCCGCGCGCGAACGTGCATGGCCGCGTCGCCGGCGTACGTACTTGCACCTCCTGCTCCGGTCCGAGCCCACGGAGGTAAAAGTACCCGGCCGGCCGTTGTGCATGGAACGCACGCACGCGCGTCCGGCCCGGCGCCATCAGGAGGATCTCGATCGACTCTGTTGTGTAGCTAGGTGTGTCTTGCTTTATTCTTGACATATATAGTACATGCGTGAAGTGTAATTAATTAAACCCAAGGAGAAATACATTAATTAATGAATGTCCATATTATAGGGACCAAATCGAAGCAAATTAAACAGAGGATCATCATGGTCATCCAAGAAGAAGAAGAAGAAGAAACTAAGAAGAGGAAGAATTAATGGGTGCATGATCGATGAATATTATTGATGATGATGAATTATTAAGCGGTGGATTCCTTGAGGTAGGCGATGAGATCGGTGCGCTCCTGCGGCTTCTTGAGGCCGGGGAAGACCATCTTGGTGCCAGGAATGTACTGCAATTGCATTACCAGTCCCATTAGTAACTAATTGTGATTGATGTTGTTAAAGAGCAGAGTAGCGTGGATGCAATATGCATGGTGACATTGGCAGATTGACATTGACAGTACATGGGTATATATTCGATATCTATATACAGACCTTCTTTGGGTTGTGCAGGTAGTCGTAGAGCGTTCCTTCCTCCCAGACGATGGCCATGTTCTTGTTTGCCGTGGAGTATGCGTAGCCGAGGGTGGTGCCAGACTGCCGGCCGAAGAGGCCGTGCAGGTTGGGCCCCTGCTTGTGCGCGCCGCCGCGCTCCACCGTGTGGCACTGCGCGCACTTGGTCCGGAAGATCTTCTCGCCGCTCGCCGCGTTACCAGCAGGGGCCTCGCCGAAGGAAGCCATTGTTTTCCCTAGCCTGCCTAGATGGATTGGATTTGGTTGCCTTGCTTGAGTGATCAAAGAGGTAGATCGATCTTAGCCGGCCGGCCGCCGCGATGCAACAGAGCATAGGAAATTAATAGGAAGGCGGCCGATGGAAGCGCGCCGTGGGAGACGGGATACCAACCATGCAACTAGTAATTACTAACTGCCGTGGATCCGCTTCGTCCGGATCGGCTGGCTGTTCCGTTCATTCTTGAATTTTGGAGAGATATTTGCGCGAATTCCCTGCTATACCACGGTGGCACCATAAAATTTCTCTCCCGGCCCATCACCAGACCATCCACTCAATCAGTCTCTCAATTCTACCGCTTTCATACCTTTCGTGAAATATTGGAACGCAGCTTTCCTATTCCCTTCTTCCTGTTCCCCTTATGTTTTTGTCGACGTGGCAAAGATCCAGAGCATTTTTCATGTCCCCCTCATGTTCCTCTGGTGCTCTGGATCTCTGCTACGTCGACGGAAACCCGAGGGGAATAGGAAGAAGGAACAGAAAAGCTACGTTCAAAATATAGGTCTTGTTCTAGTTAGATATATGCTATTGAATACATCTACGTGTGTGGAGTCCTATCTTTACCGATTCCAAAGGCAAACTTGAACAGGGATTCCAATAAAAAAAAACTGAGGCACGTGTCTTTACCGTCCACATTTAAGTGGAAGCAGGAGATTGTGGAAATGGTAGAAGCTGGAGATGGGCCTTGCAGGTAATTGTTTGAGCTTGAATCCCCTTCCACTGTTTTCAAATGATTGACCATCTGTTGTTTTCCTTTTGTCAATCTGATAACTTATCATATTGCTATGTTTAATTGCTACTGTGAAAGTAGATTCAATGCAATAGAATTTGTTAGAAATTCAATGCAATATTTATTTTCTGCATAAACAATACAACAAAACTCAAAGCTTGTCCTAACATATCTGCGAAAGAAACAGGAGACTGTTACTATGTCAGTAGTATGCTTGCCAACTCAATTGTTCTTAGCTAATTTGTGTTCATGTTGCTTAACTGTTTGCTGTCACATTCTTCTTTGGTGAGAACTGATCTTTATCTATCTTTTGTGGAATACGAAAGAACTGCTCTTTATCTTTTGTTTTCAAGGAAGGAACTAATGTTTATTATGAGGTACTAATTACCATTTTAAATCCAGGGAAAACATAGCTCAGTAATTTGGAATTTCTTCAAATGACCAGACCTTCAAATTCAGTATTGATCAGCCTAAATGCCAGGGGAACCTTACGAATAACAGACTGTTGGATGGCCCAGTGCTGGGGCGTCGTCGACTTCAGTGCACGGCCGCCCAGTCAGCAAGCCCTCAAACGAGACATGTTTGTTAATAAGATCGTCAAGAAGCTCCGTAACCTCGGCATTTAGACGCGCCCTATACCACGCTATGAACACCAGTCAAAAATGGCAGTGCTATGCTATCCGATCGAAAGCAGCTATACAAGGAGCTTGACGAGGCGAAGCAGGCTGCTGTGGGAATGAACCAGAAGCTGCAACCCCTCTTCTGCCCGATGTCTGAAGAGCATCCGGGGTACAGGACACTGAAGCTGATCTGTGAGATGCGGCTAGGGATCCTGACCCAGTGTTTCTTGAGCCACCTCGCGAACAAGCTCGAGGGCCAGGACCAGTACATGGGCAACCTTGCTCTCAAGATCAACAGCAAGCTTGGGCAGCAACGTCCAGCTGTTTGACGAGCTCCCACGGGTCACTGGCGCGCCTTTCATGTTCATCGGCGCGGACGTGAACCACCCGTTGCCCAGAGACGTCGAGAGCCCATCGATAGCAGCTGTTGTCGCGTCCATGGATTGCCCTAGCGCCAGCAAGTACGTGGCAAGACAGCAGCACCGCTGTGAGGTGATCAAGGACCTCGGTGAGATGCGCCGAGAGCTAATCGACGTCTACGAGAAGCACAACGGCGTCAAGCCGCAGAAGATCATATACTTCCGCGACGGTGTGAGCGAGGGGCAGTTCGCCATGTTCCTGGACGAGGAGCTGGCGGACATGAAGAAGGCGATCAATGTTGGCGTCTACTCACCGAAGATTACCGTGATCGTGGCCAAAGAAGCAGCAGCACCACAGACCACACACGGCTGTTCCCCACGGACGACAACCATCCGCAAACCAAGAACGGCAACGTGCACCCTGGCACGGTGGTGGACACCGATGTGGTCGACATGGCGGCATACGACTTCTTCCTTTGCAGCCACGACGGGGTGCAGGGGACGAGCCGGCCGGCGCACTACTACAGCCTGATGGATGAGCACAGATTCGCCTCGGGTTACCTCTGAAAATATATCAATGAAAAGAAGTGCGTATGTGATACGGGTGTCCGATCTTCACGTCATAGGATCAAAGGTAAGTTATCTTTGATTCTACGATATGAAGATCAGGCGCCCCGCATCAGTACCCCCTCCAGAATTCACACACTAGCTGATGCGATTGGGGCATATGTGAGATTTCCAACATGTTGGAGGATTGAGTCTTGGGAAACATTCGTCTGTGTTTTTGAGTATTAGAGCTGGTCTGGTGTGTGTGGAGTGGAGCTGGAGGCTGGTCCTAGGAAACATGTAGGGCTTCTGTGTGATTTCTAGTTTGCAAATGTTGCCTTGGCGTTCATTCCTGACGATTTGCAGGGAATTACTGTTTTGTACAGTACGATCAACAATGTATTTACATATCTGAGCCCACCTGGCTACGTGTATGCTTGCATGTCGATTCCAGGTTACCTCCATTCTGTCTGATTTCTGTGTAACTTTTGTTTGGAATTTAAGCCTGCTGTACATACCGTCATGACCAACATAAAGTTTCAAGGTCATGCCTCACTAGTTATAAGCCCAGACAGCATAATGTACTTCACGTTCCTGGAAGCAATCTAATGTTGTACGTACAATATAGCCAATTATATACAACATCTCCCTTTGGAATGCTCAACTGCAGAAAAAAAAATCTGAGCCTATTACACTGAAATTCACCGTAGCAGTTCTCTATGCCGAAAGAGCTCATAGTAGTCAAAATGGATGACAAAAACTCATCATTGAGATTCCAGCCTTCCAGGGGTCCTATGTTCTTTCAACCTAGGTGAACAGCAGCCTCTTCCATGCAGGAAAGGCTGGCAAGCTAGCATGATAAGTGATAACTGAAGTGCCAATAAGCAGGAAGCAATCACTCCTTAACCACTGACAATCTAACTGTGCTGGCGCATGCACGTGATACGAATATGTACATCAGAGAAAATCCCACACAGGTATTGACGACTGCCCCTGATCGCCATTCTGATGGTCGATTTGGGGATTTGTCCCCACAAATTGCAATGCATGAATGTCACCAGGATAGCCCTGCAGGAGAGTACAAACACTTCAGTAGAGATGGCACCAAGAATGATATGAAATTATGAATGAATAACAAAATCACATATCTGCACCATAATTGTGCACATAATGTACACTCTAAACACTGATCTTAAGCTAGTACTTATTCAGTGGACAAGAAGATCAAATGTCAAAACTTATTCAGTGGGCAAGACGATCAAATGTCAAAGCATAAGCTTCTGTACAAACCATGATAGTACAGAACTCACTTGAGTTAGCTGACCGTTCCCAGGAAATGGCTGCTGTTGCAGGGTTGAAACCGAGGAAGCCTGCATGCCACAAGAAAATGAGAAACCTGATATGTAATTTACATGACAATAAATTTTTATCAGAGATGAACACAGACCTGACCAAACTGATTCAAATTGTCATGCAGATTCTGTGAGATACTAAGCCCAAAGTTGTGACCAAGTACATAATGTCCCTGCACGAGGAAAGCAGCAGCTAAAATAAATAATTCGTCCATATTTACAGGGGACACATGAAAATACTAGGTATCCTGTTGAAGAATTCACCTGCATTAATTGATCTGGGAGGAACTGATTTGAAGCATTCCTTGGTTCTGTTTGCATATTGTCTGGTGTAATATTCAGCTCTCCATCCCTTGGTTCAGCCACTGCTTCGTCAGGATGCCCTATGTACATAGCAAGAAACAAAAATGTTTAAATTTACTTCAACAATCATAAAAAAGTTAAGATCCACAAAGAAACTGTACACACACCTTTTCTTGCTTTCTTCCTTTTATTGGTTTCCAGATCATTTCTACGACGAGCAACTTCACTCTTCGTCTTTCCAATAGATTTCTGAACTTCATTGCTACTACTAAGGAGATAATCATTCTGAACCATACGACTTAATTGGTCCTTAATGGAATGGCCAACAGATGACTTTTCAGCCAGTGTAGATTGCAAAGTTCGTTCAACTTCTTCAATAAGTTGATCTGACTGGCTTGTAACCAGTGCAAATGTCTCTACGTTCTCTGCAGCCTTAGCAGCAATCTTATAAAACAAGCGGCAAAGAGCTCCATAACGTTCTGAAACAGAAGATTTCGTGTCACTGTCAAAATTAAATCCATCAGTTTCATCAATAGTCCCCAACTTTGCATCTTTTCTCCATCTCTTGAGAAAATACTGTTGGGGAATCTCTTTAACATTCCTCAACTCATATACCTTTAATATGTGACAGCATAATATTCCAGCATTTTCAAATTTTTTACAAGTACATGCAATTGTACCATCTGATGAGTCAAACCGCACAAGCTGGTCTTTAGTTTTGTTCTTAATAGTAATCATATACTCAGAAAGAGGGCCAAAGTCCCCACAACCATAAGCCATACAGTCCGTACATAGTTCATATTCCTTTCTAAATAACTCAAAAGCTATTGGGGTATACAAATTTGCAGCCTGCCATAGAAATGGCAGAGGTATCCTCGGTGCCCCTATACTGGCTTGGTGATCAGCTTGTATCTCATCTTGTCGCCTCTTCTCCGCTGAACTTTCGAAGAATTTCAAAAAAAGAGAGAGCTCTTTCTCGCAATCCAAGTATTCTTTGAGCCTAATGCCAAAAGTTTCTGCTCGTAGCATGCTTTTAATGTCCCCATAGAATATTTGCCGACCGTATGGCAAGGCCCAATTTTCCCGATCTTCATAAAGCTTATTTAACCATTCATTTTCTTTAAGGTTGTACTTCTCGATTATCACATTCCATGTCTCAACAAACTCTTGGCCATCCTCAACATCAAATACACAGTGGCTAAAATCACGTGCGAATTCTTCTTTATTATTAAAAATATATGCTAAGGACTTAACAGCATTCTGGTATATTTGCCACACACAAGAACGGTGAATTGTACCGGGCCAAGTGAGGCCCAGTGCTTCCTTCAAAGCAGGAGATTGATCTGTCAAAATTGTCTTTGGCTGTTTACCACACATGGCACTCTTAAAGGTCTCAAGAAGCCACTTGAAAGATCCAACAGTTTCATCATACAGAAAAGCAGCACCAAATATGACCATTTGCCTATGATGGTTCATACCTAAAAACAAAGCTAAGGGCCTGCCGTAGTCATTTACTTTGTAGGTCATGTCAAAACAGATCACATCGCAGAAATAGTGATAGTCCATGCTTGATCTTGCATCAGCCCAGAACACATTAGCAGCTTTGTCATTTTCATCCACCTGAATGGCACAGTAAAAGGATGGATTATCACTCTTCATACTTCGAAAATAAGCCATAAGAGCTCCGAAATCCCCTGAGTTCATATCTTTTGTAGACTTGATCCGAAGATAATTCTTGTACCCTGGAGGAATGTTGCTAGCATTTCGATTTCCAGGCTGAACCTTGGTCAACACTCTCTGTGACTTCAGCATCTCAATATCAAATGGTGCAGCAAGCTGGTGATTATGATCCTGCACAAATTCTGTCACTCGGTATTTGCCACTGGACGTTAATTTAATAGCTATTCGTGCAGGGCAACCCGTCCTTGTCTCTGCACGAGGTCTCTTGGCATCGTTTTTTGAGCGAAAGCCCTCTCTAGAACAGACATAGACCCTTGACCTAGTGACATTTTTCACCCTTTTATCCCACAATCCTTTTCGGACACTGAATCCCACATTTCCCGCATAACTAACATAATACTCATATGCCTTCTCTTCATTCTCAAAAACCATTCCAACTATGGGCACTCCTCCAGCGTTTGCAACGACTTCTGGTGGCAATTCCGGCTGTTCTTCTGCCTTTCCTTCTGGTTTATCTGCAGTCTGGGAGAAACAAGTGCACTTACAGAACAGAAATGCAGATGACTATCTTTCTATCACAACATTGAAGCGTTTGAAATATCAATAAAAGAATAATATTCTTCACCACTGATACCATGCTAAGTTCTATGCTGCCATCATTGCAACATCAACACAAAGAACATTAATCTCCAATTAGCATACCTAGTCTACGACCTTGTGCCTCAATTATGCAACCCACGTACTCCATACTCTAGACAGTCGAGCACATATGTCAAAATTTCACATAACCAAGCTATAGTCTATAGTGCATTAGCGCTATCAAGTATCAATAAACACTTGCTGAACTTCGATGATGGCACAGTAAGCGCACATCTACATTAACCTACCTGCAATGTGCAATAACAAAATGTGTACATGAAATGCGCACTCCCCCAATCCATTCTCGAGAAACCAGAAATCCCAGACTGTACCTGCGCGTCCTCCTTGCCGAGGAACTTCCCTCCGGCCCCCCTCCGCCGCCGCTCCGCCAGAGCCTGCCTCGATGGAACCTGCAGGCAACAACGGCAGCAGCACAAAGCTTTCATCTTTAGTCTAGGGAAAGTGCGCTTCCCAATCCAATCGACCCACTAGACCGAACTCTTATGATATGAACCCACCTTAGTGGCCGCGCGGTTGACGCCCTGGCGACCGCTCCGCTTCTGCATGTAGCGGAGGATGATGTCGCGGCGCTCCTCGTGCGTGTAGCGGGAGACCCGGATGCCCAGCTCCCGGAGCAGCCGCGACGGCTGCGCTGATGGCCCCCCCGACTTTCCGCCATCCTTTTCGTCGCCAGCGGCGGGAGATTCTTGGCCGCCGGCCTTGGGTTGGATCTTGGGAGCAGCACGGCGCTTCTTGGAGTTGGTAGAGAGGTCGAGGTACGTGCGCACGATGTGGGAGATGCGGGACGTCGGGTGGCGTGGTTGAGCCGGTGCTGCTGAGGACGGGGTGGGTTCGCCGGCGGCGACGGGGTCGCCGGAGGTGGAGGCGGTGGCCATGGTGGTGGGATCGGAGGGGACCGGAGGGGATGGGATCATGGGAAGACCGGAGAAATGAGATTATCTGAAGTCGCATACGGCGACTTCAGAGGGCAGTCGGGAATCCGAGCCGTCCGATCGGAAAATGAACGGGCCAGATCGGTTGCTACAGTAAAATTTACTGTAGCTATAGTAAAATTTTACTGTAGCCACAGTAAATTTTACTGTAGCAAAACCGATCTGGGCCGTGCATTTCCGATCAGACGGCTCGGATTCGACTGTTCTCTGCAGTCGCCGTACGCGACTGTAGAGAATCCGGTTCCAGACCGGAAGAGGAGTTGGGCTGTAGCCTGTAGGAGATGAATGGGAAGGAGTAGGTGTATGACATGTGGGACCCCCATTTCAGTGCTTGGGGAAATCCCTACGACCGTCCTGTCAGTGAGATGATTCGTGTTTCAGCTTTTCTTCTTCTTTTGCTTTCTGTTTGTCAATTATTGGGCAGTTCATATTATCTGTTGCCTTTTGACTTATAAATAATAAAAGTTTATAGAAAAATAACCGCACGCAAATTTAACCGATATAAATAAAGCTACTGTAGTATGTATTATAATAAACTAGTAGAACCCCTCTTAAAAAGATACCTTATTTAAATGCTAAGTACTATAAAAAACCATTTCGTATAAAAAAGTAATTTTTAAAAGTCAATATAAACGGGACTTATTCTCTCTCTGCATATCACACCACAAAGTCACGTCCACAAGTTCGGTTTGAAGCATCGCATTATGGGCCTGTTCTTTTCGGCTGCGGCTTTTGACTTTTGGCTGAAATTTTTGAATTTTGGCTGTTTACGGTACAGATTATGGAGAGATAGATACTGTTATGACCGGCATCCCATACACGCAGCAGCCTTGTGAGGAGGATTCAGTAGGGCATTAGGAAACCCTAGGCCATATCTTCATTAGGATATTTTCCTTGTTCTTCACGTAATGAGTAGGATTTGGATTGCTTTGAGAATAGGATTTGGATTGCTTGTAAAGGGAGATAAATACTCTCCAACCATGATGAAAATAAACAAGCAAGGCAAATAACTTGCACGGCCTCAAGGATCTCTTGCCCTTGCCTTCCTTTGTTCATCACGGCGCCTCTGCGCGTCGTCGTTCTAGGGCTCGAGCTCCGCCCTCTGCCCTTACGCCTTGCGCGGCCGGGGTTGGATCTCGATCCTTCCAATTTGGTATCGAGCGACCCGGGCGAGAAGGCGCGGCGGCCGCCGACGGAGACACCACCGCCGCCGGCCGATCTCACGATGCCGAGCGAGGAAGCGGCAAGCCACCGAAAGGACACCGCCGCCGCCACGGCCGATCCGTCGTCAAGGCGGCGACCGAGATCAACCAGCGGATGGCGGCGATATCCGCGCGCTGAAGCCCTAAGTCCGGCGCCACCACCGTCGGCACGACCCGCCACCGCCGCCGCCTCCGCAACCCACCCCCCTTTCCGCGCCACCACGCTGCCGATCCCCATCCACCACATCCCTTTTCCCACTCGCCGTCGCCGATTCCCGTTTCCTCTCGAACGAGCTTCCGTCGTCCGGTCACCGCGATTTATAAAGCCGTCGGGTCCGTCCGGTCGGAAGTAGGAGCCGCGATACGGTTCGATGCTGCGCGCCTCGCTTCCACAAACTTGACTTTCCCACGCCGGCGGCAAAGAGGATCCTCTCAATTGGCTCAACCGGTGCGAACAATTCTTAGTGGGCGCGCACCATGGCCTCGGATCGCGTGTGGCTCGCCTCGTACCATCTCACGGCGCGCCGGACATGGTACTATGCCTTGGAGCGGGGCGAAGGCATACCCTCCGGGAGCGCTTCAGGAGTTATGCCACCTCGCCGGGCGCTAATCGCGCCAATCGCCTAGCGAGCTCGCCGATCGCCTTTCTTATCCACCGTCCAGATTATCAAGAGCGCTTCAACGCGCTTCTATGTCATGCACCGCGATTGGCGCCAATCAAAAGGTGGAGCTGTTCACCGTGGCCTCCCGAACATATCAAGATCGACGTTGAATGCGTGAGCTCGGTGATCTGCGACGGCAATGCACCTTGCTCGGGCATATGGCGCGCGCGGCAAACAACACCACGGCGTGCCGCCGCAACGCCGTCCCGCCGTTCCGGCGTCCGCCGACGACCCTTCCTACTCGCGCGCCGCCACCACACCTTCGGTGCACGGCCCTAATGCGCCAACCGCTGCGGTCCACGGCATTCTTGCGGCAGCCTTGCGACCTTTCGCCGTCTCTCCGGCCGAGTTGGCGGCGACCGACGGTGGGAATCTGCTACAATCTGCGATGAGCGATGCGTCCGCGACCACAAATGCCGGCCGTTTTTCATTGAGGTGACCGATTATTTGGGCGACGATCGGCCGACGACGCCAATGCGTGCGGCGGTGGGCGAACCGCGTCGACTTGCCGGTGGTATCCCTTCATGCGATCGCTGGCATTCGCACGGAGGACACCATGCACATCCACGTCAATATCCACGGCCATCAGCTTCTAACGTTGCTTGACTCCGGCTCCACCCACAATTTCATCAACGCCGAGGTCCTGCACCGACTCCATCTGAAGACATCGGACAGCGCCAATATGCGCGTAGCAGTGGCTAATGGCGACCGGGTCCCCTGCAAAGGCGTGGCCCGCAACGTCGCCATGAGTATTGGGCCCGAGGACTTCTCCATCAGCTGCTACGGCATCAACCTGGGCGGCTTCGACCTCGTCCTCGAAGTTGACTTCCTCCAAACCCTGGGACCCATTCTTTGGGATTTCGAGGACCTTTGCATGGCGTTTTGGAGGGGCAACAGGCGAGTGTTCTAGAAGGGCCTGGGCTCCCCCCGCGATGACATCCCACACAGGCTCTTGGCGCCATCACCGAGGCACCGCGCAACCCTCTTGGATCACCTTCTACACCAATACGGCATGGTTTTGAGGAACCAAGGGCCTTCCACCGCACGACCCTCGACCACGCATCCACCTCTGCCGGCACCGCGCGCGGTGGCCGTCGCCCCTACCGCTACCCTCAATCTGCGAAGGGCGGTGGAACGCCGGTGTGCCGCCATCTTTGGAGCGAGGCATCATCCGTGCCGAGCACCTCGCCATTCTTCGCGCCGGTGCTCTTGGTCAAGAAGGCGGACAACTCTGGCGGTTCGCATCGACTCACCGTGCGCTCAACGACAAGACCTCCAAAGATAAGTTCCCAATACCGTGGTGGATGAGCTCCTCGGCGAGCTCCATGGCGCCCGTGCCACCAAGCCGACCTCCGTTCGGATACCACCAGTGCGCATGCACCGCACGACATCGAGAGACGGCTTCCGTACTCACCACGGCCGCCGAGTTCCTCGTTATGCCCTTCGGCCTATCCAACGCGCGGCTATATTCCGAGCCCTTATGAGCGACGTCCTCGCTCTTTCCTCCGTCGGTTCGTGCTCGTGTTCTTCGACGACATACTCATCTGATTCATCGTGGTGGAGCATTTGCGGCATGTCGCCTCATCTTCGACGCCTCGTGCCCACTCCTTGCACCTCAAGCGCTCCAAGTGCTCGTTCGGGAATCTTGATCGCCTATCTCGGCCATGTCATCTCCGCCGACGGCGCCGCCATGGATAGCGATAAGGTGGCGCCGTTACATCTGGCGGTGCCCGCTCAACCCGGGTTTACGCGGGTTCTGGGCCTCGGCGGGTACTACCGAAGTTCATTCGGGACTTGGCTGTCAATAGCGGCACCACCGACAAAGCTCTGCGCAGGGCGCTTTCACTTGGTCGGACGATGCGCGGCGGCTTTCCAGCGCTGGCACGCCCGGCGACGGGACCGGTCTGCGGATGCTCGTCTTTGACCAGCTATTCATCGTCGATCGCGACGCCTCGGCGCTGGCTTTGGCGCCGTCCTCCACGAGACGCGGAGCCTCGCATTCTTCAACCGGCCGTTTGCGCCCGCCATCTCAAGCCGGCGGCATATGAGCGGAGCTCATCGGCCTCGTCGCGAGCCGTTAAGACGCGGCGTCCGTGCACGTGGGGCGCGCTTCCTCATCCGCACCGACCACTTCACCTCAAGTTTCTGCTGGACCGGCGCCTCTCGACAATTCCGCAACACGATCGATTAGCAAGTCGTTCGGCCGATTTCACGATGGAATACCGTCCCGGCGACTCAACACGGTGGCGAGCGCTCTCTCACGCCGCGACTCGAGTCACCGCACTCCATGCTATTTCGGGACCCTCCTTCCACCTCTTCGACGAATCCGAGCCGCAACGACCACCGACAAGGAGGCACGCGAGCTCGCCAGCGGCTCGGGGCAGCGCCATTGGGGAGCCATGGCACACGGACGACGGGCTCCTGCTCTACGGCTCACGCATCTTCGTGCGAGCACAACACGACTTGCGCAACGAGTCCTCTCTCGCTCATGCGGCCCGACCACGAAGGCATCCGAAGACACTCCAACGAATGAGGCGGACTTCTACATTCCGGCGACAAGGCGCTTGTGCGGGACTACGTACGCTCCTGCCTCACTTGCCAGCGCAACAAGACAGAGACCACGGCCGGTGGTCTCTTGCGGCCTCGATGTACCATCCCAGGTGTGGGCTGACATCTCGATGGACTTCATCAAGGGTTTGCCGAAGGTACACGGAAAGTCCGTGATCCTCACCGTCGTCAACCGCTTCTCCAAGTACGCTCACTTCATCGCGCTCGGCCACCCATACTCCGCCACATCCGTCGCCAGGGCCTTCTTCGATGAGATCGTCCGTCTTCACGGTTTCCCCACCTCCATCGTCAGCGATCGCGACCCGGTCTTCACCGGCCACATGTGGCGCGACCTCTTCAAGATGGCGGGCGTCAAACTCCGTATGAGCACGGCCTTTCATCCCCAGATAGACGGTCAGTCCGAGGTCGTCAACAAGGTCATCGCAATGTACCTCCGCTGTGTCACGGGTGACCGGCCTCGCGCATGGGTCGAATGGTCGCCATGGGCGATATTGCTACAATACTTCTTTCCACACCACGCCGCGCACCACTCCATTCCGGTGGTCTACGGTCGGCCTCCTCCACCGCCGCTGCCGCCGCACGGCCGAGCCGCCAAGATCGACACGGTGGATACCTCTGCGTAGAGATGGCAACGGGCATAAACCCGCCGGGTTTTGCTATCCCAAACCGTGCCCATGAAAGTTGGGCGTGCGCTAAAAACCCATACCGTGGCGGGTGCAAATTTTGCTCGCACCCATGCCCACCGGGTTAACGGGTACTCATGGGTCGCCGTCGGGTCGATGTCTGCGAGCCGCAACAATGGTTAATGGAGATGAGGAAGAAGTTCACCGCCATCTTCGTTGGAGCGAGGCGCGCCATGGCCAAGGGCCTCTTGCGTGATGCGCGTTGGCTGCGCGTGAAGCGGCGGCGGGTGTGGCCGTGAAGCGCGGCCGAATCGAAAGCGGCGGCGACGGCGCGCGCGCGGGAGGCAGCGTCGCGGCGAGTGGCGGGGCGGGAGCGGAGGCTGCGGGACGAGGGGCGGCGTGGATCTGCTGGAGACCGAGCGTGGAGCGCCAGATGCGCCATCGCTGCGGCGGCCGTTGAATCGGGGTGGGGACTGGGGAGGAGTGAGTAGTGACCGTGGCGAGTGCTAGCTAGGGTTAGCCGTATGGGTAATGGGGCATTGCCGCATTGGATTTGGGGGCTTGGGGCTAAATGGCTAATGGGCTATGGGCTAGGCTAGTTTGCCTGGGAGGCTAGGAGCCTGAATTTATAACTCCTATGGATCGGGTTTATATTACCCATGGGTTTACGGGTTTGGGTACTATAGAACGCGTGCCGAACCCAAGAAACCCGATGGGTTGGGCTTTTTGCCCATTAAGAGACCCATAGGTTAGGAAATTGACTCAGACCCATGCCCTAATAGAGTAAAAACCCACCGGGTATCGGGTTTCGGGTACCCATTGCCATCTCTACTCCTGCGCAACCGTGATGACTTTCTTGCGGTAGTTCGTGAACGCCTCCTCCAAGCACAGCAATATGCCAAGCGCTACTACGACGACCACCACCGTGATTTGGAGTTTGCGGTGGGCGACTGGGTGTGGTTGCGCCTACTACATCGACCAGCACATACATTGGAGCCCCGGCCCAAGGGAAAGCTCGGACCACGCTACGTAGGGCCGTTCCAAGTCTTGGAGCGGATCGGGCGGTGGCCTCTGGTCTCCAGTGCCGGCGGCGCCGAGCTCCATGATGTCTTCCACGTGGGCGCTTAAACCCTTCCATGGTGACCCTCGTCGACGCCGCCTCGGTACCACCTCGCTGTGGCAGTGTTGCCCACCCCGGAGCACGTCCTGCGTGCCCAGCTTCGCCGTGGTGTCTGGTACGTCTTGGTGCAGTGGCGTGGGATGTCCACCGACGACGCCACCTGGGAGCCGCTGCTGCACTTTCAGGAGAACTACCCCGACGTTCAGCTCGAGGACGAGCTGTTTGCGGAGGCAGGGAGAGATGTTATGACCGGCATCCCATACACGCGCAGGCCGCGCGCGCAGGGAGGAATCCCAACCGGGCATTAGGAAACCCTAGGCCATATCTTCATTAGGATATTTTCCTTGTTCTTCCCGTAACAGAGTAGGATTTGGATTGCTTTGAGAATAGGATTTGGATTGCTTGTAAAGGGGAGATAAATACTCTCCAACCATGATGAAAATAAACAAGCAAGGCAAATAACTTGCCTGGCCTCAAGGATCTCTTGCCCCTTGCCTTCCGCCGCTTCCGCCTGTTCATCACGGCGCCTCTGCGCCGTCGTCGTTCTAGGGCTCGAGCTCCTGCCCTCTGCCCTTACGCCTTGCGCAGCCGGGGTTGGATCTCTGATCCTTCCAGATACTCACTTGCGATTTTGACTGGTACAGATGTTGGGCTTTTAACGTGTAGATCGTTTAACTTATAGACTCCGTCTTGAGAAAATACCCCGTTTAAAAGTTAGGTACTGTAGCAAAAGCCAAAAGCCGTCAGCTTTTGACTTAAAGAACAGGCCCATATGATGAACATTTTGAAAGATCAAGTGCTTAACGATGGAATGAACGATCCGACAAAACTCAGTTTCATTTTGTTCAACAAAAAACGGAAGTAACACATGTTCTGTCATTGCATCGCATGAATTCTGCATACACTTGCAGTTTGCACAACTGCAACAAAGAACAGTTTCATACAGCTTTCTTTCTACAAGGGAAGGGCCCTCAAGGAATTTGCCACTGGGTTTACAGCAGGAAGACAGGAAATGCTACAACGGAATGCAAATGTATGCTTAATTACACAGACCAAATTTTTTTATGGCTATGAGATTTTTCAGTTTCAACTTCGTCAATTTACATCATGTTATTGAGGATGACCAGCTCAAATTATGGTGGCCTACGTACAGATTCCTGGCAATTTGATATTGTGATCAATGAAAAGACGGTGTTTATTCCAACAATTGCATGCTTTCCTGGAAACAGATGGCATGAAATAGACATGATTAGCCCACCAGAACATTAGATTCCTTGCACGTAAGAGACACAAGAACGACAGAAACCTGCTTGATTGAGAGAAGAAAGACAGCAGCCTGTGACAGGTTCATGATTGGTTGCGATTAAGCATATTCTGGAAAGAAATGTATAAATCTTTATGCTCCGTTCCAAAAATATCTTCTGCTTTTGACAGGGTGTCCTGCAGGAATGAATCAAGTAAAAAACATCTCATTTACATATTTCCTGGATATTAATGAACTGGGCAGTTGTAAATACTGGTAAACTAGGCTACCTCTCGCGACTGTTTCTGAGCATTAAATTCCTTGATATTTGCCAAAAATGCTCCAAATTGCTCATAAGAAAGCCGTGTCCTGGGATTTGTGGCCACAAGTGTTATGAGAGAAACAAACTGTAAATTACTGCACACAGTTAACAGGATAATAACCAACCGTGCTTGTCGGAAGAATTCCTTTCCATCTATACGAGGTCGCCCTGGAAACATAAAAATAATGAATACGAATGTTCAACAACTAACCCAAATGAAAACCAGATTCCCATTGATAATTCACTGTCTAGAACCTGTGAATGAGCGGCGTTGAGGAGGAGAGGTGGGCGCTGAATACTGATGACTTGATGATCCATGCCATGATGAAAATGTCGATTGGCCTTCAGAACGCGATCTTGTAGGTGATGTTGGACCAGAGTAGAACTTGGGAGAGGATGGGCCAGTTGAATATGCTTGGGAGGAACCACCAGAGGACGAAATCAATGGTGTTGAACCAGGAGTAAATTTTGGTACATATGGTGTGACTGAGAACTGGTGTCCTGTAAATGCTTTCATAGTAAGTAAATGTGTTGACTGTTGAGAGATAAGATGTGATATGTTGTTATGGTTTAGTTGTTTAATAGTAAGAGTTAGCTAATGCCACCTCGGGCTGATTCAGTCATTGTGGATCTGCTGGAAGTATCTGAAGAGGTGCGACTACTTGAAACTTCATCTGTAAAGTCAACAAAAAATGAAATCAAGGAAAAGACATGCTATTCTGGCTCAACAGAAGAAGCTATGAAATTTGTGAGGTTGAGCGACACCTTTCCAGGAAGGAACTCGAGCAGCCAAATTATTCTCTGCGTCTGCATCACGGTCATCACCTGTTTCTGACAATTGCTGTGAAATTATGCAAGTAAAATTATTTTCCACAAAACAAGCCCCAGCAGAAGAGAAACTTTACAACACAACTAGAATCTTGAATAAGTAGGAAAGAAACATTTTGATCAATAATACTCACCAATAAATTATCTTCGCTCAGTGATTTCATCAACTGCTTCTTAAATGCCTCCAACTGCAAAGAAAGAATAATCTTCAATAATTTGTCAACTGGCAAAGTGAAATTTTCATGTTAAATAATCAGAGTTGACTAACTTCATACTGATTAGCATTCCCTTGTAGGCTAATACCAAACAACATGGTCATTCAAGACAAAGAGTAAATAAATAGTTAAGAAAGACCATATACTCTGTTAAAAAAACTTCACAGCCCAACACTTCTTGCTTCCAGACCACAGTGAAGCATCAAATTGCAAAACTTTGAAACTGACAGTAAAGCAGTCGGTCGGTCACAAATCCTATTCTTATTCTTTTGAATCAATTACCACAAATGTGGGCCAGCAGTTTGATCTTCTAACAATTTCATGTCAAAATTATTTACTCCTGACAGGCTTCTCTATGAGTTGATCACATTAGTTTGTTTGCCACAACGCCTTAGCGCTTGGAGCAAAGCATTGTATTTTCCAACTGTAGCATCTCCCCTATACAAGTAAAACTGTACCAAATCGTTTGCCACACTAAAATTGACATAACTAACAAGATCCCCAGAGTCAGAATTTTGCAGTCCAGCCTCAGTTGCACCTTCTGATTGAAATCACGAAATTTTCATTATGCAATCTTGAGAAAAACCAGAAGACCAATCAAAGGTTGTAACCTTCCATCGGAGTAATCACTTAACAAGTACACAAGCTCTCTCCCCTCAAAAAGCTCTCCACTGCAGTGCCTCTCCCAGAAAAAAAAACTCTCCACTGCAATGCACAACAAAGAAAATAGATTTGACCAAAATTTGTGACATTCTCTCTACAGCCAACACTTGAAACACATATTTGGTTTTTTTATCCAATTTCATAAAATTGCGGTGCATGTTTGACCCACCTTCGCCAATTGTCCACTATCATGGACATTGAAAGCCATATCAAACATAAACAAGAAAACAACACTAACATGCCACGGCTTTAGTCTAATTTCCACAAGTTCCAGTAAATAGACACGAAAATCCACACCTCTAACAAAATTTACAGGTCTCCATTACAATCCACACAAAGAACCAAACCTTCTAATCAGAAATCATATAATTCCCACTATAAAAATTCAAGAAAAGCCGCACCTTTGCCAAGTTCCTCGCCAACTTCTTGGCCGTCGCGGCGAGCGTGTCCCTCTCCTTCACCAGCTTCGCCTGCACACCAAGAACCAAACAGAACCAGATAAGTACGAATCTTAATTCCTCGGGCACAAACGTCTCGGCGACACGAACGTACGTTCTCGTCGAGGGCGGCGAGGAGGCGGGCGTCGGAGTCAGCGAGGCGGGCGCGGAGGTCGGCCTCGGCGCGGTCGCGGTCGGCGAGGTCTCGGCGGAGGCGCGCGACGTCAGCCTCGAGGCGGGATACGCGGGAGGCGATGGCCATGGAGGTGATCTTGCGCGCCACGTCCAGCTGCTCGTACGGGTCGGTGGGGATCACGGCCAGGATCTCGTCCGGCAGGTGGAAGTCCACCCCCGCCGCCGCCTCGTGCCTCGCCATCGCCAACGCCGGAGACGGATAGGTAGCTCAGTCTTTGGTCGGGGGTGGTGGTCGCCGGCGCCGTGGAAGAGCCCTGCAAGACTGGAATTTTAGGTTTTTTCTGATTTTTTTTTTAAATCTTTTTTGGGATGTGATGGGGATTAGCTGGCTGGCTGGCTGTATATTCTGTCTTTTCTCTTTCTTTCTTTTTTTTTTTTTTTTTGAGATGGGCTGTATACTGTTGGGACTTGGGATGTTGAGGGGAGGGAGTTCTCACACTTGCATTCTTTTTCCTTTTTATTTTCTAATGATCTTTTTCAAAAACCCTTTTATTTTTCTATTAATTTGGGTTGGTAGGAGTCAGGGTCACTCCTGTCAAGAATCAAGGGAATAGTTGGTAGAAGTTGCCTGTACAAAAGAGATACAAGTAAGTACAGTACTCATGTATGATATGGGCGTATGATGGCTTAGTTATGTACTAAAGATGTTTTTGTAAGAGCTAGAAAAACTCTTGCAAAATGCTTCTAGCCTGAGCTAACTCCCTTCTGTAGGCAGTACTTAAATTGAAGGTAAGTCTCGTATTTATCGAGCAATAAAAAGATAATGAATAAAGGTATCTTACCGTGCCCTTAGGAGGTGCTTATTTGAGTTTATGTAGCTCAAGCTTTTAGCTTTTTTTTTTTGTTATTGTAACAGCTTTTTTGGCACTGTATCTACTGATAGCTTTTCAGCGTAATTAAATTTAAAAATAAAAAATAATTATATCATCACGAACAATACAAAGAAATAAGAAAAATACAAAATTAAGCTAAAAAGCTAGAAAAAAATAAAATTAAGAATCTAGAAACTTGAAGCTTAAGCTCACTAAACAAGCGTTTTTTAGCCTAACGTAGCATGGCTGGTAGAAAAACACAAGTACTTTTTTTGTTTTGCCTCCATGCAAGGTATATAGTTAGGTGGTGATCATTTGGGCTTATTTTTTGTGGCTTATGGCTGAAAAGCACTGTAGCTGGTTGAAAAAACACTATAGCTGACAAAGGCTTATTTAGCATAATTAAATTTAAAAAAATTAAAAAATATAAAAAATATGTTAGCCCATTACGTATAATACAAACAAATACGGAAAAAAGAACCGGCAAAAAAGCTCAACGAAAAGTCAAAAGTTCAGAAAAAGACGAAATTTATGAATAGTAAAAAATAAACCGGAAGCTAAAAACTGAAGCCAAAACGATCACTAAGAAAGAAGAAGAAAGCAGAGAGATACTAAAAGACCATGTTCTTTTATATTTTTTGGCCGAAGGTCAAAATAAACACGGTTGTTTTTTAAAATAGATTTTCAAATGATGTTTAAGTCTAAAACTGTGTATATTATCTATGTTGGCATCTCTAATGTTCACTATCATCTGAAAAAATGAAAGCTGCCCGCTGCATACAAAAAAACAGGTATAAAATTTAAAACACACGTTCAAGAGGTGAGATATCCAAAGTCCAGAGGATGCCATCTCTCGTAGAAATTCCTTTTGCCATGCTATTGGTTGGTGGGAGTTTATGGGCCTGGCCCAATACGGTGTGCGCGGCCGCGCGGCTGAGGGCGTCGGAGTGGACGATTAGTACCACATCGTTTCCTCGCGAGCACTGCGCAGCGAGGGCGAAGCATATAATGAAGCCCAGGGCGACCTTAAGCTAGCACGCAGCTGCGCGGTGAACACAAAGCGAACTATTCTTTCGCCTTTTACTAAAGACTAGCTGAATGCCCGTGCGTTGCTACGGATTTTAAAATTTTATTATACTACATGTTCTAAAATTAACGAGTGGTAAAATTTGTTGGAACGTGTATATAAATATGTTCTAATTTTTTTTAAATCCGTAGCAACGCATTGGACTCGTCTATGGGGTGAGTCACTACCAAATTATCTCTACTCCTTAAAAAGAGGAGTTCAAGGTGATGGTGCATCCTACACCCCGTCCTTTTTCACTGACATGTAGGACCACTTTTTTTGCTGTGCTCGCGCAGGCTTCACTTCAAAAATTCCTCACCTACTACCCCCCTCTCTCTCCCACCCACCACCTGTGTTATCCCCGTCCCCCATCTCCCCCATTCTCCGCGTCTCCCGGCCTCCTCCTCCCCCGCGCCACCGCCTCCTCCTCCTCCTCCCCCGCGCCACCGCCTCCTCCTCCTCCCCACCCCGCGCCGCCGCCTCCTCCCCTCCCACCCACCCCGCGCCACCGCCTCCTCCTCCCCCACCCCTCCGCACCGCCACATTCAACGGCCCCGCCGCCCGCCCCGCCCGCTCCTCCTACGTCCCTCCCCATCTCCGCAACCACTCCTCCGCCGCCGCCGCGCCTCCCCGCCCTCCCCCGCCCCTCGCGCCTCACCATGCCGCCACGAGCCCGCCGGGGTGTTCGACGAGCACCAGAACACGAGGATCAACTTCGACGCGTACGAGGACAATGTAAAAGAATAAAAAACAAAAACAAAAAAGAAGTCAACATGTTTGGCCTTGCTCAATTGGCCTCCAGCTTTTAGTTTCTAATATTTTAATTTCATTTTTTATTTTTAGGTTTTTTTGCCTTTTCCGTATCATTTGCATTATCTGTTTGTTTATGATGAGAGAACCTATTTTTTTCTATTTTTTAAATTTAATTGCATCGAATAAGTTTATAATAGTTACGTGCTAATAAAACCTCAAAAAGTACCAATAATGAAAAAAATGTAAAAGCTAAAAGCTTAAGCTAGAAAAGTACTACCAAAATGGTTTTTAAAAGTTAAAAGTTTAAAGCTGAAGACTTTTAAATTATTTAAAGCAAAGGCTAAAACGCAAAAATAAAACAAAAATAAGAACAACAATAACCAGATTTTTTTAAACTGAGTTTACTCAGACCGTCAACGACGTGCAACGAACAAACCCAAGTCAAAGAAAAATCTCCAACCCAAACCCCATTCCTCCCTCCGCGGAAGAAGCGAAACCGCATCGCTCCTTCCTCCGTCCCCGACGTGCCACCGCACCTCCACGAAAGAACGGTCGGACGGGCCTCGCCCATCGACCGGCGACCGGAGCGAACCCCACGTCGGCACGCCCGGCCGGCAATCATCTCGCGGCCCGCCCTCCGGCCCGCCACGTGGCACCAATCCTGCCGCGGCGCGCACGGCACCAACTTTCCCATTCCTCTCCTCTAGTCCTCTTTCTTCCCGAATCCCCAATCCCACGCCTCTTCCTCCTTGGATCTCCTCCTCCCACCCCACCCCGCCCATGGGTGCTCCCACCCTCGTCGCCGACCGTGGCCCCGCCGCCGCCGCCTTCCGCTCGCCCGAGGATCTCGCCGCTCGCGAACCCTAGCCTTAGCTCGAGAGGATTCGGGAAGGAGGTGGAGGAGGAGGAGAGAAAGCTCGAATCTTGGATGCGCGATGGCCGATGGCGACACCGGCCGCAGAGAAGCCCGACGGGGTGGAGATCCGCGAGGTGTGGGCGGACAACCTCGAGCGGAGTTCGTCGTGATCCGCGACATCGCCGACGACTACCGATGCGTTGCCATGGACACGGAATTCCCGGCGTCGTCTGCGCGCTCGGGATCTTCAAGTCCGCCGCCGATTTCAACTCGCCACCCTCAAGGCCAACGTCGACATGCTCAAGCTCATCCACTCGGCCTCACTTTCTCCGACGAGCGCGGCGGCCTCCCGCCTCGGCGGGGGCGCGCTGCGTCTGGCGATTCAACTTCCGGGTTCGACCCGGACCGACGCCGCCGCGGACTCCATCGACTGCTCCGACGCAGCGGATCGACTTCGCACGCCACGCCGACGCGCGCCGCTTCGCCGAGCTGCTCATGTCCTCAAGCGTCGTCATGAACGCCGAGGTCCGCTGGGTTACCTTCCACAGCGGCTACGACACGGGTTCGTGGGGGGAGGCAGGCTCACGGGCGGTTGGAGGGGTGGGTGGGCCCACACGTCAGACTACCTTTTTGAGGTGTAGGATGCACCATCACCTTGAACTCCTTCTTTTAAGGAGTAGAATACCGTGTGTACGCCGCAAAAAGCAGCATACGCCAATTTTTAGAGGGGATTCTCCTAAATTAGGAGGGCTCCCACAATTCATTAAAGTTCAAAATATTTCGAAAATTTGAAATTCAAAGGATCAAGCGGGATGCGAAGGCAGGAGAGTAATAATGCAAACAGATGGATAATGCCTATTATATTTATTTTTATATTTTTCTCTAGTGAGGATATGAATATGGATATTGAACGTGAAAGTCTTTTAAACTATATAACTATAATTAATAAAAATACGTAAGTAGTTTTGTCTTGTTAAAACATTCATGAAATCTAAATAAGCATAAAATTTTTTTATCTACAATAATCAAGTAGTTTGTCTTGTTAAAACATTCATGAAATCTAAATAAGCATAAAATTTTTTTATCTACAATAATCAAGTAGTTTGTCTTGTTAAAACATTCATGAAATTTAAAAAAGCATAAATTTTTTTTATCAACAACAGTTATAGCATTATACAGATTTTAAATTTTTGAATACTAGTTAATTTTTCTAGTCCTAAATAATTCTTAATGGGTTTATAATTTCCATATGACTAATAAATTAACTAAGTATTTAAATTTGCATCAGAATAATTTAAATAACAGTACATTAATTTAATTGGTACACGCTAAATTTTAATCTACTGACGATACTAAATTTATTTTTAATAAACATAAATATTTGCTAGTGGAGTTTGTAATTTAATGACTAAAAAATTTTATCAAATAAGTCAACCATGCCATGAGAATGACGGAGTACCCATTATAAAAACTCTTTAATAAAGTTTATTTTTACGTGCTTTTTCTTTCTCCTTTTCTCTCCCTTCTTTCATTTTACCCCTCTGACCGAAGCCTTGTGCTGCACACTCGTTCTTCCTCTCTCCGTTCCGTTCTTCCTCCCATTCTTCTCCCTTTCCCCTCACTCTTCCTCCTCTCAAGTCCCACTACTAGATCCGGCTGGC